>JALPQD010000030.1:4206480-4799239 GCA_023101885.1 Typhlomys cinereus
GGCACCCCCGTAAAAAGCTGACACATGTGCCTGTATACCTGGCACTGGGAGACGGAGAAGGGAGGATGCAAGAAACTTGCTGGTCAGACAATCTAGCTGAACTGGTGTGCTCCAAGTTCAGCATGGTAAGTTCTAGGTTCAGTGAGAAAACCTATTTCAAAATGTAAGATGACAGCCTGGGGAGTTGGCTCAGTGGATAAAGTGCCAGCAAACATGAAGAATGAAGTTCAGATCCCTGGGACCCATGAAAAAAGCCAGGAACACTTGGCTGTGACTTTTAACACCAGAACTCAGAAGCAGACACCAGATCCTCAGAGGAACATGGATTAGTCAATCTCTGAGCTCTAGATTCAATTAAGAAACCTTGCTGCAATAATAAAAGTGGAGAGCCATCAAGGAAGACACATCATTCAGGCCTCTATAGACATGTGCACAAGCAAGTGTGCCACACATAAGTCATCTGCATAATCATGACAATAGCAACATATCACAGGATGCCAGGTCTGGTAGGCAGGCCAGCCTTGAACTGAAAGAACAACAACAACAAAAAAAATTGGCTGGGATACAGTCTGGTTGGTGGAGTGCTTACTTAGCATATAGCCCCTGGATTGGATCCCCAGCACCTAGTATGTGCATGTGAGGCCCTAGATCCAGTCTCCAGAGACTAAGGAGGTAGAAAATGGGGAAGCTATCAAGAAATAACTTAATAAACGTTGAAAATTTTACCTCAGGTTGGAGAGAGGGCTCAGGGGTTAAGACTCTGCCTTACAAGGTCCTAAGTTCGGATCCCAGGTCCTAAAAGTAAAAATGCCTGGTGGAAATAGCAATGGCCTGAACTTCTGGCCCTGGTGACAGAGCCTGAGAAATCCCAGAGCAAAGCAAAAAGGAGGTAGGAGCAATACAGGATGATTCCTAAAATCATCCTTTGACTTCCACAGGGACACACAGTATGGCTCTCTCTCTCTCTCTCTCTCTCTCTCTCTCTCTCTCTCTCTCACACACACACACACACACACACACACACAATAACGTTTAATAAAAAACTTTTCCTCTAAGATCGATATATTGGAGAAATGTCTCACAAGCAGAAGGTCCCACATAAAAAGGCCAGGTGGAAACAGAGGCATTCTGCACGACTCGCCCTAGTGGGCAAAGCCTGGGAAATCCCAAAGAAAAGCAAAACGGAGGTAGAAAGCAATCCAGGATGATTCCTGAAGTCAACCTTGGCCCTCCACAGAGACACACAGTGCCTTCTGATACACACACACACACACAAATTTTCTAAAAAGAAAATTAAAAAAGATCGAACAAATGATTGCTATTTCCATTTTTATTTGATCATCATGTCTTAGTAATTCTATATCTAATACGTACCCACCATTCATTTTTTCTTTTTTTTATATAACATTTTTTATTATTATTTCCGTTTATACAAACTTAATAAGTACACCGGTTCCCTCCCTCTGTCCTCCTCCCCCACCATTCACTTTTTCATCTTCACTTCATCCCTTAATTGAAGCTATCATGATCGCTCAGGTAGATTTATAATATCTACCTCCCAATCACTCTTAAACCTCTACAATCCTACTTATCTTTTAAAAACATCTCCTTTAAGATGTCCTGAGCCAGGCCTGATGGCTCATGCCTATAATCTCAGTTCTTGGAAGTGTGAGTCAAGAAGCTTGCCTGAGTGCTAGGCCAACATGGTTACATAGCAAGTTGCAGGCCAGTATGGACTACAAAGTGATACCATGTTAAAAAAGGAAGGAAAGAAGGGAGGGAGGGAGGAAAGGAGGGAGAGAAGGAGGAAGGGAGGAGAAAGGAAAATTGATTTCTTGATTAAAATTTTTCAATGGTTTGTCACTGTATTATCAATAAATTTTTCACCTTTACCTATAAAGCTCAGGATGTGGTCTCTGCTTGCCTTTCAGATTTCATACTTCACCTCTTACTCTTTGACAGTAGCCACCTTGGACTTTCTATTCCTTTGCAGAAATATTTCCCAAAATATTTCTCCAAAAAAAAGTATTTAATAGTTGTCATGGTTTGAAATGTGAGCTGTCCCCCACAGATTCATATGTTTGAATATTTAGTTGTTTGGGAATGTCATGGCACTTTTAGAAGTGAAGCCTTGCTGAGGACAACAGTCATAGGTAGTGGGCTTTGAGGTTAATTTACCCTTGAGTTAGCTTCAGTTAATTAGTCTGCTCTTGAGTTTATAGTCTGAGTTCTCTCAGTTTCCATGATGGATGTGACTCAGGTCACCTCCAGCTTCTGCCAGCTTGCCGTGCCTTTCCTGTCATGAAGGACTGTAATATTGGAACCAAAACCTGAGTAACTCTTCCTTTTCACCCTTAAGTTGTTTGAGCTTCAGTGGTGTCTCACAGCAAAAAAGAATAACGGTACAGTAACACTATGTATGTCTTCTCTTAGCATTACAACTGTAGTTTTAAAAATTCGCTATGTAAATTAAATATTTCTATTATCTCCCTAAACTACAGTTGTCCCAATAGTTAACTATGAAAATAGGAATAGTGAGTCTCACATTTACTTTTACAGTCTAGTAAATGGTTTTAAGTAGCAGTGGTTTCATAAACATTGGCTGAATTACTACTATCCTTCACATAAAACTAAGTATACTTAGAACTTTTGTTTCTATGGAAATATTTTGAGCTCAGCACATGTATTCAACATGTACTGATAAAAATATTAAACATGCAGTCTAGGGCAGTAGAAGAGCAGTGAAGTGGACGACAACGGCCAGCCTTAATGCAGAGTACAATGACCCAGCAAGACTCACCCAGAATCAGGCCAGCCTAAGATCTCCCCATTCTAAGGTTTAGGGAATCTCAAGGAAAAGGGGGTGGTGAGTTGTAAGAATCTAAAGATGGAAAGGTCACCATCAGACAAGACATTCAATTCAAGCCAGGACTGCTGCACCCAGGAACTCACTGCAGTGAGATTTGTCCTACCAAACCTGCATGATGACTTACATAACAACATGCCCCCATACATTATAGAGGAACTCAAGAGAGATAAAAAATATACAATGGAAACCTTGGAGACTAAAGCTGGATGAATGAAGGGAAATGCCTCTATTGATAGGTGGCCTGAAGAGAGGCAACTCTGTATGCCACAGACACCTGAACCCCCCACAAGAGTAGACAAGTCAGAAGGAACCTTGGAGTCCATAGACGCAAGATGGTGGGAGGAAGTGGATAGACTGATGAAGGGGAGGATGGGAGGGAGGATGGAGGGAAGCAGGGATAAGTACTCAATATGCTTGTAAAACTAGAAATATAGATAGATAGATAGATAGATAGATAGATAGATAGATAGACAGACAGACAGACAGAATGAACCCAAGTGTTTAGGAGTCATTAAGCATCATTGCTTTCCAACTTATTTATGAAACTCAGAACTTACTAAAAGTCCCACCTTAATATTTCACCACATAATTGTAAATCTCATCTTCAAAGAAATAGTAGATAAACCAGATTATCATGTTAAGTCCCATTTATAAAATGCTGCTTTGGTTCAACTTTTGTACTGTCATATTAATTACTAATTACTAAACTGTGAATTTGGCATTTAGAGGTATAGCAGCATATTTATAGAGAAATTTGTATACTTTAAGTTTTTGAAATACACAACCATTCTTTGTATCTATCAGGAATTGTGTGAACCACTAACTCAAAATAATATCCATTTGCCTTACACTTAGATTTAATAACATACTGTTGTGAAGCTACAACTCTAGTAACTGGTTTGGAAAAAATAAAGCGGTGAGGCTTTTTTGTGTGTTTTTAGTTTAATCAAAGTGATACAAGAGGCAAACATATAATTAGCAAAAGGAAATTAAGAAAAAGGTAAATATATTGTCTTTTCCTTCCATTTGTACATGTTTATCAAATAGTTACTTAAGTTGTTCAGAACATCAACACTCATGAGGTTGATTGAACCTAACTACTTAATAAAATGAATCAGGTTCACATTTCTTTTGACCTAAGGGTGCTGCCTGAACCAAGAAACTTTGGAACCCCCTAATCTAAACAATCCAGAAGTCTGCAAAGCACTGCTACAGACAGGGTCAAATTAGTCCTTGATTAATTTTTCGTATATTTAAGAGGTTATAGAAAACTAACAACAACAAAATAATATGTGGCAGAGAACAAGAGTAAGCCGGCAAAGCCCAAAATACTATCTGGCTTGATGTCTACTCCTGAATTTTTACAACAATTATCTACAGTACTTCCAATCTCAAAGATATAGATTCTAGACCTGTGTTGTCAAATGCAATACTTAAATTTGTTGAAAAGAAATAAAATTTTAAATTAAGCTCTTTGATAATCATAGCTACATTCTGGGTGCTTGACAGTCACTGGTTGATAGTCACCATGTTGGGACAGTGCAGATATAAAATATGATCGTTATCATGAAAAGTTCTGTGGAAAAGGATCATCCTATCCAATATGTTAGGTAACTTCATTTATCAACAAATACCAATTTACATGTATTTGTTACCTGGTCAACATGTGCATTCTTAGGGAATTGCATCGTTTGAACTTAACCTTTATGCAATGTACCCTGTACCTAGAGTCTCTCCTGAGCAGGGCTCCGACTGCCCGGGACCCCCTCCCGTGGAGCGAGCCCCGTTCCTGCCCAGAACGCCCGTTGCCCCTCGCGTGCGCGCCGTGCTCGCCCCAGCTGACAGTGCGGCCGGTAGCTCTGCCCGCAAAGGGGCTCTGACGCTGGGCACTGAACCCCGCCTGGCGGTGGGGCGAGGACGACTCTCAAAGTCCGGGGTCAGACTTGTCAGCGCTGGGCCTGCCGACACCCGAAGAGCCTAGTGGGGTGCGGGGCGCCCCTCCACCCCGAGGCGCTGCGACAAGCCTCCGAGTCTAGACCCGGAGGAAACGGTCGCTCGCGGCCGTCAGGTCACTGCAAAGCCGGGAAAGTCGCCGGGCAGAAACACAAAGGGGGGCGCGACGCCGGGGGAGCGCGGGGAGGGAGGGACGGGGGGACGGGGCGGGGCGCGGAGAAAGCGGGCGGGCCCCGGCCGGCCCCAGCCGGCTCCGGCCGGCCGGGGGCCAGGAGGAGCGCTAGCGGCCGCAGCGAGCCGAGGGGCGGCCGCAGGAGGGACGAAGCGGCTCGCGGGAGCTCCAGCGTTCGCGCCAGGGCCCCGCGCTTTCGGGGGGCCGCCGGGCTGGCCGGGCGTCGCCCACCTTCCCCCGCGGGCCCTTGGGCGCGCTCGGACAAAACCTTAGCCCTCTCGGGAGCCCAGAACGAAAGGTTCGTTCTCCTTACCCGCCGCGGTCCACAGGCCTGGGTGGGGTCCGCGCGCCCCGCCGAGAAGACGTCACGGCCCAACGTCCAGCCGGCCCCAGCGAAGGATTCAAATCTAACCGCCCAGCGCCGCGCATGCGCAGCGCCGCTCTACGCGCCGGCCCCGCCCCGCGGGCTCCGCGCCCCGCCCCGTTCCCAGGGGGCCTTGAAACTTTTCTGCCAGCCTTTGTGCTAATTTAATGTCCTTCAAGTTTATCTCATCGTCTACTGAATTTTATTCGCTTCTCTCAAATGCAGGCTTCCTATCACAGGAGCGGCCATCTTCTTTTGATCATCGGCTATAGAACCTCAAACGTTGGCTTCCGTACAAAATGGCGACTTCCACGACGTTGCGTCACATCCCCCTAGTACTACTCCCTATAGCGATCAGGAAGAGGTAAGCTTCTGGGACGAGGTGGCCGAGTGGTTAAGGCGATGGACTGCTAATCCATTGTGCTCTGCACGCGTGGGTTCGAATCCCATCCTCGTCGGCAGTATGTTTTTCTTTAATTGTCCTCGGCTCTTTCAAACGAATGCAAACGCACAAGGTTTTGATTTCTTGCTCAATTTGATTTTATATCTTCAGTCCCGGCATTGAGATTCATTTATTCGTTCATTTTTTTCGTGGTTTGGGAATAGAAATATTTGAAAAACAGCTTTTGAGGTGCTATGATCTTACACGTGAAGAAAAAAGGAAGAATCACAAAACGTACTGGATTTAATTTAAAAAAAAATCAGTGCAGAGTGTTATACAAATCTTCCAATGCTGAGTGATGCCACAAAAAATAACCTAGTTTCTAGCTGACAGGTTTCAATTATTGTGAACTCTTACTCTAGCGTTTTTGTTCTGCTTTTATCTTTAGCTTTTTTGAGACAGGGTCTCTCCATGTAGCACATCCAGATTCGAAATCATTCTGCCTGACAAGTGCTGGGATTACAGATGTGTACCACCATAACTGGCTACCCTAAGGTTTTTAATATCTGTCCTGATTTTGAAATCAAGTTTCACTGCAAAAGCTATTTCTTCTGGCTATCGGCAAGCTACAAGCATTCAAACAAAATTCATTTATTGGAAAAAAAAATTTAAGATATTGATAACACGTAAAACCTTAGTAATATCTAGAAACTAAGTACGAAATAATACTAAACAATAAAGTAGCTAGTTACCTTTCCAGAGAAGAAAAAGGGATTAAATGTTCTCTTTGATTTAACCTGACAAGAAGGAAAAAGAAGTAAGGAAAGAATAACAGATTTCCCTCTTGAAAGATCATCAGGCAGATTCATTCAACTCATATTTAGCAACCTTTGTCGTACTTATCTAAAAAACACTTCATATTTTATGTGACTCACATCACTTCAACTCACCATAGCCAGGGTAGAAATTTTATTATTCCATTTTACAGATGTAGACACTGAAAGGTTAGCTTCTCCAAGGTTATAGAGCTCCTAAATTGAAGAACCCAAATCTGACTTTTTGACTCTTAACTTCCATCCTACCCACTACCAGATTAGTAAACAGTTTTCAACATGTCTTGGGGTGATGGTTTAACAGGTTCTTTCCCCCATGAAATATCTGCCTAGCACAATGCTTAAGAACCCAGTACTTGGCAGATGCTTCAACAAGATTATTGGCATTGAAGACTGGAAGACAGTAGTAGCCTTTCACTGCTGGGTCTACTGGTTCCTGCCTTCTAGATCCAACCCCTTGGGAATGTTGATACCTCTTTCTGTCCTGCTGGGAAAGATTTTCATATCTCTTCAGGTTCAGGGATAGAATTGTGTGGGCTATTTAAGAAAAAAGAGTGCATCCTTATCTTAACAATCTCTAATTGAGAGCACTTCCTTCAATAAAGGTAAGAAGCAAACTACAGTAACGGTAACCATATCTGTTGTCACCAACAGAAATCAGATATTTTATATTGTTTTTATTCTTTTTATTTTATTTAATGTCGCATACATGAATATAGTGAATGCCATGGTTTGAAGTGTGAGTTGTCTCCCACAAGCTTGTGTGTTTGAATCTTTAGTTGTTTGGGAAGGTCATGGCACCTTTAAGAGGTGGAGTCTTGCTGGAGGACCACAGTCACAGGGGGCTGTGCCTTGAGGTCAGCTCTTGCAGTTGGCAGTTTTGCTGCTCCCAGCCTCCCTGATAGAAGTAACTTAGGCCACCTCCAACTTCTGCTGCCAGCCATGCCTTTTCCAAAACCATTAGCTGAATAAATCCCCCCTTTCTCGCTAGTTACTTGAGTTTGAGTGCTGCCTCATAGCAACAACAGAGAAAAGTAACAAGTACCATGAATTTATACGTTTACCCCTTTGTCCCTAATCTTATCCCCCTCCCCCAGCCTCTTTTCCCTTTATAACCCTTCATCTTTGCTAGACTCCCTCCTACTTTCAAATCTTTTCACTTGCGTGGCTTACTGTGTTGCATCTGGTTTGTCTTTGATGGCATGCCTGACATGATTCATGCCCCAGCAAGAATTGCAGCCAGTGGGTATAAATATTTTTATATTGTATTACTGCTTTAGAATTGCTGTGGTTTGAATTTGTGCTCCCCCTCACCCCCCCAAAAAAAAACAACAACTTTGTGTACCGTGGTCCCTAATACAGCTAGGTCGAGAGGAAGAAACCTTTGTGAAATGAAGCAAAGTCCTCATAAACGGGTTAATCTGTCCATGGATTAATGGGCTATCTATCCTAGGAGTGTCTTACTGTCTAGAACTATGAGCCAAATATCTCTTTCTTTCTTTTGTCTTCTCATTTTTTTTACCTTCTGTCCTTTTTCCTTGCTTTCTCTCTCCTTTCTCTCTTCCTCTTCTTGCTCCTCTCTTTTCTCATGACTGTCTTATTATTTACCTAATGGGAACCTAGAATTTTGTCTAGGAATTTAGATAAAGCTAGCTTCAACTAGACCTCTTCCTGTCTCAATCTCCTCAATGCTTAGATTACAGGTGTGTATCACAGAACCTGGCTACATTTATAGTCTCTGTGAATTACAAACATGAGTGGGGGGAAGGGCTCACCTGTAACCCCACTACTCAAAAGATAGAAATAGGAAGATCAAGAGTTCAAAGTCTTCCTTCCTTAATACATCCGTACACAGTAAGATTGAAGTTACCCTAAGCTAGAGACTGTCTCAACACCAACCCCCTCAATTAAAAAGTACATAAATTATATAACAAATTCCAAAAGTGTTTTATATTTTTGTGTATATGTATTTATATATTCATCTATGTGTGCACATACTGCTCAGTTTTCAGTATCAGGTATTTTCCTCAATTACTCTCCTTAAAAATTTTTATATTTGTGTGTATATATATATATATATATATATATATTTGTGTGTGTGTGTGTGTGCGCGCGTGTGCGTGTGTGCGCGTGTGCGCATGTGCCAATATAAGCCATGAAGCATATGTGGAGATCAGGGACAACTTGAAAAAATAGAAAGAACGAGTTTTCTCCTTCCACCATGTGGGTTCTGAGGATCAAACTCAGGTTGTCAGTCTTTGCATAAGTGTCTTTAACCACTGAGCTATCTCATGAGCCTTTCCACCTTACTTTTTAAAAAAAACTTTATATATTTATGTATGTATGTATGTATGTATGTGTATCAGAGGACACTGTATGTCTCTGTGGAAAGGTATTTCAGGAACCCTCCTGGGTTGCTTCTACCTCCTTTTTGCTTCACTCTGAGATTTCCCAGGCTTCACCTGCCATGACCAGAAGTGCAGACTGTCTGTATTTCTGCCTGGCATTTTTATGCAGGACCTGGACTCAGAACTCAAGAGTCTTAACTCTGAGCCATCTCTCCAGCCTACCACTTAACTTTTAAAATAAATATCTTTTGTTTATTCTTTGACATTTACATACATCTATACAATGTATTTTGTATGTATGCCTGTGTATACATGTGTTTGTGGGAGTTCAGTCCTTACTCCTCTTCCCGCTCCTCTGCAAACCTGTACAAACATGTTTCCCTTTAGCCTTACCATCCTTTTTTTATTTCTCCTATAACCAACTGAGTCCCTTCAGTGCTTCCCTCTTATGCATGGATATGAGCTATCCACTGTACCACGTGCAACCTACCAGCAGATATTCTTCTGAAAAAAACAACTATCCCTCCCCCGACAGCCATCAACTGCCAAATGTTCCTCAGCTAAAGGGTTGGGCCTTATGAGCCCTTCCCCCCCACTCATGTTGGAATGTCGACTGACTTGACTTTGTGCAGGTAACCACATGTGAGTTCATGAGTGCAACTGCCATGTCATGTCCAGAAAACAGCATTTCACAGCACTCCTCCCCAGCCTCTGACTCTTACAGTCTTTCTACCCTCTCTTCCAAGATGTTTCCTGAGGCCCAGAGGGATGGCTCAGTGGTTAAGACTCTACCTCAAAAGCAAAAGGATCAGGGCTGGAGAGGTGGCTCAGGGGTTAAGCCTCTGCCTTGCAGGCAGAAGGTCCTGAGTTCGGATCCCAGATCCCACGTATAGATGCCAGGCGGAAGCGGGGGCGGCCTGCGCTTCTGGTCCTGGTAGGGCGGAGTCTGTGAATCCCGGGGCAGAAGGAGGTGGAGGCGTCCATGGTGGTTCACGAATCGTCCGTGGTTCTACACACACACATACACACATGCGCACGCACATACATATGCACACACACACAATTGAATAAATAATAATAAAAAAAAAATTTAAAAAAAAAAGCAAAAGGATCAGAGTCCTGATCCTGGGTCTCAGGTGAAATGGCAGTGACCTGCACTTCTGGCTCTGGAAGGTAAAGCCTGGGAAATAAATTACAGGGTGAAGCAAAAAAGAAGTAGAAGCAATCCAGGATGATTCCCGTAGGTATATACAATGCCCTCTTGTACACACACACACACACACACACACACACACACACACACACTAAGTAGATGAATGAAATTTTTAAAACCCTTTAAAGGGAGGGGCAGGAAATGTTCTCTGAGCTTTGGGAGAATGAATTGAGGAATGGATTGATATACAGCTCCCATTTTAGATCAAGTACATGATAGTGACTTATTCTCAGCACTTTGACCAGTTATGAATCTTCATTAACTGCTGTCCACTGAAGAAAGAAGCTTCTGTAAACCAAGGTCGAGTTTCTGGGTGGAAACTTAGAAGAGTTTGATGAGTCTATTTAGCAAAACAACAGCAGTAGTTTCCTCACTAGGGCCTATGACCTTCTTGGCTATAAGCTTTTATAGGTTTACAGTACTGTCGCCGGTGACTAGGGTCTGTGTTGAGTATTTCCAGGTTCTTGAACTTTCATTAAAGAATGAATAAAAGCTCATTAAAGAATGAAATAAAAGCCCACATCTGATGTCTCCCATACAAGAATAACAAGGCTTATGAAAAATGTTCACAGTAAAATTTTATTTAATGCTAGTGGGTCCAGAATTCCAAATTCTAAGCAATTCCTTTCAGTTTCTCATGTTTTATTGATTTAATTTACATCATTTTATCACTTTACTACTTGTGAGGTCTAAAATTTAACAGATATGTATATAAGGCTACTTGGTGATTTTTGGCAAGAAGTATGTTTACAAAAACAGAAAAGCAATTGTTTTGAAGACAGCTTCCTTATGATTTTTATTTTCACTGACATTGAACTTTTATTTTTTTATTGGCAGACCCAGGTCTTCTGCATAGACAGAATGAGCACTGTAGCTGACTTGCTGGTCAACACATATGGAATGTCTTCCTTTTATGGTGCAAACTTTTTCAAGGGTGAGCAGCACACAGAAAGAACGAGAAAATGTTTAACAGGACACATTTGTAAAGAAGAGCGCTTCACTGGAACACATTTAGATCCTTATAAAACTTAAAACTTATCTTAAACATAATTCTTTATTAATTTAGTTTTCTTTTAAAATTTTTAATTGTTTATTATTTATTCAAATGTACATGTATGTGTGTGCACGTGTGTGTATGTATAGAACCACAGACGAATTCAGGAATCACCATGGACCGCCTCCACTTCCTCCTTGTTTACTCTGCCCCGGGAGCCTACCAGGACCAGAAACGCAGGCAGCCAGCCCTGTGGCTTCCGCCTGGCTGCTTCCGCCTGTACATGGGGTCTAGGATCGGAACTCAGGACCTTCCGTCTGCAAGGCAGAGGCTTAACCCCTGAGCCACCTCTCCAGCCCCTTCATTTAGTTTTCTAACTAACATCTTACACATATCAACTTCTTAACAAAAGGGTTTCTAGCTTCTATTTTTTTAACTTGAGTTATAAGCATAAGCAACAGTTTTAAAGCAAGGTTTAGCATGATGTCTCTTGGATATCACACAAGCAGATTTGTAAAAATTGTAAAACTCTGACTCTTTTATTATTAAAACAGTAGAAAACTTTTATTCAGGACTGGAGAGACGGCTCAGTGGCTCAGGTGTTAAAGTCTCACCTCCTGAGCAAAGGGATCTGAGTGTAAATTCCAGGTCCCACATAAAAACACCTGGTGGAAATGGCAGCAGCCTGCACTCTAGAGAGCAGAGCAAAAAGGGGGTGGAACAATCAGGATGATTCCTGAAGTCACCTGTAAGACTCCATAGGCACACACACTGCCCTCTGATACACACACACACACACACACACACATACACACACATACACACACACACACACATAAGTAAATAAATTCAAAGCAAAGCCAGAAAAGGAGCAGCAGTGGGCCACATGAGGGAAAAAACTCAAGAGGCACCAGGCTGTTGTCTGGGGTCCCTGTGTGTGTGTGTGTGTGTGTGTGTGTGTGTGTGTGTGTGTGTGTGTGAAAAATAGGGTACTTGAGTGTGTGTATTTGTGGGTGCCCAAGAGTGGTATCAGGAATCATTTTGGTTTGCTCTACCTCCTTTTGGTTTTGCTCTGGGGTTTCCCAAGGTCCATCTTTCAGAAGAGGAATTCTGGCTGCTGCCATTTCCATCAGGCATTCTTATGTGGGAACTGGGATCCAAACTTAGGTCCTCCTGCTTTGGAGGAAGAGGCTTTAACCTCTGAGCCATCCCTCTAGCCCCTACCCTTTTGAGGATGTCTATAGGAAAGGAGAACTGATTGCTAAGGGGTAACATTTGGGTAGTTCTCTATTATCATTGATAGATTAGGTTATCTAATCATTTTTCTTATTGCACATGTACCTTCCCACAATGCATCTGATTTTAATCATGTGCACACTAAGTTATGTATAGTCATGATATGGTAAATTAGGGGATCTTTCCTAAAAGATGACTTGAGGGTAACATGGATCAAAACTAGTTCAGCTCAGAAGATCTTTCTTTGTGCCCAGATGTAGTAGGAATACATTTGAATAGAAACTAAATTTGATTATTACTAAGAGAGGAGGAACCTATTCCACTGTCTACAGAGGGTTTACAAGGGGTAGCCTGATACAGGTAGAGGGGTGGGTTTGCTACATTCATCGGCTGGAGAAGGTTATGTATGCATAGTTGTGTAGATAAAGAACATGAATGGATGAGGAATACTTTTGCTTAAGTCAAATGGGAGTCTCAGGTTTTTAAGTTATTGCCTATGCTTGCCTGCATCGATACCAAGCATGAATTTCTTCTTCAAGTCCAATCAAAAAGCAGCTGGTTACCACCATAGCTGCTGTGCCACTGTTGCATCAAGGTTGGGCACATATTGCCTGTCATGTTGGCATTATGACATGCAGGATCCAGTGCCAGGTGAGATCATTAATGTCCCCCCCCCCAGCAGCCTGCGTAGCATCTTCCGACCCTACAAAGCCAGCAGGGAGTTCCCAATCCATTTCAGCTTGATTTCTGTATGTCCTGCAACCAAAATTCCACTTTTTGAGACAAGGTCTCTCACTAACCTGAAGCACATTGACCAGCCTGTGAGCATGGGGTCCACTGATCTCTTTTCCTCCTCAGGGCTGTGATGACAGTCACATGTCACTATGCCACCTTTCATGTAGTTGGCAGGGATCTTAAAGTCCCCACGCTTGTGCAGTAGGCACTTTACTGACTGAGCCATCTTCCTAGCCCCAATTTTAAAATATTTTAGTGCCTGTATTTTGACATACTTGGTTGTCTTTCATTCCAATACTTATATTTATATACAATATTTATAAATTTATTTTATGTGTGATGTGTACATGTAAGTGTGGGCATGTTTGTGCCATTGTGCATGTGTGGCGGTCAGAGAACCACTCTCAGGAGTAGGTTCTCTTCTTCCTTGCAGAGGCAGGATCTTTGTACTCCAGGCTAGCTAGCCTTCCAGCTTCTAAACGACTTTCTTGTCTCTGTTTCTTTTTTTTTTTAGTTTTTTATTATTATTATTATTATTTATTCAACTGTGTGCATGTGCGTGTGTATGTGCGCGCGTGTGTGTGTATCTGTGTGTGCGTATGTGTAGAACCACGGACGAATTCGCGAACTACCATGGACTCCTCCATCTCCCTCTGCCCCTGGATTCACAGGCTCCGCCCTACCAGGACCAGAAGCGCAGGTCGCCCTGCTTCTGCCTGGCGTCTATACGTGGGATCTGGGAACCAAACTTGGGACCTTCTGCCTGCAAGGCGGAGGCTTAACCCCTGAGCCACCTCTCCGGCCCCTTGTCTCTGCTTCTTATTTCACCAAAGAAGTACAGGGATTATACAGGTGAATTAGCTTTTTGCAGGTCCTAGGGATCATCAGGCTTGCATGGAAAGTGTTTTTACCTACTGAGAGCTATCTCCATGGCCCCATTTTAAGCATTTAAAAATAATTTTCTGAGGGGCTGGAGAGGTGGCTCAGGGTTAAGCCTCTGCCTTGCAGGCAGAAGGTCCTGAGTTCGGATCCCAGATCCCAAGTAAAGACACCGAGCGGGGGGGCTGCGTTTCTGGTCCTGGTAGGGCGGAGCTTGTGAATCCCGGGGCAGAGTAAATAAGGAGGAGGTGGAGGCGGTCCATGGTGGTTCCCGAATTCGTCAGTGGTTCTACATACACACACATACACACATACTCCCACTCACATACATACACAATTGAATAAATAATAAAAAATAATAATAATAATAATTTTCTGAGAAGAGGTCAACAGGCTTCACCAGGGTGCAAAAGGAGTCAGGTCACCTAACATAGTTGGGCACAAGTGTCAACTTGACAGTTGAGGGTTTGCACTCTGGCACATTTGTAGAGAATTAGTAATTGAGTTAAGCCCAGAGCAAACCTGCAGAAGACTGTCTAGCTGATAGGGATGGCCCAGCCCATGGTGGATAGGACTAGGCCCTGAATAAAATACAGAGAGCTAGTTGAGAGAGTTGGCATCCTTATGTATACTTGGCTAGACATGCTGGTCTGACAAGTAAGGATTGTCCCTCTCTCAGCCATTGTGTAGAGATGGTGTGGTCAGTTCCCTCAGCCCTGGTGTTGGTATGTGCTCTCCCGTCAAGTTGAACTACAGACTGTAACTGGACTATCAGTAACAGAAAATAAACCCCTTGTTCCCTTAAGACGTTAGATGGTCATTTATCAGCAACTATACAGGCTGACTGCCACATCACAGTAAGGTCTAAAACCCCATAAAGGAGTAGTGTGAGTTCAAAGCCAACTTGGGCTACGTAGTAAGCCCTGACTCAAAAAGCAAAAGCAAATAAAAAGTTCCCATGAGGAATCTTTCTAAACCTACCAAGAGACACTAACCTTTGCAGGGTTTTTTTTTTTTTTTCACTTTAGAAATGGTTTATTTTATGTACAAATGTTGGGTGGTGGTCTATTGAAATTCTGTTTTCCAAAGACAATCTGGAGCTTTCTTGTGGAGACCATGCGATAACCTTCAAGAGGCACCAAAAAGCCAACTCAGAACTGAGTTCAGAGTCCAGGCAGAATAACGAAGCGGCTGCCCATGCGCTGCCCTGAGAGTAGGTGGGCCAGGCAGAGGGTCTGCTTCACCCTCTGGAGAGTCAATGAGACCCACATACACCAAAGCAGGAGACACTGAGGGTGTTGATGAGCTGGAGCTGAGACACGCGTGTGAGCCAGAGCCATTGTGCAGAGGGGGTGACCAGTGTGTCCACAACTAGCTTCAGCATTCACACACAGATTGTCTGCCATAAGCCTGACTCTCAATGACGAGGTAATGAGGAGGTGATTCACCAATATTGTAGAAAGCTAAGTGTCCAGGAGGCTGTCTGGCGCGTGCACACGGCTGGCACATTCTAAGACGCCTCTTCCGAGTCCACGTCCTGCTGTAGCTGTTGGACCATCTTTTCTTCCAGTTGCTTCCCTTTGCCTGCCAGGGTCACCCGGATGGGGTGGATGTTTTGCTTGACTTCTTTGATGTCCTGGACTCTCTGCAGGTCTTTGTTTTTCTTCCCTCTATTCATTATAAACTTAGCCTGGTGCTTCTCTTTGATCTTTTCAACTCTCTCCATTGCATCGATAGTTTTATTCCATAGCTCTCGCTGGTATTTCACAGGTTCATTTTCAAATCAAATGAGCTGTTCACTGTGAGCTCTTTGCCAGCCGCTTTCTAGAAGACTTTAGTCCACTTGACCGTGGTGGTTCCCGAATTCGCCTGTGTTTCTACACATACACATACACACACACACACATACATACACACGCTCACGCACACGCACAGTTGAATAAAAAAATAAATGATCTCAACAACAATAAAAATAAGTAGGTAGATTTTTTTTTTCTCAGAGTGAAATATTTAGGTACGGAAGTTCAAAGCATACAATGCACAAGAAAAGTCTGGAGCTGAGTCTTGAATTCTTGAATTGGAAGCTCCTTTTAACCTCTCATTTCCTGCTCTTCATGCTGTTGTTTCTTTCATAAGAAATGACTGTAGGGTTTGCTAGGAGAGGAGCTGGAAGATGGCTCATTAGATTAGATTAGAGCCTTTGCTTCCCAAGCAAAGGGACCTCAGATCCCAGATCCTAGTAAAAACTCTGGACAGAAATGGCAGCAGCCTGCACAGCTTGCACTTCTAGCCCTTGAATGAGGAGCCTGGGAGATCCCATTGAAAAGCAATAAGGAGATAAAGCAATCCAATCCACAATAATTTCCAAAGTCACCCTTGGGCCTCCACAGGCACACAAGTGCCCTCCACACACACACACACTACCCACATGCACACACACGCATACACACACAATTGAATAAATAATAAAAAAATAAAAGGTCACACACACACACACACACACACACACACACACACACACACACACAGGCCAAAAAAAGGAAGGGGGATTTGCTAAGAGAATATACCTAGTTTTTCTCTTCTGTTGATCTCCTGATCTATAAAAACTATACCTATGCTTCCTTTCTAGGAGAGAAAAAATATCAACAACATACCATATTTTAAAGCCCAGAAGGAAAAACTTACTTGAATTAGTAATGGCAAAGAAACTAGAGCGATAAAAGAGCTAGAGGCGCCATCTGCTGGATCAGATGCAACTGCAAGACTCAAACCAGACAGCAACCTTAGCAACTTTTGGGAACATCTCCTAAACCTCCCAAATCTCATAAACAGACCTTTACACAAACAAACGACATTCTCCTTCAGTAACACATGTTGACACGACACAAGAGTTATTTCTCACAAGTACTGTCCCAAACTATTACAGAACCTCTAAGCCTCTGGGGAAACATGAGAAAAGGACCTTTGCACTCACCAAAGTATTTTTTACTACTAGAATGCCAGGCAGTCTTTATTCCCTGGATTCAGCTTCAGGAAGACTCACAAGACACATTTCCTCTGTTGACAATGAGTCTGTCAGGGATGAAGTGTCTAGTGTCTGGCTGGTAAGGGGCCGTGGTCCTGGAACATGATATGTTAGCAAGTCTTTCACGACATGACTCTGAAGGAAGAACACACAATCAATGCTGGAACTTCTTTTATTTAGCAATTTTTTTATCCACAAAATTCACTCATTTTCATCAGTTACATGCCACTGTCTGAATAGGCAATTAAGTATCCATTCTCTTTGTGTGCGTGTAGGTCTGGGTCTGTGTGCCTGCGTGTATCAGGGCACTGTGTGTGCCTATAGAAGCTCAAGGGTGACTTCAGGAATCACCCTGGATTGCTTCTGCCTCCTTTCGGCTTCACTCTGGGGTTTATACACACTCTACCTTCCAGAGCCAGAAGTGCAGGTTGCTGCCATTTCTGCCTGGCATTTTCACAATCTGGGATCTGAATCTGGTCCTTGAGTCTTAACCCTTGAGCCATCTCTCCAGCCTTGAATCCGGTCTCTTGTTGGTGGATTTTGAGTGTCTCTTTTGGGGGATATGAATGCTATTGTGAACAGTCTATACATCTCACTTGTAAGTTCAGGTACACTTTTTTCTGAAGGTATATGGCTCAGGCGAGAATTACTGGTTATGTTTATGCTTAACTTTACTAACCAATTCTCCTTCCCCATAATGAGGCATTTTATTTACATGTTTTGTATCCCTAGAAAAAGGGTCCCAGGATTTTCTCTCCTGAGTGTTTTCATCTTGCTTTTCATGGTCCATGGTGCAAGCTGAGGTCATCAGTACAGTGCATTAAACTGATGGGATGGAAGTAGATTATTTTGCCATTTTCCTGAGTTTTTTAAACCACACATCAGCTCTGCAGCCAATCTCTCCACAGCTGTTCAACCTGCCTGTGAGGTTGACAAGAGTGTTCCCATTCTGAGCTCATTGATTTCAAATGTGCCCATGTAATCATACTTTGTTGTCACAGAAACTGGATGGTAACTTTGAATCACTGCCTGATAAAGACCTGGTGATGCTTGCCTGTCTTTTCAGCATCGAAGATCTTCTTGAGGGTATCAGCTAGAACATTCATGTATATCATTATGGTGGTACAGAACAATTCTTTTGATACTGCTTATGCCAAATAAAATGCGGTTTTGAAAACATGGACAAGCTTCATATGAAAAGAGTAGAGCAATGGGAGGGTCTAGAGTGGGAGAAATATAATCATAGTCATGCATGCTCATTGTGTGAAAGGCAGGGCTCTGAGCAAAATGAGGGTCATGGTGTATACTACTGACTGAGGGAAGCATACCCTTCTAACCTGGTCATTTTCTTTAGGCAGTCCTCCTTTTATCTTTTTTTCTTTTAAGACAGGTTTTTACTGTATAGGCTAGGTTGTCCTCAAATTCTACCTCAAGCTCAGTTCTGGATTCTCCTACATTGGCCTCCTGAGTAGTAGGATTATAGACATGTCTGTCCATCTTTGACTATTGAGAAGAGAGAGAGAGAGAGAGACAGAGACAGAGACAGAGAGAGAGACAGAGACAGAGAGGGAGAGAGAAGATAGCTAAAGACGGGTAAAGGTACCTGAGCCACAACAGTAGGCAACCTGAGTTTAGTCACTGATGCTCACATAGTGGAGAGAGCTGACTTCTGAAAGCCATTCTCAGACCTCTACCTGCCCAACTGTTTTCCCCCTCCCCACTCAAATGAATAAATACATATTTGTAAAGGCCTGTTGTGGGAGACACACCTATAACCCAACATGAAGTAGGCAGAGGCAAAAGGATCATCCACGAGATGAAGGCTAGCCTAGCGTCCCTAGTGAATTTCAGGGCTTCCAGTGCTACATAACAAGACCCTGTCGATAGATAGATAGATAGATAGATAGATAGATAGATAGATACATACATACATACATACATACATACATAGATTTTTTTAAATCCTAGAGAAAACCAAGCTGTGGACGATTTCCATGGCATCATTTAAAAAAATATCAAGAATCTTTTTTTTAAATTTTTTATTATTTATTCAATTGTGCGTGTATGTGTATGTATGTGTGTATGTGTGTGTGTAGAACCACGGACGAATTCGGGAACCACCATGAACGCCTCCACTTCCTCCTTGTTTACTCTGCCCCAGGATTCACAAGCTCCGCCCTACCAGGACCAGAAACGCAGGCCACCCCCGCTTCCACCCGGCGTCTATACGTGGGGTCTAGGATCCGAACTCTGGACCTTCCACCTGCAAGGCAGAGGCTTAACCCCTGAGCCACCTCTCCAGCCCCAAGAATCTTCTTGGTTCATTGAAGCAGTCTCTCAGTTGAACCTCGCTCTATAGCTGTCAAGCTAGTTTATCAGGAAAGGTATTTGCTTGCAAACCCAGCAATCTTTGATCTCTGTAGAAGTAGAGAACTGACTTCCACCTGTATACCATGGTGCCCTGCCTCAAGTAAATAAAATAAATTTTAAAAATTGAACCCCAAGCTTATCAATACATCTAGTCTCCATAGCCAGCTTGCTCTGGGGATTCCCTATCCTTGCCTTCCATGGACTGGAATGACAGGTGGACTGCCATACTCACCATACATATGTATTATGTGGAAATTCAAACTCTGGTCCTCATGCTTAATAGGAAGTGTTTTAACTGCAGAGACATCTCTCCAGCCTGAAATTATTTAATTCTTAATATTGGTTTCTTCTAGGCATGGGTCAAGATAGAAGAATACAATAAAACTTTTTTTTTAAAAAGAGTACTATTTAATAAGGAGAGAAGACATGTGTAGGAAAGGTGAACTTAAGGTTCTACATAAATATCCTAGCATCTTGCACAACATTTGACTAATCCAGAGACCAATAGCCAACTAGAATGTGTAAGATGGGAAAACACATGTAACACACACACACATCCTCTTTTAGGTCACTGAAACTAGTGGGGTTCAGCAGAGTGGAACCTATTTGTAGGGATGTATTGATAAACTTGGGGTTCAATTTTTAAAATTTATTTTATTTACTTGAGGCAGGGCACCATGGTGTACAGGTGGAAGTCAGTTCTCTACTTCTACAGAGATCAAAGATTGCTGGGTTTGCAAGCAAGTACCTTTCCTGATAAACTAGCTTGACAGCTATAGAGCGAGGTTCAACTGAGAGACTGCTTCAATGAATCAAGAAGATTCTTGGGGCTGGAGAGGTGGCTCAGGGGTTAAGCCTCTGCCTTGCAGGTGGAAGGTCCAGAGTTCGGATCCTAGACCCCACGTATAGACGCCGGGTGGAAGTGGGGGTGGCCTGCGTTTCTGGTGCAAATGAATTCTGTGCAGTGATAGAAATATTCAAAATCTAATATATTGTGCATTCGTATTTTGTATTCCATCATATGTGCTCTACTAGAAAAGAAGTCAGGCATTCCAGCACTAAAATTTTTAATGGCAAATACTGGTTAAGAATCATGATTTGGAGAGATGACTCAGGGGCTAAGACTGCCTTACAAGTAGGAGGCCTGCAGAAATGGTAGCGGCCTTCCCTTCCAGCCCTGGTAGGCGGAGGCTAGGAAAATCCAGAATGAAGCAAAAAGGAAGTAGAAGCAATCTAGGATGATTCCCGAAGTCACCCTTGTTCCTCCAAAGGGGCACACAGTGCCCTCTGATAAACACACACACACACACACACACACACACACGTACACACGTACACTAAAAAAGAAAAGGACTGGTATGGACTACAAGTGTATAAACACAGTTGTGTTTTTCTACCCATTTGACTACTGAGTGTATTACTGCTCACAAAAATATGTATCTAAATTAAAAATCAAAATGATTTGCTACATGTAGGTCACACAAAGAGCTTAAAACATCTTTATCCTACTTACTGTAAATTCTATACCTCAATAAAGCTGTTAAAAAGGGAAAAAAGTGGGTGTGGACAGGTGGAGCCTCCAACTGGAGGGCAATGAAGCTTCTTTCATTGGATCACCTCCATGAAGTTTATGTGAGGAGATTAATTCTCTAGGGAAGGGCCAAATAGTCAGCCCTTAAGGATATTGGCAAATCATATTGGGAAGTCTGCAGGATATGACCTTGGTTGATTGGAAACTAGGGGAAGATTGTCCATCTTTTCCAGTTTCCAGTGGATGTGCTCTCGGATGGCCAGCCTGAGAGCTAGGAAGATCAACATTCCTGATAATCCAACATATATTAGAGACAGAGTTTAAACATGAGACATTCCAGGTCCATACAAATCCCTATGGTCTCAGGCAGTGATTTTACCCCTCCCTGCAGGGCTCCAGGAAACACCAGTGGGTCAGACCAGGATACTGTACTTCCCATGGAAAACTCTTAACTTTAGCTCCTCTCCCTCTCCCATGCTTTTTCTTTTTTTTAAATTTTTTTTATTTTATTCAATTGTGTGTGTATGCTTGTGTGCGTGTGTGTGTGTGTGTGTGTGTGTGTGTGCAGAACCATGGATGAATTCGGGAACCACCATGGACGCCTCCACCTCCTCGTTTACGCTGTTCTGGGATTCACAGGCTCCGCCCTACCAGGACCAGAAATGCAGGCCAACCCCGCTCCGGCCAGCATCTATACATGGGATCTAGGATCCGAATTCAGGACCTTCCTCCTGCAAAGCAGAGGCTTAACCCCTGAGCCACCTCTCCAGCCCCTCCCCCATGCTTTTTCATCATGGATTAAATCTCTTACCTACCGGGCAGCATCCTAGGAGCCCCTTTCCACTTTTAGCTTTCTACAATAATACTGGAAGCTGGGGGCTGGAGAAGTGGCTCAAGGATTAAGCCTCTACCTTGCTAGGCGGAAGGTCCTGAGTTCAGATCCCATGTATAGACGCCAGGCAGAAGCGGGGGCAGCCTGCGTTTCTGGTCCTGGTAGGGCGGAGCCTGTGAATCCCCAGGCAGAGTAAACAAGGAGGAGGTGGAGGCGGTCCATGGTTCTACAATGTGCGCACAATTGAATAAATAATAAATTAAAAAAATACTGGAAGCTGCATCCAGAGTTAATCAGACAAGAAAAACAAAGGAAGTACGATGTATATGGGCTTACAATTGGACAGCCAATTGTGATGGTAATTGATCTGGCTGGCTGTCCTCATGCCAGTACTACATGAATTTCGTTTGCATATGAACAATGGTAAGCACGTCTTCAGATGCTTGTGGCCATTTGTTTATTTTTGGAAAAATGTCTACTCGTCTTTTCCCCATTTTGTTTTTTATTTATTTTTGCATGTGTATCAGAGGCATTTTGCCTGTGGAGGCTCACAGTTGACTCTGGGAATCATCTTGGATTGCTTCTACCTCCTTTCTGCTTTTGCTCTGGGATTCCCAGACTCTGCCTTCCAGAGTTGGAAGTGCAGGTCATCTCCATTTCTGCCTGTGAGTTTTGATGTGGAATCTGGGATCTAAATTCAGGTTGTCCTACTTGTGAGGCAGAGTCTTAACCCCTGAGCCATCTCCCCAGCTCCTTTTTTGTTTTCTTTGGCATGTACATGTGTGTGGGATTATGTACAAGAGGCCACTGAATATGTGTGCCTATGTAGGTCCAGGGGTGACTTCAGAATCCTTCTGGATTACTCAATCTCCTTATTGCTTTGCTCTGAGGTTTCACAGGCTCTGCTTTCCAGGGCTGGAATTGCAGGCTGCCATCATTGCCACCTGGTGCTTTTACATAAGAGCGGGGGATCTGAACTCAAGTTCTTTTGTTTGTGAAGTAAAAGCCTTAACTCCTCAGTCATCTCTCCAATCCCTTTGCCCATTTTAAAAAAAAAAACAAAAAAACAAAAACTGTGCTGTTAGTCCTTTGTTGTTAAAAATTTTATATCCAGAATAAATAATAACACAACAACAAAAAGACTAAAAATTCACCATATTACTTCACTCCCACTGCAACGGCTTTAATCAAAACAGAAAAAAACAAGTGTTAGAAAGGATGTCAAAAAACTGGAACCCTCTATACAATGCAGTAGGAATGGAAATAGTTCAGATGCTGTAGAAAACTTGGTGGTTTATCAAAAGTTAAACATAGAGTTACCACACAACCAGCTATTTTATTCTGAATACTGAACTGAAAGCATTCAAATAAGAAAACTTGCAATGCACAAATGCTCTTAACATTATTGGCAACAATATAATGTCTACCAACTGATGAATGGACATACCCAATTGGCTATCTTATGTAATGGGTAGTATTCCATTCCAAAAGGAAGGAAATAGTAATACATACTGTAAATTAGGTTAATCTTAGAAACAGTACACTAATTTAAAGACACAAAGTCCACATACCGTAGATGGCATTTCTATGAAATGTCTAGAGTACACAAATCCATTCAGAAAGACAGTGGACTACTGTTTACCAGAAGTTGAGGACGGGGAAGTGGGGTGACGCTAAACGGGAATGGGTTCCTTTGGGGTGAGAAAACTCTTTTAAAACCCTGTGAGATGAGGTTGTTCAATGTTGCAAATGACAACTGTGTATCTTAAAGTGGTTACTTTGAGATTATGTAAGTTTCACCTTGACAGGATTTAAAAAGAAACTAACAAGGTATGAGATCTCATGCCTGCAATCCCAGCACTGGAGAGGCAGAGGCAGGAGGATCAAATGTTCCACTGCCAGTCTGAGCCAGAGAATGAGAACGTGAATCAATGATACTGAGGGGCTAGGAAGGGAGTTCAGCTGTACAGCACTTGCCTAGCATGCAAAAGGCCTCAGATTTGATCCCCAACACTGGGAATTAAAATGCAGTAAGAAAATCACAAAATTCAAAGTTTTAGAAAAATGGGATATATTTACAAACCTGAAAGTCTCCAGACTCAGCTAGAGTGAGGAGGAGGTAGCAAGTTTGAGTAGGGTCTCTTTTAGAGCCTGACAACACTCCTCCCAAAACCCTGAGTATCAACCAATGGGATCAGTCCCTGCCCCTCCATCCATGCTTGTCCTAAACACAAGCAGTTCTTCCATTGGCCGCATCCCTCAGTCTTTTTGCCAGTCATCCTGTGCCCAGGCAGGCATGGGTGAAACATATTCAAAGTCTGGCCCTTTATAGCGGAGGGCATGCAGGAACATCACAAGGTCCTGGGGCAAGGGATCCTGCCGAACCAGCCGGCACTCTGCACAAAGTGGATCTGTCTCTTGACTCATAACGTCTGCTTCAGCTGCTTTTCCTGGTGTGTCCAGATGCTGAGGAGGCGTCGCCTCAACTACTCCATCCATCTTCTGGGTGGCTGTGGCCAACTCTTGCAGGCTGTCCTTGGCCAGCTCTGAGGAGGGAGCTGCAAGGTCTGTGAGTCCTGGACACAGGCCGTCCTCACAGAGATCCAGCACGCTCAGGCTCTGTTTGGCCTGATGCTCTGCAACCAGGTCCCTGAGCAGTTCTTCATCTGTCTTGGAAATGTGACCACCCTGGCCTCGGGACGGACCCCAGGCAGCTGAATTGTAGATGGGGTCATTGAGAATGGGGTGGCCCAGGAACTGAAGATGGACTCGGATCTGGTGGGTACGGCCTGTGAGTGGCCGGCACCGTACCACGCTGGAGTGGCCATTGTAGCTCAGCCTCTGGAACACAGTCTCACACGGCTTGCCTCGGGGATCCACCCGGCACACTCCCACCTTGTAAGATACCACTAAGATGGGCTCCTTGCAGGTTATCTCCTTATTGGGGAACTCCCCTTCCACCCGGCATACATACTCCTTCTCCAGCTACACAGGAGGAAGAGAGAAAAAGTCAGTACAAAACCTCAACCCATGGACTCGGGGTAGCCTTTGCCTCGCAAGCTGAAGGACATGAATTTGAGTTCTAGAGCCCGTGCAAAAATTCGGGATGGAAATGGCAGTAACCTGGAAGGCAGAGCCTGGGAATCCTAAGAGCAAAGCAAAAAGGAAATACAGCAATCCTGGATGATCCCCCACGTCAACCTTGGGCCTCCACAAGCATACATAAAGTGCCCTCTACTACTACTACTATACACACATAATTTTAAAAAAAATGAATGGGTCCAATCCTTTTCAGTGATAAGAATGCAGCAGTGGGGCTGGAGAGATGGCTCAGGGGTTAAGACTCTGCCTCAAGAATCCACCAGTGTGAGAGAGGATTCAAACTCTAGTGTCAGCCCTTGTCAGTTTCATGATTCTAGGTACATTTCTTATTGAAATCTCTTCAACTCAAGTAGGAAATGTAAGACTAGAAAAACATTTACTTCACAGGGATGCTTTAAGCATCCAGTAACTTAGGTTCTAATGTGTCACTACCACCTGGCTTGCACTCAATAAATGTACTAGAATCCAGACCAGAATCCTAAATCCCGGGAGTATAGTCCCTACCAGGAAGTTATCTACTCAAGTCTCTTCCAACTTTATCCAGTCTTCCCATCAAGCAGCCATCTACAAAATCTTAAGAACCTTCACTAGCCTATCAGCACTCTAAAATTTCAGAAGAGCAAATGAGTAAGAGGTAGTGCATACCAACCACCTCCAAAGGCCTTCTGAAACTTACAAATAATGCTTGTTTGACTTTGGGTACTGAGTTTCCTGAAAGAAAGAAAGATAAACCCCAAGGCTTACTTCCTATCCAGGACTTCTTGATACCACCTATATATTTTCTTATTTATATTTATTTATTTATTTATTATGTGTATGTATCAGAAGGTACTGTGTATGGTGACTTTAGGAATCATCCTGGATTGTGCTACCTTTTTTTTTTTTTTTTGCTTTGCTCTGGAATTTCCCAGGCTCTGTCCTCCAGAGCAGGAAGTGCGAGGTCGCCACAATTTCCTCCTCGCATTTCTATATGGGGTCCAGGTCCAGGATCTGAACTCAGTCCTTCTGCTTGTAAGGCAGAGGCTTAACCCCTGAGCCATCTCTCCGCCCCTACTTGACATCCTTCTGACATGCAAGCCTGGGAAGTGGTCCATAGGAAATAAAAGCCTGGCTCACCTGTCGGTCCCGAACCTGCTCATGAATCTTCTCAGAGAATGCGGCTGTCTTGGCAAACATGAGCACCCCTGAGGTGAGGCGATCAAGCCGATGCAGTGGGTGTAGCTCCTTCAGCTGGTGCTCCTTGCCTAGGATGAAGATGACTGTGTTGTGCCGGAAGCGACCACAGGGGTGGACAGGGATGGAGGAAGGCTTGTCTACAACCACCACATCTTTGTTCTCAGCCAGCAGGCGAATAGGCTCTGCCGTGACTGGTGGCTCGTGCCTGTGCACTGTGTTCCGCAAGAAATCATTGTCCTGTCAAAATACATGCCACCAGTCAGTCTGGGGACCAGCAGGCTGTTAAGTGGTCAGTTTCATACCCAGTTATGTGGAGAATGGTCACAGCACTCCCTTAACAGACAAAGCTGTTGCAGTATGATTTCATCTTGTAAAAATACAGACATACACAGGCAGACACAAAAGTACACAAAAAAGCTAAAGATGAAATCTCTGGGTAGTGAGATTGTGGACATCTTCTGAATCTCCTTATTTGTATACTCTTTACAATGAAACTGTATTCTAAAGGCAAATGTCTTTTAAATGGAGGAAAACTCTCCATGAAACAAGTATAACTTTGAACAAAACCCATCGAGCTCTAAGTTCCCAGCTCAGTACAAGCTCTTGGGTGAGTCATTTAAACTTCTCTGGCTCTGTTTCCTTATTTGTAAATGTGAGGGTTACACCAAATCTGTGGCTTTCAAAACAGGGATGGGAGAGGTTACTGCCAAATGCTAAAGTTGCCTTCTGTCTCTTCACACTCCTAACAGGAGTGTTGGTAATACTTAGATGTGATGAAATTTTAAAGATGGTTTCAAAGCATCTGGCCAATCAGTTCTAGTCTCTATCCCCAACATTTCACAATTCTATTACATATTAGGCTCTATAACAGCTTGAGTGATGGTTTGTTCAAGACACAGGTTTTGTGTCTCTATGGCTCAATTGGTTAGTAATTGAAAGAACAGTGTTGACTTATCTTTAGGGGTTTATCTTTTATATATATAAGAAAAACTGAAGGGGGGAATGCATTCTATGGAGTCTAGGTGGCCGTCAGTCCATACCATGTGACTTCTGGTGATGGAACTCAGGTCCCTTTTTGAGGCTTATCTTTGTTCAGTTTCCTCACAAAATGAGGTAGCAATATTTACTCTCCAAAATTACCACTCAGGGAGAGGGCAAAGAGATAGCTCAGCAAATAAGGGGCCTTCTCCCAAGTCTGATGACCTGAATTTGATCTCTGAAAGCCTACATGGTGGAAGGAGAGAGCTGACTTTAGAGATTGTCCTCTGACCTCCATTCTGTGCATGCCTTTATCTCTGTAAGATATTTAAAAAATAAAAAAAGCCTGTTCATTTGTATTTACCATTAAAGCACATAAAATGTGTTAATTTGCACCAGATACAATAAGAAGACATGACAGCAGCATCTATTATTATTCTTGCACAGAAATCTACCATGAAGGGTTGAGAGTATGTTCTTGTCACTGTGTAGTACATAACAGGAACATGAGCATTTCAACCACTGTTCCTTAGACACGAAGAAGGTGCCTTGTCGGGGAGGCCTGACAGGCTGGGTTCTGGAGCACAGAAAGGCTGTTACTCCGGGAGATAGCAAGTGTGCAACTAAGAATTCCAAAAGGAGAAACACTTAAGTAGTAGTTAACTACAGCACCAGCTGGTAAGTCTGCAAACCGACCAAACCCCTCAGCCGGTTTCTTTCCTCGCCCGGTTCCGGCCAGCCCCACCGGACTCCACCTTGAGCACGACGCTGAGGTCCTGCACCGGCTCCTCGTTGAGATGTAGGCGTCGCGCCCGGGCTGCGGCCTCGTAGTAGGCCAGCGGCTGGGCCCGGAATTCGGTGCTGAAGACGTGCAGCAAGCTGTGGCCCACCCAGCGGCCTTTGCAGTAGGTCCGGAAGTCAAAGTAATAGGGCCGCACCTTGCGCAGGCCGCCCTCGAAGTAGTAGCTGGTCTCCGCAAAGTGCTCCTCGCCAAAGCTCACCCCGGTCCGCCGCCGCTTCGGGGGCGGCACGACTCGCTCCCCAGGGGCGCCGCGCCGCTTCTTCCTCGGGCTCGGCTCGGCGGCCGGCGCCGGGGTCGGCTCCCCGCTCGCGTCGCCGCCGCCGTCTCCGTTTTGCTGAGCCCGAGCCGTCGGCCCGCCTGCCGCCTCGGCCTCTGCACACACGGCCTCGGCCATCACTGTCCTCCAGCTACCCCGAGCGCGGGCGAAGCGGGGAGCCCCGAGTTCTAACCGCTTCAACACCAGAAACCGCGGCCACCGGTGGCTGCCCAGCCACATGACCGCGCGGTCGCGCGTTGATGACGTATTCGGGAATCAGCCAATCGGTGAGACCCCCCATACGGAGGCGGGCTCTACTAGGAGCGGTGGAATGAGCGAATGGAAAGAGTTGACAGGCCGAGGGTGTCTCACTAAAGTGATCTTACGCAAACGTCCTTTTATTGGAGAGAGCACACTTTTTTCAAATGTAAGGAAATCTGGGATTTCCTTGTGTAAAACACTTGGCAGGAGATGGCCGTTCGCATTCCCTGTAGATTGCTCGGCTTCCCCGGATGGCAGGAATTTGCTCAGCGAGTAAAGGTGCTTCTTGAACAAACCATACGACCTGTAAAGGTGGCTGGAGTAAACCGACTTCCCAGAGTTGTTCTCTGACCTCCTCCACACGTTCCCTGTGGCACTTGGATTTCCTTATCCTCCACAGTAAATGAATGTAAAGAAAAAAGTGTAGGGCCAGCAAGATGGCTCAGCAGGCAAAAGCTTCTGCTTGCAAACCTAGAAACCTGCGTTGGATCCCTGGAACCCACGTGGTCGAAGGAAACAACCAACTTCCAAAAGTTGTCTTGTAGGGCTGGAGCGATGACTTGGGGGTCATGACTCTGCCTCTGCAGGTGTGCTGTGTCTGTCTCACTCTTCCAATAATTTAAAAAGCTGCATATAGTACATAATTTTTTTAAAAAGCTATTATACATGTATCACTCACATTAAAAACAATGTTTTTGACAGCTGTCCTTACTCTTAATAGCACCAGCAGAACTAGGGATTTCCCATCTGCCTTCCATGGACGCTCATCCAGAAGTATGTGCATATTAAAACTGCAAATGAATGCTGTTTCGACAGCACATGTACTAAAATTGGAACAATACAGAGAAGATCCATGCACAGGATGACACACAAATTTGGGAAGAGTTCCCAACTGAAACAACTGAAAGTGAATTACAAATACATTTCCAGGTCTATGTGAGTGGGGAAGGGGTGAGTATTCGTGTGAATGTGGAGACCAGAAGTCAACCTTGGTTGTTGTTTCTCAGATATGCTCCACTTTGTTTTTTGAGACAGTTTCTTTCACTGGTCTGTGGCTTACCAAGTAATATAAAGCTGACTCGCCAGTAAGCCCCAGGGATCCACCAGTGTCTGTTCCCAGTGCTAGAGTTACAACACATGCTACAATGCCCAACATTTTTAAATGAGTCCTATGAATCCATCTCAAGTCTATGTTTGTATGCAAGAATTTTACTGACTCTCTACCAGCCTGTCAATGTTCTTAAATGCAAAATGAAACCTACGCTGGCTAATTTTATCAGAGGAGACTTATTGAAGACTATTGGTGCCTTGCAGGATTTGTGAGAGCTGAAGAATAGGGTCACTAAAGGGACAGAAGAAAGGAAACAAAGGTCTTTGAAACATAGCCACCAGTGCTGGAGAAGAAAGACAGCTGGGATGCTCCCCCCAAGCTGTTGTACTAAAGTCTAAATCTCTCTGCATCTATGTCCTGTGTCTCTATCTTGAAGTTCAGAGTCCTGCAAAGGAGCCTTGTTTTAGTGAAGCGGAGCATAGTCTGTTTTTATTTTCACATTGCCTACAAATGGAAGAATCCATCTCTCTTTGGTCTCCTTACTGGGATTCCTTCAAATAGGTAGACAGCTGAATGACAGCATATTTAAAAAAAAAGACAAATGTATCTACATCAATTCCCTAGTGTGAGCATTAGCTTCTTAAAAGCCTTTATGATACAAAATGCTAGTATTGACTTAGGACATTCTTACTGTGTCATTTAGATACATTGATTCACTAGATACACTTAGATAATTGAGCCCTGAGCTTTTAGGCACACTATGAAGAATTATTTAGTTAAGAAGACAAACCCATGGGCAATTATCTAATTGATATAGGAAGAATCAGCTTGTAGTGGAAAGGCCATTTTTCCGGCAGGTAGATAAGATAGAGAAATCTGGTTCAGAATTTGACAGACTAACAAATTAGAAGGTTTGCTCCTCTCTCAGATTTCCTTGTAGATAAGGTGGGACCAATTCCCCAGTTCCTGCCATACACTGTGATTCAGAGAAGCATAACTGGAATAATAAACCCCTTGTACCCTTAAATTGTTTTAGTCATATATTTGTATCAGCAACTGAAGCGTGAAATTTAAATACTTTTAAAATATTTATTTGTTTATTTGTTTGTTTAGTGTGTGTGTGTATGTGTGTGTGTGTGTGTGTGTGTGTATCAGAAGTCACTGTGTGTCCTTGTGAGGGACCAAAGGTGACTTCGAGAATCATCCTAGATTGCTTCTGCTTCCTTTTTGCTTTGCTCTGGGATTTCTCAGACTCTGCCTTCCAAAGCTGGAAGTGCAGGTACTGCCATTTCCACGTGGGAACTGGGATTTGAACTCAGGTACTTCTGCTTGTGAGGCAGAGTCTTAACCCTTGAACTATCTCTCCAGCTAATAAGATACTTATCATATGTATCAACACTGTGGAAAGGAATAACAGATTTTTTTTACTAAATTCTTCTGTAGAGGTATAGTTTCAACAGCCAGAAATGATGGTACATGCAAACAATCTCAGCATATGTGACGTAGAGGCAAAAGTTCAAGGTCAGCTTTGGCTACATAGTGAGTTTGAGGCCAGCCTTAAAAAAATGAATTTAGATGATAGTCCTATTTCAAGTAGATGGTGGTATCTGTAACTTTAGAATTCCTTATGTTGAAGGGCAAGATTCCTTGTTCCCTACTCAAAATAAGAGGCTGGATTACCCACTGGTTGTGGGAACATTATAGAAAAAAACAGGCTTACACACACACACACACAAAAAGACTATGTCTTGAGTGAATTGCCTTACCAAGACAGTCACATGGGGGCAACATTTTATTGAAAGAAACCTGTTCGGGGCTGGAGAGGTGGCTCAGGGGTTAAGCCTCTGCCTTGTAGGCAGAAGGTCCTGAGTTCGGATCCTGAACTCCACGTATAGACGCCGGGCAGAAGTGGGAGTGGCCTGCGTTTCTGGTCCTGGTAGAGCGGAGCCTGTGAATCCCAGGGCAGAGTAAACAAGGAGGAGGTGGAGGCGTCCATGGTGGTTCCTGAATTCGTCCGTGGTTCTACACACACACACACATACATGCACACACGCGCACACCATACATGCATAATTGAATAAATAATAATAAAAAAATTAAAAAGAAACATGTTCATAACCAGTCCATCTGCTTCCCAGCATCTGTGAAAACTCGGCTTGACCTGCTCACAGCCATCTTGAGTCATAATCGCTGTGATTGCCAGATCAACCTTGTTTGGTGTCCTCGAGTAGTTTCCTAGAGCACTATAAATAAACAAAATCATTAGAGAGACATGCGAAGCTTGACAATTAAATCCTGGCATCCTCAGTACTGGGGAACAAGCTTGATGTCCTTGATATTAACTTAGATAAACCAGGTACTTTCTACTTAAAGTGGTTTTTGTTCTGACCCTAATGTAAATGTCTTTCCTCTTGACTACAATTGCAAGAATCCACTGGTCTCCTGCTGGGACCATTTCCATCTGTTAAGTGCCTAATAACTGCACTGTGTGCAGTCTGGGATCTCTCTACCTCTTTCTTTAGTCTCTACCATCTGGAGGCCACTCCTCATAGACTGAAACTAGGTTGTTCTGGAACAGGGTTGGGAGAATTAAGTAAATTATTTCAAGTAAAATACTTAGAATAATAGTTCTTAGCAAAACTGGGAGGTGAGGGATCTGGGGAGAGGGCTTGATGGGTAAGAGTGCTTGCTGTCCAAACTTAAGGGACTAAGTCCAAACTCCTTGATCCCATGTACCTCACACACAAATGTGCACACATGCGCATGCTTGAAAAACACTAAAGAGGGGGCTGGAGAGGTGGCTCAGGGGTTAAGCCTCTGCCTTGCAGGCAGAAGGTCCTGAGTTCGGATCCTAGACCCCACGTATAGACGCCGGGCAGAAGCGGGGGCAGCCTGCGTTTCTGGTCCTGGTAGGGTGGAGCCTATGAATCCCAAGGCAGAGTAAACAAGGAGGAGGTGGAGGCGTCCATGGTGGTTCCCGAATTCACCCATGGTTCTACACACACACACATGCACACACAATTGAATAAATAATTAAAAAAAAAAAACACTAAAGAGAAGGACAAATAAAATCTTGTTCTACTCTTTCTGACTACTGAATGAGATCTACACATCAAGCTGATTGCCAGATAATTCATCTACATATTGTACATATGTACATACATACATATCAGAGTCACTGATAGAGACCATATAGAATAAACATTTATTGTACTCTATGAACATCTTCTGAACATCTTTTTATTTAATATTTGTGGTACTAAAGATGGAACTCAGGGTCCTGCACATAGTTAGCTAATGCCCTACTTTTGAACTATATCCCCTTTTTGAGTGCGGAAACGTCTTTTTTTTTATTATTTTTAGAAAGACACAGAGAGAAAGAGTGAAAGCGAGAAAGAAAGAAAGAGAGAAGGAAAGCAGAAAGAGAATAAGAGAGGAGAAAAGAAGAAAGAGAGAGAGAGCACACAGGCATGCATTTGCCACAGTGTACATGTGGAGGTCAGAGGACAACTTTTGGAAGTTGGTTCTCTGCTCCCCTCCTTCCACCATGTTGGGCTGGGGAGATCAAACTCAGGTCTTCAACTTTCTGCAAAGTCGATTTTACCCCTCATCCAGCTCTTGAACTGGGTAAACTTCTGATATTCTATTACTGCCTCAAGAGGTAAAGGCCACAAACTAACTAAAATGGTTAATCTTGATTGTCAACTTTATCGGATTGGGAGATATCCAAGAGATTAGAAACACACTTCTGGGTGTGTCAGGGCATTTCTAAAGATTACCTGTGGTACAGCAACGGAGGTGGAAAAAACCACCCGCCTTGAATCGGAGTGGAAAGAAAAGTGAAAAGGAGGTTCTGTCTCTCCTGCTGTCACCATCTATATCAGACTCCAGTTTCTCCAACCTTTCAAAGTGGATCCACATCCACATGACTCTCCAGAGAGGTTCCAGGCCTTAGCCTGGGACTATGTCGTCTGTACCCTTCAATCTGAGTCTTCTAACTTCTTTGACTGAGCAGCTGCCATGTGCTCTGGCTCTCAAGTGTGCAGATAGCCATTACTGGATTGTCCTAAAGTGTAGTTCAGTGACAGAGCTTATGTTTAGCATGTGTGAGGCTCTGGATCCAGCACGGAAAAAAAGGGTCATTAAGACTATAATCATGTAAACCAAATTTAATAAATCTTTATGACTATGTATATATAATATTATTATACATACACACTATTGACTCTATTATTCTAGAGAACTCTGATAATATGTAGCCTCCCAGCATCCATCTCTTGTGGCTTGGTCATAGGCATTTGTTCTAGGCTCCATCCATCCATCAGGTAGATGCTCTAAGTCAGAAACACACAGTGACAGAAGAAAGCGCAGTGGGAGCCCTATGTTTGGCAAGGCAGCATTGAAAGCACCTGATCTGGAACAGGGAGTTTCCGGTGACCCAGAGAGCAACTGTACCTGCAGTGTCTAGCCAACTGTCAAGCCAGCACTTCCAGTCCTGGTGGGCTGAGTCTGGGAAATCCCAGAATGAAGTAAAAAGACGGGAGAAGTAATCCAGGTGGTTTCAGAAGTCATCATTGGTTCTCCACAGGGACACACAGGGCCTTCTGACACACACACACACACACACACACACACACACATACACACACACACACACACACACACAAATAGTAATAAAGTTTTTTTTTTTAAGTAAAATGTTTTTTTTCCAGAGGCTGAGCTAATTGTGGTTACTTAAGAGACTAAATTTGAGGGGCTGGAGAGGTGGCTCAGGGGTTAAGCCTCTGCCTTGCAGGCGGAAGGTCCTGAGTTCCGATCCTACACCCCACGTATAGACGCCAGGCGGAAGCGGGGTGCCTGCGTTTCTGGTCCTGGTAGGGCGGAGCCTGTGAATCCCGGGGCAGCGTAAACAAGGAGGAGGTGGAGGCGTTCATGGTGGTTTCCGAATTCGTCCGTGGTTCTACGCGCGCGCGCGCACACACACACGCACGCACGCACAATTTAATAAATAATAAAAAAAAATTTAAAAAAGAGACTAAATTTGAAATCAAGCATAAGATCACTGAAAACTAGTGTGAGTTGAGAAATCAGGGACAGGCTTCTTAAAGACTCGTGAAATAACTCCCTTGACCCTCTGTGAATTATGCTGCCAGATTCCATTTGTTTCTATGAGCAATAATGGCCACAGACTTGTTTTTTTGTTTTCTGGTCCCTTCCCCCCCTTTCCTTCCCTTTGCATTGTCTTAGAATGCTTGTAACAATATTTTATAGTAGTACTTGAAGATGGCTGGAATTTATTATTACATAGTCACACTGATGGGATTTGTACATGTGTAGAGACATCCTCAGCTAAGCTATTGGGTAACGACTGACCTGAAACTCACTGTGTAGCTCAAACTGGCCTTGAACTTGAGATCCTTCTACCTCAGCCACTTGAGTGTTGGGGTTTCCCGAGTGTTGCCAACACAATTGGCTATGGAAGGTGTTATAAAGTGTTTAAGACACAGGTTATCTTCCTTGCTGTATTGGCTACCAAAGCAATTTACAGGAACTAAGGGCTAATTTATGTCACAGTTCTAGGTTACAGTAGCTCATCAGGGTGAAAGAGTAACCAGGAGGGACCTAGGGAACTGGTTACACAATATCCACAGGAAGAGCTGGGAGAGGGACAAAGGCCGATGTTGCATATTTATTTGCTAGTCTGCCAAACTGTCAACAAGGTCTTTCTTCATCTTGTCCACCTGCCTAGGGAATGGTCCCATTCGCTGTGGACTGGGTCTTTCCACATCCTCCAAAACTCTTTTAGTGTTGTTTGTAAACTTGTCCTGGCAGACCCTCTCCTGCACTGAACTCTCTGAACCCCATGCCGTCTGTGTCTCGAATTGATACTTACAATGCCTATAACTCAGTAAGAACTTTGTATCTCTTGAATAAGCAAGTCAGGTAGCTAGGGTAGAACTCGGTGAATGAGACGGGGATTTCCTGTGCCCTGACGTTTTCTAACTTGGGTAGCAAGGGCGAAGGCAACAAACACTCAGAGAATTCCCTGGGAGAGAATTGATACACGATTCTCCACCAGCACCAATACTCTGCCTGTTTAGGGAATATGCTGAAAACAGGCCTAACTAAGCAGGGACAGGTAGGAAGGACTGCGCATTGTGTTTAGGGACTTTCATCACAGCCTAGATTTAAAAATTAGGCCTAAGGACTTTACACATCAGGAAGAGTTATGGAACCCAGGAGGAACTGGGCTTCTCTCCCCGAGCTGAGCGTGGGTAGCTGGAGAGCTGGAACGCTCAGATCTACAGGTCAGGAGACCCGGCTCCGCATATGCCATTCCACCGTTTCCTGGCAACCACTGGTCACCGCCCCTCGCTTCCCCGGCCCCTTGGGCCTCATGCAGGCACCTGACCAATGAACTCATAGAACGTCACAGACTCGACAGTCATTGGAGGGCTCCTGAGCTCCGTCATCCAGAGACTCCGCCCCGCCCCGCTTCTTCCTGCTGCGGCCGTAGACTTTGGGCAGAGCGTTTGCGGACTTGCTGGGGGATTGCGGAGGTGAGGAGGGGCGGGGATGCCCTGTGTTTTGTCGTTCCTACCCTGGCCCGACCCCGAACACAACGGAGGGTTTCCAGGACCCGATTCACCCCGCCCGGCCAGTCCTTGAGGCCAGACCGACTGAGGCCTGGGGCCGGGGGCCCGCCGGCCACTGGTCGGGCAGTCTGTGGGTTGGGCGTGTTCAAAGGACTTGGTTGGCGACCCCAAGCACTTCGTGACACTCCGGACCCTTGGCTCCAGCTGGGTTCCCTGCTTTCCTGATGTTTAAAAACCCCTCTGGACAGAAGGTGTAGACCTATCTGAAGACCTAGATGGTTATGAGAATCCGATGCTACAGCCAGCTCTTCCCACTTTATCTCCGCGTGGGCTGCTTTCGGTACATTTCCGGAACAGGCAGTTACTAGTGAGGGATAAAAATAGAATTTTGGAAACAATACATCATATACTAATGATATAGCTTTAAGCAAGCAACTCTTCTGATCCTGTGGTTTCTTCCTTCTCCCCTTCCCACCTCTGTTTCTCCTCTTCCTCACCTGCCCCCTTCCTCCTGATGTACGTCTTGGATGTAGCAAAGCTGGCCTGGAACTTACATTCTGGCCTTCAGTCTTCTGAGTCTAATGTCATAGGCACGGTCCACCACACCTGGCTTCCTTTGTAAAATGATAAAAATGCTTGTCTTTCACTGTTTCTTTACTATTAAGGGCTAACTACCCAGATCTGATCTTTACAAGCATTATGCATACATTTATTGTGTACATTTCCTAAATTATCACACTGTACTCCATAAATATGTAGAGTTAAAATAATTAATAAAATTTAAAAGTGAAAAGGAGCTTGAACTGTACACTCAACTGCTACCAGTAACAAGCACATGGCTGGTGAAATATGACAGCCTCTTTTCAACAAGCAGCGTTTTTACTGTCTTCACGTAAACGCCTGTGGCCAGTTGAAGACAGATTTAATTGATTGATAGAGAATGGCTGCCTTTTGGAAGTCTTAGAGAAAGTGGAGCTAGCTAGTTGAACACTAGCAAATATTCTAGAAATTCTTGTTATTTTAAATACCCAAAAAGTAAATTTTATCATTTCACCTATTTAAGTATATTCTTTTAAAATATGTTTATGTTTATTTGAGAGTAAGAGAAAGATCATGCAGCATACATGAATTATGGTGCATGTATGGAGGTCATAGAACATCTTTAGGAAGTCAGTTCTCTCCTATTATGGGTGCTTCAGGAATCAAACTCAGATCACCAAGTTTGCATTACAGGCACCTTTACCCATTGAGCCATTCCACTAACCTATTTCAGCTATTTGTTGTGTATTGTATTTAGTAGTGTACAACATGTAAGTAAATTAATTGCATCAAGTAGCATTTACATTTCTGAAAAATGTTTAGTGTATTTTAGAGAGAAAGAAATTGCATGCATGCCACAGTGTATGTGTGTAGGTCAGAGGACAATTTGTGTGTGTGTGTGTGTGTGTGTGTATGTGTGTCAGAGGGCACTGTGTGTCCCTGTGGAGGACCAAGGATGATTTCAGGAATCATCCTGGATTGCTTCTACCTCCATTTTGCTTCGCTATGGATTTCCTAGGCTCCATCTACCAGGGCCAAAAGTGCAAGCCACCTTTGTTGCTTCCTGACATTTTTATGTGGTACTTAAGATCTGAACTCAGGACCTTCTGCTTTCGAGCCAGGGTCTTAACCCCTGAGCCATCTCTCTAGCCCCAAGGGTAATTTTTGGAAGTCAGTGTTCTTCTTCTACCGTATGGGGTCTAGAAGTTGAGCCCAGGTCACCAGGTGTGCCGTTTCTCACTGCTCCTTACCTGCCCAGCATTTGCATATTTGTACCACCATACCCGCCATTTGTCTCCAGAACCTTCGTTTTTCCAAGGAGATACTCTACACACTTAACAATTGCCTATTTCCCTGCCTCAGTTACCCAAGAGTCAGCTTACAGGCAGGAGCCACTATGCCTAGCATCACTGTTCTATTTTCTGCCTATCATCTTTACTCTAGGTAGCTTCTATGAGTGAAATTTTGTGTTTGGGCTTTTTGTTTCTGGGCTTGTAAAATTTCGTTTTCAGAGACCAGATTCACTATGAAAACAACTTGAGTACAAAGCTGGCAAAGGAATCTGATTCTTCTTTTGTCGTTGCCTGTAACATGAATCTGACAAGAGGACATTTTTAGTTTTGGGAAGGCCTGCTTCCTTTTCCTCCATAATCTGTAAGTACAATATGCTTAGTCTGTAGTTTTAAAACTAGTTTTTGCTCTCTTGAACTTCATTTCCAGCTCACACTCCAAATGAAGATGTTTGAGAGCATCGACTCGGCAACCACCAGATCCAGCCGGGATCTCTGGGCCGAAATCTGTTCCTGTCTGCCAAGTGCTGCCCAGGAAGAAGTCACTGACAATGCTTTTTCGGACTCCTTTATGGATTCTTACTCTACAGGTGAAGACCAGAGGGAGGCAGCCAACTTTACTGTTCAGCCAACTGCTAAGCCCTGGGCTCCGCTGCAGGACTCTGAAGTCTATTTAGCATCTCTAGGTAAGGTAGTTTGGCTGTATGTCGGTTTCTTTCTCTCTCGCTCACTGTTGATTTTAGGGAGGAAAATTCTACTAACATCAACCTTAGCTTTTTTATTATTTTCTTTTCTTTGCCACATGTGTGACACATGCAACTCTAGGGTGTTTCAGGTTTGTTGGAAAGTAGCCCCTTTTTCTTGAACTTCCTTTTTTTCCAACTTTATTTATTTATATATTTTGTGTGTGTGTGTGTGTCCCTGTGGAGGGCCAAAGGTGACTTCAGGAATCATTCTGAATTGCTTCTACTTCCTCTTTGCTTGGCTCTGGGATTTCCCAGCCTCCATCCACCAGGGCAGGAAGTGCCATTTCCATTTCCACCTGGTGTTTTTTGTTTTTTTTTTAAGGCTTAGACTTTTATTTTTATGTACAAAGAGCCCACATGATCTCTTCCACTGGGTAGTAAGTGGTCTTCAATCCATTCAAGGAAGGTCACTTAGTCCAACTTGATGAAGCCGATGTCCTTGGCGTACTGGCGGAAGCACTGCCCGCACATGTTCAGCCCGTATTTCCAGATCAGACCGTGGCGGTTCGAGCAGACGCAGGCAGGATCGGGAACCCTGGCCGAACTTCCGCGGGTTACTCCAGTAGAGCTGCTGGTGACCCATCTTGCCAGCTGCCGTCCAACGAGGGTAAAGGGTCCACCTGGTGTTTTTACATGGAACCTGGGACCAGAACTCAGGACCTTCTGTTTGTGAGGCAGAGTCTTAACACCTGAGCCATCTCTCCAGCCCCTTGAACTTCCTTTAAAACAATTTTGGTCACCTCATACAAAAAAACCATTATTTCACTGAAATTCTGTTTTATTTCTCAGTGTTCTGTAGAACCCTCTGGTCTAAAATTAGGGGCCCATTTGTGTTCAAATAACTAAGAAGTGTTCAGTTTTGTGCAATTCTGACAGGAAAGCTTATGGAGATTTTTAATGCTAGGAGTCTGATAAGCTTTCTTAGTGAATAGATTACTTGTTGGTCTATCTCCCATTAAGCATTTAAAAATATTTCCTGAGGAATTGGAGAGATGGCTCAGGAGTTAAGGCTTCACCTCGAAAGTAGAAGGACCTGAGTTCAGATCCCAGATCCTACATAAAAAACCATCCTTGGGCCTTCACAGGTACACACAGTACCCTATGATACACAAAGACACACATATATACATGCGTGCATGTGTTTTAAAAAATTCCTGAACACTTTCTCAGTGCCCTGTCCTGTAGTCAGTGTAAGTATCTAGAGAAACTCCAAATACAAGAAAGAAACTGTTTCCTGCAAGGGAAATCGGTCTAGGGCAGTGATCACCAGACTTAGAACCATGGTATTTATTTATGCTGGCAACAGAACCAGCCCCAGACGTGCTGGGCAAACACTCTGCCCTTGTGCTAGATCACTAGTTCTTTTTTGTTTTGTTTTTGAAACAAGGTCCCATGTAGCCCTGACTGCCTCCAAACTTGCAGTGTAATTGAGGATAACCTTGAGCTTCCGATCATCCTGCCTCCATCTGAGAGCTGGGATTTACAGGCGTGAGCCAATATGCTTTCCCAGCCCTTTTAAGTTTACTTTTTGGCTGATACATAAAAGCCTACTTTATTTCTATATATTAACATATTACTGAATCAACCTGTCTTAAAGAGACTCTACTAAGGGCACCAACTGGAGACGGTAGTTCTTTCTCACCGCCGCTCCCACTGCCCTCCTCACAGTGCACTAGAGAGATGTGTTCCTTTTTCCTGAAAAAAGAGGCAAAAGTCAGTTACACATGAGATTATGCATTAGTCTTTTTATATTCTTAAAGACAAATTAAAATCCCTTAGATGGTAACATTTATGAACTGCAGTTTTTTGTTGTTTTGATTTTTTTTCCTGGCATCGATGGAAATTGAGCGTAGAGCTTTTTGAGTGCTAGGCAAGAAGCCTCAATCCTCAACTGTATTTTTTTTAAATGTGGGTGAACTCTTGCTAGTAACTTAAAGGAACACAAGTTGTTTATTGTTTTGGTCAGTAGTAGTGCTTCACTTTGTAGATACATTGTGAGTGTTCAAATCAGGATAAACATACCTCCTTATTTATGATAAAAAATATTTTAAACTTTTGCTTTTTTTTTTTAAATGAATAGAGTTTTTTTTTTAATTTTTTTTTTATTCTATTGTGCATGTGTACGTATGTATGTGCGCGTGTGTGTGTGTGTGTGTGTGTGTGTGTCTGTGTGTGTGTAGAACCACGGACGAATCTGCGAACCACCACGGATGCTTCCACCTCCTTCTGCCCCGGGATTCACAGGCTCCGCCCTACCAGAACCAGAAACGCAGACCGTCCCCACTTCCGCCTGGTGTCTATACGTGGGATCTGGGATCCGAACTCAGGACCTTCCGCCTGCAAGGCAGAGGCTTAACCCCTGAGCCACCTCTCCAGCCCAAACTTTTGCTTCTTGTAGTACCCTTTTGTTGTCAGACATCCATGAGATCCATCCATGTGTCAAAGACCAAACCTGGGAATTATTATTTGAAAAAGAAAAGGCAGTTCAGGAAGAAGGAAATTATTCATTTATTTATTTTTGTGTGTGTTATGTGTGAAATATGCATGTGTATGTTTGGTTGTACACACTCATGCTTGTGCATATGGAGACCAGAGAAAGGCATTAGGTATCTTCTTTTCTTCACCTCTGACTTATTCCATTAAGAGGGTTTTTCACTGTACCTGAAGCCCAACATTTTGGCTAGGCTGATTGGTTTGTAAGCTTCTAGGGTTTGCCTATCTCTGCCTGTCCCGAAAATGCTAGGATTAAGGTATGCAGCTTTGCCTGGTTTTTACATGGGTGCTGGGGATTCGAACTCAGGTCCTTATGCTTGTACTGCAAGCATTCTTACCCACCAAATCATCTCCTCAGCTCTTATTTATTTTCAAGACAGGGTCTCATGTATCCTTCCTTTATGTGATGCTAAGGATGGAACCCAGAGCTCCGTGCATGCTAGATAGGCACTCTATCCCTTGAGCTACATTCTCAATCCAGTGAAGCTTTTCTTTTTTTTTTTTTTTTTTTTCTTTTCAGTACTAAGAATCAAACTTAGGGTCTACCACTAACTACACCCCTACCTTATAAGGAAGGACAGAAAGAAGACCGGGAGAGATCGAACATGATCACTAAAAAATACCTTGGGGGGGGGAAGAGTTTCATTAAGGCAAATAAGAGGGGAAAAGTATGAGTAAAGCACAGCTGGAAAGGTGGAGAACCAGATGTGGGCTTAGCAGGGAACTGGTGAGGATGAAAGAACAGCGTGCTTGAGGTCATGGTCAAGGGACTTGAAAGTTCCGTTTGTGGTAGGCAACATGTGCTTGGTGGTGATAAGGAGAGACAGCAGTCTAGGGAAGAGCCAGATCTTTGGGCTGGTTCATATCATGTGAACAGGGGTGACAAGAAACACTCTTGAAAAGGGTGACAGTGTCGATTGGTACAAATTTGTTTGGAAAGTCAAAAACTCCACTGCGTCTTTTCTAAAATCCATTAAGAGACTAACTGGTATTGAAATAATCCTTTTCTGAGGAAAATAAGAGCCTGACTGTTGCCCAGGTAAGGGGTTGAGTGATAAGGGCAGGCAGGTGTGGAGTGTTTCTGCTGCCTTGTAGAAATTGCACCTGCTGAGGAATGCAGCACACTGAGGGAGAAGACCTTCCACGCCTAAAAGACCACCTACCTATTTCCATCACAACTGAGCTCACAATAGGAAGATTACTTTTATTGCCAAATACAGTATCAAAGAGAATCCGTGATCCAGATAACAATTAAAAACTTAAGTCAGTTAGGGCTGGAGAGATGACTCAGGGGTTAAGACTGTCTTGAAAGCAGAAGGTCCTGAGTACAGATCCCAGGTCCCACGTAAAAACCAGGTGGAAATAGCAGAAACTTGCATTTCCATCCCTGGTGGGTGGAGCCTGGGAGAAGCAATCCAGGATGATTCCCAAAGTCACCCTTGGTTCTCCACAGGGACATACAGTGCCCTTTGATACACACACATACACACACACAAACACACACACACACATACAAATGAATGAATAGAAAATTATAAAAAAAAATTAGCTACTTAGGACTGGGTAGATGGTTCAGTGGATAAAACCACTTGCCATGCTAGCACAAGGACCTGTGTGCGTGCCCCAGAACCCATGTAAAAACCAGACATTAATGCAGGATCTGTAATGCCAGCACTCTCATGAAGCCAGCAGGCTAGTAACTAGCCTGGTGGACACAGAGAAGAAAACAACAGAGAAGCCCAGCCTCAAACAAGGCGGAAGTAAAGACCAGCACTTGAGGTTTTTCTTAGACCTTTACATGTACCCACATTCTTCCACACAAATGTGTACACACGCACATGGGCGTGCACATGCACGCGTGCGCACACACACACACACACACAGTTAAATGTGAGATATATATTGCTTTTTTCCATCCATAAGGAAAAAAAACACTTAGATGTAATATTTGTCAACTGATTTTTTTTTTTTTTTTACTTAGGTGGCCTCTTACTGATAGTTTACAGGAACAAGGTGTTTATTGCTATGCTCTGTGACTGTTATTTGATATGACTTGTTTAGAAATGAAAACAAGACTGCGTATTGTAAAATTCTTTTGGTCCTGAGATTGATGTCCATCTTTGAAAAAGCCATCACTTATCTGTGTAGAGTCATGTGTTGCTTGACAACCAGGATACATTCTGGAAAGTGTTAGGTGATTTCATCTCAGCATCACTTATTCAAACTTAGACAGGTGTGGATATGATATCACTAGGTGATATAATTGTGTGTGTGTGTGTGTGTGTGTGTGTGTGTGTGTGTGTGTCAGAGAGTCCTGTGTGACTGTGGAGACCCGAGGGTGACGTGGGAATCATCCTGGATTGCTCTGTCTCCTTTTTGTTTTGCTCTGGGGTTTCCCAAGCTCCCCCTTCCAGGGCCAGAAGTGCTTGCAGGCTGCCACCATTTCCGTGTGGGATCTGGGATCTAAACTCAGTCCTTCTGTTTGTGAGACTGTGATAGTTGAATACAAGACTAAGCTAAGGCAGGAGGTAAATGCTGATGTTCATTCTTGCATGCTTCAAAAGAAGTCTGTTTAACAAGTTTATTTAAAATGCAAAGAAGAGTAATTACACATCTATCATAAGGAAGCCATATGGGCCTCTCTCAAAGGGATTGCAAGATGTTTGCTTTTATTAGACTCCAACATCCCAGCTACAAATTGAGCAACTTTAAACAATATCGAAAAGTCTTTTTCTGTAATCAAGAATTTAATCACACACAGAGATCTGAAAGGTCTCTTATTATTGAGTTCTCATCAAGTCAATTTCAGTGTGTAATGAACCATTGGGTCGCTCATCATTTTCTCTAATTCTTTCTCATGAGATTTGGAAAACACTTTGTGTCACTGTAACAAGAAGAAAAACCATTTACTCCTTAGAGACATTATTTTCCAAGACTCTAAAAAAGACAAGAACACACATGTCAAAGCCAGGGAAAACATGCATTCCTGGGAGGGAATACCTGCCGGGTTTTTGTGATTTCAAAGAAAGTGTGCCATTGACTTATTAATGAGGACCTTTGGCTTTTGCTTTTTCTGGGGTTAGGCATTTACTTGATGCAACACAAGATGAGAAAGAGAAGCATATTCAGTTTCCTTTTATCTGCCCTTTCTTGAAAAACGAGCTCTTTTGTGGGGAGCATGGGAGAACGGATCAGTAAAAGAACCATTTTGTTCTTTTCACTTGTTTTTGTTTGTTTGTTTGAAACAGGAGCTCAGTATAGCTCAGACTTGCTCTGAAGCCAATCCTAGACCAATCCTGGACTTGAACACCTGATTCTCCTGCTTCCCCAGTGCTGGGTTATAGGCGTGTGCCAGCACATCTGGCTAATGAGGATTGCCAAGGTTCCATTTTGTACTTTAGATGGGCTTAAAATTTTATTTCATTCTCATTTCATTCCATTCCTCTTTAGAGAAGAAACTAAGAAGAATCAAAGGTTTAAATGAGGAAGTAACTTCCAAGGACATGCTTCGGACCCTGGCCCAAGCCAAGAAGGAATGCTGGGATCGGTTCCTCCAGGAGAAGTTAGCTTCCGAGTTTTTTGTGGATGGACTTGATTCTGATGAGAGGTGAGTGGTTTGCAGTCCAGGTCCAGGTCATAGGCAGTTTCCCTTAGAATACTTCTCTCTCACTAACGAACTCAGGCATAGTGCCATCTGAGTGCTGATGTTAGCTAGTATGAACATCATGTCTTTGAACTGAAAGCGGCCCTTGTAAATGTCATTCTTTTTGCTCTTAACTCAGTAGGTTCTTGAGAATGACAAATACCCCCAACTACATCTTGGTCACAGATTGAGTAGAGTTGAAGAAAAAAACACTGTTTTCATTTTAAGTAATAAGCAACAACTGGAACCATCTCTTCTTTTTAAATTCAATTTATATGAGAGAGAGAGAGAGAACACATGAATGCCATGGTGCAAGAGTGGTGGCCAGAGGGCAACTTTCCGAAGTCAGGTCTCTCCTTCTACCATGTGGACTTCTGAGGTTGAACTCGAGTCACCAGGTTGGCAAGCAGGTACCACACTTGTTAGGCTGTCTCACAGAACCCATTAGACCTTCTTTCTTTTCTTTCTTTCTTTCTTTCTTTCTTTCTTTCTTTCTTTCTTTCTTTCTTTCTTTCTTTCTTTCTTTCTTTCTTTCTTTCTTTCTCTCTCTCCTTTCTTTCTTTCTTTTGTTTTTCTTTCTTTCTCTCTTTCTTTCTTTCTTTCTTTCTTTCTTTCTCTCTCTCTCTCTTTCTCTTTCTCTTCTTTTCTTTCCTTTCTTCCCTCCTTTTCTACCTTCATATTTTCCTTCCACCATGAAGGCTTCCAGGAATTGAATTCAGGTTTGCGTACCTGTCGAGCTGTGTCACTGGCCCTAGAACTGTCTCTTCTTATCCCCATCTCCATTGCTGTAGAGTTTTTGTTTTTCAGTAAATTTGTGTAAATCAAAAGAATAAATTTATTTATTGATTTATTATTTATTCAATTGTGTGTGCATGCGTGTGTGTGCTTGTGTGTATGTGTGTGTGTGTGTAGAACCATGGACGAATTCGGGAACCACCATGGACCGCCTCCACCTCCTCCTTATTTACGCCGCCAGGGGATTCACAGGCTCCGCCCTACCAGGACCAGAAACGCAGGCCACACCCACTTCCGCCCGGCGTCTATACGTGGGGTCTAGGATCCGAACTCAGGACCCTCTGCCTGCAAGGCAGAGGCTTAACCCCTGAGCCACCTCTCCAGCCCCAGAAGAATAAATTTATTGAGCATCTATTATGTGATAATACTGTTTGTTGTCATGGAACAATGATATAAGTTTTGGATGCTTTGTTCTTAGAGTTATTTGGTGACAGATGAGATAATTAGACAGACAGACCACCAGATGATAGACAACTGGGGACAAACTAGATAGCAGTAGATAGATACATGATATAAATATAACATCAGGCAGCCTAAGAGAAGAGCTAAAGAGTGGGAGGACAGAGTAGGCTTTGGTAGTTGAAAGACCCTCGAGCTCTGAGTTTAATTAGAGGCCTGACCTCAAAACAGTGAGTCGGAAGAGTGATGAAGATGATTCCCAATACCACCATCAGGCCTCCACCTGCATGTGACTCACCTGTTGGTACACACACACACACACACACACACACACAAAACACATCCCCACACACAAAACAGATACCCCCACACAAAACAGATACCCACACCCACACAAATACAAAACAGAGAAACACACACACACACACATATACTAAAATGGAAAAAAGGAAACAAAGGACAATCTAAATGATTTTACAAAAAGGGTGCCAGATGAAGATTAAATGTCCCCTTCAGCTGAGTCTCTTGAGCCGTGAGCACAAGACTCAATCAACCCTTGATTCTGTCCTGACATTTAGATTTGCTCTTCATGCTACATCTTTGGCAACACTTCTGTCATTGCTCAGAACAAGCACCAGAGGACAGCAGCTATGCATTTGTTTCCAAGTCTGCAAGTCTGTGTTTTCATTAGGCCATTTTGCAGTGAAATCACAAGGGCCAGGGAGACAACTCTCTTTGTGGAATGATCTTAACAAGGAAGTATTAGGCTGAGAAATACAACTGTTCAAAATATAATTCCACTCCACACCCAGTGGATTCTAAAATCTGTTGTTATGAGTTTGTGATTTTCTTGTTTATTTTTGAAAGAGGATCTCATTCAGTATCCCAGTCTAGCCTCAACTTTATGGAAATCTCCTTCCTCAGCCTGATTGCTATGTGCTGAGATTACAGGCACAAGCTATCACATCCAGCAGTTTTTTGCTATTAAAGAGCATAATTGAGGAGCTAGGGAGATGACTCAGTCAGTAAAGTGCCTGAGGACCTGAGTTCAGTTCCAGGAGCGTGGCACCTGCCTGCAGTTCCAGCAGTGGGGAAGAGACAGGGGGGTACTGGGCTCTTACTGGCCAGTCAAATCAGCCTGTAAGCTCCTGGCTCAGTGAGAGACTCTGTCTCAAAAAATCACGTGGAGAGCTGGTGAGATGGCTCAGTAGGTAAAGGCACTTTGAGCTAAGTCTAGAGACTTGAGTTTGAGTCCCAGAACCCACAAGTGAAAGGAAAAGTTGTCTTCTGACCTCTACATATGTACCATGGAGTACACACACACACACACACACACACACACACACACACACACACACACACAAATAAGTGGATGGATGGATGGAGAGAGAGAGAGAGAGAGGTAGATAGATAGATCAGAGAGACAGAGAGAGATAGCTAGATAGATGTAATAACAATTTGTTTCAAAAGGTCTCGGGCTGGTGCAATAGCTCAATAGGTAAGGTGCCTGCTCACACACCTGGCAACCTAATTTCAGTTCCCAGTAGTCCACATGGTATAAAGAATGAACTGACCTCCTAAAGTTGTCCTCTGACCTCCATCTGTGCACCATGGTAGGCATGCATGTGTTTGTTCACACTCAATCTCTCTCTAGTAAGTAATTTTTTTAAAAAAAATAAAAGGTCGGGGCTGGAGAAGTGGCTCAGGGGTTAAGCCTCTGCTTTGCAGGTGGAGGGTCCTGAGTTCGGATCCTAGACCCCATGTATAGACCCCAGGCGGAAGTGGGGGCGGCCTGCGTTTCTGGTCCTGGTAGGGCGGAGCCTGTTAATCCCAGGGCAGAGTAAACAAGGAGGAGGTGGAGGCGGTCCATGGTGGTTCCGGAATTCGTCCATGGTTCTACACACACACACACACACACACACACACACACACACACGCGCACACACACAAAATAAATCCAAAAAAGCAGAGAATAATAAAGACACCCAATATCGGCTTCAACCTCCACACATACGTACACTCAAACGTACATATAAACACATAAAAGAACATAGAATGAAGTTTACATTATTTGTAGTTACTTATATTTTACTGTGACTGATGACTGTGAGTTCCGGGACTCTGGGTACTCAGGGAAGGAGGAAGGGGCATGAGCCTGCCAGCCGCCCTGTCCCCTACACAGGTGTAGTTGTCATTCATTGCTGGAAACATTGGGTGCTTGAGTGTTTCTATTGTGGAAACCCCCCCCCACACCATAACACTTTTTACAGTTAGGAGCTTTGTGTGAGCCTCAGACTGCCTCAGGTAAGAAAGACTTAGACGATTGGGTTTCTGCCTTACTAATAATTTGATATTTATTTGAGAGTTTCACCCCCTTGACAGTTTCTCTCCTCTTTAGTTGTTAAGGGAAAAATAGAACAGGGACATTAACTCTTTAGCTATCCTTGTAAGCCTTCTGAGGCCGAGGCCCTGCATGTGCCTGGCACTGCTTACCGCTGAAGTGCCCACTAGGGGGTAAATTATGCCCCGCTGCCAAGATGCACAGCTGTCAGAGGAGGCTCACGGTTCTCCCCGCCTGAGTAGGGAAAAACAAGTAGGAAGAGATTGGCAGTGGGCGGGAAGGCAGCCTTTGAGTAACTGAGCTAGTCATTAGGTAATTAATCGGCGGGTCTGATCAGCTAGTCTTCTCTTCCGCTCCTTCCTAGCACCTTGGAACATTTCAAGAGGTGGCTCCAGCCAGATAAAGTAGCCATCAGCACAGAGGAGGTGCAGCTTCTCATCCCTCCAGAGTCACAGGTGGAGAGGCCAGCGGCCGGGGACAAGCCAGCAGCAGCAGAGCAATAAATCACACCCGGATTCGCCAAGCAGCTGTCTCGGGTCCAGAAGGAACATTGAGGATTTGGCAGCGACGGCAGCAAGGAGGAATCCAGGGAGGGAAAAGAGCCAGACTTCCACGCCACAAAGCAAACAGCTGCTGGCCCCTGAGGACTGCTTGGAGCTGGCATGTGTGACTGTCTTGGATGAGGTGACCCACCCTGTGTGTGCTGGATCAAAGTACTGCTTTCCTCTGTCCCACAGCATGAACTGAACTCTGCTTTGCAGACGTAGGGGTCTGCAAGGATCTAGTAAAGAACGGAGTGTAAATGTGCTTTGAGAAGCCCTTGTATGTGATGTACATGTTAACCAAGCCATAGTTTTTCTTGCCTCTGGATCAGCGTACCTGTACCCCAAAGCAATCCACTGCTAAATTGTGAGCGGCCAGTCAAGCCCAGGAGAATGAAATTCCCGTCCTCAGATCCTCATTGGACTCTACTCACAAACGATAGTAAATATGGCGACTTGAGGGAAATGGTCTTTTCCTTTGATTTGTTCCTTGTGGAGAAAATGGGGAAAAAAATGATTATATCTGTATTGATATACTTTTTTTTTCTACTCATGGCTTCTCTCTGAGCTCTCTCTTGTGCCAGGTTCCAAATCAGACTTGTAAATATGGTTTAGTTTTGGCATTACTCCTGCATATTTCCACACCCATTCCTGACTGAGCCTGTGCTTTTCTCCTTGATTAGTGTTCTCTTGTTCATATGAAAGAAATGTCCATATAAAACTTTTCTCCTTAGAGCAGCCGTGTATATGGTATTGTTGACCCCTTTCTTCTGACAGAAGTTCCCAGGCAGCAGGAAGTAAAGACAAAGCATGCTAAGGCAGGGGAGTAGGTGAGCTTTGCCAGCCTTAGATAATCCAAATTGGGATGTTTTGTGTGTAGGATTCTGGGGCCACAGCTCCACAGAGGTTCTTGTTGGGTAACAGTTCAACACCCCTAAAGATGAGCAGAGTGGCTATGAAAATCTTCAGATGATACTTGCTCATTTCTAAATCAAGTTATTTGCCTTACCCAAAAGGATAGTTTGTACTATATACTTGCTGCATGATAGGAATATTTTATTATAATTTCCAGATATACATTTTCCCTCTCTGTTTTCATTGGGAGCTAGTGACAGCTTTCTTCCTATTGCTATTGATTAGCAGGATACCTTTGACCTAGAAAGTGGCTCTTGGTTGCACTTGGGGAAGCTGGAACACTGTTGGATATCTGACCCTGGACCAAGCTGTCAAGCTGCCATCTCTGTCTGGAGTCAAATGCCAGACCTCACTCCTCTGGGACCATCTGATGGCTTCAGCCAGGTGGATGGACTTCAGATAAAAAGATTTAAGGTTTTTCTTGTGCTCATTTCAGCAGCACGTATACTGAAGTTGGACTAATGCAGAGATTAGCATGTTCCCTGCACAAGGATGACAAAGTCCATGAAACATTCCATTTTAAAAAGAAAAAGATTTTTCTATATCCTCTACAATAGACAACAGCAACAATTTATTTTTCCTTAGTAATGGCAAGGAAGAAAAGTGACAAGATCCCAAGAAACTGTCAGAGCAGCAGCTTTGGAACAGTAAAGGTGTGTGTGTGTGTGAGAGAGAGAAAGAGAGAGAGAGAGAGAGAGGGCACTGTGAAACCTGAAGAGTTACTTCAGGATTCACTGTGGATTGCACTACCTGCTCTTTGCTTTGCTGTGGAGTTTCCCAAGCTCTGCCTTCCAGAACTGGAAGTATAGGCTGCTGCCATTTCCACCTGGCATTTTTACATGGATTCAGGATCTGAACTCAGGACCTTCTGCTTGCGATGCAGAGGCTTAACTCCTAAGCCATTTCTCCAGCCCAAAAGACTTTTCTTTTTCTTTTTTAAAATATTATTATTTTATTATTTATTCAATTGTGCGTGTATGCGTGTGTGTGTGTGTGTATGTATGGTGTATGTGTGTGTGTGTGTGTGTGTGTAGAACCACGGACAAATTCAGGAACCACCATGGATGTCTCTACCTCCTCCTTGTTTACTCTGCCCCGGGATTCACAGGCTCCGCCCTACCAGGACCAGAAACGCAGGCCGCCCCTGCTTCCACCCTGCGTCTATACGTGGGGTCTAGGATCTGAACTCAGGACCTTCTGCCTACAAGGCAGAGGCTTAACCCCTGAGCCACCTTTCCAGCCCCCCAAAAGACTGTTTTTATGCCAGAAAGTGTTTCTGTAATTCATGCAGGATTTCAGCTTTTTCTTCTACCTAAATCCCATTTTTCAATGTGCGCACGTGCCAATGTATATGTGTGTGTGTGTTTAGAAGTGGGACTTGAGGGTCGTTGAGATAGCTCAGCAGGTAAGGTGTCTGCTCGCGCATATCTGGAGACCTGAGTTCAATCCCTGGAAGCCTACATGGTACATGAGTGTGCCTCTGTCTCTCTCTCTCTGTAATAAATAAAACATAAATAAAAGAAGGGGCACATGAGAATGTATGCCTGTGGAGCCCCAAGGATAACATCAGGAATCCTTGTGGATTTGTCTTCCTCCTTATTCTTTGCTCTGGGATTTCCCAGGCTCTGCCTTCCAGGGCCAGAATTGTAGGCTGCTACTATTTCCACTTGGCCTTTTTACATGGGATTTGAACTCGGATCCTTTTGATTGCAAGGCAAAGGCTTTCACCCCTGAACCATCTCTCCAGCTCCTAAATCCCTTTTTCTACCTCAGAAGCAGACATTTTAGCATGAGAACTAGTACTGATTTGGAGGAAACCCTTGGGGAAGCGTGAGAGAAAAGTTCCAGTTACCTTCTTGAATATTTTATTTATCTTTTAGGAGGGAGAAAGAGAGAGAGGGAGGGAAGGAGGGAGGAGAAAACCGGCACACACATGCCATATCATGTATGATGTGGCAGTCAGAAGACAGCTTTCTCCTTCCACCATGTGGGCTTCTGGGAATTGAACTCAGGTTACAGGGTTTGCGCACAGGCACCTTTACTTACTGAGCTGTCTTACTGACCTGAGAGGTCTTACTGACCTCTCCAGTCACCTTCTTGATTAATTCTAAGACAGTACTAGTTGTCTTCAAAAAGAGAACTCATTGACTCATGGGCTCTGGTATCTTAATTGGTTTAGAGGTGACAGTTTAAGGAATTACTCTTAAAAAAAGATGAAACCCCTTTTACCAAATTTGAAATTAGCTCCCAAGGCTAACTGTGTATTAATACAGATTTATTTTAGGGGATTGAAGTGGCACTAAATTTGAAACCAAACATCCGGGGTGCTATCTTTGTCCTGTGGCTTACTGTGTGGTCATAAATAAGTCAAATGACCTCATTGTCTTCCAGTTCCCTTTCAGTAATTGGACTAACCATAGGAAAAATAATAATGGCCCAAAATGCTGATCTATTTCCTCTGACCCTGAACATTTTAAGGAACCTCGGGGAGGACGTCCTCAAATCAGTGAAATTTATGAGTTGGGAGAGTCTTATCACCCCTAGCTTGCTTCTTTCCTCATGTCCTTATTGAAGCAGATAGAAAGTTAGAGCAAACACAGCAGTATTCAGGCTAAACCACAGAGTCAGCAAAGGGTAATTACCAACAGGAGAGGCTGTAAAGACCTGGTATGCCCAGAACAGGTTGGGTTGCAGCCAGGGAGTTAAGGGACTGCCACCATTCTTCCTGGCACGTGCAAGAGTGGCACAGGCTTATTTCCAGTACTTGCTCAGAAATAGGCCTGGGATGTGCGTATGCCACAAACAAATGTCCCACCAGCTGTTGCCAAGGTGTGTCGTTTCCAAGCAGACCCGCCTCTCAGGATGATTGCTAGAAGAGGGACCATGCCCTGAACTACTTCGTAACCCTACCTTGGATCCTGTTCCCGGCCATGTGAAACTAATATTTTCTTGAAAATTTGAAACAGTCCCACCTGGCATTGTCTCTATTTCAGTTACAAAATTCAAGACACTGCTATGGTGGTGGTAGAATGTGCCGGGGCTGCTTACTTGAGCCAGGCCGTGAGCGGGTTGACTAAAGCAGAGATTATTAGTTCAGCTAACCCGTACACGTTGAGCCCCTGCTTTGCTCCAGGTGCTGCGAGTGATGGTAAAACAAAACCTCAATGGAGGAAAGTGTAAGTTCAAGGTGCTTTGAGAGTACAAGTGAAGGCCAGTTGGTGGTGGGCAAGGGAGGGAGGCCCTGTGGGGAAGTTGATCCAGAGAAACAGGGAGGAGCCGGGGGAAATGGAGGGTTAGGAGCGTGGGGGGCCAAGCAGATGCCAGAAAAAGACAGCATGCCCAGAGGCCTATGGCAAAAGGGAGACAGAAGAACCTTGAGAAGCAGTTGGGTGGAGCGTAGCACAGAGAAGGATACCACAGTGGCAGAAGGTACTAAGCAAAGCTACACACGGAGGACTTCATAACCACAGCGAGGATGCTGGCAATTTATGATGGAGGACAGGAAGCCAATGGGCCATTTTAAGAGAGGCAGTGACAAGATCAGATTTGCATCTAGAAAGATGGCTATGCTATGGTGGGCCTGACCTGATTCAGTTGCTAGGGACGGATAACGTATTCACACTTGGCAACGATATATCTATGTGAAAGTAGGCAAGTAGAGGGCTCCTGGATTTTCTCTGTATCTTTCAACTCGGTTTATTTTAAGTTACCTTTCTCCGCAGAGAGAATCACATGTGGCAGGCTGTGTTTTCCAGACAGACACCCCATGTGCTCGTGCTGCGACGCCCTGGTGTCAAGGTTTGAAAGTGAGTCGTCCCTCCCCCCATAGTCTCACGTGTTTGAATGTTTAGGTGAGGTTAATATTTGGGGAGGTTATGGCACTTTTAAGAGGTAGAGCCTTTCTGGAGGAGGAGTGTCACAGGGGGCCTTGAAATTTGGTAGCCCAACCCTGCTTCTTGTCACTCTCTTGGTCTCTCTCTGCCTACTGAATCGGTTTGCCTTTTGCTGTCTGATTCCTGCCATGAATGGGACTATATCCTCTTTGTCACCATAAGCCAAATAAATAACCCTTTTCCCCCTAAGCTGTGAATGAGTATTGTCTCACAGCAGTAGAAAGAAGAGTGATCACAACACCTCTCTGTTGAGATACTGGGTCACTATCCCCTCCCTCCGAGTCTGGCAGACTTATGTAACTGCTTTGCTAATAAAGTACAGCATGAGTGATATGACTTCTGAGGCTAAGTCCTAAAAGCTTTCCAACTTTCTTTCTTCTACCCCTCTCTCTTCATTCAAATGATTTGAACCTCAGCTTTTAGTTCAACCCAACTAACACCAAATAAAACAAAAAAAACAGATCGCTGCAAAATAGATTTGTGAATAAAGCAAACATCATGATTTAAGCCACTAGTTTGGGCTGAATTCGTTACAAGTGATACCCATGACCTAGGTTTCAGAGTCTATGTAGCTAGGGCCAAGTATTTTGTTCTGCAGCCTCCTCCAGTTTCGATGGTAACAGAATTTTAATACTTGTACTAGTGACAGTGTGGACAGAAGCAAAATTGGATGTAGGAGTCCAGTCACGAGACAGTTTTGGTTGTCTAAGAGAGAGATGCTAATGCTAATGCTGAAGACTGTAATTTCCATTTAGGATAGAGGATGCTGTAAAAAACATGTCTGTGAACCATAATAATGAGACATAGTCAAATAGCCTACATAATGATAAATGATATCCTGCTCTTTATCTCTCCCTCCTCTTCCTTCTCTTTTTTCTTCCTTCCCCCTTCCTCCTTTTTCTTTATGCCACTCCAGTTATGCCTTTCCTTTTTTTTTTTATTTATTCAATTTTGCGCATGTTTGCGTGTGTATGTGAGTGTGTATGTGTGTGTGTGTAGAACTACAGGCAAATTCAGGAACCACCATGGACTATCTCCACCTCCTCCTTGTTTACTCTGCCCCGGGATTCACAGGCTCCGCCCTACCAGGACCAGAAGTGCAGCTCCCCCCCCCCGCCCCCCCCCCCGCCCTTGCTTCTGCCCGGTGTCTATACATGGGGTCTAGGATCAGAACTCAGGACCTTCCGCCTGCAAGGCAGAGGCTTAACCCCTGAGCCACCTCTCCAGCCCCCAGTTATGCCTTTCTTAAGCCGATCAGAAAGCCAAGTCCACAGATAACCGAGTAAAGGCCGCCCTCCAAATAGCTTTAGGGATTCATGAACTACTTCAACTTTGGTAAAGACATGGCTGTTATATAAGTGGGTAAGAAGAAATCCACAAGAATGTAAACTGTCACCAGAGAAAAAAGACCTTGAAATAGCTCATATGGTAGACTGACCTGAGTTTATAAAATACATAAAAAATATAAAAGCTGCACATGAGCCGTTGTGTCCATTTAGAAAAGCTGGAGACTGGACCAGAGTGTACTTCAGCGGTAGAGCACCTGCCTAGCATGCAGGAGACCCTGAGTTGGGTTCCCAGCACTGGGGAATAAAAAAAAAAGAAAGAAAGAAAAGCAAAAATATCAAAAGTCCCAGAACACAAAAAAGACAAGAAAGCAAAAATTCCAATGGACTTTTTCATGTGTGTACGGCGTTTGTGCATATGTGTTTGTGTGTTTGTATGTGGGTAAGCAGATGTGTTGGGGAAGGTGCACCTATGCATATGGAGATCTGAAGGTGATATCAGGATCCTTCCCTCTTCCCCCTTATTGTTTTGGGACTAGGCCTCCAATTAAAGCCAAAGCATCCCAGTAGGACTAGTCTGACTAATCAGCTTGCTCTGAGGACTCCCAGACTCCCACGTCTGGAATTACAGGTGAACCATCATGCAGCTAGGCATTTTATGTGAGATCTCAGAACAAGCCCAGTCTTTTTGCTTACATAGAAAGTCTTTTAACCACTCAACCATCTCCTCAGCCCCATCCAATCGTGCTAAAAGAAAAAAATCAGAACTGGAAAGACAGCTCAGGGGTTAAGACTCTGTCCTACAAGCAGAAGGACCTGAGTTCAGATCCTGAATTCATGTAAAAACATCAGGTAGAAATGGTGGTAGCTTGCACTTCTGTCTCTAGAAGGTGGCACCTCGAAAGTTCCAAAAGCAAAGCAAACCAAGCAATCCAGGGTGATTCCTGAAGTTACCCTTGAACCCCCATAAGCACACACAGTGCTCTCTGATGCATACAGATACACAGACACACAGACAGACAGACAGACAGACAGACACACACGCACACACACACACACTGAAAAAAAAAAAGAATCATAGACCTAAGCTCACAGATGACACAGATGTTGAACTATCAGACAGGGACTTGAAAATAATTATGATTAATTTGCTAAAATGTCTAGTGGAAGAAGGCAACCAACTTGAGCGAACAGATGGGGCGTCCTGCCGAGACATGGAAAGTATAAGGAAGTCAAATGGAAATGCTATGAATGAAAAACATGATGACAGAAATCAATAGCTCCAGCAGCCTTTTCAGTAGTGTACCACAGCTGAGGAGAGAAGCAGCGAATTTGAACATGAATAAATGGAAGAGCTCCAAACTGAGACGCAAAGAGAACATGAAATTGAGACCGATGGAGAAACCAAACCCAATCTAGGGACAATAACTAGCAGTCTAATCTAGGTATAATATTGAAGAAATGATGGCTTCATAAATAAGACTGTAACCATGAGGCTAAGGAAAGTGGATGTGAGAAATGCATGTGGGAAAGTACCACTGGGACTTGGTGAAGTGTGAGAGAGGCAAGAGTGACGAGGGCTGCCCAGGTGGCTCAGCAGGTAAAGGCACCTACCTGTGTGCACACCTGACTCTCATCCCAGAGCTCACCTGCTGGAAGCAGAGAACCACCTTCCAGAAGTTCTTGCCTGACCTGCACATTAGTGCTGTGGCATGGGTGCCTCTCTCGATCTCTCTTTCTCTCTCCCACCTCTCTCAAATAAATAAAATATGCCTTCTTAAAGGAAGAGTAAACCATGGCACCTGATGCTTCTCGGGATCACCTCGTAGTTGAGCAGGATGCCAAAGTGCAATGTGATTTTTGTCATGATGCTTAATCTCGTCACAAGATGTAGAAAGATGGAAGATATGGCCTGGGAAAGGGGCAGTACGGTAGATTCACAAAGTTCTTTTTTTAATCATTTATTTATCTATCTTGTGCAGTGTGGGGACGGGATGTTTGGACACATCATAGCAGGCATGCTGGTCAGAAGACAACGGTGGGAATTGGTTCTCTCCTTCCACATCGTATGTTCCAGAGCTTCATAAACAAGGGCATAGCAATGAAACTAAAAACATGTGGATATGAGAAATTCCAAACCCAGGTCACTAGGCGTGGTGGCAAGAGTCTTTATCCACTGAGTCATTCCACCAACCTGGGACTCATAAGCTTTCAAAAAAAAAAGAATCTCAGAAGTATACATGTATGTTGATAAGCTGATACTCATTTAATTTCTCTTCTGTTTTTCTCTTCCCCTCTGATTCCAGTTTCTCTTCATGCTGCTTATCAGCAATATGGCCCAGCAATTTACAGGAACAAGGGATTTTACTTTCGCTTACGATTTTCTGGTTACAGTCATAGTCGTTTGTCAGGAGAGTTCATATGAAAGTGGCCACACACAGCCACAAAGATTGCTGGAGAGGAGCAAACCTTCTCTTCACTTTGCCAGAGTACTGAACCAGCCTCCTCCATTTATCTACCTGCCCAGTGAATGGTACTACCTCCCATGGGCCGGCTCTTCCCTCATCATTAGACTTTCCCGGGCTTTCTAAGGGCTTGATTGACTACTAATTCTGCATAGGTATGCCCAGAGTTCAGCCCTCAATCATCAAGTTGACCCCTGTATCTAACTAGCACACCTTCTCTCACCTTCCCTTCTTCTTCTTTCCTTCTTTCTTTTCCTGACACAGAATCTCACTCTGTAGCCCAGTTCTGGACTGGAACTCATTACGTAGCCGAGGGTGGTCTCAGACTCCGGGCAATCCTCCCGCTGGGATTACAGGCGTGAGTCACTTTTCTTTCTTTTCTTTTTTCCACTGTCCAGCTTAACATTTTATGAGAGTGATTTGGATGACTGAATAGAAAGCAAAGGACTTACTGAAAGTCAAAGGACTGGGTAATCAATTGATTGAGATCAGAGTAGGAACGTTTTTCTATTGATTGGGGTGATGAGACAAAATGTGAAACCTGAAAATCATTAGGATCATGGGTGTGTGCTACGCGTGCGCACGCTCATGTCTGTATGTTTGTGTCTGTGTCTTGTCACACCCTCTAATGTGCCTGTTTCTGTGTCTTCTCTCACACCCCTCTAGTTCCTGCCTCTGCTGTCTTCCCCCACAGCCCTGTCTTTTATCCTTTCAGCCTTGGGTTCTCTCTCCCTGACTGGCCCAAGTCTCTTCCGTTCCCTTTGTTTCTCTTACTTTGTCTCAGGCTGTTTGGCTTTCCTCATCCACCAGTCCTGCATGGCTGAGGGTCTGACTTTATCAGATCTTCTTCGCATTTCCAGGCCTCTGATTTCCATCTCTCTCTGTCTGTGCCATCGAGTGGGTCTCTGGCTGGATCTGTTTTTCTCTGTGCTATTTCCTGGAATCCCCTAATTCTGGAGTTTTTGGCGGGAGGAGCTTCTCTGAAGACAACCTGGGACAGTCACTCGTGTGCTGAGCAGAGGTGGCTAGGGACAGTTCCAGCAAGAAGTCGTCATGGTAACAGCCAGGGCGGGGCCCAGGCAGGGGACGTGTGCAGTCACGTGTGCGTGACCTTTCGTGGGTGTCAGGTTTGAGCCGGGAGCTGGGAAAAATACCAACAGCAGCTTCTGCGAGTCACAGCCCTTGGGCTTCTGGGCAGGGTGAAGGAGGGAGGAGGAACTGAGATCTGGGACAGTTGGCAAGAGAGTGAAGAAAAACAGAGGCTTGCCCTGGCCACCCGGGGAGCCCGGGGAGAAGGGCAGGGGCAGAGGCGGGCACACATGCTGGCAGGTTCGCGCTCCCGCTGCCAGCCGACCTGGAGAGGGCAGGAGCCGTCATTCCTCCAGGCTCAGCTGGCACCTCATCAGACAGTGCGCTGCTGGGTGGTCAGTAAAGGTCAGCTCCCCACACTTAGAAGCCCCTAGACTACTTCAGATCAAGGATCACTTTTTTTCCATATTGCAAAAGCCTTTATGGCTCTAAGGAAAATATGCTAAAAAATGATTCTTTAAAAATAGAAATAGTTGGGGTTGGGGATTTAGCTCAGTGGTAGAGTGCTTGCCTAGCAAGTATGAGGCCCAGGGTTCGGTCCCCAGTACCGAAAAAAAAAAAAAAAAAAAAAGAAATAGTGTAAATTCAACAGTCCCAAGGCACTTGGATAGAGGCACTCCAGTCCTCCCTCTCTCTCTCTTTCTCTCTCTCTTGTCCTTTCCCAGTTGCTTCTTGTGTCTGCCAGGGTCTCCTTGACCCACAAGCCCAAAACCAGTGTCCACTTCTCTGAGAAGGGAACTGGACAGGAAATCTAATTGGTTATTGGCTGAGTGGGAAGGGTTCTGGGGCTCCCAGGCACTCTCCCCTCTTTCATTTCTTCCTCTTTCTCCTTTGGATAGACACTTAGGCATCACAATAAAGTGCCCAAGATGCCCTGAGGCCCCTGGAGAGAGAGAGGCAAAGGGCACAAGAGCACCATTAGGTAAGTTCTGCGGAGAACACAGTTCTCCTAGGATCCAGACTTAAATCACAGCAATCTCAAGTCTTCTGGAATACCCTGCTATGGAAAACAAGACTACAGACTCAGAATAAGGCCTGGTAGTTTGTTGACAATCTACATTCAGGAAAGATATAAAGGGAGAAAACCCATCCACCAAGAAGCAAGCGATAACACATCATCAGCAATACGAAGTTTCTTTTCCAGAGGAGAGCAACACAAAATCACACTCACCGCATTCTTGCCATTCAGAGTCAGGGGCCCACCTGGAGGGAAGGGGCCAGCAGAGCCTGTGGCCCTAAGTCAACATACTTCGAGAAAGCAATCTGAACCGAGAGCTGAGCACCTAGAGTTGAGAGTAGTCCCAGAATTGCTGAAGGTCCTGCCTTCTTGAGGCTCTAGCCTTCTTTTCTCTGACTCAAGTTGTACACCATGGATTTCTTACTAGTTCTGCCCTCTTGGAACTGTTGCTGGACTTTCCCTAGGTTCTGGGAACCTTCCTGTCCTCCAGAACCGAGTACAGGAGATGAGAGGCTGTGAGGACTTGGATGCCCCCACAGGGAGACCCCGGGCTTGAGGGCACATGTGTCATCCTAATCATCAACCCTAGCTGAGCTCAACTGCCTCTTTTTCAATTCCCCTAGCCTCCTCCTCCCAGCTCTGCCCTGTCTCTGTCAGACCCTCAACTCTTTACTGCTTACAGCACACAGGGTTGGGACAACTCTTTAGAGATCATGATCATAAAGTTGAGGAGCATCCACTGGGCACCAGAGGGGGCAATGTGATGGTTAGTACATTCCACCAGACACCTAGACACCTAGAAGGTAGGCCTCTAGCCCACTGAGAGGGAAGCTCTAGATTAAGGCTGGCCTCTGGGCACGTGTGAGAGGCATTGTCTCATGACATAACTGATGTGAGAAGAATCCTCAAAGTGGGCAGCGCCACTCCCTAGGCTTCAGGGTCTGGACTATTCAAAATGGTGAAAGTTCACTCTGGCTCAAGGGTTAAGTCTTTGGCTCCCCAGCAGAAGGTCCTGAGTTCGTATCCTGGATCCCACATAAGTCTTTGGCTCCCCAGAAGAAGGTCCTGAGTTCATATCCTGGATCCCACATGAAAAACACTGGACCTAGGCCTGTACTTCCAGTCCTGGAAGGCAGAGCCTGGGAAACTCCATAGCAAAGCAAATAGGAGATGGAAGCAATCCAGGGTGAGTCCTGAAGTCACCCTTAGGCCTCCACAGGCACACACAGTGCCCTCTGATACACACAGAGGTAAAATGGTGAGAGTCAGCTGGGTACCAACTTCACCCACCATCAAGCATGCCGTGATTCACTGCTTTCTGACCTACTGGGGATGTGATGTGACCAGCTGTGTTAAGCTCCTGCCACTGTAACTTCCCCACAATGATGGTGGGAACTCAGAGCCCATTAAACCTTTTCTCACTTAAACTTGCTGTGGGTCAGGTACTTTGTCACAGCAAGGAGATACATAATTAAAACAGGTCAGCAGGAAATGGGGGCATCTCGGTGACTTCCTGTGTCTTCACTAGAACACCCCCCCACCCCACTTTCTCACGCAGGAGTCGGATCTGACTCAATTCTCAGAACATGGGGGCCTCTCCCAGTGAGGGCCTGAAGCAATGAATGAACAGTGGGTGACCTCAGCTGAGCTCTGGAAACCAAAGGTCCACCTGACCCACTGTCCTCTGTCACACGTGCAGGCCGCTTGCTGGCCTAGGCCAGGCTGCTTCTCTCTCTCTCTGCATGCCTTCGTTCAGTCTATTCCCTTTGCTTCAAACATCTTTTCTGTGGATCTCTCTTGGAACTTCAACTTGGTGCTATCATCACCCAGATGAGACTTTCCTCTGCTGGCTTTGGCCGCTCTGTGGGTCCAGGATCCTTTGATTCTTACTATCTTAGCAGACGCTGCTGCTTTAACATCTGCCTCCCTGCTGGAGCGAGCGCTTGTCTCAATACAGTGGGTCCAGTGCTGAGTGTCAGTCACTGTTAGACAATGCTAGTCCCCTCCTGGAGGCCCCTTGGTTTGAGGTATGAGCAAGAAGGGGTTCAGACTTCCCAGAAGTGCCTGCATGGCGGGGAAGAAGGGTCATGGGTATCACTGACTGTCCTTGCTAGAGCACAGCTTCGCTCTGCAGTCCCATCCAGGGCCAGGCAGAAACTGCAGAACAGAGAACTCCTTGCCACTCCACCTGGGACAAGGGGCTGGAGCAGCAATGTCTGACTGGCACAGCCCCGGGCAGCCATCTTCTCAGTTGTCCCCTCCTTCCATGTCTTACCAGCAACATCCTTGCTGCAGCCAGAGTGCTGGCGAGCTCCTGCTCAGAGTGGAAAGAGGAGACAGAGGGCATCCTTCCTGTCTTGGTTCCGCCCCTCCTCTCCACTGGCTGCAGCTGTGCTGCGTGATGTGGAACTGAGCGCAGTCTTAATTACCGCTCAGCCCTGCTCATTAGTGCCTGGAAACCAGCAAAGCCCCAAGTTAAGAGGCTGCCATCGCTGCAGAGGTGAGGGCCGCTAGCCCCCCGAGGCTGCTGGCCCCATGTCTAGAGACCGGGTTCTGTGTGACTTGGGGGTCTCAGTGGGGAAGGGGCTGGGGCTGGAGGGAAGGGAAGGGAGGCTAGACTCCCCTTAGGGGCTCCTGCTCAAGCATGCATGCAGAACATCTTGGGAACAACATATGGTGGAACATGTGAAGCTCGACTGTAATCAGAGAAAGCTGAACAAATGAGTAAATAAACCAAATACACTCAAAGCCAGCGTTGATGACTTACCTGCCTTGAAGGGACAGGGGCCTGGTGTGCTGTTCAGCACGCTTTTTTTTTTTTTTTTTTTTTTTCTATCATGAAATGGAATAAACAGCCACGAGGTGCTGAAGCCAGAAGCTGAGTGGAGGAAGAGAGAAGGACAGACCCCCTTTTCCCCCAGAAATTCTAAATCCATTGATCCAATTTCAATATCTAGAAAACATACTTCCCAAACATCTACTTTGTAACCCCCCCCCAGAAGAGCAAACGAGATAAAACACAGGAAGGGACTTTTTTTGCACATTAAAGGGCTCTAGAAAGCGAAGGGATTATTCTGTAATATTTTTGCTCAGTGCTGACTGTAAAACAGATGCTGTAGGGCGGCTGAAGATTTATGATAATGGCTCATCACCCACAAGGTACTCGCACAATTTGAGCTGTTTCATTTAATTAGTCATTGCCTCTCCCATAGATGACTGCAGAAACGGCCTAAGCGGCCTCCCCACCTCCGCCTCTGCCTTCGCTCCATTCATCTTGTGCGGAACTGCCAGGTTAATCTTCCTGATGCATAGCTTTGATCACATACCTGTAATGTTTTTCTTGCTGGCTGCGTCGAGCCTGGAGTCCTTGGCGGAGCGACCTGAGCCTCCATTATCTGGCTCGGAGGACTTTCTTCACCTCGTTTCTCTTCTCACCCTGGCAGATGGAAGATCAAATCACTTACCTTAAGACCACACAGACACCAAGCGGGAGATAAAGAAGCCAAGCGTTCACAACCATTGCTCTTTCTAACACATCATTTTTTGATATAAAAGACTGAATAGGGGCCTATAAGATGGCTCAGCGGGTAGGGCACCAGGCTCACAAATCTAGTGACCTGAGAGTTCAATCCCTGGGAGCCTGAATGGTGGGAGGAGAGAACTGATAGTTGCCCTCTGACCTCCACTAATGCACCGTGGCATGCATGTGCTCCCTCGCAGATATTTGATAAGTGAGTAATAAAAGATGGAATATTTGTGTCTTCCCACTATTTCTATATTAAAATGTGAATTCCAATGTGCTGATGTTTTGAGTTAAATAACTTCAGGGAAGTAATTAGGTCTTGAGACTGGGGGTCCTTAGGAACGGGATTGCCGTCCTCACAAGAACAGCCCATAGGACCACAAAGCTGTCTGTCTACCATGAGATGCCACAGTGAGAAACAGCCTAAAACCGAGAGGACAGCCTTCCCCAGAGCCTGGCCCTGCTGTCACTCTCAAGACACTCAACCTCTGGAGTTTGAGAACACATGCTTGTTTAAGCCACCAGTTTATGCTACTCTGTGCAGAAATCTGCATGGACTAAAACAGATGGCGAGACAAAGAATTTCCCACATTGAGTATCCCCCCCTCTTTTGGGAAATTTCCTGAGGGCAAATTCTCAAGAGTGTAATTACCTGGTCTAAAGGCAATACTTTTTTTTTTTTTTCCTTGAAATGTTGGGGATTGAGTCCAAGACCTCAAATATGCCAGGCAAGTACTCTATCACCAAGCTATATCAACAATTAATATGGTTTTAGATTTTATTTCTTTTGTATACACAAAAGAGATGGTACATGTGTGGAGGCCAGAGAACAACTTTTTGGGGGTTAATTCTCACCTTTCTGCCTTACTGAGGTCACTCTTGTCAGTTTTGTCCCTGACTGATTCCTCCAGGTTAGATGGCCTATGAGCTTCCAGCCCTTTCCCTTGGCTTGCCTCCTATTTTGCAGTAGAAATGTAGGATCACAGACAGACACTACTGAACTGGATTTTTTTTTTTTTAACATGGATTCCAGGGATAGAACTCATGGCAAGCACTTTTACCTGATGAGCTATCTCCTTGGTCCCAATATTAATATTATTAAAATTATTATTGTGGTGCGCATGCATGTACATATGTATGTGTGCATATGTGTGTGTGTGTGTGTGTGTGTGTGTGTGTGTGTGCGCGCGCGCGTGCGCGCCACAGCACACATAATGAAAGTCAGAGGACAACTTTATGGACCTGGTTCTCTCCTTACACCAGAGATTGAACCCGGATTGCCAGGCCTGTGCATAGATGCCTTTACTCCTAAGCCATCTCACCAGCCCGAAACATTATATTGTTATGGCTGTATCAATTAGCATAACGCTTTTGAAAAGGGCTGATTATATTTTTGTCAGTAATATAAATATATGCAAGTTTCATTAGCCCCCCATCTCCACTGGAGGGGTCTTTGAATAATTTTGAATAATTTTCTAGCTAAATAGAAAATGATGAGGTGGGTGTTTATTTTATTTTGTTATGTATTTCATGGTGCTTAGAAATGAATCTGGGCTTTTGTGCATGATAGGCAAGTACTCTGAACTATATCCAACTCTGAGGTTGCATGTTTTTCATGTGGTAGTATACTATGTATTTTGCCTCGTGCAAATTTGGTTTTCTATTTTTAATAATCACAAAGTAGTCCCATTTCAGGGATATGATTTTTTTATTTTTTTATTATTACTTATTCAATTGTGCGTGTATGTGTGTGTGCATGTATGTGTGTGCATGTGTATATATGTATGTGTGTGTATGTATGTGTGTGTATATATGTGTGTGTATGTATGTGTGTGTGTGTGTGTGTGTGTGTGTGTGTGTGTGTGTGTGTGTGTAGAGCTACGGACGAATTCGGGAACCACCATGGACGCCTCCACCTCCTCCTTGTTTACTCTGCCCCAGGATTCACAGGCTCCGCCCTACCAGGACCAGAAACGCAGGCCGCCCCTGCTTCCGTCCGGTGTCTATACGTAGGATCTGGAATCCGAACTCAGGACCTTCTGCCTGTAAGGCAGAGGCTTAATCCCTGAGCCACCTCTCCAGCCCCAGGGGTATGATTTTTAAGAAAAAAAGGAAAGACAATTTTGAAGAGCTGATATGGTTAAATCATAGCAGAGGTCTAAGTTCAATAAAATCATATACACTGACTTATGTAAATTTATTTCATTTATTTGATTTTGAGACAGGGTTTCCTTGTAGCGCCCAGGCTGTCCTCAAACTCCTGATCCTCTTGCCTATACTTCCTGTTGCAGTTCGCCTGCATGGTTGCTGATAAATGACCATCAAACGGCTTAAGGGAACAAGGGGTTTATTGTCTCTTATTGTCTGGTTACAGTTCTCAATCCAGCTTGATGGGAGAGCATGCACCAACACCAAGGCTGAGGGAACTGGCCACACCATCTCTATATAATGGCTGAGAGAGGGATGATCCTTACTTGCCAGACCAGCATGTATGGTCAAGTATACACAAGGATGCCAACTCTTTTTTTTTTTTTTTTTTTTTTTAACATTTTTTATTATTTCTGCTCATACAAACTTAAAAGGATGCCAACTCTTAACCAGCTGTCTGTATTTTATTCCAGGGCCTAATCCCACCCACTATGGGCTACCCATCAGCTAGACAATCTCCTGCAGGTTTGCTCTGGGCCTAACTCAACCACTAATTATCTACAAATGTGCCCAGAATTCAAACCCTTAACTGTCAAGTTGACATCTGTGCCTAATCATGACACTTCCTAAATGTAGAACTATAAGCATGTATTGCCATATTTGATTTTAATTCTTGTATTTGTGTGTGTGTGTGTGTGTGTGTGTTTGTGTGAGTATATGGGTGTGTACTTACATACGTGGAAGCCAGAGTAAAATGTTGAGTGTCCTTCTCGATTACTCTCCACCTACTTTTTTTTTGAGACAGAGGCTTTCAATGGTTTGGAACTTGAAGATTTAGCTAGAGAGTTTGCCCAGCAAGCCCCAGAGAACTTTCTGTTTCTGGCTTTCCAAAGCTGGGCTTTTCATATGCTTTCTCTTGCAGATGATTATCATTGCAAAGTAGAGCTGCTCTGACAGCCAATGCCAGCGTGACAGTGGGCCACCACCCCTCTGAGGACATTCCAATATGGGCACAGGGAACCTGTCTCTCCACCAGATCCCATGCATCATAAATTAAGAAACTAGGATCCAGCAGTGCAAACCAGATCAGAAGCAAAAGGATCCACCTGGGAACAAGGACTCAAGACAGGAGAATTCAGAGAGCACTGCACAAGGAAGTTGAGTTGGTGTCTGGCGATTACCACACTTACCGAGCCTGCTCTCCAGAGACAACCCTGAGCTACTCCAGGAACCAAGGAGGAATGCTGTGCTAGCCTTGTTCGCCATTAAACAAATACAGCCTGTTGTGTTTAATAATAGGTTATAAAATGTGGAAAACAAAAATCACCCCCCAAAATTAATCCGTTTTTTACCTCATCTGGTAGGAATGCAATTAATTTACCTAAAAGCTTCTTTATTTTTGTTTTATTATTATGTGTGACAAAGAGAGAGAAAGTGTGTGTGTGTGTGTGTGAGAGAGAGAGAGAGAGAGAGAGATGTGTAGGGGGCACTCACACCACTGCACAAGCATGTGGAGGTCAGAGGACAATTTCGTGGGTTGGTTTCCCCCTTCCACCTTTACTCGAGTTCTGGGGATCCAACTCAGGTCACAGGCTTGCATGGCAAATGCTTTTTACCTGCTGAGTCGTCTCACTGGCCTCCTTTGATTTTTAAAATTCTTCTTTGTTGCTTTTCCTTTTATTGTTATTTCTACTAGTAAAGTTTGTTCTTTGACAATTTCATCCATGTATTTGTAATGAATTCTGGTTATCCTCTTCCCACACCTTCTCCAATCTCTTTCTTAATCCTATCAAACCTCCTCTACTACCACTTCCACCCTACCAGTCCCTTTCCCAGATTCATGACTTTTGGATTGATTCTATGGCCTTTTTGGCTTGACCAGGGACACTGTGTGATCATTAAATTGGAACTATTCTTTGGAGCCTGGTCAGACCACCAGGGAGTACCGGACTGAAGACAGTGGGTCAGTAGCACCTAGTTTGTGGTGAGTCTCAGTCCCTCCTCCATCCAGGCTGGCTGCTCACAGCAGCCCACTCCTTTTTACCTGCAATGCTGTGAGTTCACAAGTGTAGTGACAGTGTCATGCCCAGAAGATGGCATTTCACAGCTCTTCTCCTTGTGTTCCTGTTCTCACACTCCTCCCGCCTCCCTTATTCAACGCTTCCTGAGCCCCCGAAGGGATGGCATGAATGTGCTGCTCAGAGCTGCCTGCTCATCCGTCACTCATCCCCAGCAACACCAGGAATTCTCTGGAGTTCCCTGGAAAGAAAGGATCCTCTGATGAAGTCTTAGCATTGTCCGTCTGGGGCTGTCAGCCCTGGGTCCTGCTGCACTTTTTATTTTGATACAACTTCGGGCTTACAGAAAGGTTGCACACCATAAATATTTCCAAATATTTCTTTGCCTAGACTTACTATATTTGTATTCTATCTTTTTCCCTTCACTCTCACGTTTCTGCCTACTTAGGGCCCCTCACATCTGAAAACACAGTAAGCCACCTGACACCTTGTGCTGCCAACAGACAGCCGCCCTTAAATGCCTGAGGGTGAGCTGGGATGTATTGTGTCTTGAGATTGTGTGGGAAAGGGCTTGAGATGGAGCCTTTGCCCACCCCTGCCTCTGCCCACCTCCGCCTCTGCTCCTAACTATGGACTGAACCCAACACATGCAGGTCCATTGAACTGTCTGTGACCCAAAAGCCTATTCTCTTGAGCTGAGCTTCCTTAGAAACAGACTTGTGGGAAGTTGTCTAGCTGTCTCCTGGGTCTCTCCCAAAAATCTGCTGGAAAAGTTTCTTTTTTTCCTCCTTTATGTATATATCTGTATATGGTGTGCATGTGTGTGTGCGCGTGCATGCACGTGTGTGTGTGCGCGCGAGCATGTGTGTGTGTGCGCGTATGTGTAGGCACATGTATGCCTTTGCATATGTGCAGACTCAGTTGACAGCTTTGGGTGTCGGTCCTTGCCTTCTACCTTTTCTGGACAGGGTCTCTCAGTTGTTTTTCTGCTAGGTAAACCTGGCTCACCGTGAGCTTCCAGAGATTCTCCCAGCTTTGCCTCCCATCTTCCCATAGAAGTGCCCGAATTACAGATTTGAATTCAGACAAATTCCACCCACTGAGCCATCTCCCAAGCCCTTTTTTTTTTTTAAAATTTTGTTGATGTGTGCATGCATGTGGTGTGTGTGTGTGTATGTGTATAGTACATTTGTATATATGTGGTGCATTAATATGTACGTGTTTGTGTGTGCACATATGAGTATGCATGTGTGTAGAAGCTAGAGGTCAGTACTGAGAGGGTGTCTTTCTACCTTATATTTTGAGACGAGGTCTCTCATTGAACCAAGAGCTCACCGTTTTAGCTGACTGGCCAGTGAGCTCTAGGAATTATCCAAGCCATGTAAATGTGTACTGCGCCTGGCTTAGAGTGGGAGCTGGATATCTGAACTTGGCTTACGTAGCAGCCTATTGCTCACTGAACCATCTCCCCAGCCTTGGAAAGTGTCTTCAAACATTTGAGCCCTGGACTAACTGTGAAACAAGAATCCATGGTGGAATCTCCTCGGCTTAGCACTTTGGATTGCTTTGTTTGGGTGTCTTGAGGAAGGGGGTCAGTACTGAGTTGGGTAGGGAGGTCAGCAGCCTCAGCCGACTGGAGGGACAGACAGTGGCCATTAACTTGTGGACAAGGCCTTTGTGTGCAATCAGCTTATGGCTCCTCTGTCACCAAGGTAACGGCCCTCTCATTCCTCCCAGTGTCCTTCTGAGCCACCAGACCCAGATCGCTCCTTTACTCTTATCCGGGGCTCCTTGGTGGGTTTCTCCTCAGCTAACACTATCCCTAAGGACAGACAAAAGGACTTGTATCTGTAGCCATGAATTTCAAGTCACCCTCACTCCTTCTCCTACCCTCCCTATGATTTGGCCCTGGCCTTGAGACCTGGCCCTGGCCGCTCTCAAGCCCCTGGATAATAATGGCCCTCTTGTCTCTGCCTGTCTCTCCACTCTGTGCTCCCCTCTTCCGGAGCTGTTACTTCTTAACGTCGTGATTTGGAGGAGTCGGCTTCTTCATAAAATGAGGTAATATTTACCTTGAGGGGTTGCAGAGAAAAGAGATCAGCATGGGAAAGCACGTGACTACGGAGAGGGGGGGAGAGGGAGAAAGAGAATCAAGAACACCACTGTTGCAGTGGCCAGAGCTCGCTTTCTTCCCTTACACTTCAGAGGTGTCTCATGTTGGAGGTCAGGAGCTGCTCCATCAGCGTGGCTGCTGAGACCTTTCTGTTGACAAGATTACTGCCCATAGTCACGTGTGAGACCAACAAAAGACAGCCACTGGGAATAAGGAGGAAAGGCCTCTTGTGTACTGTTAGAAGCTGGTTAAACGGGCACATTTTAATGCACAAATACAGTTATTATTCAGGTCGGGAGCAGGTAAGCACACTTATGCTAGCCTGCGACCCGAGGACATCCCCAGAGCCCACGTGGAAGGAGAGAACTGACCCCTGCAATTTGTCCTCTGACTCTCCTCCCCCACACACACACTGTACTACACACCACACACAAACATACCTGCCTCAAAAATGCAAAACAATCTCTTAAGAAATATAAAAAATAGGGGCTGGAGAGGTGGCTCAGGGATTAGGCTTCTGCCTTGCAGGCAGAAGGTCCTGAGTTCGGATCCTAGACCCCATGTATAGACGCCGGGCGGAAGTGGGGGCGGCCTGCGTTTCTGGTCCTGGTAGGGCGGAGCCTGTGAATCCCGGGGCAGAGTAAACAAGGAGGAGGTGGAGGCGGTCCATGGTGGTTCCCGAATTCGTCCGTGGTTCTACACACACACACACATACACACACATATACACACACATGCACACATGCACAGTTGAATAAGCAATAAAAAATAAAAATAAATAAAAATTACCATTTCTATATACTTATTTATAAATATATTCATATGTATAAAAAAGTTCAAAGGACAGTAACCAGTGTGTCACTGTTCACCTCTAGGGAATGTACAACTTTCACTTCTCTTAGTTTGGGGTCTCTACTCCAGGGAGTATGCCCCAGGCAATGAGCGGTAGGAGGTGTTGGAGGGTCTCTAGTTCTGCTTTTGCTGTAGAAAATATAGTAAAGCCAACTTGCTCCCACGTCCCAGCCGCTGTTAATCATGATAACGCAGAAGGTCAAAGAAAAGTTGAGAACAAAATGTAGTTTTGAGAAAACTGATCTATATATATACCTAACAGGAGCTATTAGCTCCCAAGGCCCTGGGCAGGTCAGATCTTGTAGTTGGGTGGTTTCCAAGGGAAGTCTGTCAATAGCCCCCCAATGTATCCTGAGCAAGGGTCATGACCCAGTGACCGAATTCTAGGTCTGTGTGTTCCAAGCTTAAGGGGGGAGGGTGTCGAGGGATGTCAGGCGGGGTTGCCTTTAAGGACTTTGTGACACCCGCCCCTCAGCCTGCCAGGGAACACTGCAGTCTGTGTAAGTGGTCACTTAAAATTGCAGTGAAGTATAAAAGACCTTAGTGTCGTTTAATGGGGGCTTTAGAAGGGTCTCCTTCCTTTTCCAATTTGTCAGGATGAAGTCTGCTTGTCAAGACAGCTCACCGCCTCCGGGGCTGGACGGAACACAGAGTCTCCTGTGGGTGCAGGGATAAAGGTCACGGCTGGCCCTCTCCAGGCTCTCAGAGGCCAGGCAGATCCCAAAGGGTCCCTTTTCCTGTCCCAAAGGCTCGTGCTCAGAAGGAGACACTAGCAAGCCAAGACAGTGGCAAGGAGACAGTGAGAGAGAGAGCCCAAGAGGCCGGAGCAGTTGCAGGACGAGCTGACCAGCAGAGCCGTCCCTGTGCGGCCTTCCAGATGCCACGCATACAGATGGCGTCACGCTTTGGCCTCGAAACAGTCCTTACAGGGGCATCTCTTCATTTTATTGATTGATAAGTCCTTATTTTCGCCGTGGAGGCCCCATTTCTCAACATCCAAAGTACCTGTACAGAAAAGAGCTAGAGCTCGCCGAAGCACTTTATCATCAGCTCTGGAGTGTGGACTTATTTTATTTTATTTTTTTGATCAATTTTACTGCAGGTACCATCTACACACGATTAAATATGCCCGTTTTAAGCGTAGATGATGCCTAACTCAGATGGTCTGACTGATGCTATTTCAACTCTAGCATGGTGAGAAAGTGACATTCGTTCAATAGAAACCGTACTTTGAATTTTCGGTTTTGATCTTTTCCCCGGCTAGTGACATGCAGCATAGAACTCTGCAAGGCTGGGCAGCTCCCAGGCAGCCTTGCAATCGCCAGGGTAAATGACTGACAACGGTACAGGAGATTGCGTTGCTAAGCTATGATGTTTGACAGGCTAGGTATATCACAGGCATTTTCCATTTACAATAGTTTTAACTTACTATGAATTCGTTGGAACATAACCCCATTAAGTCAATGTGAGTAGCTATACATTAACTTTATTTTATCATGGATATCATGGAGGTATCCAGTTTAAGTACGTTAAATAAATGTTCATTTGTTTGTTTTGTTTTACTTGGGATCAGGCACAGAGCTTTGAGTATGCTAAGCAAGCATTTTACCACCTAATAATATTCCTGGCCTTAATATCTCTCTCTCTCTCTCTCTCTCTGTAACACAGAGCCTCTTGCCAACCTCAAACTCACTATGTTGCCAAGAATGGCCTCCTGTCTCCAGTTCTGGGGTTACTTTTAATGTACAGCAAGCATATTAAATTGGATGGGAAGTTTTTCCAAAAGTATCTACTCATATAAATACATCCTGACAAAGACGGCATTTCCATAATCACAAAGAATTCTTCCAGACTCTTGCCACCTCTCCACCCCACAGTTTCAGGCAAACTGATCTGTTAAGACCCTATGACTTAGTTTTGTTGATCTAGAAGTTCACATTTTATATAAATGAAAATATACATTATTTTATATATATATTATTTTACTGTTTTATGTTCCATTTATTTTGCTCAATAATAAAAAATACCATTTTTTAAACTTTTTTTTAAAGAGAGAGGGGGGCTAGAGAAATGGCTCAGGGGTTAAGACTCTGCCTCACAAGCAGAAAGTCCTGAGTTCAGATCCTAGGTCCCACATAAAAACTCTAGGTTGAAACACACACACACACACATACACACACTAAATAAAAATTAATTTAAAAAATAAAGAGAGAGTGTACATCATGGTACATATAGGGGGGTCAGAGGACAATATTCAGAAGTTGACTCTTACCGTCCATCATGTGGGCTCTGGGGACTGAACTTAGGACCTCAGGTTTGTACACAGGCACCTTCCACAATAAGCCATCTCACCAACCCATCGTTGTAAATTTTAAGGTCCATGTATATTCTATTAATACTTTGCTCTTCTTCGTTATTGACTACGTGTTTAACTGTATTGTATTGTGTTTAATTTTATTGGCATATGAAATTGGTTTATCCTTTCTTCTGTCAACGTGCATTCGAGTTATCCTCTGACCTCCTCCTGTGTCATACATGTGTGCGTCTACCCTCCCTCTCTCCTCTCTCCTTCTTTCCCTCCCTCTCCATCTCTGTAAAATAAAATAAGCAATTTTTTAAAGATAGAGAATTGTGAGCCCTTCACCTTTGCTCTTCTTTGGGGGGACCATTTTGGCTATTCTGGATCCCTGAACATTCTATGTGATTCTACTTCCCATTTACTTGCCATTTTGCTAAGGGACTATCTTGGATCTAAGCATCAGCTTGGAGTGAACTGAACATGAGATGTTTTCCTGCTAATTTAGGTGTTAATTAAGTGCTTTTTTCATCTTCAACTATGTAGGGAGCTCAAGGGCAGTCTGGGTTACATTGAGACTATCTAAAAATAATAAGTTAATTAACTAATTAATATCATAAAACAACTCGAATATTAAGAAAATATACACAATAGGAATGTTATTTAGAAATGGAATAAATTGGGAGCTGGAGAGGTGGCTCAGGGGTTAAGCCTCTGCCTTGCAGGCAGAAGGTCCTGAGTTCAGATCCTAGACCCCACGTATAGACGCCAGGCGGAAGCGGGGGCGGCCTGCGTTTCTGGTCCTGGTAGGGCGGAGCCTGTGAATCCCGGGGCAGAGTAAACAAGGAGGAAGTGGAGGCGTCCATGGTGGTTCCCGAATTCGTCCGTGGTTCTACACACACACACACACACACACACACACACACACACGCACATGCACAATTGAATAAATTAAAAAAATTAAAAATTAAAAAAAAGAAATGGAATAATTTACTGATGCATGCTACAACATGGATGAACCTTTAAAACACTATGCTGAGTCAAAACAGCTAGTTACAAAAGGCCACAAAGTATATAATTCACTTACACACAATGTCCAAAATTGTCAAGTGTATAGAGATATTGAATTTGTGTTTAGGTCTGGATGGAGGGTTTAAGGGAGCTAAGCGATAGTCACTAATAATTACAGAATTTCTTTTGGGGGATCATTAAAAAAATTCCAAAACTGTGTAGAACTGGATGACTATATGAAAACACATTGAAGTTTTCACCTTAAACTATCAGAGGTTCTGCTTTATTTAAAAATGTGCAAAATGCCACTTTCACAGGTCATTTTCTTAATTAAAAATAATGTTATAAGCACAGTTATTTATAGACAAAGTACTTTGTACTACTGAGGAGTGAATTCAGGACTTTGTGCATGTTAGGCAAGTGCTCTACCACTGAGCTACATTCTCAGCCCTAAGCTTCAAAGTAACACGCAAAATAATACCATTTGTGTAATATACTTCATAATGGTTGTTATTTTCTGAAATTAAATCAGTATGCTGCCTTGATTCAGCTTCAAAGTCCTGTACAGAGAGGATTTCCTATATAATGAACAATATAAAGCTAGAGAGGAGAAGAAAAGATGTATAGAACTGAGTATGAGGCGAACGTGCTTTCTTTGACATTTGTCCATATTGTTCTGAGGCAAAGAAACATGCTAAACATTAAAATGCATTTTCAAAAACTAAGGAAAACGATACAATAAAAACACAACCAATACATTCTTTTTACACTTTAAAAATATTTAGATGTGTATGATTCATGTCAGAGGACAACTTTTGGGAATTAGTTCTCTCTTGAATTCAAGTTGTCTGACTTGATGGCAGGCACTTTTTCTGGCTGAGCCACGTCACATCCCCTCCCCTTTTGATTTTATAAATACTTTTTTTGGCTAGGGAGATGGCCCAAGGGTTAAGGACTTTGTCCCCCAAGCAAAAGGAACTGAGTTTGAATCCCCAGATCCCACGTAAAAATACTGAGTGCTTTTAGTGGTGCCCTGCAAGTCCAACTCTAGAAGCCGGAACCTGGGAAAACCCAGAGCAAAGCAATAAGGAGGTAGAGCAATCCCCGATGATTCCCTATGCCACCCTTAACCTCCACAGGACACATACTCAAGTGCCCTCTGAAACGCACATACACACACATACGCACGCACGCACACGCACAAAAAATTATCATATGCGTATATGAGCGCGTGTGTGTACAGAATATATTACTAAAAACACACTTGCACCATGCACAGACCCATGTACACAACCTGAAAACTGACACCACATAAAGAAACAGCTGCTGTTTCGGGAGGCCTTCCTGTGAAGGGGCATTTCTTGAGTTGCCACTTCCCGACCCCATTTGCACCCTTGGAGCAGGAGAGGGAGCTGGGGCAGGGGGTTAGCCCTGCCACCAGGCTGGCTCTTCTCTCGTGGGGGTCTTTGCTGGAGAACATTTTCAGGGGTGTGGCTGAGGGTGCTCGGCCCTAGGAGGCCTCTGTGAGCAGTACTGCCACCTTGTGGCCAGACACGGTCCCACCTCCACCTAAGGTCCTGGGTCCCTCAGTTGGAACTTCTTGGAATTCGTCAGAAGAAAACATTCAGTAATCCAACAGTCTTCCTTTCAAACATGAGTTTAATTGCTTTTTGTTACTGTGAAAGTGGTTCGTGTTCATCTTATGACACTGGATAAAGAAAATAATAAAAAAAATTATACGCAACCTCAGAGTGAACAAGCGTTAGACACTTGGGTGTATAGCCTCCCACTCTTGTTCCTAAGGGTTTCTTCCCCTTCTTCTTTTTCTCCTCCTTCCTCTTCCTCTCCCTCCTCTTCCTTCTTCCTTATCCTCTTCTTCCTCCTCCTTTTAACACATGAGATTATAGGGTGAATATTATTTTCATAAATTGCACGTACTGCATGAATATCTTTCTACTTGTTAGATATTGTTCTGCAATGTCAAAAGTTGTTTGAAATCAAGCAAATTTTGAAAAATATGCAAAACAGAGAGTATTTGCATAAAAATCACCTAGGTTTGACTATTATTAACAAAGTGCTGATCCCACAACATCCTGTTTTAATTTTTTAATTTTTTGAGATAACATCTTGTTACATACAGCCCAGGATGACCTCAAACTCAGGATCCTTTTTGCCTTAGCCTCCCAAATGCTAGACTCCTGAGCGTATACTATCATACCTGCTGACAGCATTGGTTTCTGTTTTTGTTGTTGTTGTTGCTATCTATTTTTATGTGTGTATATATATATATATGGGGAGTAGAGGTGTATATGATTATTTACATGTGTGTGGGCATATAATGTGTGCAAGTATACATGCATGTGGAGGCCTAAGGTTGAAATTCAGAATCAACCCCAATTGATCTTTGACCTTATCATTTTGAGGCTGGACCTCTAATTAAACCCAAAACTCACCAATAGGGGTAGTCTGGCTAACCAGGTTTTCTCTGGGGATCCTCAGTCTTTACCTTCTGGACCTGGAATTACAGATGAACTGTCACACTTGCCCTGAGTTTTACATGGATTTGGGGAACTCTGGCTCTTTTGCTTGCCTAGGAAGCGCTATGCCCAATGAGTTATCTCCCCAGTCCTACAGCATCATTTTTTTCTTGTATTTTTTAAAAGAATTTAAATTTTTTTTTGTATTGGTGTGTGTGTGTAAGACACTTTGTGTGTCTGGATTGTTTTACCTCCTTATTACTTTGCTCTAGGTTCTTCCAGCTTCTACTTTTCCTGCTGTCATTTCTGCCCAGTGTTTTTACATGGGATCTTTTTGTTTGTGAGGCAAATACTTTAATTCCTGAGCCATTTCCCTAACCCTGTATTCGTTTCTTTAGGTGAATAAGCCATATTTTATTTAATCTAATTATTGCTTTGCATTTAAATCCTTTTTTAATAAAGTAAATGGTGTTGTGATGTCTTGTTACTAAATCTTTCTGAAAATTCATGATTATTTGTTTGATTAAATTCCCAAATCAAGGGGCTAGGTCAGGTGGTAAAGTGCTTGTCTAGCACATATGAAGCTCTGGGTTTGATCACCAGCACAAACCGTCATGGAGGAATATATCTGTAATCCCATCATTGAGGAGGCAAGGTCAGTCTGGGTTAAAGGAAACATCATCTAGGGGCTGGAGAGGTGGCTCAGGGGTTAAGCCTCTGCCTTGCAGGCGGAAGGTCCTGAGTTCGGATCCTAGACCCCACGTATAGACGCCGGGTGGAAAGGGGGCAGCCTGCGTTTCTGGTCCTAGTAGGGCAGAGCCTGTGAATCCCCTGGCAGAGTAAACAAGGAAGGAGGTGGAGGCGGTCCATGGTGGTTCCCGAATTCGCCGGTGGTTCTACACACACACACACACACACACACACACACATACACAGATTCACAATTGAATAAAAATATAGTAAAAAAACAATTAAAAAAAAAAAAAGAAACACCGTCTAAAAAAACAGAACCATTGAAACAACAGTAAGAACAACCTATATCTACAGGAAGCTTCAAGGGTTCTTCTGTTGTTGTACTGCTTAGTGTTACCTTTCTCCATGGTGCTTAATTGTTTAAAGCATATACATACATATATGTATATGGGTTTATTATATAATGTGTATATATTATATATAATGAATTTGCAAGAAATAAGTTGCAACCATCACTTCATTTGTAAATTATTAGCCTGCATCTACTAAAAAGACATTTTTCCTTCATGACTGTCAAACCTTTATCATACCTAAGAAAATTAACGATAATGTTAGACTAACTTCTAATATTTAGTCCATATGAAAATTTTTTGCAATTTCTCCCCACTGAGCTTTTTTTTTTAAAAAATTGGATCCAACCAAAGGCCATATTTTGTGTTCCATCACAGAAAATCCTTAAACGGAGGACTTGAGGGCAAGACTCCCTGTGACATTTGGGTCCCAACACCAAATAAGTCTGTATCCAATATTAGCCCTCAAGCAGTTCAAGAAATGACTTTGAGGGCCTGAGCCTGAGCCAGTTCATTCAGGCTGAAGGGCTGAATTGGGGGGGTAGGGGGAGGCGAGGGACAGTACCTGGTGCACATATACTCACATGTTTTGTGAGCTGAATGACTAAGAAATCTTTGTTCTGTGTATGGATCACTGGTGATCTTGAATATATTTTCACTAGATAAGAGATTTTGAAAAAGGAGGATGAGGATGATGTCACAAAGATAATTGTTTTGTAGACAATTTTATTTCATCTGAAATACTTACTGCTGGACACTTCTAATCCCAGCATCTGAGAAGTGGCAGAATGAGAATCAGGAAGTCAAGGCTAGTCTGGGATACATGACTCAGGATTTAAGACTCTACCTTGAAAGTGTAAGGTCGTGAGTTTGGATCCTAGATCCTATATAAAAACTCCAGATGGAGGGCTGGAGAGGTGGCTCAGGGGTTAAGCCTCTGCCTTGCAGGCGGAAGGTCCTGAGTTCGGATCCCAGATCCCACGTATAGACACCAGGTGGAAGTGGGGGCGGCCTGCGCTTCTGGTCCTGGTAGGGCGGAGCCTGTGAATCCCGAGGCTGAAGGAGGTGGAGGCGGCCATGGTGGTTCCCGATTCGTCCGTGGTTCTACACACACACACACACAGACACAGACACACACACGCACGCACATACACACGCACATGCGCACAGTTGAATAAAAAAAAAAAAAAAAAAAACTCCAGATGGAAAAGGTATCAGCCCTCTGATACACACACAAACACATACACACACACACACACAAATAGATAGATAGATAGATAGATAGACACACAAATAGATAGATAGATAGATGGAACAACATAGCTCAGTGGGTAAAGAATATTGCCACCAAGTCTGATGATTTGAGTTCAATCCCCAGAGCCTACATGGTGAAAGGAGAAAACTGATTCCTGCAGGCTGTCTTCTATCCATGTACGCATATACACATACACACCTAATACATATATACATATACACATACATACATACACATAACACATGCATATATATGTATACATACATACACAACTAAATAAACTTTAAAAAAGACACTTATTGATTCACCTAATGATTTAATTACCAATTACAAACGATAAAATAATAATTTCACAATGGAGAGACTTAGTGGTCACTATTTTAACCAAATCAAATTTAACATATTTTTAAGTATGGCAAACTACTCTGCCATGTGTCTTCTGATATGTGCTGAGAAAGGATGCAGAATTTCTGTGATTTTTTGGCAAAAACACCTGCTCTCCACCTGGCCACCACCATCACGGACACCAGTTGCATCAGCCAATCAAGCTGGCCAGGCCACCAAAGTGCCAGGCAGAACCGGCTCACAGGGACAGTGCTCACAGGTGCAAGTGAAGTGTATGGCTGATACCAGCACTCCATCATCCACAATGTAAAAGGCCCTGTGGGCCAGAAGGGCTTCCTCACCCTGTTGGAGCCAAAAAGAGGCTCAGAGGCTGCACTGAACTTGCCGCTGGCTATTGGATATCCACCTGCCCACCAAGCCTCACAGGAGGACCTGCAACTGTTAAATAAAGCATTTGTAATGTTTAAAAAATGTATTACTTGAGTATAATCTTGAAAAAACCGCACAGCTTCAACATAGGGACACTCTACTTAATAACTGATCTGCTCTTTACACACACACACACACACACACACACACACATACACACACACACTCTGCTAATATGAAAAACAAAGAAAGGCTGAGAATCTTTCTGGATAGAGAAATGGGAACCAAAAGCAATGTGTGATCTGGAGTGGATCCTGGGCCTAGAGAAACATCTGGAAGAAATAAGCACAGGACAAGGCAGAGGAGGAGGAAAAAGAAGAGGAAGGCCTGGGCTAATAGTGCAGTGTTAGAAGTCTTGAAGGAAGCCCTGGGTTCAATTTCTAGCACAAAAAGAAGAAGAAGAAGGAAGAGGAGGAGGAGGAGGAGAAAGAGGAGGAGGAGGAAGAGAAGGAAGAAGAGAAGGACGAGGAAGAGGAGAAAGAGAAGAAGGAGGAGGAGGAGGAAGAGGAAGGAGGAAGAAGTAGCAGGAGGGAGAGGACATTATGGAACAATTGGAACATAGTTCATAATATTATCTCTACAAAGTTAACTTTGGTTTCGATGATAATTCTGTAGTGTTTCAGGTCAAGAGGCGCAATAACCATAATTTAATCTCAAATCAAATGATTCCATAGAGCTTGGCACCATGAGATACAGCCGTAGTCCCAACTACTCAAGATGCTGAGCCCAAGGGTTGAAGATGAGTGTTGTCCACATTGAGAGACTTTGTCTCAAAAAGTACTGTTAGGCCAGGGGGCGAGGTGTGCCCACGTATAGTTTCAGCACTTGGAAGGTGGAAGCAGGAAGATCAGAAGTTTAAGCCCAGTCTCTGCTATATAGCAAATTGGAAGCCAACATGGTCTAGATGAAAACTTTGTCTCAAAAAAATCAAGCAGCAACAAGGTCATGTTTAGAGAGTGTTTTTTTGTTTTTTTTTTTCTCTTGAGCATATTTTCCCTCCCTTTCTTTCTTCCCTACCCCTCACACTTCTAAACAGAAAGCCACATACCAAATGACAAATGGTAGTAGTTGGTGGTCCTGGGTGAAGGCTGCATAGGAGTGTCCTGTAGTGCTCTCGTAAATATTCTGCAAGCTTGAAATTCTTCCAAAACAGTCAAAAAAAGCGCCAAAATTTGTCAGTAATCCAGAAATGATGTCATCCCCATATTTTTGGAATTAAATTTGTTTGTAAGTGAAACGGCGATTACAAATGATAGTGTTTTCAATGAATTCACTAAAAATATAGCTGTCCTCCCTCCCTACCCCAGTGGTCTTCCCACAATTGCCTCCTCCCAAACACCCTTGCAAGAAATCCTAAAATTCAGGGAAGTGCTATTTTAAGTGTGAAAGGCTGGGCACGTCAGAGGCAGGGCACAGTGTGTCCTAGAGGTGAGCCAAGAACAGCTCCCAGGAGGCCTCTGGGGGCAGCAGGGACCTAGAAGTGCACATCCGGGCACCGTTCCACAGCACACATCCTGCGTGCCTCTGGGGAGGGAAGACCCGCCCCTCTCAGCACGTGATCAGCTTCCTGACCAAGGTGCGGTGGGTGCTCGCACCAGAGGCGACCAGAGGGACACAGCTGACATCACTATCTCCTTCTGGAACATCAATGACAGGGTGAGAAAACCACAGCAAATGATGAAGGCAGGCTGTAATTAAGCACCCAGCTGAGTGGAACTTGGGCTTTGACAGCAAGTGTTGGTAAGCCAGGGTAGAGAACCCCCCAGGGGGCCTCTCGAGCCATTCAGCAGGTACTGAGTGTGGATGCTGCCCCTGTCAACTTTAGGAAACAAGTGCCAACTCTACTTGGCCAAATCTACCCCATTTCTCCCACCAATTCTCCACGTGAATATTCAGCTGACCCAGCAGAATTCCTGGGTGTGCCCGTGGGAAGGGCGAGGCGAGCTGTGCTCCCTCGGGGCGAGGCTAGTGCGCTCACTCTGTGCACGCAGCATTGTCAAGGACAGGTGAGGTGGAGACGCAGAGTCGAAATCCCTGGGGCAGAAACAAAAACCTGTGGCCAGAAGCCCCCCTGCTGGCTAGGAAGAGAAAACCCCGGTGAACTCCGGGAGTCCACCGTGGTTCTATGAACATCAGCTGGCCACACCGACTCCAGCAGACCCTGTGAGGACTCACCAGGTTCTACTCTGGGTCGAGACCAAGAATCTAGATTCTAGAAGAATCCAAAGGCCAGAGATTGTGATGGCGAGGGGAGGGCGGCATTTGGGGGCACGTTAAAGACAGAAATTAGTAAAGGTGTTGAATAGTGTCGGTGGCAGCCACGGAATGCGACGCTTAGGAGCCAGTGACAACAAGGATGGGAGGTGAATGTTCCAGTCAGAACTGAAGGAGCCGAGCTAGCCAGAACCATTGCTGCAGTAGGGCTGACTGGAGAGTCTGGGGGAGAGTGGGCACAGGAAAGAAGAGAGAGGAAGCAGCAGTTGGAAGACAGGTGGGAACATAAACCCAAAACGAGCTGGGTGAGATGGTGCACTTGGGAAGCAGAGGCTGGAGGATCAAGAGTTCAAGACCCAGTCTCGACACAAAGCAAACAGAAACAGCTAGAAGCTGGAAAAGGGAGGGCCATCATAGGTTTAGTGAGATCTTGGGGCTATTCAGATGCAGAATGTGGGGGTGTCACAGCCAGGAGCATTCATCTTATCTCCCAAAGTAGACGTTGGGGGAGTAGACAAGGTTGTCAGATCAGAGGTCAAAAATGTGCTCCAACGGGGCGGGAGAAGGCTTGTCCATAGGAGAGCTTGTCGAAGCGCGCTCAGGAGAGTGGTCTTCAAACTCCATCTACGGCCCCAAGAGATGGCTTAGCGGGTAAGAATCCTTGCTGCGCAGACCTGTGGATCTAAATTCCATCAGGGGAACCTGTGTAAAAAAGCCAGATGGAGAGGCTCGCATCTGAATCCCTGCACTCCTTCCACGACCCGGAAGGCAGAGACAGGAGAATTTGCTAGAAGCTCAAGTACATTACGCAGAGGCCAAAACACAAAAAACAACAAAAACAAAACAGACCCAGCCTCAATAGACAAGATGCAAGGAGGGACCTGACTCCGGAAGAGTGGTCCCTTCATATCATGCTCAGGGTGTCACGCGTGACTCTCCCCAACCACACCCCAAATAAATAAGTCTTAAACAAAAAGACAAAACCCATGCATCAGAAAGCCTGTGTTCCCTCGGGGCGGTGTTCGGATCGGGCTGGGCGCAGGCCCCACTGGCCGCGGTGGACCAGGCACAGGGCGGGTACGAGCAGAGCCGGGTGGGCGCGGGTGGGTGCTGGCCGCGGGGTCCCGCGAGCACGCGGTCTCCGCCCGGTGCGCGGCGGCGGCGGAACCGGCTGCGCGAGCTCTGCCGGAGCGGCCGGCACGTTCTCGCGGCTCAGCGCCAGGGGGCGGCGCAGCGGCCGGCACAGCCGAGACCTTGACCCTGACCCGGCCCGGGGGAGCGCGCCGCCCCGGGCCGGAGCCCCGGAGCCCCGCGCGGCTGGGTGGCTGGGGGCCGAGGTCACGCGCGGAGGGCGGGGACCGAGGCAAGCTTCCTAGGAGCGCGGGGCTCACACGGTGGGCCGCTGTGGCCAGATTCCTGGAGGCGCGCGGTGGAGAGGGGACCCACGGTCCCCGCGGGGCGGGACGGCTTGAGCAGCTGCCGGCCGAAGCTGAGTGGACCGCAGAAAAGAACCATTTGCTTCCAGAAGAGGGCGGTTGGTGACTCACGGGCCAGGAGGAACGCGAGCCCGCTGGAACCACATCCCCACACCGCACGATCGCCCACTTGAAGGCGCAAAGACCCCTTTGTTGTTATAGAAACACGGGTGCTGGGGGCACCGCCACAGACCCGGGACTGGAATGAGGCAGAATCCTTTGCCAGGGATGCGTTCACACACGCGACGTAACATGTCTGTCATGTATGTAGTAAACGCATCCCGGAACCCAGAATTGTGCCAGCCGCGAACAGAGGCGAGGCAGATATGGGTGTTTGCAGCCTAACTTCCCTCAAGGCAAGGCTTGGGGGTTCTCCAGCTCTTCCCCAGAAATCCACTCACACAAGCGCTTTAGTAAACCGAGGATTTTATGGACGGTAAACAGCAGGGACGTGCATTTCATTCCTTTTTGGCTCTTTGTCCTGGACCTTTCGTTCAGCAGTTTCTGAATCCCACCCTCTAGCTTTGGCTGCCCTCTCTTAAGGGCCTTTTTTCTACCCGTCTTTGCCATCTCTTCCCGGTTCCTCGTGCAGAGAAGTGCAGCGAAGTGCTACTGACTTCCCGGAGCTGCTCATGGGAGCGCATACTCATCATCAGCCGGCCTGCTCGCTCGGCTGACTATCCACCAGCATTAAACTCTGCAACTGCTCAGCAAATCCCCCCCCCCATTTGTGAATGTGTGCATGGAGGCCAAAGGCCTATATACATCTAGATGTCTCCAGCCCTTTCTACTTTATTTCTTTGAAACAGTATCTCTCGTTGAACCTGAAGCTGGCCTTTTACCGAGACCAGCTGGCCAGTTGAGTCCCAGGGATCCACCTTTCTCTGCATCCTGCCACACCCCAGTGTTGGGAGTCTCTTCCCAGTTCCTCATGCCCAGTGCTACTCCTGACTCTAACATGGGCGCTGGGGATCCAAACTCAGGTCCTCATGGTTTCACAGCAAGCACTTTACCAACCATCCCCTCCATTCCCCATTTTTACTTCTCACACACATGCCTTCTCCCATCCAGATGGCCCAGAAACCCTTCTGAAGTGGGTTAAGTATTCCTGCTTTGAGGAGGAGGCAATTGAGACTTAGGTAGGTGAGGTAATTTCCCAGGTTTCACATGTAATAAGTGACACCATCAGCATTCCTACCTAGGCAATCCAGCCCTGTCCGTTCCTCAAGGTGCCTCAAAGAGAGGCAGTTTGCAAAACCACATCTGGTGCACTGCCCTCTGGTACATCTGTGAGCCTTCACCTTGAAGCTGCCGCAGCTGTGGATTTCATGGCTGGAGAATGTGTGAGGTCCCTTGCTGCATTCTGTGATTCCCTGGTGTTTGGACTTCTTGAAGCAGTCTCTCTCTCTCTCTCTCTGAAAGCAAGGTGACCTTCTGATCTCTTGCTTCTAGCTCCAGAGAACTTGGATTACAGATGTGTACCACCACACCCAGCAAGCAATGGTTTTCAGGGGTAGAAACTGTCAGGTTAGTCAAGAAAGCATATGCCAAAGGCCGAGGTAGGAGGATTGTGAATTTGAGGCCAGCCTGGGGCCACATAGTGAGACCCTGTCAAAAACAATCAAATTAACAAACACAAGTATGAAAAGAAGTTATGTCAGAAAGTTAAATTGAGTAAACACACTTGTACTATTTTGTGTTGATCAAGTACACATGTGGCTGAGATATATGGTTCCACTTATTCCACTCCACTCCCTACAGGGTGGAGACAGTGGTAAAATGATTTCTCCTTTTCTACTTTTTTATTTTATTTTGTTTTATTTTTATTTTTTAGAAAGAGGGAGAAAGAGAGGGAGAGAGAGAGAGAGAAGGAGGAAGAGAGGGAGAGAGAGAGGGAGAGAGAAAGGGAGGGAGGGAGAGGGAGGGAAAGAGGGAGAGAGAAAGGGAGGGAGGGAGGCTCTCCTGCCTCGGCCTCTCTCCTTTTCTATTGTGAACTTCTATTATGGAAATTTCTGATGTGTACGTCTTTCCCTCAACATGTCAGATTTTGGACTAATTCTAAATACTTTATACACATGGTATATAAATACCACATGAATATACTGTAAATGCAATGCAAATATTTGTGTGATAGCATCTCGGTCCCCATGCAATGCTCCAGTGCTCCAAACACATTGCATGTCTCTCTCTCTCTCTCTCTCTCTCTCTCTCTCTTTCTTTTGCATGTGTATGTGTGTATGAATGCGCGTAAGTGTGTGGGTATATGAAGGGGGCACTCTGTGTGTTGTGGAGGCCCAGGAGTGACTTTGAGAATTACCCTGGATTGATCAACTTCCTTATTTGCTCTGGGGTTTCCCAGGCTATGCTCCAGGGCTGGAAGTGCAGATTGCTGCCACTTTTACCTGGTGTTTTATACATGAGATCTGGGATTCAAACTCAGGTCCTTTTGTTTTGAGTCATCTCTCCAGCTCCACACATTGAGTTTTAACTTATGTAAATAATTGCAACAACCTATGAAGTAGATGCATGCTATTATTTTTTTAAAGGTACTTTTAACACATTCCTATAGTCTCAGCACTGGAGAGGTGGATACAGGAAGATCAGGAGTTCAAGGGCAGCCTGGACTATACAGTAAGACACTATCTCAAGAACAAAGGTATTTTAAAATTAAAGTTTAGTGGACGTACAATGAAACACATAAAACTCAATGTACGATTCTGAGGTTTATTTTTAAACATTTTGTTAATCCTATGTGTGAAAGTCAGAGGACAATCTTCAGGCATCAGTTCACTCTTTCACCACGTGGTCTCCAGCATCAAACTCAGGAAATCAGGCTTGGCCACAAATGCCTTCACTTGCTGACTCAACGGCACTCCTGTCCCCAATTCAGGGTCTCGACAAGTATATGAACTCATAGGACCATTGCCACTATCAGTCAAGATACAGAACATTTATTTCTATCACCCAAAAAGTTCCTTTTTGTCCAGATATCAAACAAACAAACAAACCTTCGTTCTGATGTCTAACACCATCCATTGCTTTTGCCTTTCTAGAATTTCGTCTGGAATCATAGCTCAACATATTATTAAGAGCACGATGCTTTTGAAATTTGCTCATATTGTATTTGTGGTTGCTTCCTCTTGTTGCGGAGTGCTTTCCATTGTATGAACATATCATACTGGATCCTGTGTGCACGTCTACAGGCTGATGAACACTTGGGTTGTTCCATGTCTTTGGCTACTGTCAGGCTGCTCTGAACACTGTGGGAAAGTGTTGTAGTGGACATAGCTCTTAGTGGAATAAATACTTAGGTGCTGGCTCGCTAGGCATAGACCAAGCACGTATGTAACTTTATCAGATATTTCCAAAGGGCTTTCTAAAAGAGTTGTCAGTTTAGTAATATTATACAAAAGGACAAACTGGTTTCCAGATCAATGTCCTTGGAGAGGGGATCGGTGCAGTCAGGGACCCCAGGGTTCAGTCGCCACTGGTCATCTCAGGTCACCGCCATCCTCCCAGCCGGAAGCAGAGAGCAGGCGCGCAGCAATCTGCAGCCCTTTAAACTCTCCCGAGACCCCGAACGCCGCTCCCAGAGCAGTTCTCGGATAATCCTGCAGGGGGAGTTTCTCTCACCACCAGTTTCTGGTGGAGGGCGGATTTCCACCCCTCAAATGGGAGGCCCAGAGCCCACCCCGGCCTGAGCCCACGCGGGCCTTAGTGGCAGCGTTGCAGAGGGTTGCTGGCTGCGTCCCACCCCGACAATCAGCCCAGCACGCCTTCGGCTCTTAACATTCTAGTCCTCTTTTGTCCTCTAAGTGATTTTTTTTAAAGGAAGCCGTTCACATAGAGAAGTGAAATCACAATTTATATCTTAAAATCAAACATCTCAGTTGAGCTATCCTTTGGCTGGAAAGGCAGCAACATGCAGAATCTAATAAGAGTTGCCGCACTGAAATGGAAGTGGAAGAAATAGATTTTTAAATGTTGATATTTTACACGGGAGTCATTTGAAACAGAAAATACCATCTAACATACAATAGGTAATTGACTGAATGGAAAGCAAACATTTTTTTCATCAATAAGATGGAAACTGCCTTTAAAAAAAAAAAAAGCCTGAAGATACACTCTTAGGAGGCCAAATTCACCTGGAGCCAGGCGCCTTTTTGTACTTCAGAGTCCTTTGCTATAATATTTTGATTTACTTGAAAGGAAGAAGTGGAATTCTAAAGTGCTCATGATGAAAGGAGATGAGAGCCCAGAGAGGCCTAATCACTCCACCACTTGTCCTTAGGTGTCCCCTGGGCCCCGCTGAACACTCCAAGAGAAGCCAGAGCTGGAGATTCAGTTGGGGAGACAAGACTGAGGGATGAGAAGCGATTAGCAAGCCCTACAAGATGTAATTATGTCACGAGTTATGAAAATTCACATTTTCCCGAGACGGTCATCATCCTGCTAAAGCTGAATTGAAAGTTCAGAGATTTTGCTGTATGTGGCGGTGAATGTCTGTAATCCCCCGCTCAGGAAGATCTTGAGTTCAAGGCCAGACTAGACTACATAGCAAGACCTTGTCGCAAAAAAAAAAGTTAAAAAATCACTGGAATTATTTTTTTTTCTTTTCTTTTTGTCTGTATATATGTGAGGGCACATATGTACAGGTGTGCATGAGTATAGGCTGTTTGTGTAGGCTTGAGGTTGATATGGAGAATAATTTTCTGTCACTCCTTCAACTTTTTTCTTTTGAGACAGGGTCTCCACTTGAATCCAGATCTTGTCTCTAGGGTTAGTCTGGCTAGTCAGTTGCTCTAGATATCTCCAGAGCTGTCCACATTTCTGAGTTGGAGTTACAGGTGACTGCCACATCCACCTGGCATTTTCATTGCTAGGCCAGCACTTAATTAACCTCTGAACCATCTCTCTAGCTCCTATTTATTTATTCATTTGTTTACTCATCCATTCATTTTCATTTTCTTTGTGTGTGTGTGTGTGATTGCATATCACAGGGCACTGTGCGTGCCTGTGGAGTGAATCATTCTGGATTGCTTCTACGTCCTTTTTGCTTCACCCTGGGATTTTCCAGGCTCCACCTTCCAGAGCCAGAAGTGTCGGCCACTGCTATTTCTGCCTGGCTTTTTTTTTAATGTGATCTAAACTCAGGGCTAGAATTCTGTTTTTGAGGCACAGTCTGAACCCCTGAGCCACCTCTCCAGCTCCTCATTCACTCATTTTGAGACTCTCTTGTGTAGTCTACATTGATCTTCAATTCACTATATATCTGAGGCGAGCTTAGAACTCCTAATCCTCCACCTTCTTTCAGCTCTGCGGTTGCTAGGTTTATAGCTGTGCACCACAATAACTGGTTGGATTTTAAATTTTCACTATTTTTTTTTCCTGTCCTAGGATCAAATCTAGAGTCTTGCTTATCTTCTAGCACAGAGCTACATCCCCAGCCCCAAATGAAACTTTTTAGAAAGGTAATGCAGAAGGAGGTTGAAATGTCAGAAAATATTTGCAACATTGTCACCAACGCCTTCCTCCTAAGGTAACTTTCAGAGGAGTTCCCATACACTCCCTTTCTTTTAGTCTCAGCCCAGAGTTTCTTTCTGTGCCAGTAAGTTTTTTTTAAATATATATACAAAATGTATCACTCTACAGCCTCTCCTCCTCTTGCTTTTCCTCTTAATATATCTTGAAGACTTTTCCATATCAGCTCACAGGAAGCTCCCTCCTGAAATGATAGTTTCATAATATATCAGTGTTCTGCTGTAGAACTAAGCCATGAGCTATCCAGTCCTCTTATCTGTGGGCATTTAGCTTTCTTCCAATGATTTTTTTGCTACTGTGAATAACACTGCAAGGGATACCCTGCTGCACATGTCATTTGGCTCCTAAACTTATATTTTAAGGTAAAGTCGTAGAATGCAGCTTGGAGGGCAGAAGGCTGTGCATTTTCAGTTTTGAGTGATACACTGCCAGTTTCTCCTTGCAGAAGTCATCCCACATTACCCACATATTTTCCTTTTACCCACACTGAAGGAGTGTTATCAAAAGTTTAGCTTTTTGGCAGACTCTTAGCAAGAAATGTTTTCAGTTACTTTTATCTTAAAAAAAAAAAACTAAGTTAGACCTTCTCCTATATATTTGAACTTTTGTGTTTCCTCTCTATATGGCCTCTTATAACTTTTGCTACTTTTTTCATTGTATTATCAGATTCCAGTTGTGGTATTGTTCATTCCCAGAACATCCTCATATAGCAGTTTACCTTTTAATAATACAAGTAGTAAATACTCCCTGAATTTTACATTGACCTTTTTTTTTTTTTTTTTTTTTGAAACAGAGTTTTACAGAACTGAAGCTGGCCCTAAGCTCCTATTCCAGCTTCCATCTTATAAATGCTGGGATTATAGTCATGTGCTGTCATACCCAACTTTTTATTTCATTTATTTATGCTTATTTTGCCATAGAAGGATGCTTTCCTTCCGTGAGCATATTATGTATGGGGGGAGGAGTATACACGTGTGTACATGCATGCAAGCAAGTGAGTGCACATGTGTGTGGAGACCAGAAGTCAATTATAAATGTAGTTGTCCACCTTGTTTTTTGAAATGGGGTTTCTCACTGGCCTGAACCTTAAAGTAGACCAGGCTGGCTGGCAGCAGATCTTAGGGATCTGCCTGTCTCTTCCTCTTCCTGGGATTTACAAACACTTGCACCTAGGCATTTTTTTTTTTAAATTCAATTGTGCGTGCGTGTGTGTGCATGTGCGTGTGCGTGTGTGTAGAACCACGGGCAAATTCGGGAACCACCATGGACCGCTTCCACCTCCTCCTTGTTTACTGTGCCCCGGGATTCACAGGCTCCGCCCTACCAGGACCAGAAACGCGGGCCGCCCCCGCTTCTGCCGGGCGTCTATACATGGGGTCTAGGATCCGAACTCAGGACCTTCCGCCCGCAAGGCAGAGGCAGAGGCTTAACCCCTGAGCCACCTCTCCAGCCCCCCCCTTTAACATTTTATGTACATTCTGTATATGTTTTGGTGATGATTTAGGAATTAAGTCAGTTTTCCAGGATATGTAGCTGGTGAGTCATCCAGAAACTTTGGTCAAAAGAAAGCAAATATGAATAGGCTATAGAATTTTTATTGATAAAAGTGAAAGAAGACAATGGTACTTTCTCATCCCCTTGAAGATCAAGGGGAGAGACTACATCTAGCGAGTACCGAATCATCTTGCCTTCTCTCTGCTTCTTCCCTGTTGTAGAACGAGTGAGTGGGCACTGGTCATGCCACTTCCTCCCAACACACCCATCTTGGGACAGAGGTGTTTGATCCTTGTTTTGTGTTGCAATATGGGACCGCAGAGGGTGGTGGCGACGCATACCTGTAACGTCAACACTGAGAAGTATGAGGCAAGAGGATTATGAGTTCAAGGCCAGCCTGGGCTACTTAGTAAAACTCTGTCTCTAAAACAATGAAGGGGACTGGGGATTTAGCTCAATTGGTATAAAGTGTTTGCTTAGCATATAGGAAACCACAAGTTTGACCCAATCCATAGTGCTACATAGGTAATCCTTGGCTCCACAGGAGTTTTAAGACCAACCTGGGATATACAGACCCTGCTCAAAAACAAGCAAGTAAATAAACAAATGATTGTATAGTCGTGGTGTGTGTGTGTGTGTGTGTGTGTGTGTGTGTGTGTATGCACATGTGCACACAGATGCTCATATGTGCATTTATTAGGAAGTCAGAGGACAACGCTGATGTCTTTTCTTAAGTATCCTCCACCTTCTGTTTGAGACAGGGTCTCTTATTAGTCTGGAACTTCACCAAGTAGATGAGGCTAGCTGGCCAGCGATCCTGTTTCCACTTCCCATCGCACCAACATTGGAATTCTAAACACACATCAGAATGTCAGCCTTTTTACATAGGTTTTGGTGATCTAAAGCCAAGCCTCCATGCTTGCAAGGCATCTACCAACCCCTCGTCTTCCTATTACTTTATGCGAAGCACTTTTGGTGTGTTTTATTTATTTCTGCTTTGGAGCTAGGAATCGGACACAAGACCTCATGGGTGCTGGACACAACATTTATCACTGAGCTATGTCCCTAACTTGTTTCTAATGCTTTGGGGCAGTGGTGATAGGTAGTGTTGGCTGCCAAATACGTCTCAGCATTTTGCATTGATCTTTATTGGAATAATTCCTATTTATAATTTGTAGCAGAGATGGAGAGATGATTACAAGATGACACGTTCCTTTTTCATGGTATTGTGTTGCTAGGAAGGGACTTCTAGGAACTATATTTCTAATTCCTCTTATGCTTAAAAGAGTCCATGTGATAAAGTTGTATTAATGGGATGGAGTAGACACAATTGTGTCTCACTTTCAGGTCTGTTTTAAGAAATGCAGATGTCTTTTGCAGGCACCATCTGTGCGGATTGTCTGTAGAGGACAATTCGACATGTCCTTAACGTATGGCAGGGTCATGTGACAGAAGAACTGATTAGGCTTAAACCACCTGAAGGAGCAAAGTCCCACTAGCTAGGAACATTAGCATTGAACTGTTCTGGGAGAAATAAGTTTCCACTGAGCAAAACCTCTGAAATGTTGATGCTTGCATGTTACAGCAACCAATATTAGCCAAAGTAAAATAAAAATCCTCTTACGGCTTCTATTTTTCTGGAAGATAACTTCCATATGGAATATAAATCGATCTTGCAGTTCAGCTATGAAAGTTTGATCCCCGTCTTTACAGAGATTATGATTGTGTTCCCTGCTCTGTGTCTAACCATGTCTTCTTTTAGTATTTAGTAACCTGAATGAGCAATACAGTCTGCAGTGAATTTTGCAGAAAAAACACCAACTTGAAAGGGACAGTGTAATTCCCAATGAGACGATCAAGATCCAAAATTATCTAGGTTGAAATGATTGCAAGGGGAAGGGGAGCAGGGAGTTGGGGAGGGGGGAGAGAGGGAGGGAACTGGTGTACCTATTAAGTTTGTATGATTGGAAATAATAATAAAAAAAGTTAAAAAAAAAAAAAGGTAACAGGATAAAACTGAGTCATTGTTGGAGTGCTATGTGTGGACCTGCTGACACGTGACTGTAATCAGTGTTCAGGAGGCAGAGGCAGGAGGATCACAGTAGCAAATTTAAGGCCAATCATTCTATCTAGAGCATTCTAGGTTCCGTCTCAAAAAAAAAAAAAAAAAAGTAAGCTAGGTTGGAGAGATGGCTAAGAGTAAGGCTCTGCCTCCAAAGCAAAAGGACCTGAATTTGGATCCTACATTAAAAAAACGACAGGCAGAAATGGCAGCAGCCTGCACTACTTCTGGCTGTGGAAGCTGGAGCCTGGGAAAGCCCAGAGGGAAGCAATAAGGAGGTAAAGCAATCCAGAATGATTCTCAAAGTCACCCTTGATCCTCCATAGGAACACATAGTGCCCCTCCCCCCCAAAACCAAAAAAAAAAAAAAAATGAATGGAAGAGAAAGGGATTATTGCCATCACATGTAAGGGAAAGTGATTGTGATGCTCCGTGAGACATGAATAAAGTTTTGGGGTCAGAACTGAGGCCTGAGCTCAGCGGCAGAGCACTCACCTGGCACATAAGCCCTGGAATTAGTGTCGCGTGCCTGGAAACCCAACGACTCAGGAGGTTGAGGCAGAAAGGTCACTTGAATTTGAGACCAGTCTGGACAGTATAGTGAGACCTGTGCCACAAGAAAAAAAGAAAGATGGTATGAACCTGTGTCGGAATGTTTTGAATTATCACGTATATTCTCTGAGTAGGTTCATTCCTCCAAACAAAAATATTTCCCTTTACCTGGAAGAACCTACGTTTTTGACAAACGACATTCAAACAAAGCAAAGTAAACTGGGGATAGTGATGCCTGAAATCCCAGTTCTCAGGAGGTATAAGCTGAAAAATCAAGGTCATCCATGTTCTGCTACATAATAAGTTTAAGGTCAGCCTGGGCTACATGAAATCCTGGAGAGAGAGAGAGAAAGAGAAAGAGAGGAAGAAGGAAGGAAGGAAGGAAAAAAGGAAGGAAGGAAGGGAGGAAGGAAGGAAGGGAGGGAGGGAGGGAGAAAGAGAGAAGAAAGCAAGAAAGAGAGAGAGAAGAAAGAGCAAAAGAATAGATTCCAAACAAAAACTTACATATTTTTCCATTAAAACTCACATCTAGGGCAGATGAGATGGTTTAGCCAGGAAAAACACTTTCTACCAATCCTGACAATAACAATCCTGACCTAAACATAGCAGAAACAGAGAACTTTCACATGTGAATCATGGCGAGTCATGACTTATGTGCACAAGGTAAATGAGTAAATGCAATAATTAAAAAATTAAAGAACATTCACATTTCTAAGAATACGAGCTTTCATCCTATGTCAGTCTCTGTCTGGGTCTGACCTCAGTGATAAAAGGGAATATTGTTCTAGGTGAAATCACTATAGCAATAATAAATCATATTTATAGGCCCCTGGAGGACAGCATACTGTACAGTGGAAATGTAATGAGTCACATACATAATTTTTCATTTCTAGTAGCCATGTTCTCAACAAACAGATGAAATTAATTCAGAACTGTGTTTTATTTAATCCAATACAACAAAATATTATAATTTCTGTCTATTTAATATGAAAAAATATCGAGATATTTTGCATCCTTTTTTGCATGTGCACTATTTCCATATTCTATACTTATTGTACCTCATGCTCCATTCAGATGGTCATAGTACAAGTTCAGTAGCTACACTCTCGCAAGGCCAGCTGCCGGCTAGCACAGCACTGAAATTCAGCTTCATCATCTCATTGGATCTCCACAAAACCCTCTTTTATGGGTATTGTTCATTCATTTTTAAAATTATTTTATTTTATTTTGTTTTTGCATGTCTGTTATGTGTCCATGTGAATCACAGGGCACTGTGTGTGCCTGTGGAAGCCCAAGGCTGACTACGGGAATCATCCTGGATTGCACTACCTCCTCTTTCCTTTACTCCCAGGCTCTACCTTCCAGGGCCGGAAGTACAGTCTGCCACCAGCAGTTCTACCTGGTGTTTTCAGGTGGGATTTGGGATTTGAACTCAGGAACTTCTGCTTTCGAGGCCGAGTCTTAATAACCCTGAGCCATCTCTCCAGTCCATAATTTGTTTTTGACTTTTTTTTTTTTTTTTTTTTTTACAAAAAGCTACAGAATTCGCCCCTGGACACACGGCTGTCATGAAGGAGCCAGGGCTCAATGCTAACGACTGTCAGTGTGTCTATCCCAGGGTCAAGTGTGTCTGCACAGAGTCAAGCAGAACCGGCTTCAGTCCTGCTGATGACTCTGACTAGCTGTGTTACCTTGGCACACTTTGCCACGCTGACCCTCGGTTCCAGCAGCACCTGAAAGATGGCAACAATAAGAGCCCTGATAAGTTATCGTGGGATTAAGTGAGATAATGTGTGTGAGGCGCTCAGCCATGTGAGTGCTCTGTGGATCACAATGGTTATTACCTTGACAACCAGCCCCTATTCCCGGAGCTCTTCCTTCTGCTGCCGGCTTTTTCCGGATGTCTGACTTTTACTGACTGTTAGCGACCTGGCAATGGTTCCGATTCCAGCCTCGTCCCTCTGTCACAGCTGCGTGGCCTCATCTTTTGGTCTAACCTGTGATTGCCCTTCCAGCAGCACCAGGGTACGACCGTTAGAGCAGCAGAAGAAGGGAATGGAGAGCCGTGTGTGGACAGCACATGGAGATCCATGAAGAAAGAGAAGCTGACACCAGGGAGGGACTTAAAAAAAGAGTTTTTTAGACTGGAGGGCCTGGTGGTTAAGGGAGTCACAGTTTAACCTTAAGGTGGGAAAGCATTAGAACAGGGGAGAGAGAGCGAGCTGAAGGTCAGAGAGGACTAGGAGAGAGCTGCCACAATAGCCTGGCAGGACTGGGAAGAAAGGGACAATGGAGAGAACTAGAGGCTTGGAGAGCAGAAGAGAGACAGCCTGGGCCTCTACAGTCTCAGGTGTTGCTAAGGAGTTGCCTGGGAGTTACCGAGGAACTAGGGCAGTGAAGACTTGGAGGTGTGGTCTTTACAAAATGACCTCTGGCTCAGGTGGAGACATTACAAAATGGCAGGCTGTGGCTACTGTGATGACAGGTACAACCACAAAGCTGACCTGGAAACGTTTCCAGTCATTCGCAGACTCTCTCTCGAGGGCTACTTAGGACGGCGCGGGCACAGGACCACCAACGCCGACCCTCTTTTGTCAAGTCCTCCATAGCTTACAAAGCTGATGCAGAGGAGGAGCTGAGTATCTTAGCAGCCTCCTCCCGGCCTGACACCAGCGTCCTTCTTATCTGCAGTGTTAGTAAGGAGATCCTTTTCCCCAAGGCCAGCTTTGAATGCCTGAAAGCTAGTAACAGAGTGTGTTTTACCACCTGAAAGAAATACTTTGATAAAATATGCAGTTGGAGTATCAAAACCCCTGAGTAGAAATATCGGGGTGCTCATCCATGCATTGCTCACTGTTAGTGACTTGGTCATGTCTTCAAAAGTGTTTTACGGGTTGCAGAAATGAGATGGCTCAGGAGTTAAGACTTTGCCTCACGAGCAGAAGGACCTGAGTTGGGATCCCATGAGTCCCATGAAAAAATGCCAAGTGGAAACAGCGGTGGACTGTGCTTCTGTCCCTGGTGGGCGGAGCCCAGGATGTCCCAGAGTAAAGTGAAAAGCAGGTAGAAGCAAATCCAGTCACACAGTGACTTCTCTCTCTCTCTCTCTCACACACACACACACATACATGTGTTTTACTTGCTGTTACAGAGAAATGGGTTTCCCAAAAACAGGTCCTCAAAAGATGGATAATAATATGAGTCACAGTTCATTCACTTCTGCAACTAATATCTGTTGAACCCTGCTACAAACTAGAGGTGGTGCTAGGCACACAGCGGTGAGCAAAAGAAACCCTTCTCTGAAGGAGGGTGGAGATAGAAATCAGTTAGGACTGTAGTTAGACTACAGAGGAGAAATACACAGCGGTCAGGGAGCACCCCCCACACTCCAGATCTGATCTGGTGCAGGTCAGAGAAGGTTGAGAAGGATCAATAGCTAAAGAGCACAGCCTGTGAGACAGAGAGGAGAGAGAGACTGTGTCAGAATCTGGATAACAAGGCTGACTAGGAGAACATCCTTTAAACGATGGCTCACTACATGTCCTGGGAAGGCGGCAGAGGGGATGCTGGGATTTGAGGTTGGGCTGTCAAGAGTCCCGAAACGACTCTCCCAGTCAGGCAGAGGATGGGCCTTAAATATTTTCGAGAAGCAAGCTAGAGGGGAGGAGCGCCTTTCAAAGAGAGACTAGGGTGACTCGGTACTTCCCAGGGAGACTAGTATTCTACACACAAGCTAGACTTTGGGCGTTAGCCCAGACTCGAAAGAGCTGGGCTTGGTAGCAATGGGGGAATGAGCCCTCTCAGCAAAAAACAATAACAAAAAAAAAACTACTTGAAGGAAAAAAAATTAAATCCATTTTTATTGGTAAACAGGTAACGTTTTTAAATTTTGCAGTAGCACAGCCAAATGAAACGCCGTCCCTTAACCTCACAAAACTCATCAGATAATGGAGAGTCAACCACTAAATAACTGCACTGTAGATACAATTATTACCCAGACAAGGGTGCGTAGAGTGAGGGACCCCAAGAGCTAACTGGTGTTCTCGAAGGCGACAGACAGTGATGCTCCTCTGAGGACTACGATAAGGAAGAAGATCTAAGGGTGGACAGGAGTTAACCAGGCAAAGCAGGGTGAGGCGGGGAAGGGGAGCATGTCAGACAGGGAGAAGAGCTGATGAGACTGTATTTCAGGTCAGGAAGCAGGGGTAACTGAGGACCCTGAGGTTGGTGTGGCTGGAGCAAGCGTCCAGGCACAGGCTGTGGCAGAGGCAGGCAGTGTCCTTCTGGTGCTGCCTGCTGCTATTCTGAGCATGTGGTGTTTTGTCCTGAGAGTGAAGTTGTTGAAGAGGGTAAACATGCAGCTGTAATCTGAGGAGGGAGGAAAGAAGCTATGGCAATGGTTCAGACACAGAAGACAGTAACGCACCAACTTGGCACAGGGAAGAAGAGTTAAGATAGAGAGGAGGAGAGAGAGAGACGCTTTGGAGGTTAAACAAGACTGATGGCTGCCTAAAGAACATGGGTGGGAAGCAAGTGTCCCGGGTGCCTGAACCAGGGACTGGATGATGGTGGATGTGTTCATTATGACATGATGGAGCACAAAAATGCAAAGCTTCAGCTATCGAGATAGTGCAGTGTTTAAGGCACCTGCTCACCAACCTGGAGACTTGACTTCAACCACTGGAAGCCCATGTGGTAGGAGGAGAAGACTGACTTCTGAAAGTTGCCCTCTGATGTCCACCCATGCACCATGGCATGCGTGCACACTACTCTTTCTCCTTTCTCTACTGCTCAAATAAATAATAAGGATAATAAAGTGAGGCTTGCTTCTTTTTGAGAAAGATGCTCCGTATGAAGCCTAGACTGGCCTAGAACTCCTGGGCTCCCGGGATCCTTATGTCTCAGCCTCCCAAGGTCTGGGACTAGAAGCTCCTGATACCATATCTGCCTTTGCTTGTTTCTTCTTTTCTTCTTTGCTTTCCCATCTCTTTTCCTTCATTCTCTTCCTTCTTCCACTTCTCCTTTCACTTGAGGAGAAATCACAAATTTGAGACATATGGAACTGAAAGTACTACTGAGACATTTAAGAATGATCTTTCTCTTTTTCTCTTCCTTCCTTTCTTCCTTCCCTTTTTCTTTTCTTTCCTTTATTTATTTATTTATATATTTATTTAGTGGTGTGTGTGTGTGTGTGTGTGTGTGTGTGTGTGTGTGTGTACATATCAGAGTGTCCCTGTAGGGGATCAAGAGTGATTTTGGGAATCATCCTGGATTGCTTCTACCTCCTTTTTGCTTCAGTCTGGGATTTCCCAGGCTCTGCCCACCATGGCCAGAAGTGCAGGCCACCTGGCATTTTTACGTGGGACCTGGGACCTGAACTTAGGACCTTCTGCTTGTGAGGCAGAGTCTAAGCCTTGAACCATCTCTCCAGCCCCTTTTCTTTTCTTTTTGACAGGGTCTTGGTAAGTAGCCAGTCTAGCTTTGAACTCTCCACACCAGCACTGGGATTATAAGGCTTGCACCACCACAATGGGTTCTGGTGATAAGTAGCTGCATACATGAGTCCGTAGCTTCCAGAAAGACGTCTAGGTTTGTGCTTGAGATCATCAGCATATATGCTAGTTGAAATATATAGGGTTATAGGCGATGGTTTGGGAGAAAATCCAACGGGGGGAAAAAAGGGGACCCATAAAAGACTCCAGCCTCAATATTCAGTTGCTGGAATGAATCCTTGAAAGTGTATGGGGGGGAGGGCAGGGTCAGAGTGAGAGGGGACGCCCCAACAGAGGTTGTCCAGAAAGCAAAGGGTAGAGGCCATTTCGTGGGGCTTGGACCAAAGGGCTGTGAATGCTGGAGGTCAAGCATGAAGCCCAAAGATGCCCGGTGGATCCCAGTGAGTCAGAGGTCATTGGCAACCATGGAAAAGATGTGTGGATGGTCAATGGAGTTGAAGAATGAGTTGGAAGTTAAGAAATGGAGACAATGGATATAAGCAACTCTTTCTAGAAGGTTGGTTATTCTGTTAGAGTGTGCAACTGTGAGTGGAAACCTTTGCATTAGAATTCACTGAAGCAAGTGTCCCATTTCAGTGGAAAGAGAGCCATTGTTTGTCAGTGCAAACTCACAGGCTAAGATGGAATTGGAGCCCCCCCCTTAATGAAGCTGTGGAGCACTGGGGGCGGGGGTTGCTGTGTACTTCATGGCAGCAACAAGACAGATGCTTCTCGTTTGGGTATGCACCTACCAACTAAGCAGCATGCTCCGCAGATGGTTTGGCAGACAATTACTGATACAGGCCCTGCAGATCTTCTAGGTGCAGGAAAGCAGAAGAGACTTAATTGTGGTGATGGATGTTGGCATCAGAATTCCTGGCTCACAGCATGCATCAGCAACCAGGACTCCAACCACTGCCTGTGACGCTTCAAACCACACCGAGGCCATCTTAAAACCAAGAGACAGGTCTGCTGTGGAAACTCAGACATGTGACTGACATTAGACTTGAGAACTGTGAGGAAATGGGGGGGGGTGCTGGGGGACTGGAACTTACACTAAACCACAACTTTGATGCCTTTGTCAGAAGTGGGTCATTCTTCCAGTCATTACGAATCTCAAACTTCAGACATTTTGACCCATTTGGAGACACTGACATCATTCACTTGGAGTTGAATGGGGATTAGCACATTTTTCTGATCTGTGTGCATATGCCAAAAACCCTAATTGTTGACATCTAGTCTTCATTTAGGGGCTGGGGATGTAGCTCAGTTGGTAAAGCAACTTTGCTTAATATGCATAAAGGCCTGGCTTCCACCCCCAGCACCACATAAAACTGAGATGGTGTCTTGGTGGGGCAGAAGGATCAGAAATTCAGTCATCCTCAGCTATAGAGAGTTCAAGATCAGCTTGAGAACCAGATAGATAGATAAGTAGGTAGGTAGGTAGGTAGATAGATAGATAGATGATAGATATATATAAAATTAGCTTGCCACCAAGACTTGATGACCTAAGTTCAATCCCTGGAACCCACACAGTAAAAGGAGAAAACACATTCCTGTTGTTTTTCCTCTCCCTTCACATGTATGTTGTGCCATTTGCATACCCATGTGCATAAATAAGTGTCTGCATATATCATATCATACTCCATATATAGATTTATACACACACACATGTGTGCACACACTCAATTTTTTTTCACACTCACTTTTTAAAGCAGAATCTTGTCATGTAGCTCAGACTGGCCCTCCAACTCTTGATCCTCCTGCCTCTGACTCCTGAGTGCTGGGATTACACGTGTGTCCTCCATGTGTAGTTATACACACGTCAATAAAACTAAGGGTACAGATTCCAGGGTTTCCATGCATCTGGTAGATTAGAATGAGGGAAGACAGGATAATGCAGAATAGACCAGATGACCCAGGGTCCGTTGAAAGAGCCTCTTATTTATTACCAGGGATAGGCAGCTGCCTATAGCTTAGGAGGGACTAGCTAGACATCCAGAGGCAAGACCACCTGACAGGAGGGCGGGACAGTACAAATGACAATCACAAAACACCTTGGCAGGGGGTGCAAGCCTGAATCCTCAGAGGCGTTGGGGATAACAATGTGTAAAAGCTTGGGTTCTTCCAAGGTGATTCAGAGATTGAGGTATGGGAGATGCTTCCAGAAATCAGCTGGGTCAGAATAGTGCCTGGGAAAGACTCAGAACAGGGGTGAGGATGCAAGAGGACAGGCCACACGAGGTAGACGGCAGAACTCACGTTCTATCCTTGAATCTGAGGCGAGGGGGCGGGCAGGAGTTCTGCTTATTTTCCACCTGACCTCAGGAGATGAGACCCTCAGGAGCAGGTGCCCTCTGATGCCCTCGCTGGCAGTCACGGGTTGTTGCTTCGTCCAAGCTGCCCCCAGAGCAGCTGTTATCACCTGTTCGGGAGATGCAGTTACAGTTCTTAGTAACAAGCCTCGGTGGGCTGCAGCCATTTGGAGCTAGGTGTGTTGTGGCAGACTGGTAGTACAAGCGCCCAGAAGGCTAAACCAGGAGGACCCGGAGAACTTCACAGACCAGCCTGGGCTACATACACAGTGAGTTCCCGCTCGGGGGTGGGGGCAAGGTGCCTTATTTGCCTTTTTTTTTTTTTTTTTTTAAGCACATGTTCACAGGAATCAGTCCCATTGGAGGAGGCCCAAATCAGATTTAGACACGGAATCCCAATCAACTTTTCAATCCCATATTTAATATTGGGTTTTAGCATTTGCACACAGCTTTTATTGGTTTGTTTGTTTATTTATTTATCATTGGGGAGGGGGAGAAAGAACACAGAGAGCACGTGGAAGCCAAGACAGGTGTGTGGAAGTAGGTCAGAGGCCAACTTTAACACTGTCTTCCTCCGCCACCTGGGCTCCAGGCATTGAATTCATGTCACATGCAAGTCCTTTACCTACTAAACCACCTCTCCAGCCCTGTACTTACCGTCCTTCTTAATGACATTTACCATATTAAGAATCTGTGTTAGTGTGTGTACACACCTGCATTATGCTAGAACTGTAATTACTTGAAACAGGGGCAACACAAATAAACAATAAGTAAATAAGATGTGTATTTTTAAAAATGCTCATTTTGGCAGTACATATACTAAAATTGGAACCATACAGAGAAGATTAGCATGGCCCCTGCGCAGGATGACACACAAATTTGTGAAGTGTTCCATAATTTAGAAAAAAAAAAACAAAACTCGGACCTTTTTTCATTTTAATGAGAGGCGATCTAAGCTAGTGTTTGAGGGAGTGTCCTTGGAGAAGGACAGAAGACCAGAATTTAAATTCCAATTCATCTCTGCTAGCCGTGTGTGTGTGTGTGTGTGTGTGTGTGTGTGTGTGTGTGTGTGTGTGTGTGTGTGTGTCTGTCTGTCTGTCTGTCTGTCTGTGGAGGTAAAAGGGTAACTTTGGGAATCACCCTGGATTTGCTCTGCCTCCTTATTGCTTTGCTCTAGGTTTCCCAGGCTCTTTCTTCCAAGGTCAGAATTGAATGGCTCCTCTATATCCTTCTGGAATTTTTAAGTGGGATCCGGAGATCAGAACTCAGGTCTTTTCACTTGTGAAGCCAAGGTTTTAACACCGGAGCCATTTACCCAGCCCAGGCGCCTTATTTAAAACATGTTTTATCTTCTATTTGGATAGAAGGCAGAATAAATATGTGACTCTTTCCCTTTGTTTACTTGCCTTCATGGTAACGATGATCATTTTCTCAAGCTATTTTTTAAAATAGCAATGTGAACTCATCTTGATCAGTTACCATTACCCTCTTTTTGATTAAAATGGCTCTATCTTTGGTAGGGAGGAGCATTTCCCAGGTGGCTCCTGAGTTATTTGAGTGACCCAAGTCCAGACTTACCTTAAACATCTTCTCAGACCGAATTCTAATCCTGAAGCAAGCTGGAGCCTAGGTATCCCCCATTACCACTCCCAGGAAGGCCTGCTTAGTCTCCCAGGGTCACATTTGCATTTGTTCTAGCCTTTGTCTCCCAGCTTCCTATAAACTAAAGTGGCCGCCACACAACACCGTGGGGAGGAAATCAGACTTCTTCCGGCCCTCCCCCATGTTTAGAAATACTGTAAATAATCCGCTTTCCTTTACTGACTTCTGTTTCCTAATTCCTTTTAGAACCAGGGAAACCAAGGGCGGGTCTGTGGACCACAGTGTCAGTGATAGTCAGCTAGTTCCGGTTTCTTTCGCTGGAAATGGGAATTTCATGACTACAGTTTGGGTGCTGTGTTTCTGCCTTGGCTCTCCAATTGATGTGGCTAAGATGGATAAATGGAAGGACAGTCAGATGGATAGATGATAGAAGGGTAGGCCAATAGATGAGAGGTAATAGATAGCATTGGCAATTGACAGATACAAATATTTCATGAATTTCTATTATACATCTGGTACAAATTCAGGATTAAATGAAGTTTCGTTTTTTTTAATCTTAGAAAACTCTCATCTTCCTTTATGTGGGCTTCTGGGGATTAAACTTGGGTTGACAGGTTTGAGAACAGGTGCCTTCCCCACTCAGCTACCTTGTCAGCCTGTGACCTTTAAATACTGTGGGCATTATATTAACTAGAATTCTCCAGAGAAGCAGTACACGTAACACCATACACTCTGTCTCAGGAATATTAGCTATGAAGAATCAGCATTCATACTTGTGGAGGCCAGGGAGCCTCAGAACTGTAAGTTGGCCAGCTGGAGACAGGACAGCCAACGGTATTCCAGTTCAAGTCCAAAGGCTTGAGAGCCAAAGAGGAGCCCGTGGAGGCTCAAAAAGAGCTAAAGTGTACATTGTTGTCTGGAAACTGAAGACAATGCCTCCCTCGAGACAGTTAGGCAGGGGGAAAGGTCTTTCTTTTAAAAGATCGGGGCTGGAGAGGTGGCTTAGCGGTTAAGCCTCTGCCTTGCAGGCGGAAGGTCCTGAGTTCGGATCCTAAACCCCACGTACCCTGCGTTTCTGGTCCTGGTAGGGCGGAGTAGCTCCCGAATTCGTTCGTGGTTCTACACACACACATACGCACACATGCATATGCACAATTGAATGAATAATTTAAAAAAACTTTAAAAGAGACTGCCTTCAAAAATACGTATACAGGGGCTGGAGAGGTGGCTCAGGGGTTAAGCCTCCGCCTTGCAGGCGGAAGGTCCCGAGTTCGGATCCCAGATCCCACGTATAGACGCCAGACGGAAGCGGGGGCGGCCTGCGCTTCTGGTCCTGGTAGGGCGGAGCCTGTGAATCCCGGGGCAGAAGGAGGTGGAGGCGTCCATGGTGGTTCGCGAATTCGTCCGTGGTTCTACACACACATACACACACACACAGACACGCACGCGCACATACACACAGTTGAATAAATAATAATAATAAAAAAAATTAAAAAAAATACGTATACATATATATGTATGCATGTATTTATAAATTTATTCATAATTTTGTTTAATGCAATTTATATATTTAAAATGTACATGTTGTATGTGTGTGGGCACATGTATGTGTACAGTTAAACGTACACATGTTTATGCATGCATGTAGAGGCTCAAGATTGAAACTGAGTGTCTTTCTCAATTGATCTTTACCACCATACATATTGAGGCAAGGTCTCTCGGTGAACTCAGGGTTCACCTGTTCAGCTAATCTGGCTAACCAGTGTACACTTGGCCAGACATGCTGGTCTCTGCCTTAGCCTCCTTCATACCATGGCCACCCAGCTTCAGGTTGAATTCTGGGGATTCAAACTCAGTCCTTCACACTTGAATGGCAAGTGTTTTACCCACTGAGCTATCTCCCTAGGTTGCATTTTTGATTAATTTTGGCCTTTAGATGATTAGGTGGAGGCCCACCCACTTAGGAAAGAAGGTCTGCTTTACTCAGTCTACCCATTCAGATATTAATCTCCCAAAACCTCCTTCTTGTTCACCGACATTCAGATATTAATCTCCCAAAACCTTCTTGTTCACTGACACACCCAGAATAATGTGTGACCACCAAACATCTGGGTATTTGACCCAGTCAGATTGACACCCAAATCAATCATTATGGAAATAGAGATATAACTCAATGGTGAGAATTTTGACTAGCATGTGTGAGTGTATGCAGACTGGGATAAAACTATTCTGAAGAAAAACCTGTGCTCCTCACTGTAGGCTATCTGGACTGTTGAAATAAGGTGCCCCAGGGGACTGGAATTTCCTCCAGAAGTCTCTTGCTGGGGTGCAGGGGGCAGAGAAGGCAGGGTACTAGCCCCAGGGGGTAGGGATTTCCAAGTGCTTCAGACCACATTGTAAGAAAGAATGGAGCCAAGACAACATGTTCTATGGCGCGCAGCCGGGACCACAGTTGGACCACATGTTTAGTTATGTACATCGTTGGCCTTTTGCCCGAGCCTCCTCCTCTTGTTTGGACCCTGCAGATGGACTTGGGGCCTCACATGATATCTATGACGTTCTTTCCAATGTGCCACATTGCATAAATCTTCTGTATCTGCTTTTCACTGCTAATTTGCTCTTTTTTCTTTTTAATTTGTGTGTGTTTGGGGGGGGCATTGTATGTCTTGTGGAAGACCAAGCAAAGGTGGCTTCCAGAATCATCCTAGATTGCTTCTACCTGCTTTTTGTTTCATTCTGGGATTTCCAGGCTCTGGCTTCCAGAGCTGGGAGTGTAGACAGTTGCTTTTTCCAACTGGCCATTTCCACTTGGCGTTTTTACATGGAATCCGGGACTCCAACTCAGGTCCTTCAGTTGTTTTTTTTTTTTGTTTTGTTTTGTTTTTTTGAGGATTAAGGTAGAGTTTATTAGAGGAGAGAAAAGCTGGAACTCAACTCATGACTCCAGACGTGGAGGGCCTTGAGGGGCTAGGACGCCAGAGAACTCATGGAAGCAGGCAGCTGGAAAAGAACTCATGGAATGCATGAGAAACAGGCAAAGAACAGAACTCATGGCACTAATGCCATGAGGGGCCAGGGCGCCCACGGTCCTTCAGTTTTTGAGGCAGAGTCTTAACCCCTGAGCCATCTCTCCAGCCCCTAATTTGCTCTTTTAATGAACTGGTGGCTGAAAACCTAACCTGTTGGGGAACATGCTGTTTACCCTCGATCTGGCAGCATGAGGCCCTGGATTCAATCCCTGTCACCACCGAAAGAGAAGGAGAAGGAGGAAGAGGAAGAGGAGAAATAATCATGGCAATAGAAGCTGCCCTCTAAATCAGCAAGTGTTCATTCAAGCTTCCTGCTAGCTCAGGAGCTCAGGGCCAGGGACACTGCAGCTAATTACTCTGGATGGCACTGCATGAACTATCCCAAGGACACCTGCCAATCTCCACTCTATGGGTCCAGAAACAGAACCACAGGGAGTGAAGCAGCCTGCCCAGTGCCACGGAAAATGGAGATGAGTCCATGTCTGCCGACTGCACCTCTGCTCTGACTGCTCGCTGGAACCCGAAAGGACAGAGCTGAGCACCAGGATGAGACTCAGTATTTGGGGATCCACAGCTCAGCTGAGTGATCTTTTTTTCTTTTGTGTGTATGTGGATATATATGTGTGTGTGTGTACATGTGTGTGTGCAGGCATGTATACAAGAGGTCAATTGTGTGTACGTGCATGCCTCCTTATTGCTTTGCTTTGGGGTTTTCCAGGTTCCTAATTCCAGAGCCAGAATTGCAAGCTGCTACCATATTCTCCTAGGGTTTTCACATGGAATCTGAAAGTCTGAACTCAGGTTCTTGTACTTGGAAAGTAGAGGCTTAAACCCCTGGGCCCTTTCTCCAGAACCAACCAAAAGAACTTTTACAGGCATTTCAAGCTTAGCATTCTCTCTATGAATACTCTTGGGGGTAACCTTTAGAAAGTAAGTGAGAAAAGGATAAATCAATCTTTAAATTTGTCTACTATAGGCTGGAGGGATGGCTCAGGAGTTAATACTGTCTCAAAAGCAGAAGGTCCTGAGTTCAGATCCCGGGTCCTACATAAAACAGGGTGGTAGGCTGAACTCCTGGCTCTGGTGGGTGGAGTCTGGGAAATCCCAGAGTGAAGCAAAAAAGGAGGTAGAAGCAATACATGATGATTTCCAAAGTCACCCTTGGTCCTCCATAGGAACACATAGTACCCTCTCTCTCTCTCTCACACACACACACACACACACACACACACACACACACACACACCACACAATAAATGGATGACTAAATAAAGTTAGATTTGTCTATTATACTTTAAAGTTTCAGGAAGCTCATTGTTCCATACTTAGAATTAACAAATGTTGTATGAATTATTAATGCTATGTTCCATAAGCATTGAGTAAGAGGAAAAATATGATGGAGAAACTGTCCACGCAAAAGAGTATACACGAAATGCATGCACAAAGCTGGGCACAGTGGTGCATACCTATGGTTCCAGCTATTGACTGAGGTGGGAAGAGTGCTCCAGCCAGGAGTGTGAGGCCAACACTTGGGTAATGCAGCAAACTCCACCAAGAACGAGGAGCAGGAGGAAAAGGAAGAGGAGGGGGAGGAATAGCCACACCACCACCAGCCTGGTGACTCACTTAATCCCAGCACGTGGGAAGCTTAAATAGAAAAATTGCTGTAAATTCAAGTCCAACCTAGAACGCATAGTTCTGGGCCAGTCTGGCATATAGAATGAGTTTCCACCTCAAAAATAAAATAAAGGATTGGAGACATGGCTCAGGGGGTTAAGACTCTGCCTCCCAAGCAGAAGGTCCTGAGTTTAGATCCCAGGTCCCAGGTAAAAAATGCCAGGCTGAACCGGCAGTGTCCTGCACTTGTGACCCTGGCAGGCAGAACTTGGGAAACCCCAGAGTGAAGCAAAAAAGAGGTAGAAGCAATCCTGGATGATTCCTGAAGTCACCCTTGGTCCTCCACAGAGACACACAGTGCCCTCTGATACACACACACACACACATACACACACACACACACACATACACACACACACACACACACACACACACACACTAAATAAGGTTTAAAAAAGAAAGAGAAAGAAAAAAAGGAATAGATACTATACCTAATTTAACTTATATGTTACATATATACATAAATGTATATATGTATAAGAATGTTACATGAGAGCCAGTGAGATGGCTCAGCCAGCAAAAGTGACTGTGTGCAAAGAGGCTCACCCAAGGTCCATCTCCATAGCCCACACGGCAGAAGAAAAGAGAACAGACTCTCTCTGTGTCGCTCAAATAAAAACAAAAATTTTTTAAATATGTATTTTACCCCGATGCTTGGAAGGCTGAGGCAAGAGGATTGTATTCATAAAGCCAGTTTGGGACACATAGCAAATTCTGGCCAGGCTGAGTCATTCACCAGAAAAACTAAACAAACATAAAAAACTCCTAATATAATTACCCCATTAACTTCCACAGTTTTCATACAACAGTTTGAAATTTTAATTTAAAAAATAAAAAAGATATATATTTAAAGAGCATTAAAGAGTCATCGTCCTACCCTCATCTTTGTGCCTGAGTCAACCTGCCAGGCCAGACATTAGATGAGGACTTTTCACACATCTGTAAGAGAGGGCTGAAACAGCAGGACTGGTGAGGAGCTGGTGTAAGCCTCAGAGGGGTTCAGAGGAACCCCAGACTCATAACCAATGGATCGTGTAGCCATTTCAGTTGGAAAAACCATGTATATTTTTTCTTTTTTTTAAAATCTTAAACATTTCTATTTCTTATTGTATGTGTGTGTGTGAAAGAGCATGTGTGTGGGTGAATGTATATGAGGGTGCGTAAGTGTATGTGTGTGTACATGTGTGTGCATGAGTGTGTTTGTATGTGTGTATGTGAATGTATGTGTATATAAGTGTGTATGTGTGTAAATGTATATGTGTATATGAGTGTATGTATGTGTGTGTGTTTGTATGGGGATGTGTAATGTATCATGGCCTGTATGTGGATGTTAGAAGACAACTCTGCAGGTTTGGTTGTTTCTTCCACCTCTCTGTGAGTTTCTGGGATTGAGTTCAGGTTCTCAGCTTTGCCTAGCCAGTGCTTTTACTTGAAAAGACATGTGTGTGTGTGTGTGTGTGTGTGTGTGTGTGTGTGTGTGTGTACGTGCATGTGCACAGGCACACTCACACACATACGCACACCAGAAAGCACTTGAGTATGCATTCCTGTGGAAACCCAAGGGTGACTTCAGGAATCATCCTGGATTGTTCTACCTCCCTGTTGCTTTGCTCTGGGATTTTCCAGGTTTCACCTTCCAGGGCCAGAGCTACAGACCCTTGCCAGTTCCACCTGAAAATTTCACGAGGGGTTTGGGGGTCTGTGATCAGGTCCTTTTGCTTGGGAAGCAAAGGCTTTAACCCCTGAACCATCTCCCCAGTCCAAGGCCACTGTTTTTGTTTTTGTTTTTAATTAATTCAAACTAACAGATTTCATTTGGCTTTTTCTATACATAATTTCTTTTTGTTGATCTTCCTCCTCTTCTTCGTCTCCCCATCATTTGTACCTCTCTACTCCTCAAAGTAGGTATGTTTGTAATAGGTCCACCTTTTATATGAAGATACAAGACATACTAGTGTATTTGATAAAACACCCTGTAGTGATCTTATAACTTCAGTGTGACTCTGACTTTGCCCAACATATCTGACATAGACGCTTGTCATTAAGTCTGACATGAGAATGCAGCTGTGCTTTGGAAGTGGGGTGAGGTTCACTAGTCACCCTGAATGATGGCAGCCCTCCTGACTAGACGACCCTCTCTGATGATAAAATATTTCCAGCCACCTGGGTAAAGCAAGGCTCGGGGGAGGGAAGCGGGGACAGGAACGAAGCCACAACCATTCTAGTCAAAGAGAGGGCAGGGGACAGAGTCAATGCAAGATGAGCAAATTTGCTTTGTTGGTCCAAGGAAACATTAACTAACATTTGCAGCTCAGGTGATGGTTTCCAGGAGGTAGGGGAGTCTGTTAACAAGGAAAAACAGAGCCTATTGATCTTGTTATTGGACTCATTTTACGAGTTTATCGCAGCTTAAGAAGACAAGTGTTGAGGAAATGCTCAACTAGCTGAGTATAGTGGCACATACCAGTAATTCTGACAGTTAGAAGACATTGGAAGGAGGGTAGCCTTAGTATTAGAGGCCAGTCTTTGCTACATGGCAAATTAGAAGCCAGTTTGCTATGCAGAGAGACCTTGTTTCAACCAAACCAAACCAAACCAGAAAAGCAAAAACAAAATGAGAAAGGAAGGAAGGAAGGAAGGGAGGGAGGGAGGGAGGGAGGGAGGGAGGGAAGGGAAGAAAGAGAGAGAGAGAGAAGGAGGGAGGGAAGGAGGAAAAAAAGGAAAGAAAAAAAAAGAAGAAAAGAAAGGAAAAGAAGAGAAAAGTGCCAGTGAATTCTGAAGTTGACCCTGCTCTGCTTGGACACCACTAGGAAACATGCGCAGCAAGTTTTGTCCTAATCTCCTGCAGTAAGACAGGGGTAGTTAAGAAGGATTGCGATAATCAGCGAATGCTGTCAGTGTAAGGAAGCCTCAGACAAAGGGGCAAATTACTTTAGAAAATGCCCAGGGGGCAAGAATGCTAGTAGTCTGAAGTGGCTCAGAGGTTAAGACTCTGCCTCACATGTATTCTGCGTGCCCCTTTGGGATTTGTGCCTGTGGGTGATGGTCTCCGAATTATGATAGGGTGACCATCTGCAGGTATCACTTGGATTGCAATGGAACATATGCCCAGTGTACAGACTCCTTAGAGCCTTCAAACATCTGAGCGGAGACCAGATGAAACTGAGGAGAGGCAAACAGACACAGTGTCATCCAGGGTGAGACTGTGGGTTAAGAAATTGTTAATAGTGGGCCCCTCAAAGTGAAAAGACTTGAAAATAGGAGGGAGTCTGGCAGGGGAGATGAAGCGTTGTAAGGAGAAAAAGAAGGATGGGATTGGGGATTAGGGGACAAAAATATCATAAATTCACTATATTCATGTATGCAGCACAAAAATATGTATTTTTAAAAAAATCATTAGACTTAACAATAGCATGGTTTTTCAGAAATAGAAAAAAAAAGTCTGAAATTGATGTGGAATCTAAAATGACCTTAAGAGAGAAGAATGAAGGACATCCTCATTTCAAAACTTACTGCAGGGTTACAGTAATGAAAACAGTATGGTATTTAGGCAGTTTTAGAGCAGCCATGCTGGGACAGTCTCTGGAAGGTCTTGGAAGGTCAGTCCCCCACTGCTGAGATGACCCTGAAGGAACCCACGGTTGGCCAACTTCCCCCACCCCTCTGTGCATGAAAGGCTATGGAGATGGGTTCTCCGTTGTAGCTAAGCCCTACCATGAGGAGGCACAAGATAACTGGGTGGGCCCCAATATAGACAGACCAATGAGATGTAGAAGACCAAAGGCTCTAATCAGGTTTACAGAAACTGGAGCTAACCAATGAGGAAAAGCCACTTTTCCTGGACTTGCCAAAGTATATAAATATACCTGACCCAGACCCTGGTAGCCATCTTTGGTGCCTGCTCCTCATTGCACTCCAAGTCTGGAATCCTTGAGTTCTTTTCCAGCTCCTCGCCCCTCATAGATTCCATACCTGAAGTCCATGAATTCTCCAGGGTGCCCTTGCCCCTCATGGTGCTCCATGTCTGGAGTCGATGAGTTCTGTTCTTTTTCTCCTCTAATAAACTCTGCCTTAATCATCTCATGTTCTGGTTTCAATCTTTGACTCCTTGAACACAAGAACCTGGACACATACAGACCCAGATGGCAACATCATTGGCATAAGACAAACTTGGAGAGCAATGGAAAATAGACTGTCGAACAATAAACTCTCATGTATGCCAAGCTACATATCCACGTGTGAAAGAAGGAAGACAGGTACTTAACCTACCTCACAGTCGAAATCCAACTTGAAGTGAATTAAAGACATAAACGAAAGACCTGAAGCCAGGAATCTCCTAGAAGGTAATACGGCTTCATGGCATTGCAACAATACCATGGACAAAGCAAAAATAAACAGACTGCAAACCCGTAAGCTTCCTCAGAGCAAAGGAAACAACAGAGTGAAATTCCTATGGAACAGGAGAAAGAATTTGTAGATGATGTGTTGAGAGGCCAGGGGGATGGTTCAAAAATTAAAGTGCTTGCCGAACAAGCAAAAAGGGTTCAGATCTCCAGATCCCGCGTAAAATTCCAGGTGACTATAGTAGCCTGCTTGTAAGTCTAAGCGCCAGATGCCAGAATTTGGGAATCCCCAAGTCCAGACAAGTGCTACAAGTGACCTCTGGTTTAATTAGAGAATCAGCTTCAAAAGATAAGGTAGAAGGGCTAGCAGATGGCTCAGGGGTTAAGACTCTGCCTCCCAAGGAGAAGGTCCTGAGTTTGGACCCCAGGTCCCATGTAAACACACCAGGTGGAAATAGCGGGGGGCCTGTGCTTCCAGCCCTGGTGGGCAGAGCCTGGAAAATCCCCGAGGAAGCAAAAAGGAGATAAAAACAATCCAGGATGATTCCCAAAGTAACTCTTGGTCCTTCACAGGGACACACAGTAATACACACACACACACACACACACACACACACACACACACACACAAAGTAAAAATAAAGTTAAAAAAATAAGGAAGAAGGGGAATGGAGGATAATCCAGATATTTTGGGGCTTTGGGCTTCCACAAGGACAAGCGTGCGCATGTGCATGTGACTCTAATCACACATGCAATCACATGCACATGCATGCATGCCATACACATATGCATGAAGAAAGGGGGGTATGCTGATGATAGGTTAATATCCAGAACGCTTTAAAAAAAAGAGCTCCAAAGCTCAATAGCAAAGCAAACAAATAATATGAGTAAAATGTGGGCAAATGACTTGAACAGGCATTTTTTTCCCTCCAAATGTCCAAAGAATACATGAAAAGATACCTAATGTGACTTATGAGGAATATGTAAACCTAAAATATAATAAAGGTCTGGAGATGTAGCTTGTTTGATAAAGTGCTTGCCTAGTGTGCATGAGACCCTGGGTTTAATACCAGCACTGCATAAAAGCCAAGCGTAGTAGCACATGCTTGTAGTCCCAGCATGTGGAAGGTGTAGAAAGGAAGATTCCAAGTTCAAGGCCATCTTCAATATGTAACAAATTCAAGGCCAGCCTGGATGCATGAGACCTTGCTTGAAAACAGCAGACCACAGTGTACCTGTTAGGATGGGCATTGCCATAATTAATTGGACTGGATTTGGAATCACCTAGGAGACAGGCTTCTAAGTATGCCTGTGAGAGTTGTTTCCAGAAAGACCTAATCGAGGAGGGAAGACCCACCCTGAATATGTGTGTAGGCTGGGGTCTTAGACTGAATGAAAGAGAAAAAAAAAAAGAGAGAAAGACAGCTGAGCGCCAGCACCCCTTGGTCTCTGCTTCTGGAGAGGTGAGGAGAGCCACTTTGTGGCCATACCTTCCCTGCTCTATGGACTGTACCCACAAACTGTGATTCAAAGTAATCCTCCCTTTCATAAACTGCTTGTTGTCAGCCATTATTTTTTGTCACAGCAAGACAAATAACAAGCATGCCACTGTCAAGCAAGAATACACGTGTCTGAGAAGCTGTGGAGGGCTCTCGCTCTCGTATACTGCTGGTGGGTTTGTAAAATGATGCAGCCGCAACGGGAAACACTGGAAAGATGCCTCAGAAACCTCAAAGGAGAACCATTCCATGATCTATTGATTTCGCTTCTGAGCCTATATTCAAAAGAATTGAAATCAGAATCTGTGAAGTATTTTCATAGCCACATTCACCAGAGCTCTATTACAGTAGCCAAGAGATGGAAATACCTAAGTATCCAGTGCTAGGTGAATGGATAAAGAAAACATGGAAGATTACTAAGCCTCAGAAAAGAAGGAATGAAATCAGTGTAGTAGTGTACATTACTAGTCAAGCCGTTGGGGGCCTATGGGAGGAGGATTGTGAGTTCAAAGTCAATTGGGGCTACACAGGAAAACCTTCATCTCAAAAAAAAGAGAGGGGGCTGGAGAGATGGCTCAGAAAGATCTGAGTTTGGATCCTAAATCACACATAATAAATGCCAAGCAGAAATGGTGTTGCCTGCACTTCCAGCCCTGGAGAGCAGAGCCTGGGCAACCCCACAGCAAAGTAATAAGGAGGATGAGCAATCCAAGATGATTCCTAAAGTGCCCTTGGGCCTCCATAGCCACATACACTCAAATGTTCTCTGGCACACACACACAAAAACAAAACTACACACACATACACACACCCACACCCCCAATTACACACACTCATATACACATATATACACTGGCACCTATGCCATGCAAAAAAAAAAAAAAAAAGAAACGGAAGAAAAAAGAAAAGAGAAAGAGGGTCAGCGAGATTGCTCAGCAGGTAAGTCAACTGCTCTGCTAGGTCCTGGGAGGCTTATTTTCCAAGTTTCTTTTAGAAAAGAATGAAAACTAAGCTTTCTAGATCTTTCAGGAGCTAAAAGGACAAGAAAAGTCCACTAACCCAAAGGATTAGCTCTCAGAGCCTCAAGGACTGACTGCGTTGGGGAAGATGGCAGAGGTGAGAGAGAGCACAAGCCAGTGGAGAAGAAGCAATGCCAAAAGGGGTTAGGACCAGGATCCCGAAGGAACAATCCAGAACAAGATAGTCTCCAGTGCTGAGATCCCTAAAGACTAATTAATTATCCAGAAAGAATAATTCTAAAAACAGAGAATAATTTAAAAAAATCTTTGCATGCATGTGTGCATGCATGTGTGTGTGTGTGTGTGTGTGTGTGTGTGTGTGTGTGTGTGTGTGCATGCACGCACGTGTGGGTGTGCATGCAAGTGTTTGTGGAGGCCGGACATCAATGTCAGGTGTCTTTACCTTATTTGTTTGAAACAGGAGCTTTCACTGAACTTGGGGCTCACCAATGCTGAGACTAGCTGGCTTTCAGCAAGCCCCAGGGATCATTCTGTTTTCCCCACCTTCCTTTCCTGCAAGCACAGACATAAGCCATTGTATCCAGTGGCTTTTATGCGGGGGATAGGGATCTGAACCCACGTCCTTGTGTTCATGCAGCAAACTCTCTGCTGCCAGTCTTTAGAAGACATTTATTCGCATTCAAAGGGGATTTATTCAAAAAACATAAAACCGCAACAGAACACTTCACATGGGCTTTTTATACAATAAAATAGGCAACAATAGCATGCAGTATAAACGCTCGATGGTTACAAGCGCACTGGTTATGAGCAGACAAACTGAATCAAGGAAAATTTAAAAGGCAAAAGGTACAAATGCAGATTGCTATAGTTGGCAATATGGCTCTAAAATTGGGTTCATCTGAAATACTATAATCGACAACATCAATCATTATTCTTTTTTTCTGTGTGTGTGTGTGTGTGTGTGTGTGTGTGTGTGTGCCTGTGGAGGTTCAAGGAGGGGGCGGGGTTCTCAGGCTCCACTTTCCAGTGTTGAAAGTGTAGGTCAATGCTATTCGCTGCCTGGATCTGAACTTGTTGTCCTTCTACTTGCAAGAGAGAGGTTTAACCCCTGAGTCATCATTTTTCCAGCCCAATTTCAATCTTAAAAAAAAAGTTTTAGTGTGTGTGTGTGCGTGTGTGTCTACAGGTCAGAGGAATTCTCACCTTCCATTTCATGGGTCCCAGAGATTGAACTCAGATCATCAGGCTTGGCGGAAAGTACCTTTACCTATCGAGATGCCTGGCAGTCCCAACTTCCATCTTTTGGTGAGATCAATCAAAACCCATTTAAGTCACCATCACATGTAAAGGCACTCATAAAGCAGAAATCTTGGGGGCTGGCAGGATGGCTCAGTGGGTAAAGGTATCTTCATGCAAAATTAGCCATCTGAATTTGATCCTTGAACCACATACTGGACGGACAGTCAGAGCTCTGAAAGTTATCTTTTGGTCTCCACACTTACACGGTGTCACAGTTACTCTGCATTGTTGTGGATAAATTCACCACCAAATGGCATAAGAGAGCAAAGGTTTTGTTTTGGCTTATGATTCTTGGTTGCAGTTGGCAGGAGAACTCACACCAATGTTAGGAGCTGAGGGAGCTGCCACGCCATATCCATACATCCATAAGACGGCTGAGAGAGGGATGATCCACTTGCCAGACGAGAAAGTCCGGCCGAGTATACTGAAGAATGCCAACTTCCTTAACCAGTTCCTCCACCTTATCCACCTATTCAGTGTCTAGTCCCACCTGACATGCGCTGGGCCTCCCCATTAACAGACAATCTTCTGTAGACTTGCCCTGGGCTCAAATCAACTACCAATTCTTCACAACTCTGCCCAGAACTCCAGCTTTCAATTTTCAAGTTGATAAAGATATAAAACTATAACATGTGTTATGGCATACATGTGCTCCCCTCTGACATACATACACACTCCAAATAAAAAAAAATCAAAAAACAAACAAACAAAACCTAGAAACTGGGCTGGAGAGATGGCTCAAGGGTTAAGGCTTGCAATCAGAAGGACCTGAGTTTGGATCACAAATCCCACATGAAAAAGCCAGGTAGAGACGAAAGCAGCCCGTACTTCAAGTCTTGGAAGGTGGAGCCTGTGAAACAACAGAGCCAAGCAAAAAGGAGGTAGAAGCAATCCAGAATGATTTCCAAAGTCACCTTTTGGCCTCCACAGCATCCCCTCTGACATGCACACACACACACACACACACACACACTAAGATAAAAAATAAAAGGGGCTGGAGAGGTGGCTCAGGGGTTAAGCCTCTGCCTTGCTGGCGGAAGGTCCTGAGTTCGGATCCTAGACCCCACGTATAGACGCCAGGCGGAAGCGGGGGCGGCCTACGTTTCTGGTCCTGGTAGGGTGGAGCCTGTGAATCCTGGGACAGAGTAAACAAGGAGGAGGTGGAGGCGTCCATGGTGGTTCCCGAATTTGTCCGTGGTTCTACACACATTCACATACACACACACACACACATACACACACACACACACGCATACACGCACAATTGAATAAATAATAAATAATAAAATAAAATTAAAAAAACTTTAAAAAAATAAAAAAGAAACCTCAAAAAATTCACAAATGCAGATGTGTGAAAGGGCATCTCTTCATCTTTTTGAGTAACTTTTAACATTTTAGCAGGCCTAAAACTTATGAGACCAATGTAGTGATAATACAACTATGCAGTCAAATATGCAAAAAAATGCATGCAATGAATTTGAACTCTAATAGCTTTAAACAATTTATACCTCCAGCATTGGAAACAATGTAAAGGGGAAATTACATCCCATGGCAAGTTGTAAAACAGTGCTGACAACAGGGGAGCCCGTTCAGTGCTGGCTGCAGAAGCCAAGGTAAGGGATCTGTAGAGCTCAGCAGTTCCAAACCAGCCTGGGTAACATAGTAAGACCCATTTCAAAGGATTAGAAAATGATAGTAGGGGGGAAAAGATTGGAAAAGGGAAAAAGAAAGAAAGAGAGAAAGAAAGAGAGAGAATAAGATACAGAAAAAGAGAGCGAGAAAGAAAGGAGAGAAAGAGAAAAAAAGAGAGAAAAGAAAGAAAGAAAAGAAAGAAAGAAAGAAAAGAAAGAAAGAAAGAAAGAAAGAAAGAAAGAAAGAAAGAAAGAAAGAAAAGAAAGAAAAAGAAAGAGAGAGAGGAAGAGGGAGAGAGGGAGGAGGGAAAGAAGGAAAGAGGCAGGGAGGGAGGGAGGGAGGGAGGGAGGGAGGGAGGGAGGAAGCATTTAGAGAAATCATTGTCTGAACCAGCACAGGATGAGGCTGGAGTGGGAGCAATTGCCAGAGGCCACAGGAAGAGCTGGCTGACTCGCAGCTGGGCTTGGGTGAATCTTGGGTGGTGCCTCACAATGGAATAGCAACTTCTCCCAGGGTCTGGCTGTCCTTGGAGAATACATTCCCATTCATTTCCCCTGTGCCGCACACACACCTGAGCATTCCTTGTGAGGGGCCCTCATCCTCTGAGCTCCATAGTCTGTGTATGAATGGATGTGGGATGGATTTCTACATACTCCACATCACACTGACTACAGAGTTGGGGGGAACAATGCTGGTGGCAGAACAGCCCGAGTGTTTCTTTATCCGCTGTGCACATAATTATTTTTAATCATTTAGTTTTGCCGAGTTCTTTAGGTGTATGTGGCTTTAATTAAATAAAAGTTCCTGGAATTTCATCAGTGGAAGGAATACCTATGCAAAAATAGGGCACATTTTCAAACTGAACATTTTTCTCCTGGCCCAGCTACTCATCTGAATTTCCTATCAGATGCATCGGGCTGAGGGGTGCGGAGGATTTTGCAAGTTAACATTCATCTTTAGGAGCCTCGTTTGCACCTAATTCCAAATCTGTCATTATAGCCTGGGGGCTCAAGTGACATCATTTTCTTTCTGCAAAGTCCACAAATCTTCAAATAAGAGCTTCAAATGTTTTGCTTTTTCAGTCATTAACACATAAGAGAGCAGATAAATCATAAAATTTAATATCTAGTGGAATTTGGCTTTATACCTGTGTGTGTGTGTGTGTGTGTGTGTGTGTGTGTGTGTGTGTATGCATTCCTGTGGAGAACAGAAGTCAGTATTGGGCATTGCCCTCAGGAACACCATCTACCCCTTTGACACATAGTCTCTCGTAGGTCTGATCTTACTAACTAGGCTGGACTAGCTGGATAGTGAGCCCCAGGACCCTCCACCACCTCAGCACTGGGATGTGTCCACTAGAATGTCCTGAAGGATGTGTTGTAATACCTAGCCTTAAAATATTTATTTATCTATGAGAGCGAGGGCAAGAGAGAGAGAGAGAATATGCACGCTGTGGCACACTGGTAGAGGTCAAAGGCCCACACCATGTGGGCTTCCTGAGAGGAAACTCAGTTTGCAACGGTTGAACCGGTACCCATTAAGCTACCTCATGGGCTGCAACCCAGCTTTTTAAAAAATTTTTTTATTTATTCAATTGTGCGTGTATGTGTGTGTGTGTGTGTGTGTGTGTGTGTGTGTGTGTGTGTAGAACCATGGGCGAATTCAGGAACCACCATGGACCTCCTCCTCCTCCTCCTCCTCCTTGTTTACTCTGCCCTGGGATTCACAGGCTCCACCCTACCAGGACCAGAAACGCAGGCCGCCCCCGCTTCCACCCGGCGTCTATACGTGGGGTCTAGGATCCGAACTCAGGACCTTCCGCCTGCAAGGCAGAGGCTTAACCTCTGAGCTACCTCCCCAGCCCCTCAACCCAGCTTTTTAAATAGGTGCTAGGGATAAAACTCAAACCCCTGCTCTTGCAAGGAAGCACTTTATTGATTGAGTCACCCCCTCTCCCCAGATCTTGGGTCAAGATTTTTTATTATATCTTCCAGAATTGTGATTTTTATCTTTAGTGGTTTTGACTTGTGGGAATTTGGGCAGCACAACATTTTAAAATATCAATGCTTGTAAATTGCTTGGTATTTGATCTCAAGGGGGACAAAGCTAGCTACTTATTAACTCCTTTGAGAGGAACTTTAAAGTTGAACTGTCTGATACATTGTAGGGGTTCTAGTTTTCATTGTAACAGTTACATGCCCTACTATATAACTATTGAAAACATAATACAGGGGCTGACTAAATAGCCCAGAAGCTAAGGAGCCTGTTGGCCAATCCAGAAACCCGAGTTCTTTCCCCAGAAGCCCACAATGCAACTGACTTCCAAAAGTCAGGACAAGCATCTTCTCTCTCTCTCTCTCTCTCTCTCTCTCTCTCTCTCTCTCTCTCTCTCTCTCTCCCCCTAGTTGCTGCTAAATGACCATCAAACAGCTTAAGGGAACAAGGGGTTTATTTTCTTTCGATAGTCTTGTTACATTCTACAGTCCAGCTTGACGGGAGAGCACCAGCATGTTTGGCCAAGTGTACACAAGGATGCCGACTCTCTCAACCAGCTCTCTGTGTTTTATTCCAGGGCTTAATCCACCCGTCTGGGCCTTCCTCTTCAGCCAGACAATCTCCTACAGGTTTGCTCTGGGCTTAACTCAACCACTAATTCTCCACAAATGTGCCCAGAGCTCAAACCCTCAACAGTCAAGTTGACACCTGTGCCTAACTATGACACTCTCCTCAAATAAATAAACAATAAATAATAATTTTTTTAAAAAAAGAAAGCATGATTTAAACAATTCCTGAAAAAAGAATACATCATATGTATCAGTAGATTCAGCCCAAACTATTTTCTTAACTTTATGACAGTGTATCCCTCACTTGTCCCCCCCCCATCCTTCCTCTCGTAGTTAGTGCTTACACCAAAGGAACCTGCATCTGGAGAAAGTCGAACAACAGACCCTTAGTAGCATCAAAATACCAGGATGCTTCAATCTTTGAAGTATGTGAAAGCAGCTTTTGATAATCTAAGAAACCACACACTTGGCATCTCTACCCTGTGCCCGGGGAGTCTGAAATCAAGTCACCTAATGCGTGAAACCTCTCAGTCATTCAATAGAAAAAATAAAGCGGTCCTATTTGTCAATCCCAGCAATTGGGGGGCTGAGGCAAGAGGCCTTCCACAAATTTGAGACACACTAAATTGCAGAGTCAGGCCCTCTCTGAAAAAAAAATATGTGTGGTGTGTGTGTGTGGTGTGTGTATCAGAGAAAGACAGAGAGAGAGAGAAAGACAGAGAGAGAGAGAACAAACAAACCAGGAATTGTGGCATAAGTTTATAAGACTAGCTTCTTAGTGTTTTATAACTAAAGCCAGTCTCTTTATTTATGTATTAGTTTGGTGTGTGTGTGTGTGTGTGTGTGTGTGTGTGTGTGTGTGTGAGAGAGAGTGGGGGGGGGCAAGGGTGATTTCAGGAATCATCCTGGATTGCTGCTACCTCCTCTTTGCTTTGCTCTGGTGTTTCCCAGGCTCCTCTTTCCAGAGCCTGGTCTGTAATCCCAACACTTGGGAGTAGAGGCAGAAGGATCAGGAATGTAAGGCCACTGTACTCTTATCTGTTGCTGTGAGAGAACACCCAAAGTCAAGCAATTTAAGGGAAATTTATTCAGTTTATGGTCCCAGATAGGAGATACAGTCTTTCATGGTAGAAGCGGCATGGCTGACAGCAAAAGCTGAAGACTGGCTATATCACTGCAGACTGAGAGTTGCAAGACTCCTTGTTGTAAGATCAGACTTCTCTCGGAAGTAGGGTGGGACTAATCCACCTCAAGGCCCACCCTCTATGACCACCTTCCTCCAGCAAGGCTTGACCTCTCAAAGGTGTCACGACCTGTCCAAACATATGAGACGGTGGGGACCACATTTCAAACCATGATAATTATCCTCGGCTACATATTTGAGATCATAGACAACCGCCATTTCCACTTGGTGTTTTCAGAGGTATCTGGAATCTGCTCTCAGGACCTTCTGCTTTTGATGCAGAGCCTTAACCTCTGAGCCATCTTTCCAACTCAAGCCAGTCTCTTTAAAAAAACATGATTGGAAGATTAAAAGAAGGTGGGATTACACCTGCAATCCTAGCATGTAGAAGGCAGAGCCACAATGATAGCTACAAGTTCAAGGTTATCTATCTGGTCTACCGAGTTCCAAACCAGTCTGAGCTTTAGTGTGAGACCCTGCCTGTTTCAAACCTCCAAAATAATAAGCAAGCAAGCAAATAAAAGATGAAAACATGAGGATCTTTGGTTTTCCCTGGCCAGCATCTCTTTCTCTGGAGTAATGTGCCCCGATTAAAGGAGAAGGAAACAATTCTACATGTTTCTCAAGTACTATGAACAAGGAGCTAAGAATACTTCTCCATCAGGGCGGAGTGGCCCCGCCTATAATTCAGAGGCAGGAAGATCAGGGTTCAAGTTCATCCTTGGCTACATAGTGAATCTGAGTCCAGCCTGGGCTTCATGAAGTACTGCCTCAAATAAAAACAAAATAAAGAAAATGGCACTTATGCTATTAGCTACTATATTGTTGCAAATCCAAACAAAATTACAACCAAACAATTTAAATTAACATCTTTTTCCTTTTTTATCATTTTTTAATGTTTCACACATGAATATAGTGAATTTATGATATTTTCTCACTTTTTTTAAACATTTTTTATTATTATTTCCGCTCATACAAACTTAGTAGGTACACCGGTTCCCTCCCTCCCTCCTCCCCCTGACCCGATATTTTCTCACTTTAATTCCCAGTCCCATCCCCTCTCCTTTTCCCACTGCAACTCTTCTCCTCCTCCTCTACCTCCTCCTTTTCCTCTTCCTTCCCTGCCAGACTCCCTTCTATTTTCATGTCTTTTCACATTGAGTTTATCTGGTTTGCCTTTGAAGTCATGTACCTGAGTATTTGCTAGACACGAATCATAAACTAGTAGATATACCACTGAGGAAAAGTATCTTCCCTACCCGACCCTAATCATTATTAACCCTCATCAGTCTCCCAGGGAGGTGTGGGATCTCTTGAGATCTTTCCCCTCCGTGGTGAAATGTCAATAGGACAAATGTGCAGTTCTTGTGGAAACACACAGAGCTGCAGTGAATCCGTGGTTACGACAACCCTGTTATGTCCAGAAGATAGGGTCTGACCGAACCTCTGCCCCACTTCAGACTCTTGTGATTTTACTTTTCTGTGGTAGCATCATCTTTTTATGTGACTTGTGACACTGTGTCCCAGGTGAATCCACCCCCTACTGTGGTGCCTAGTGTCAGGGTGCAGACCCTTCAAGAGGAGATCACTTCCCTTTAACGATGCTCAGTGTTCCACTGTTCATTTACGATTAGTTCTTTGTCTCAGGATCATTTCAGTGTTCCTGTTAGGGCTGCCTCTGTTCTTAACAATTCGTCGGGACTGCTTGGCACCATCTCTGTTGTAAATGCAAACCTGGAGGCTGACACAGTATGGCCATATTTAGTTATAAGGCAGTCATTCAAACCCCAAGACTATCATATATAATAATTTGTTTAAACACTGTTAGTTAGTTTAAGCTATCAACCTGACATTTGAGGTGGTCCACTTGGTATACTTATGAAGAATTATTTAGTTAAGATAGGCCTGTGGGCATTCCTTCGGAGATTGTCTTAATGGCGTTAATCGAAGTGGGAAGACCTACCCATTGTGGGGGGTACCATTCCCTGGACAGGTGGATAACAACAAGGAGAGAGAGGGCTGGCTGAATTTTGGCAATCTGGCAAGCCAGAAAGCTTCATGGTTCTGTGTGTCTCTCAGTCCTTTTTTTTTTAATTTATTATTATTATTATTATTATTTATTCAACTGTGCACATGTGCGTGCGCATGTGTGTCTGTGTATGTGTGTCTGTGTATGTGTAGAACCACGGACGAATTCGCGAACCACCATGGATGCCTCCACTTCCTTTTGCCCAGGGATTCACAGGCTCCGCCCTACCAGGACCAGAAGCCCAGGCCACCCCTGCTTCCGCCTGGCATCTATACGTGGGATCTGGGATCCGAACTCAGGACCTTCCGCCTGCAAGGCGGAGGCTTATCCCCTGAGCCACCTCTCCAGCCCCATCTCTCAGTTCTTGACTGATGTGGTGTGGCTGGTTCCCTAGGCTCCTGCTGGTATGACTTGTGCTACGATGAACTGTAATCTGAAATTGTAAACTGGAATCAAAATGTACCCTGTTCCCCTAAATGGTTTGTATCAGGTATATACTACAGCAACAAAGTTATGAAACAAACACAGATACCATCAGTATTGAAAACTGAAGATTAGAAGATTCTCCAAAACGCTTCCTTCCATCTTGATTTGACAAAGACCTTGAGACTCTTAACCTTTTCTGTTCTCCAGGTCCCCTTGCAGTTTGGATGGTGTTGCAGTCAGCCTTCACAGTTGCTGATAAATGACTATCAAATGGCTTAAGGGAACAAGGGGTTTATTTCCTTACAATTACTGGTTACAGTTCTCAGTCCAGCTTGGTGGGAGAGCATGCACCAATACCAGGGCCGAGGGAAACTGGCCACACCATCACGACTAACCGCTGAGAGATGGACAATCCTTACTTGCCAGACCAGCATGTCTGGCCAAGTGAACAGAAGGATGCCGACTTTCTCAACCAGCTCTCTGTGATTTATCCAGGGCCTAATCCCACCCACCATAGTCTGGACCTTCCCCATCAGCTAGACAATCTCTTGCAGGTTTGCTCTGGGCTTAACTCAACCATCAACTTTCTACAAATGTGCCCAGAGCGCAAACCCTCAATAGTCAAGTTGACCCCTGTGCCTAACAATGACAGGTGGAGTCTCAGACTAATATTTTGGGGAAAAATGCTTAGGATTGCATATTAAACCAATTAAATAAAGTTTAGTTATCAAGTGATTGGGGAAAAAAAAAAGAGTCCAAAACACAGCTAGAGGAATGGTATGTGTTTGTAATCCTAGCACTTGGGAGATGGAGGCAGGCGTATCAAAAGTTCAAGGTCATCCTCGGCTACATAGTAAGTTTGAGCCAGCAAGTTTGAAACACTGTCTCAAAATATCCAATCCATTGGGCTGGAGAGATGGCTCAGTAGGTAAAGCACTTGCTGTACAACCATAAGGATCTGAGTTGAAATCCCCAGAACCTTCCTAAAGCTGGTCTGCAATCCCAGCGCACAGGGAAATGGGAGGTGGAGATAGAATCCCCAGAAGCTCATCAAGCCTGCTAGCTTGGAGCCAGCAGTAGCACGAAAGAAATCTTGCCTCAAAACACAACAGAAGGCATGGACTGACAACCGTATTGTCCTCTGACTGATACACACACACACACACACACACACCCGATATATGCACAGAAACAAGCCACCCAATCAAACAACAATCTAGAAAGATGATATGGATCTCAAGTTCTTTATGAATGCAGTAGGAATCAGAAACGGGTTTAACAACTGCCTTAATTTCTATGCTGAGGGCGTGACTCAGTGGTAGAGCTCTTGCCCACATATTCAAGGGCCCTGGGTTTGATTTCCAGCACTGCGAAAATAAATAAAGTCCCATGATCTCTGAGCAGTGATCAATATAATTGAGTTTCTCTTTAAAGATTTAATTAATGTATTTATTACGGGGGAGAAGGGGGGGAGAAGGCATACATATACCATGTAAGCTTCCAGGGTTTGAACTCAAATCTCCAGGTTTGTGAGCAGGCACCTTATCTGCACAGGCCCTGTAATTAAATGTCAACAACTGTAAAGAGACATGGAACATGTCTGTGACAGCTAGGATGACAATCATGGCTTTTACTAATACTTCACAGAACCAGGAATTTATATTTTATACATTTCAGGAAGTTAGTGAAAATGATATAACTTATTTATTTTTAATTTTTTACATTAGTTTTTATGTGTGGTCAGAGGACAACTCAAGAGATTCGGTTCTCTCCTTCCACCATGTGGATTCCAGGTATTGAACTCAGATCCTCCAGACTTGGCAGGAGCACCTTCCCCGGCTGAACCATTTTACCAGCCTAAATGATGTAACTTTCCTCTCGAATTCTTTCCTTAGATCCTAAGGGCTTCTAAGGACCTCAGTTAAGGACAAATGGTCTAAACCTTATCCAAGTAAAATACGTAAAGTTATAGATATGTACTCAAGATTAATCACCTCTCTGCCTTTGGGCTAAGATCAAGGATAGTTTCTGTTCTTGGATGATGGGAACAGCAGGCTTCGATGATTAAGGAGCTGCCCAGGTCTCCCACAGCAGAGCACAGCCAAGACCCACCTTTGGCAGGTACACTCTGAGCCTCTGTGGGCCCCTAACAGAGAGCCTTCTCTCAAGGCATGATGTGATTGACACCTGTCAGCTTTTCTCTTCACAGGGTCACTGCTGGGGTGGCATGGCTCCTCCCTAGAGCCTCAGGCACCCCTCCCAGGGAGGAGTCTCGCGTTCCATGGGCACACTTGGCAGCCCCCATGCCAGGAGAAAGGAACCCGAGACACTGCTTGTCCCCTGGGTGGAGGGGAGCTCTCTGGGGCACAGGACTTCCTTGTTTGTTAGCTACTTGCCACACGGAGACCCCCAGAGCAAAACGGACCCAGCCAGTCCTGCCATCACCCCTCCACCCACTCTCTGGCTGGAAAGGGCTGAAATGTCCTAGAGTTGCTAAGCAACGGGACAGAATGCAATGATGACTGTACCCAGAGAATTGTCATACCCTCGGTCGTGTGTGGTGTGTAATGTGACACAGTACTTCCCTTGGAGGTCTAGCAGGGGGGTGGGGAAAAATAAGAAATCCAGAGTGGCCTACAGGAGTCCAGACAGGATGATCACAGAGGCCAGATTAATTGCCTAAAGTGGGGGTGTTCCCTCCCCCCAGGAGCCTCAACCCTTACTATACGAGGACTCTTCAAAATCTGTTTTCCATCATAACCAAGGTGGTAAGAGAATTTCTGAGGCTGGGGAGATGACTCAGTAGATAAAGTGCTTGCTGTACTGAGTTCCGGTCCTCAACACCCTCAACACGTGTAGAAAGCAGGTGCTTCAGCGCGCACCTGTGATCCTCGCAGTGGGGAGGTGGAGGTGGGAGGATCATTAGGACTCACTGACTGGCTGGTCAGGTCTGATTGACAAGCTCCAGATTCAGCAAAAATTCCTGTCTCAAAAAATAAAGAGGAAATAAAGAGGGACTGAGGAAAACATTCAAAGTCGACCTTTTGTACACTCATAGACAGGTACATACATGCTCATGTACACACACACACACACACACACACACACACACACACACACGCACACAATTCCTTTTGCCAGGCATATCAATCCAGCATAGGGACACGCATAAGCCTGAGAACTTCTGCAAATTCAAAGCCAGCCTGTGCTACAGAGCAAGACACCATCTCAAAAGAAAAGGACTCTCTCATACAACCCCCCCAACCCCCGCCGCGCCCCCAACTGCTTCCCACAGCACAGGGATGAACTCAGACCTGCACAGAGCTCAGCCTCCCTCCCACCCATCAGCTCCTGGAAGCTGCACCGCAGCTACTGAGAAGCTGTAGGGACTCTGTGTGTGGGTCACTGTGTCGAACGTGACTTGAGTGCTTCAGAACATCAGTGACTGGAGAGACCTAAAAACAAGCAGCTCAGAGAATTGTAAACTAAAGGAGATTAAGAAGCCATGACAAGGGGCTGGAGAGGTGGCTCAGGGGTTAAGCCTCTGCCTTGCAGGCAGAAGGTCCTGAGTTCAGATCCTACACCCCACGTATAGACGCCAGACAGAAGCGGGGGCAGCCTGCGTTTCTGGTCCTGGTAGGGCGGAGCCTGTGAATCCCGGGGCAGAGTAAACAAGGAGGAGGTGGAGGCATCCATGGTGGTTCCCGAATTTGTCCGTGGTTCTACATACACATACATACATACGCACATGTGCACAAACACACAATTGAATAAAATAAAATAATAATAAAAAAAAGCATGACAAAAGTCAGCAACGTGGGCGGAGGATGTAGCTCAGGTGACATATTGCTTACCTGGCATAAACAAGGCCCTGAGTTCAGTCCCCATTACTTCAAAAATTTAAAAAAAAAAAGATAAATGCGTGACAAAGGCCAATAACATGGCTCAGCAGGTAAAAAAGTTTGCTGCCAAGCCCAACATTCTGAGTTCCATCCCTGGAACTCAGATAATGGAGAGCACTGACTCCATTAAATTGTCTTATCTCCACAGGCATGTACACCCACACACTCAGATGTATGTGCCCACACACAAGATAAATAAATAATTGTAAGAATTTTTAAAAAAGCTTTGCCAATAAAAATAGGACATAACCTTTGATAGATATTGGATTTTTCTTTTTTTTTTTTTTTTTAGAAGACTCATAAAGGTAGTTTTGTAGACAATTGGGAAAATTTGAATGTAGGGTTACAGAATCTTTTTTTTTAATTATTTATTCAATTATGCCTATATGCATGTGTGTGTGTGTGTGTGTGTGTGTGTGTGTGTGTAGAACCACGGACGAATTCGGGAACCACCATGGACGCCTCCACTTCCTCCTTGTTTACTCTGCCCCGGGATTCATAGGCTCCGCCCACCAGGACCAGAAACGAACTCCCCCCCACCCCCCCCACCCCCCCCACCCCCCACCCCCCACCCCCCCACCCGGCGTGTATCCATGGGGTCTAGGATCCGAACTAAGGACCTTCCGCCTTCAAGGCGGAGGCTTAATCTCTGAGCCATCTTTCCAGCCCCAAGAATCTTGTATTGAGAAAAATGTCTTAACTTTGATGATGGTAAGGGTGACCTAGCAGAAGGTCCCTTTCCTCAGGAGGAACATGATGGAGGTGTTGGCAGATGAAGCATCACAGTGTCTGATCTATTCTGAATGGTTTAACAAAACATACATATTCAGGGAGCGAAAACAAATGGTGCCCAATGTTAACTGGGGAATCTAGGTCACTCGTGCTCCTTGTGCTATTTTTATAACTTCTATGTAGGTTTGAACACTTTCAAAATAAAAAGAAAGGAAAGCCCAAGGCTTGGCACAAAGAGATAGGCAGTCTACAGCAGCTCCTTGTTAGATGACTGGATTTTTATATTGACCTGAGGACGATTTCTTAGAACAAAAGAATGGATGCCAGGGCTGGAGAGATGGTTCAGGGGCTAAAGCCTTTGCCTTCCAAGCAAAAAGGATCCCACATAAAAATGCTGGGTGGTTGTGGCCGCAGCAGCCTGGAATTCCTGCCCTGAAAGGTGAAAAGTCTGGGATCCCAAAGCAAAAAAATAAGGAGGTAGAACACTTCGGGATGGTTCCTGATGTCACATTTGGGCCTTCACAAGCACACACTCTTGAGTGCCCTGTGGTACGTACGTGTACACACACACACACACACACACACGCAGAATGATGTCATAACATAGTGGAATGAGAGGTTCTGGCGTGGGATTGTGGTGCTTGATTCTCCCCTCCTCTGGCTTTTAGAGAGATGTGCACAGTGCTCCCAGAGCATCCCCCACCCATGGTGGCATCATGCCCTCCAGTTTCAGGAAGATGTTCTTCCCCAACCTCCCTCACTCCCCACCCCCACCCCACCCCCTCGCTGGCGAGGTGATCAGCCAAGTTCTCAGCCCAGCTTTCAGACTGTCCCAGGTTTGCTGGAAGCACCTCTTCTCCACACCCCCGGGATGAGAATGACTGGAAGGAGGTGCTCTCTCCCGTGTCCAGTGCCACCCTCCCACTGCAGTGTTGTCTTCCTTTAGTGAATGTGGGGCACATTCAGTGACTCATTCTGAAACCTTGCAACGACTCTGCATGGCAGTGTTTTCTTTAGCTCATTTCACTTACAGGGAAAAACAGGCTCACGCCTGAGCAATGCAGCAAGAATCTGAACCCAGGACTTCCTGACTCCCAAACTGTCATACAACAGCCCCTCTCCATCCTTCCATCGGTGCAGAGATAGATACAGTGCAAAGCTCCGCCTCCGTGTGGTCAGCAAGCCCCCAGGAGGACTTCAAGGTGACAGGAAAGGCTGGTAGTAAGGCTTGCGTAGGGCACAGGAATCTGTTCGCTCCGTGCCCGTTGCCTCCTGCGGGATTCCCTCCATGACCACCATCAGAAGCTGGGACAGAGACACCCCTCTAGGAAGCCTGATGGATTATAAATAGGAATGAAGCCGGGCGGCCATCTTTACTTCTGTTTTAGGGAAGCCCATGGATTGTTGGAAGGGATCTCATTGGCGATTTGGTGGTCACCCCTTAACCACTCTTGGCTTCCTCTCTCATGACATCTCTCTCACCTGGCTGTGTTCCTGCCAGTCCCCAATGGCGCGCCTTCCTGCCTGTGTCTCAGCAATACCAGGCCTTAGTCATTCTTGGGCTATCAGGAATCATCTTGGATGGCTTCTACCTCCTTTTTGCCTCACTCTGGGATTTCCCAGGCTCTGCCCACTAGGGCAGAAATGCAAGTTGCCTTTGTTTCTGCCTGGTTTTTACCTGGGACTTGGTATCCAAACTCAGAACCTTCTGCTTGTGAGGTAGAATCTTAACCCCTGAGCCATCTCTCCAGTCCTCAGTAAAACATCTCTTCTCTCCAACTATCACTTCCTTTTAAGAGTCAATACACTGGGCTGATGAAATAGCTCAGTGCGTATGGCGTCTGTGTGCAAACCTGGTGACTGAGTTTGAAAAGCCCACATGATGGGAGGAGAGAACTGACTTCTAAAAGTTGTCCTCTGACCTTTATCCATATGCCATGGCATATATGCATAATGAACCAATTCACAATTACAGATTCCATCGTGATTTCTGATCGCTTCCTCTTCTTATGTTTCCCCTCGTAATCTGTGCACATGCTTATGTCACATAAACTCACGAACACATACTCATTCCTGTCTATCTATCCATCCATCATCTGTCTATCATCTATATACAGCCATCTAACCTGATCTTTTACCAACTCAATCTTGTGTGTGTATTATGCATGAATGTTTGCATGTATAAGAAAGAGTACACATGTGTGAAGATGCACATGCACGTGTGTGGAGGCCAGAGATTGCCAGAGTATCTTCCTTGATCGCTCCCTACTTTATTTGAGAGGCAGGGTCTCTTGCTCAGCCCAGAGCTCACTGATTCAACTAGTCTAGCTAGCTAACTTGCCTGATTCCTTTCTCTCAAATGTTCTGCTTGCAAGCGGGCCTCTATGTCTGACTGCTTTTATATAGGTTCTGGGATCCAAACGCTGGTCCTCACACTTGCAAGTGGCAAGTCCTTGTCCGCTGAGAGTCTCACCATCCCTTGATTCAATCTTTACCAAAACTTACTATTTACTCAACACAAAGGGAAAAAGCTCCTCCCTTTGAGAAACCTGAGGAGCAGGGACAGATAAGTGCTATCGTGGGCCAAGAGTTCTCCTAGATGTGTGTTCAAGGAGCCACCGAACATGGAGGGAGGAAGGAAGGGCTAAGTGAGCGAGGCTCGTTCAGGGAGGGCTGGCATCTGAGCAGCTGAGAGTCCCCATCCTTTTCTGTGCTCTACAGCTGGCACTCCCCAAGTCCTCTAGTAGTCACTTAAAAAAATCAATAGATTTCTGGGTTGAGAGTAGTTTCCATGAACAAAAAAATCAAAGATCCCTCCCCAAAAGTTTCCTCTCCTAGTGCTCTGCCTTAGTGAGACTGGCCTTTTGCTCTCTCTCTCTCTGTGTCTCTCTCTCTCTGTCTCTGTCTCTCTCTCTCTCCCTGTCCCTCTCCCTTTCCTTTCCCTCTCCTGCCCTCCCCTCCCCTCCCTTCCCCTCCCCTCCTCTTTCTTCTCCTTTCCTTTCTTTTCCATCCCTGTCGTCAGAATGAGTCTTTTTGATTGGTTGGAATCTTGCACCCAGGTGGAGAGGCTGGCTTCAATCTTCTGATCCTTTTGTTTAACCCTCCCAGCTGCTGGGATTACAGCCTATGGTGTCTGGCCAGTGCTTGGGCTTTTAAGGCTTTATTACTCACTCACTGAATGTGATGGCTCATGTTTATAATCCTAGCACATATGTAGGAGGACTGCTGTGAGTTCAAGTCTAGTCTGAACCACAGAGTAAGTTCTATGACCGTTGGGGCTACACAGTGAGCCCCTGCTTCAAAAAACAAACAATAACAACAACAAACAACTTGGGCTGGAGAGATGGCTCAGGGATTAAGACTGTCACACAAGCAGAAGGTCCTGAGTTCAGATCCCAGGTGCAGCATAAAAACCCCCAGGCAGAAATGGCAGTAGCCTGCACTTCTACCCCTGGTGGGCAGAGCCTGGGAAATCCCAGAGCAAATCAAGGAGGAGGTAGAAAGCAATCCAGGTTGATTCCCAAAGATGACCTTGGTCTTCGACAGGTACACACGGTATGCCCTCTGACACACACACACACACACACACACACACACACACACACACACACACAACTAAATCAAACAAAAAAACAAGGAAACTTTATTGTCCTAGACTGAGTTGTCAGGGACAGCTACTAGCTCCAGGGCTGCTGTGTAAATATGACGGCCTGAGTTTGATTACCAGAACCATACAAGGTAGGAGAGACTGACTTCATGAAGTTGTCTTCAGACTTCCACATGTGCACTGTAAATCCACACACTCCGACATTACATACACATCATAAAAATAAATAAATACTAAATATCTGATAACAAAGACACAATCTGAACAATGAAAAGACAGTAAATTGAGTCAACACATTGAAAATACAGCTCTTGGCAATGGCACACATTGATGCCTGTGAAGGGCAGGGTTAGAAGTCGGACTGTAAGACCAGGGATCGCCACAGAGAAGGCTTTATTTCAGAAGTTCCCCGAAGTCAGAGGACTCTTGCAAGGCCGGCAGCTGTCTTTTCACTGTTCAAAAGGTCATCACGGCAGACATAGTGGCCCAGTCTGTGGTCCAGGGACTCAGTGGAGAGCAGCTGCTTAGCATGAGCGAGGGCCTAGGTCAATTCCCGCACCACTAAAAACATGTCAAAGGAACCCAAAGGGGGCAAGAGATGTAAGTCAAAGCAGCATACTGGAGCTGGAGAGATGGCTCAGGGGTTAAGACTTTGCCTCGAAAGCAGAAGGTCCTGAGTTCAGATCCCAGGTTCCACATAAAAACGCCAGGCAGAAATGACAGTGGTCTGCACTTCTGGCCCTGGTGGGCAGAGCATGCATGGAATCATCTCTAGACGCTCTCTTTAAGGTGAACTTCTGGGGAAATAAGGCTGGCTGGCAGTACCCTCTCTCCTTGGCACCTTTCAGTCTGTCTGTATCAGTTTATGTATTTCCTGGCTGCTTCCAGGAGAGTAAGGGTATGGACACCAGGCCAGATTTCCCCAAAGAGATTGCTTTCTAATGGGGGAATCTCTTACAACCCAGCCTCAAGTCAAGATTCGTACTGGATTCTGGATGCCTCCTGACTTTTTTCACAGCTGTAGGATCTTCCCGACTCCTCCTGATTATTACCTTCCCTTCTATTTTATTTTATTTTTGACATAGGATTTTACTATGTGGTTCTGGCTGGCCTAGAATTTGTTATATAGACCTGGCACATTGCCACTAAATTTTTAAAAGATTCCTTCCTTCCATCCTTCCTTCCTTCCTTCCTTCCATCCTTCCATCCTCCCTTCCTCCCTTCCTCCCCTCCTCCCTCCCTCCCTTCCTTCCCTCCTCCCTCCCTTCCTCCCTCCCTTCCCTCCCTCCCTCCCTCCCTCCCTCCCTCCCTCCCTCCCTCCCTCCTCCTTCCTTCCTTCCTTCCTTTTTTTTTTTTTGACAGAATCCCACAAAATTCTCCTGCCCCAGCTGTCCAAGTCCACATGCTGAGTTACAAGCTTCCACCCCAATGCCTTCCTTCCTCTGGTAAATTTCTTGCACATCTAATCCTGTGCTCACAGCCACCTCTTCAAGGACCAAACTGACTATATTCAGGGTCTGCGTCCGGCAGAACCAGACAGTTGGTTTTTGGGTTGGGCAAACCCGGATAACTTCTGCATGTGGAGAGAATCAATTGTAAAGTGTTAGGAAGGAGGGTTGGAAAGGTGCAAACATCAGGGGAAAAAATGATCAGATCAGCAGTTAGTCGCAGCTGTCAACCTGATGCTTGAGATATGAGCCTTTGCACACACCTATGAAGAATTATTTACTGAAAGCAGGCAGTAAATAAACAAGCTTGTGGGAGATTGTCTTGATTATGTAATTGATGTGGGACAAGCCAATCCGTATAGGCAGAGTCATTCCCTGGGCATGTGTATAAGATGGGAGAGGACAAGCTGGCTCAGGAGGCCAACAAGCTAGGAAGCAGTATTGGTCCTTATCCTTCAGCTCTGCTGTGGATATGGTGTGGCCAGCTCCTTCTGCTTCTGCTGGTAACTCTCCTGTCACCAAATCAACTGCAGTCTGTAATCATAAACTGGAATAAAAATCTCCTTCTTCCCCTAAACTGTTAAGAGTCATGTGTTTATTTCAGCAATGAAAATATGAAATACAGACACATGCTCCCCAGCAAATGTAGTGAACTGGGTCACCTATGATGAACGCCCACTTTAAGGACAAACACTGGACAGAGTTACATGTTAATCCCAAACTTCCGATCGCTGGGAAAATCACTTAGGTTTCATTTTTTTTTCCATAAAATATTGTGCTGGGGCTGGAGAGGTGGCTCAGGGGTTAAGCCTCTGCTTTGCAGGCGGAAGGTCCTGAGTTCGGATTCTAGACCCCACGTATAGGCACCGGGCAGAAGTGGGGGCGGCCAGTGTTTCCGGTCTTGATAGGGCGGAGCCTGTGAATGGGGGGGGAGTAAACAAGGAGGAGGTGGAGGCGTCCATGGTGGTTCCCGAATTCGTCCGTGATTCTACACACACACACATACATACACGCATACACGCACACACAATTGAATAAATAAAAAAATAAATAAAATATTGTGCTATGTTGTTATGGGACAGAGAGAACAGGCATGTGAAAAATTGGCACTTCACTCAACAGTGTTCATTGTCAAGTTATTAGGATTTCCCTTTAGGAACAGAAAGCAGACCTTCCTCTTGTTTGAAGCCAGGCAGGAGCCAGTTTGAAAAGAAAAGGCCCACACTAGGGGCTCAGGGAGCCTGGCCCCTCTGGCAATGGTCCCCTGGGAGAAGTGAGGGATCTGAGTTCTCCCAGGACTGTTGGGTCAGCTGCTCCCTTGTCTTAGGGCCCCTTGCCGGGTTCTTGACCTCCTCAGGGAAGGGCGGGGGAAACACCTCAGAATTTAAGGTGGTTTCCAGGCAGTAGCATCAAACAGAATGAGGAAGGGACCAGGACTGGGGTCTGGAAGTGGACTTGGACCCCAGACACTTTGGGGATCCTCCCCTTTCCTCTGTTGGAGGCCTCCAGTTCTGAGAGAAGTTCAGTCATGCCAGTCCCATCTCCCTATGTCTAGGGAACTGAGCTCTCCTGGCTGGCGTTACTTCTGAGGGTTCCTGGCTGGACTCTGTGTCCAGAGTTGACCTATGAAAAGCAGGAATTTATATATATATAATTTATACTATATTAAGAATGAATTTCTGTGTTTTCATGTGTTACCTAGGTCCACACCTGCATTCCACCCCACCCGTTCCCCTCCTGGCCCATTTCCCTTCTCCCCCATATCCCCTTGCATTCATTCCCCTGGGTCCCATATAGGACACTGCATTAGCTAGTGCCTGAGCACCGGCCAGGATGCAAATGGCCCCTCGGCAGGTAACCGTGGAGTGAAGGGTCTCATCTCTCTCCTGCCAGTGCCAGTCTCAAAGTTCCTCAGGATAGCATCTTATCTCATGGGATCGTGCCTCCTCGGTGGCAAGCTACTGTGAATGTGTCATGGAAGGAGACTGCGCATCAGGTTCTTGGGTTCAGCACCGCTGATGTGAACAGATGCTACTGCATGACGTTACCAGCTAGTACCTTGAGCCGTAAGATGAGGGTGGTTTAGATGTACTGATTGGGCTGAGCTGCCCACAGTTGAAAAGCAGGAATTTTAAGAGGAGTCCCCCCCACTGGAGACCCAGAGCCTGCAGTGCCCTCTGGCCCCTGCCTGGGTGCTTAGTACAAAGCAGGTCTCAATGGGGCCCGTTGGGCCCCCACAGGTCAGCCCCTTCGTGGGCAGCTTCTGTTAAGAAGTCCACTTTCCAGAAACAGAATTGAATGGCAAATTCCTTAGGCTGATGTTAAACCAAAACAAATGAAACAAAACAAGCAAACAAAACCAAAGGGCTAAGAAGGCGAGGGGCTTTGTCTCCCCTCCCCTTACCTTTCCTCCCACCCACATCACAAGGGTCCACTTCAGCCACTGGCACGCTCTGTGGCACAGCATGCTTCTTTCACCATCAGGAGAGGGACCAATAAGCTAACCACAACTAGAGTCTTCGTTTGTCTCCTTTACCCCAGGCCAGGGATCAGGGGGCCAGCTGGGCTGGGTTGGATTCTTTGCAAATGGAATAGAGACGTTTGCTGAGTCCCTCTACCCACAAGTCAACAGTCCTTCGTCTAAGCTGCCTTTCCATCCTCTCTTTTCTGCTTCCACTTCCATAGACTTTCTAGCTCTCCTAGTGCCCTGTCAGCCAATCTGTGTATTTCTCCCTTCCTTCCTCCCTACCTCAGAAGGCATCTCTCTTGGGCTGGACACTGGAGGAGACCACTCTCCCTTTCTGTGTTGGTTCACATATTTGTAAATCAGGACACTTAGGGGGCTGAGATGTTCTGAGGATTAAATGGGATGACAATAATACAAAAGATGGGCCCAGTATTCTCCAGGCTCTTTGGGTTGTCTACTGCAGGCCCTAGGAAGGATCGGGCTGGTTTCTATAGGTTGCATTTGCTGTAAGTCTCAGGCAAGTGGGGAGTGGGACAGAGGGGGAGGATTCCCGAGGTCCTTGAATCTCACAGGACTTGTTGACAGCTCTTTCCTTTACACAGTGATGGCTTTATCATTTCAAACTGCTCTGAAGGGCTTCCTCATTCAAGGATTCTTCTTAATTGGTGATGGTGGTAGTACATTTTATAATCCCAGCTACCACAGGGTATGAGGGAGGATCATGTGTTTAAGTCCAGCCTAGGTAATATAGAGAAACACCAGTGGGCTGGGCCAATGGCTCAGGGATTAAAACCTTTGCCTCCTAAGCAAAAGAACCTGAATTCGGATCCCACATAAAAATGCCAGGTGGATATGGTAGCAGCCTATAATCTGGCCCTGGAAGGAGGAGCCTGGGAAGCCTCAGAGCAAAGCAGTAAGAAGGTGAAGCAATGCAGGATGATTCCTGATGTCACCCTTGGACCTCCACAGGCACACACACTCAAGTGTCTTCTTGTACATACACGTAAATATATATATCCTGCCTAACTCAAGCACATGGAATCCGTTCCCTTCTATTCCCTTCTTCAGGGACTAACCCAGGTATGTATCCTCTGGACCTGATGTCAGTGTATGTGTGTGCGCACGCATATCAGAGAATGCTTGTGTGTCCCTGTGAAAGACCAAGGGTAACTTTGGGAATCATCCTGAATTGCTTCTACCTCCTTTTTGCTCCACTCTGGAATGTCCCAGGCTCTGCCCACCAGGGCTGGAATTATAAGCTGCCTGATGTTTTTTTATGTATGACCTGAGATCTGAACTCAGTATCTATCTTCTGCCTGGGAGACAGAGTCTTAACCCCTGAGCCACCTCTCCAGCCCCCTGACATCCATCTTGGCTTTACCCTCAAAGGGTCCATGGTGTGGTAGAAGCCCACTGGTTCTGAAAGTTACACCTTGTCTTACTTCTACCCACAAGCATCCTTATCTGATTCAGGGAAACGAATACCTAGAAGATTTAGAGGACCCTCAGGAGCTAAACGGGGTATCATAGAGAGGCTCACTTTGTATACAAAACAGCTTTATTAAAAGTTCAATCCTTACAAGGATTCTTTCAAAATATACAAATTTTAAATAAATGCATCAGAAGAGTGGCAAACAGCTAATATCAACTACAGTCACAGTCTTGAAGGCCTTATGCAGACAGAAGGGAGGATTTCTGAAGAGGTTTCCAGAGCCTTAGGAAGGGGCATAGGGGTCTTTGGAATCTCCAGGCGCTGGGTTCTACAGCTCTCAGGCAAGGGTCCTACTTCAGTTTGTCTTTCCTTGGAAAAAAAGGAAACAGACTGGCAAGTAGGAAATTCTGAGTCTGGAGTAAAAAGGCACAAAATTCATGTATAAGGCACTGCGGCCCATTCCAGTCCTGAAGCAAGACACACAGGGTGGCAATGCTCCCGGCTGGTGACATCTTTGGGTTGGGCCACAGGATAAATTGGAGTAGAGCAGGAGCACCGCACAGATCTAGCCACCCCAGTCTAAAATCAGTCTTCAGATCAAATACATGGCTTCACAAACCCACTGGTGCCTGGCCCTGTCCCACGAGGATCCCACAGGCCCATAAAAGATTCCCCCAGTGGGACTAGCAGGCCTCCTGTCTAGACCTGTCCTTGCAGCCACTGTGAGCACCCAGTATAGACAGACAAGCACCTAAGGACCTGCCACGTACAGATCCAGGCACCTGGAAAAGCTGCTGTGTTGAAAACAATTCCAAAAGCTCAGAGTCACTGGCGACAGGCTTCCCTGGTAACATTAGGTAGTGGGTAGGCAAAGAGGGAGAAGTCCAGGATGTACTTGGGCAGCACATCCTGCAGCAAGGCCCGTGGGGCATTGCACAGGTGGTAGTGCAGGCTTTCTGGGCTGGCCGGCCGGTACCAGGCTTGGCGAGCTGGGAACCGGACGTGGGGTGGGGCCCGCACCCACTCCAGCACCTGGTTGGCATCAGCCTCCAGCCTCTCATAGGAGCCCACGAAGTCGTAGTGCACAGCGCAGGGCTGGCACAGGTGGTACACGGGCATCCAGTGCTCGTTCATGTGCTCTGGGTCCTCGTCCACCAGGTATCTCAGGAACTCGGGAAAGGTGACATCGTCTCCCGCGGGGCTGGGCCCAGCCCCGGCCCGGTACCGCCTCACAATCTCTGCCCCATACCGCTGCTGGTACTCTCGGATCTCCCCAAACTTGTTGCGGTAAGCAGACAGGAGGCGTTCCAAGGGATCCCGCACGAACAGGAACTTAAAGTAGTGCTGCAGGCGGTAGCGAATCTCCTCAGGCCGCAGATCCGCCAGAAACACCAGGTCGTTGCGGTGGTCCATTTTGAGGCGGACATCCACGTTGTCCAGGACGCCGGCCAGCACTTTGAGCACGCGCTTCCAGTTGGAGCAGGCCACTTTGGGGACGTAGCAGTAGAGAAAGCGGTACCGGTCACTCACGAGGATGTGGCGCAGCAGGGTGCGCCGCTGCCCCACCGGCAGGTCCCAGGGGTCCCGGGGCATGCCCGGCTGCGCGCACACGGCCCTCAAGGTCCGGTTCCGGACGTCCTGCCGCACTTGCACGTCCGAGTCCCCGGCGTCTGAGGACAGGCCCCCCGACTCGGAGGCTGCCCCGCGCCAGGCCGCTCCTTTGTGGCCGGGAGGGTGCAGGGGAAGGGGCTTCATCTCCGCCAGGATGCCCCGCTCGATCATGAGCAGCAGCCCACTGGAGGCCACGATCACCGCGAACATCAGCATGGACGGCAGCAGCAGCGGGGGTCCCCCGAGCCCCGCGCGGGCCCTGCTCAGCGGCGCCCGCCTCGGTGCCCGGCCCAGGGGCTCGGCGCCATTCGGGGCGGCCAGTGGGGTCAGAGGGCGGGGGAACATGGTGCTCCCGCGGGGCGAGGGCCCGGGCAGGCCCGGCCGATCTCGGGGCTGCCGGGCGGGGGGCTCGGAGGGGCGGCCGGGCAGGCGGTCCTGGCGCGGAGGGGCGGCCGGCTCCCGGCGGCGGCTGGGGCGCGGGCCGCGGCGAGGGACCAGGGCCGGATGTCCCGCCCGGCCGCTCCCCGCCCCCCTCCCCGCCGTGACACGGCCCAGGGGCGGGCCCACGTTCCGGGTGGGAGGGAGGAGAGGAACAGGAGCCCGGGCAGGAGCGGCCTGAGCAGGGGGGCTACGCAGACCCCCCGCACACTAGGAAGACCGAGCGTGAGCCTGGGTCGCTCCAGTTTGCTAGGCTCGAGGACAAAAGCTGTGAGATCTCGAAGCCAGGAGAGCTGAGCCTCGGACCCAAGGCTCCCAGCACGTGCCCTCCTAGGACCGGGACCGAAGACCCCACCCACCCTCCTGCCACAGTTGGCAGAACCTCTCCATATGTGGATCGGAAGGCGGGACAGCACGCGGCACTCTGCGGCCCCTGCACAAGGGAGGCCTGTCCCGGCTGGAAGCGGGGTCCTCGGGCTGCGTCCCCCTGGCTGCTTCTACCTCCCCGACCCGCACAGATCACGGCCAGTCCAGAAAAAGACTGTCAGGCACTGGCTAATATCTCCATGGTGACCCGTCGGTTTAGTAATACCTGGGGACCACAGTGCTTATCCACTGGGCAATGTTGCAATGTGCGGAAATGGAATCTGCTCTCCTCTACATCCCAAGCAGTGGACTAACTGAACACTGCGCGAGGGGTGAGGGAAAATGCCTCGGGCACACTACTACGGCCAGTGTACATTTTTAGATGAGCCGAGGGCAGAACAGAAGGCAATACAGCAGTGCCTCGTTGCCTGGTGTTCAGTGGCATGAATGTGGCCACGTGGTGGTCAGAGTGGTCTGGATGGCAGTAGCCAGCTGGCCCCCATTTGAACGGGGAGCCCGACAGAGCATCTACACTTGACCATGTGAGAAACAGGGAGGCAGCAGGATTGGGGCCCAAGTGTAGGAGGCGCTCACTGAATGTTTTACGTGGCCTCCTTTAGTTGTCACAGCAGGTGGCTGCAGGGACATTTACAGCGGGGACAAGTGAAGGATCTAGTGGACATGGAGTTAGGGTTTCCTCAGGGGTTCTGAAGGATGACATGAAGGTGTCGGGCACAAGGATATCCCTTCGAATCTAGCATTGCGGGGGAAGTGGGATAATGACCAAGAAGCCTAGGCAGGCGCCCTACCTACATCCCAGTTGGATGCTTGCGGGTCTCTTCAGCAACAGTGCACTGTTGCTTCCAGCTGATGGATTATTTGCTACTGTGTCCATCTGTGAAATGACAGGATAGCACCCACCTTAAGGACCTTGTGTATAATGCACTTGATAGTAGAGCCTTAGCAAGGCCCTGGTGATGTCTGTACATACCACTAATCCCTTCCATGAAGAAGAGCATCAGGGATGCAGACCCATATTCTGAGCCCCAAGAATCCTCTTAGGGCTGTCCTCTCCACCCAGACCTCATCAACACAAGCTAGAACTGGGCGAACAGGAACGCTGCCAGCCACAAACCCTTGCACTTGGACACAATTTTGTTCTCACGGAAAGGAGTGCTCATTGCAAGATAAAGCCCTAGAGTTTCTGATGGCTTGTTCCCCAAAGCAGCAAGTGATAATGTGGTATCTTCATGTACCTGGTTAAGACTAACTCCCACTTTGGTCAGTGACCAGTGAATGTTGGCAACCTAAGGATTTCACAGGCCTAGACAGGCGGTGGTGACTTCTTTGATAGCGAATCAACTCGAAGCTCCCATTTCTGGTCTCCTTGCTTTGATGGGCACCTGTGCTGAACCTCAGGATTAAGAATAGTGAACCCCTCCTATTCTACATGCTAAAAAAAAATGACAAGACACACAGGCACGATCCTTTTCTAAATCAATACAATTTCTCAAATTTATTTTTTTCTTAAAGAAGTACTTCTAATCTCTGTCAAAAGGGAAGTGAGGAAAGGTACTCCCTCCCTTGTAAACACTGAAATACAGATCTGGGAAACCAGGATCGACACACACAAAAAGTGCATTTTACAAAATATCAACTAAAATATATTTTACATGGATTATGCTTCCATTGACTTCTACCAGCTGCATTTTCAGGTTCGAAAAAATATTTCCACATCTAAGATTTCAAAAGCATTCAGGTTCTGGGCAGCAGCCCCTGCCTCTGGGGAAGAGGACATCATGTCCTCACCTGTAGGTAAAGTTGGGCTCCTCGGCAGCCACCTAGAACTAGCTGGCTCTCCAGGGCTCCAGTCACTCTGCCAACCCTTCTGCCCCACCCTTCCAGGCTGACGCCTTCTTCCAACAGCTTATCCAGTACAAGAAGATGCAAGACCCCTTCCCTTCAGGCTTGGGACCATGCTTTTAAAACAGAAGCTTCACATCTGAAGCTTCCAGTCCTCACCCAGCCCAACAACCAATCAGAGCAACCTATCTTCTAAAGGTCAGGATGGGGGCCTAGGGGTGCCAGGATAGTGCCCTCAGGAGTCACTCTCACGTCCCACCAGTCTATTATACCATCTCCCCCAGAGCCACCACCTCCTCAGCCTGCTGGGTTTGTCTCCCCTCCCAGGAGAGGACCCAGTGCTGCCTTCCTTGGCTCCTGCCCTCCCCAGGGGCACGTCCTTGTGGAAGTGCTCAGCCAGCAGTGTCCAGGGCCAGCCCCCCCCACGCTCCTCCCCAGGGGCACGTCCTTGTGGAAGCGCTCAGCTAGCAGTGCCCAGGGCCAGGTCCCCCATGCTCCTCTTTGGTTCAAATGGGAAATGACCAGGTCTCCAGCTCCTCGGAGAACCCAGGTCCAGTCCAGGCAAGAACAGGGGGCTGAGCCTCCTAATCACTCATGGAGAGGGAGGGGGAGATTCTCTGAGGTGAGAAGAGTCTGGGCAACAAGAACACACTGAAAACGCAGGTCCTTAGCTCCTAGAGTGAGTGGCTGCAGCTCAGCAGGTCTGTGGACTTATACAGTGTTGATTCTCGCTGGGATGTAAATTAGTGCAATCTACAAAAGACTAGGGTAAGGGGTGGCAGGGCGAGGGAAGCCACAGCACTCCTTTGGTTTGATTTCAGGTGGGTGTGGCTTGAAGAGTCATGTGTGAGTTCTGCAAGAGGTTTCCCAGAACCTCTAAGTATAAGGCAAGAGGAAAAGTCTTCAACGAATCAGGTAGCAATCTTCCTTGCCCCTGCCCCGCCCTCTCCCAGCACCCATCTGCCCTCCCAGACATGATAAACCCCATGTTCTCAAGTTTTCTGGGAAGCCAGACCTGCTGGGTGGTCCTCAATAGGAAGCAGACAAGAGGCTGACTCCCAAGGTGGGCCACACCTATGACTTCTGGGTCAACTTGTGCCAGCACCAGTGGCTACTACAGGGTAGGGGGAAGCCAGGGAGAAACCTCGAGTCCAGGAAGAGGAAGTCAATGCTCTGGAAGGCAGAACATGGCTCTCTTGCCTCATAGGAACAAGCTCAGAGCTGTGCTAGAATGTGGAGCGCCTGGGCCCAGGCTGAGGGGAGCAGCGGGTCACAGTGCGTGAGGTAAAGCTGGCTCCTGTTCCCCTTGGAAGGCCTGGAGGAGACTAGGGACAGGCTGAGGGTTTGGTTCTGGAAGAACCTTACCCTTTCTCCTTGCCCCGCCCTTCCTTGGCCCATGTCCCTCGGGCTTGGCCAGCCTTAGGGAAGACAGATTCTCCGGGAGTGTCCACGATTGGGCCCCCCAAGCTAATCCGAGGACTGGTGCTTTTCTCATATCCTGGCCTCCTTTCTCATAGGGCCCAAAACCCATGGGGACCCTTGCCCTCCCCCCCAAGAGAGACACAGGCCAGCAACCTGTGGCCTCTTTCTTAACCAAGTGCTGTGCTTCGAGCAGTGCTCCCTGCCCGGACCCCAGTTGCCCAAGGGCAGCCCCAGCGTGAGCATGAGGAGGCTACTGGGGGTTCTTGAGGATGCGGCCATGGCGGAAGTCGTAGACATGGCGGCACAGGAACACCAGCTCGGGGTCCGTGTCCTCGGGCACTGTGCGGTGCGGTGGAGTGGAGTAGTCTGCAGACGGGGGCACCAGCGCTGTCTTTCGGCTGGGAAGACCTTCACCTCGGCGCTTGGCCATGGCGCAGAATCTGCAGTGACAGACCATTTGCTTTAGGACAGCCACTTTTTCAAGACCACTTTCCTCCCCACTGTGTCCTAAGAGCTGGGACTAATCTTTCTGTTCCCAAGACATGTTGCTTCTACTATCTGCCAAGTGTATCATCTCAGCTGCTGGGGAGTTACAACTGCCAGAACTTCCTTCCCAGAGGCCTCTCAGTTTTCCTAGATTTTTCTTAACAGTAGTCATCTCCAACTCTTCCCCAAATACTCTACCACAGAAAGGTAGAGTATATTCTTTCCTCAAAAAACAAAAACAAATCTAGGGTTAGAGGCAGGTTGTAAGGAAAAGAGTTCTGAGTCAGTAAGAATGGGTGCAGAGCAGAAAGTGACCACCTTGGGAACCTCACGCAGTTACTCTCAGGAGTGTGAAGAGGGAAGCTACCATACTCGCCTGCAGTACTCGGCAAAGGTCAGCACGTAGCACTTCTCTTCAATGCAGGCTACACTGTTCTGGTCCTGATGTCGTGATGCAAAAACTTCATTCTGTAAAGGCTCAAGGGGAGACGAGAGGGTTGGTTACAGGGGCAGACAGAGGCCTCACTCCAGGAACAAGCAGGCGCCAGCCCTCTGCCAGGGCAGCTGACTTGACTCCGGCAAGCTTCCCTGAACTCAGTCTTGACCTGTCTGCCCACCCCTGCCCTAGAGGAATAAAGGGAAACTGGTCTCCATTTTTCCTACGAGACAAAAAGTCCCAGCGGAGAGAAAGGAAACACAAAAGCGAGTGGAAAGCTTGAGGGTGAAAGAGGAGTAGTTTTGTCTCCCACTTTCACCCTTCAGAGAACACAGGGAGAGGTGTGCAGTGCTGCCCATTACTACTGCAGAACACAGTGGCTCACTTCCATTTCGCCTCCCCTTTCCTCCCACTAGGTCCTTCATTCCCTTCGGAACGAAAGTGCTTAGGAGGTTAGATCCCAGGAACCTGGCTGCTTCACAGCTGCTTCCCCATACCATGTCTTAATTCTACCACCTCATGCTCTGCCAGCCCACCCTACCCACCCCTGCCAGGCAGCTCACCTCATGCATGCTCGGGCTTCGGCCTCCCTGTAGGTGCTCAGGCCTGTAATACCACAGGAGGCTCATCATCAGCTCTCCTACAGGGACAACAAAAGAGGTCACGACTGGAGCTGACAACTGTACTTCCTTCAAGGACAGGCTGGTGAAGTTGTAGAGGTTCATCCAACCTCAGCTCCTAGTGCAAATCCTGCAGGCTATGGCCACCCATGTCCCCTGCCAAGCGCTTGGCAGCCTGGAATGCTGGGGTGACGAGGCACTGACAGGTGACGTTAGGGGACAGGTCCTCAGGTTCTGGCGATTAGCCAGGTGAACATCAGATTCAACCCAAGCCACAAGGTCACTGCAGCCTCCTGCAGCAGGCAGACCACAGCCAAGGGGAAGCCTCTGCTGGGAACAGCGTAGACTGAACTCCAGGCCAAACTCCAGGTAGGCGCCAACTTAACTCGGGGTTAAGGCCTTGGTGAAAGTAGCTGCCCCTTGGGTTTTCAAAAAGATAGTTACCCGATTCGGGGTTCTCCCAGAGGGCAGAGATCTTGGCCACATAAGGCGTGGACGTCTTTCTTGGGCCTGACTTGAGGAGGACGGTATCCCGAACTCGGATTGTCTCTCCATGCCGCTCTACTGCCTGGTAGCTCTTTCGGATGGCTGGTTCTGGCTCATCCTAGGCAACAAGTCAAAGACACAAGCAGGCTTTCAGGAGCTGTTTCAGGTCCTCAGAGTGAGGAGAGAGAGGCAGGAATGACATCTATCCTATGATTTCATGGGGACCCATTTCATTCAACCTGCTATGCATGTTTGCATGCCGGACCCTTCTCTCTGGCTTTCAGGGACAGGATTCGGGGGTGGGGGGATTCCCAAGCTTGGAGAGGGAAATGGGAATAGGGTGAGAAACTAGGCTGCAGCTTTCTAAACACTATGTCCCTGACAGCAAGCAGGCTCTCTAAGCATTCTAGCACTGGCTCCCCAGTGGGATAGTCTGGGTTTGAACCCTAAGACCACTATTTTAGGCGGCAATGTCTTGAGTAAGTTAATCCATCATTTAGTCTCGGTTTCCTCCTCTGTAAAAAGGGTAATTATAGTACTGTGGGATGCACACTGCAGAGGTGAGGACTAAAGGGGATAAGTAGGCAAAGCACTCCACTCAGTTGTGGCATCAGATCAGAAGTGCCCAATTCACTATCTTTCACTATCCCAAGAGGTTCTTCAATCCCTTAACTTCCTCTGTTCATCCCAACATCCCCTCCATATGCCCATTCCAAAGACAGGCACTGTACACAGGTATGAGAGGTCGGAGACCACAGTCCCTGGGAGTTCATGACATATGAAAACCACCAGGACATGTGGTAGAGAATCAGTAGAGCTTGGCAAGTGACTGGATCAACGTGATCTGATTCTTGAACTGAGCCCTATTACCTCTCAGAGTGGCCAGACACATTTTACTGCGGTTCCAGCATCCCTACCGCCCCAGCCCTATCTCCATCAGCTAAGAGTCAACACTCACCAAGACATAGACCGCTTTCTCACAGGCAGCCCCTACAGGTACCCAGCCATTAGTGCGGCGTCGACGACGTCGGCGAGGGCGTGGGCGCTGGGCACGCGGCTGTTTGGGGTGGCTGGGCCTTCGGGCAGCCTTGCTCCTCACAGTGTGCCTGCAGCTGGAGCCTGTGCGCAGACCCGACTTGGAGCCACTGGGAGGCTTGGCACTCTGGGGACATGCTCGGGCTACTGTCTGGGGCTCTGAGGTGGGTGTCTGAAGATGAGGGATGGGTTCTGCAGCTGGTGGCACACTGGGCACAGGGCATCCCAGGAGTGGGTGGGCAGGTGAAGCCGGATGGCCAGCTTCTGGGAGAGGAAATTCCAGCTGGCCCAGGGATCTGCAGCCTTCTAGAAAAAGGAGAGTGGGTCAAGGCAGGGTAGGGACAAATCAGAACCCCTCCAGCCATCTATCTTGGTCCCACATGTAAAACTCAAAGCAGATAAAGTGACAGGTGGACAGGGGACTTTTTTTGACCTTGGAGACTGGCCAGTAGACACTCCCATGTTTCTTTCTAACGAAAGAAAAGGCAATAGGACGCACAGCTTTGTTATTATGACTTAAGCTTCCCTCAAGCTTTCACAGTGCTTAGGAGTAGGGGTTTTGAGTTGAGACTGGGGTATAAGTCCCATACCTACTACTTACAAGCCATGTGGTCTCAGAAAGTCATGTAGCCCCTTGGTGCATGTTAAGTAGTGCTTATGAGTATCATAAATAATTTCTTAATTGTTTGCCTTTTGAATATATTAACTCATATCACCTCTACAACAACTCTGTAAGTGAGGTACTATTACTGACACTTTACAATTGAGGAAAAAACACAGCAACAACACTGTTGTGTTACTGGTTTGTCCTATGGTTATGTGGAAAGGAATGGGGGCCGGGGGCATTTCACTCCAGGCAGTTTGGCTCCAGAGTCTGCCTAATCACATGGCTTCGTGGCCTCCTGTATGTGAAAGAGTTTCAACAAACAGCGTGTGGCACACAGGACTTAGTGGTGGTCTCTGTGGGGACTGACACACAAAAAGGAGTAACAAGGAAGAAGCAGACTATTCTCAGTTTTTAGGATTCCAGTTCATGCCAGAACCTGATACAACCAGTCTGGCTAGAGTCAAGTGGTCTATAAAGTTCTTTTATAGACCCCGACATAAAGTAGCAGAGGGAGGAAGAACTCCCCAGCAGCAGGGCAGACCTTCAGTCACCCTATTTTCTACCAAAACCAGAGAGGACACTCCTAATTTAGGGCTGTCTTACAAGCTGGGCACGAGCCACTCAGGTACGACGTAGGTCTTGCCAGAAAGGCCACCAGAGCATGGCCTTTAGTGTACCTTAACCATGCCAAGGAGCTCTGCTAGTCTGTTCCTAGGTGCACCACCCTGTCGACATCCAAGTCCCACATGATCTGGCACCCGTGTCTGGGCACCTCTTCTTTTCTAAGACCTGTGTGGCGAAGACAATGCTACCACATCTGGCATTACCTCCTGAGCCCAGAGTGCTGACCCGCAGCAGAGAGATGGTCTGGGCTTCTGGAAAATGAGGACTGTTAGCTTTCCTGGGGGATGGAAGAAGTATGCACACAAAATAAGGGATACAGGAATGACTGACATGGTAAAGTCTTAGTTCTTTGCCCTTTCCCCAGGACTGGGGATTGAAGCAAGGGCCTTGTACATGCTAGGCAGCCACTTTTCTATGTCAGGCCCATACCTATTTCGTTTGAGATAGGGTCTCGTTCTATAACACAGGCTAGTCTTGAACTTATTAATGACCCTCCTGCCTCAGCCTCCCAAGTGGCTGAGATCACAGGCTTGTACCATCAGGCCTGGTAAAAGCTCCAATTTTTGTATCTCAGGGTCTAAAAATAGATTCTCAATTTGAAGGATAGACCCTTTTTGCCCTCTTCACCACTACAATGTTAGATATCGTCAAACCAGAAATCCCACTGACAGCCCAGGCAAAGCAGGCCGCAGGAGGTAAACGTGAGGTCCCTTTCCTGGGACTGATTGGAGGCCCTGGGATTTGTGTAGGTGATTCCTTCTTTTTTAAAGCCCCCCCGGGGCTGTCTAGAGCTGTAACCCAGGATCTAGGATGCCATTTCAGAGATCCAGCAGCCCCCCTCAGAAAGCTTACCTGCTGCAAAAGGCATTTTGTAGGGGCAGCCGCCACAGGTAGTGCCAATGTGGGTGAGAGACAAGGGCAGCACTCCACAGATGCTGTAGCCATTCACGCCAGTGTCCTCGCTGGAGCAGTATCGAGATGAGCTCCAGGGAGGATGCTGGAAAGGGATGCCTGAGGGCACTGTGCTTGGGGCCAAGAGAAGCCCCTCATTAGGGGCTGCCACTGAAGACAGCTTGCCTTCTGGGAGCATGGGGCAGGGGGAGTAGCCCCCGCACTGTAGCCCGTCTTGGCCACAGTACAGGTAGAAGCTGCCTACTGCCGTGAGCTCAGGCCCTCTGCACAGGCCACTGTAGTCGGCAGGGTTGCCAGGCATGGGCAGTGGGGACAGCTGAGGTGCAGGGAAAGAGGGCTGATGCAGTTCCTGCTTGGGGGCGGGTGACTCCTCGCCTGGACGGCCAGGCTCCGGCTTCAGGGCTGCCTGACCACCCATCAGCAGAGGCAGGTGGGGGCGCAGTCCTGAGGGGCTCTCCAGAGGCTTGTTCAGAGGCTGATAAGGTGGCTGGACGGATGGCCCACGAGGAGTAGCAGATGGCCACGGCTCATCGGGTTGCTCCTGCCAGTTGGGGTGTCCTGCAACCTCCCCAGAGCCAGCTCCCTGCCGGGTCTTGGGATAGTTCTTGCCATTGACCTTGGCCCACTTTGGCTGCAGGACCTTGGGTGCCAGAGGCTCAGCGGAGCGCCCATCTGATTCCGAGTGGGCTCGGGGAGACCGGAGGGGCAGCTCCCGTTCCTGACTGAGTTTTAGGAAGGCAGCTGCGTTTAGGCTAGCCAGTCTCTTGGGAGCTGGGTCTCCATCTCGGCGGGCTCCTTCATCTGGGGTGGGCTCTGGGGACAGGTCCCGATTTCCTTCTCCGAGGTCTCCCAGCCGAGGTCGTTTCTTAGAGGAAGACCAGCCCCCAGTGGCTCGGTCCCGGCTACGGTGGGGGTCTCCCCCTCGGTTGCGGCGGGTGCCTGCCAGGCCACTGGTGTCCTCCCGCTCCAGCAGCAGGTTGTTGAGCGCTTCTGCATTGAGGGATGCGAGGCGCCGCTTCCGGGGCTGCACAAAGCCAGCAGAGTCCTCGCTGGATGAGGCAGGGCTGGGAGGCTTGGGCAGGTCAGGCGGCAGCTCGTCAGCCTCATCTGCACTTCGTGGACCAGCCACACTCTCCAGACGTGTCAGTAGCACTTTGCAGGTCTTGGGCTTGTCTGGGACCAGTGACCGCTTACGCAGCGGGTAGTTCTTGCGCCGTCCTGTGAGGTGCCCAGGGCTTTCAGCTGTGCCTGGTTCCACACCCTCAGCCCCCTGCTCCATACTGCTGTCTTCCATCTGCAGAGGTTCCCGGCAGCCAGTGGGGCTGGAACTCAGCATGGGAAGGGACTTCCTCCGAGTGTGTGTCATGGAGTCCCTACAACCTGCAGAAGACAGGCAGTAAGAAAAGCCAGCCCTGGCCTTCCCCAGCATTACCTCTCCCTCTGGTTCACTTCTACTCTGCCTCCAGATGGGATTTTCCTGGGACCCCCCTTCCAGAGCACAAGGATTCATGCGAAGAGGCTACCAACAGTTGTGCAAGGACGGTTTTCTCGGCGCTCCTTTTAGCCAGTCCCTATGAATTAAGGCGCTGGAAAGCCTGAGCAGTGATGCAGATACCAAAGCCAAGGCTCAGAAGGAGCCGAGGGCAAAGCTTTCATTTTTTCCTTGTTTTCAGACACTTGAGAGGAGGCTCTGAAGGTCAGGATGGGATGTTGGTGGTAGAAGCCTTTCAGGAATATTAAAGCACTAACTCCTCGGAGCTCAGTCAAGCCACGGTGCCTGGACAGCCCTAGGTGGCAGCCCCATTTAATATGGCTCAGATTCTAGGGAGACTGGAAGCCTGGATATGAACTAATGTCCAAGATACACCAGTAGCCTTTTTAAGTCCAGCCCTGACCTTCGGTTCTCCTCCTTGGTAATCGGGTCGTCAGGCAATGGGCAGGATGAAGGAGGTGGAGTCTCAGGAAGCTTAGGGCTCCTGGGGTATGATGCCCACGAGCAGGCATCCCAAACTTCTAACTCCGTTTGGCTTGGAAGATATTCCATGCTATATACCCTTGGGGCAGCCAGAGCCCCAGTTCTGAATGAAAAAGGTTAGAACTGGCTGAGTTGTGCACTGAACACTCCTACCACCAACTGATGCATAACTTGGGGGATGGGGTACAGGATTGGGGGCTGGTGGTCAGACTACAGAGCTGTTTACTCCCCATCCATTCCCCAAGCCAAAACACCAAGTGAGGTAGGTGCCAGACAGGACCGGTGCCCCTCACCAGGCACCCCAGTGACCCCTCCCCACCCAGCAGGCTTTTCAAAGTAGTATCCACACGGCTATTGTTATTCATACTCTTGAAATACTGGAAGCTGGAGCAGGCCTGCTGGGCCATTCATTTAACCCCTAATGCCCCAAGCCTGAGGACTTTCAGAGATTTCAGAGTTCTTTCCAATTCATTCTTGCGGCCTTGGACATGCGGCTGATGTTGCTGGGTGCCTTCTCGCCACAAACATGCTGTACTAGCTAGCAGAGAAAGGGTGCTCAGAAAGCTCGGCTGAGGACAGTGTGAGCAACTCTCACCTGAGAAAGGACTTGGAAAACTGGAAAGGGGAGGCACCGGGCCAAGTGAACCTGGCCCACGTGTGGGGACCTGCCACTGTCCGGAGATCAGGCCCCAGGCAGGACAGAGTCACAGAAGGCAAATCCATTCATTCCTGAGGCGGAGGTGAGCTCCTAAAAATCCCAGGCATCTGTGAGGCTTCATAAGTCTCTCTCTGCTGCTCTGGATCAGTGGCCACTGTCTCTGACTGCCCAGCATGCTCGCTAGCTTCTCTCCTCAAAGCATTCTAATTACAGACAATCCGCAGGCCCTTCTTGTAGACCAGGGCACCCCGTGTTAGCAGTGGAGGAGCAAACGGCGAGGAGTAGCAGCTCCCAGCCCCACATCTGTATGTCCTAGCAAAGTCAAGTTCTGTTTTCCCCATTCCAAGGAGCTTAGAGACAGAAGCAGCTGAGCACGGGCTGAAGCCCCTCAGCAGGCCCCGAGTCCTCAGAGTGGCCTTGAGGTAGTCCTGGGAGGGCCGAGGCTGAGGTCTCCTGGGAGACCTCAGGAGCAGGAGAGGAGTGAGGGGATGCAGCGGTGCAGAAGGACACCCACGCTCGTGGAAGGCCTCCTCCTGAGGAGCAGAATGAGTGTTAACTCTCTGCTGGCTGAAGGCGAGCCACATGGGTGGGTCAATGGTCTGGGGACAACTGCACACAAAGAAAGCGAGGGACTCCCTCTGGGCAAGCAGACTCCCAAGTAAGGAGAGGTGGAGAACACAGGCAGTGCTTGGACCACCGTGAGCATCCTGGACCTAGAGCCTGAGAGTGCTCTCTGTAGAGATGGCCACTCCTTAAACTCCGCTAAGCACTCCTGTCCCCAGGGACAACCACTATCTCCAGGGATGGGCACCAGGGGAAACCTCTAAATCACAGGGCTGTGTAAGTCCCATTTTCAAGGCAAGCACAGAAGTCTGCTAGTCACCACTGAATCTGCCAAATGTTAAAAACACCCAGGGCCATCAAAGCACATCACAAAACAACCCCCAGCTTTCATGTGGTACCTTAGTGGCCGTCTTGAGGGGAGGCTGGGGTCTTTGCTGACAGCCTCTGCTGCCCCTGGGTATGAGGAGAGCTGGTATGAGTCACGCTTTGAAACACCTGTGAGAACCTTCGCAGCAGCTTTTCCCTGGGTGGGGCTCTCAGCTTGCCAGGGCCCCTCCAACCTGCACGGGTGGCCCAGCGAGGCTGGCTGGAGGAAGGTCCCAGCAAAGCAGGAGGCTTGGCTACTATTCCAGGCAGGCACACTCCTGCTGCCCCTCCTACTCACACTAGTTCAACCAGGAACTTTCTACCACTGCCAACAAACTGGCTTTCCTCAGTAGTGGCCTCCTCTTCTCTAGAAAGCCTTGTCCTTGCGACCCCTTGATGGAAGGTTCCCAGAAGGAGTCCCCAGGGGGCTTCACCTCTCACCTAGATGGTGTCAAGCGAGCTTTCACTACAGAAACCAGTTCAACTGTCCTCATCTCTGAACAGCTGCCCTGAAGGGAAGTGGTTTGGCCAGAGGGCCTCTAAGGCCAAAGACCCAGAGAACGATAAGTTAAATTAAAAATTCCCACAAGCATATGTCTAAGTCTGCAAACAAGCCACCTTCACTCCTGGTGCATCAAAGGCTTAAAGCTGAGGGGGGATCTGGCTCAGCCTAAGCACCATAGTGAGACAGGAGGGCTCAAGTTTGCCATCCCCAGAGACAGGACCGGCAAGACGCTCTGACTCTTGCTCAAAGAGCACCACATGCCCGACCAATGCCAGCAGAGCACCTTCACGGCGCTATGTGCCCAGCTGAAGGCTTCGGCAAGGGGAGTTAGAAGCCTGGGCTGCAATACGGGAGAAATGGGGGGAAAGGGTAAGCAGTGGACAGTCAGGTTGCAGTAAAAATCATGCCCATAAGCGGCATCTGTTCAGGGACACAAGAGTCTTGGTCCCTGCTCTCTACTTACTCAGTGTCCTAGTCTCAGAGTCTCAGGACCAGGGCTGCGTTCTACTGACTTTCCTGAACCCTCTCTTATCCACCTAACCAGAAAATTTTGCTTCGTTTCTTGTGGGAGAAAAGTGTTCAGGGTCTTCAATAAGGACGGATCAGGTGTCACCGGGGTGAAGGCCAGGAGGGGCACTTTCTCAGCCACCTCTCTCCCACTACAACTAAAGTCACACAACTGGGTGAGTTAAGCAAGTACTACCTTGCTGCATCTCTCTTGGAATAACCTCTTCCACCACAAAAGGAGAAACACTTCCCCGAAATCCTAGATTTTCCAAGTCTTCCATCAAAGTGCAAAAGCGGCGAGAGGACAAGGTCAGGCTCTCCTTGTAGTTGGTGTCACTTCATGGGAAAATAGACGAAGCTGCTATGCTTCTTGTGGTAAAGCCAGGAAAAGGTACTTTATTTCCTGAATCTCTTGAAGATGGAACCAAAGTACTAAGACAGGCAGACCAGCTTGCGTGGGTGGAGTAGCTCATTATAGGTGGTTTGCCTAGCATGTGTAAGACCCTGGGTTCCATTCCCAACTTAGGCAAAAATTAAAACAAATACTGGCTCTGCGTCAGATGAGCAACTTATTTTCCCCGAACTTAGGATGCCTGCCTCATCTGAAACAGATGTGCCAGAATGAACCTTACTTCCCAGCGGTGGCAAGATGCTGTGGGGAAACTTTAGCCAAGAGCAGAAGTCAGTATCTCTCCATCCCCTCCAGGTCATAAAAAAGTTCTTAGCAGGAGCCCAAGGCAGCCTCGTCTTGTGGCTGTGAAAACCCAAGCGTCCAGCCTGTACTTGCACTCTCTTTGCTCTGCTCAGGACACCCAAAGAGCATCCCAAGGAAAGATGATAACATTGTCCTTTTTCCTAGCAGAGCCCCAACAGGGTGATGGTGTGTGGGTGGAGTGGGAGGGAGAGTGCTCAGCTTATAACACAGCTCTTGCTGCCTGTGTATTGGGGTGTGTGTGGGGGAACAGAGACTGTACCCGAGCAATCCTTCAACACCACCTCCATGCCTCTGAGACTCTGAGAAACACTCGAAAGACAAGCTCCTGAGAGGACGAAGGCAGGGCCAGGCTCAGGATTGGACCAGAGCGCATGCATCTGCCTACCTGTCTTAGCTTCTGACCGAGGCTCTACTGAAGACATCCACAAACAGCCCAAGTGTTCTTATGTTCACAGCAGTAAAGCGCTCCAACCTAGGCACTGCCAGGGAAGCAGTAACCTTGCCCACCAATTTCATCTGCAACCACGTAAAGATCCTAGAAACACCTGATCAGGAAGAATGGTGTATAACCAAAGGGAACTGACCTGACCCATCTGGATGCAGGCTTGGTTTGGAATGTTCTCAGGTTTGCATTCATTTGAGAAACCATACCCACCACTCAGAGGCACTAATTCTGTTTCTGGTCTGTCAGATCACCTGGTCCTCATTGACATGACTGGGGCTTCTGGGAGCCCAGAGAGAGAAAGAGTAGCTGTATTGGGAAGGTTTACATGCATCCCAAGTAGGTAGGATCTGATCTATCAAGCAGCTCAGCTCTGAAGCCGAGACCTATCTTACCTACTCTGACCATTCCAACAGGAAAGCCCAAAGGACTATGGTTTTGTAACAGGAGTCCAGAACCTTAGCTTACTTCTAGCTCTGGAGCCAAAGCCAGACAGACATTCCATTTCCTGTAGCAGTAAAGGCGCACAGATCCCACTGGGAGGGAGAGTTCTAACTTGGGTTATAGACTCCTTCACTCATGTCAGAAATTAACGTATGGGCCAGTAACAACTGCAGGGTTGGTTAAGTGTTTTCTCAGATAGTTAACTACCAACATCCTAGTATTGAGGAAGGCCAGGGGCTGAGAGAGGTAAGTCAAGAGGGCATCCTTCAGCTCTACACATTCCAGGGTCAGGGAGCTATCTCAGCAGTTAAAGTGATTGCCGTGAAAGCAGAGGGACTAGCTCTACGGACTTGGGGTAGAGAGCACTGTATTTTAGCCATACTAATGTTTCTCTTTAAGAAACTGACAAGTTAGAAGGTAATCATATTCCAATTAGTCTTTCAAGCTTTCTTTAAAGGTCCATGTCCCTACCATAAGCAATCTGTCTTCCCCTCTCTTCTGCTGCACAGTTCTGTGGCATACAGCACCTCTTGTGACCTTTGCCCATTCAGCTCCTATTGGTTGCCAGTCGCCTTCAGCCCCACACAGCAGAGGTGAGACTCCAACGGGGATGAAGCCTCTTTGGGCTTGGTCAAGGGCCTAAATTTCAAGCCATGCTTGCTTTCCTCATCCACATACAAAGACTGTTGTCAGGATTAAATAAGAATGTGTGTCAAGTGTATAGCAGAATGCCTTGTATACAGTGGATGTTCAATATGAACTCGTTCCCCCCCCCACGAATATCAAGTTTAGGACTGAAAAATGAATAGAAAAGATGGAAACTGAAGTATTGGCCTGTGGAACACAGGGTAGGGCGGCACAAGCTGCAATGAGCACAGAGCTCTCCAGAGAGCTTTGGGTCATTTCTCAAACTCCATGTCACCAGCTCATTAACCTGCCTACTTACCTGCGCAGGAGCAGCCGAGGAGCATTGAGGATGGGGCTCAATGGTGGAATGCTTGCTTGTATCATGCATTAGAAAAGGAGTAAAGGGGGGGATGTACGTCAGGCTTAGTGGCCTATAATGTCTAATCTAAGCCTGGGGACATAATGATGCGCTGCCTCCAGATCTGAACACTGAACGGAAGTGACCACTCAGGTCCTGATGGAAGTTTCTGCCCCCTATCTCCTCAGAGAACCAACTTCCTGAATGAGGCAGCCATGAAGAGGGAGATTCAGGGCTGGGAATTCTAAACACTTCAGTGACAGGAGTGAGTCACAGGCAGATCCTGGTGCTACTATACCCACAACAGGTTCCAAGCTGGTGGGAGGGACAGGTGGGCTCTTACTCCCTTGCTTATAAATGCCATCTACAGAGCTTAATACAAGTGTGCTGAGTGGGGCTGGAGAGATTGTTCAGTGAGTAAGGGCACCTGTTTGAAGATCCGGGGATCTGAGTACCATCCTTGAAGCCGATACGGTGGAGAGAAATGGCCTCTAACCTCCACCATGCATGATAACATACATGTGTGTTCTCTCATTCCAATAAATAAGGAAATAAAAAAGAGCCTACTGCCGAGGTTCTTTTTCAGACTCCCTTTTAGCCATTTGTCTGCTTGTTGGTGGCAATACTAGGAGGCAGGCTGGAAAAAAATAAGTTCAAATTCACTGGGTGGCCTGTGGCTCAGCACAGGATGTACACATCTGTAATCTAAAAATCTAAAATCTGACATGCTTCTAAATTCAAAATCTTTTTCAGAACTTTTCAAGGATTTCAAAAAGCTTTGGGTAAAGGATGCTCAGTCTGTATGACATTTCTACCCTTGCCTAACGGCACCATTTGAAGCCTAGGACAAGAAACTTCTGACCTCCAAGTTTTCCCTCATTCCCAGAAGTTCACTATGGTTTATTCAAATTAATCCACAGTCAGTAAGTTACTTTAGAGCCAGTGAAATGGCACAATTAGGTAAAGGTATTCACACACAGACCTGGCAATCCGAATTTGATCTCTGGAATCCACATGATTAGAGAACCAACTTACAAAAGTTGTTTGTCCTCTGACCTCTACAGGCTCCACACACCTGCTCTATCGCTCTCTCTCATGTAAAACAAAAATAAGTTACTTTCTATTTACCCCCCCAACCATCCTTTTCTCTCTTTCAATTTCAACAGCCACCTAAGGAAAACAATCTACTCCTTAGTCTCAAACCATTAATGAACTAATGAATGAATGAATGAAATTTTAAACACACTTAAGACAAAGAATGTCAGAGATGGGCTGGGGATATAGATCAGTTGGTAGAATGCTTGCCTAGCATGCATGAAGCAATGGTTTTCCATCCTTAGTATTGAATAAAATGGGGTGTGGTGGTACACACCTATACTTCCAGCACTTGGGATCATAAATAACTGAAGGTCAAGGCCAGCCTGAGATACCTGAGACTCTGCTCAAACCAAAAAACAAAACAAGAGAAGATAGGAAGATGGAATCAGCAGCAAAGAACCAGTATTAACACCATCAATCCCCAAGTTCCCGCGTGCTCAGAGCAGGCACCGTGACTCTTCAGAGGCCTCTACTGTAACAGGAGGATTATCATGTCTGTCCATGCAACAGACATGGGAGAAAGTTACAGTCTCCTTCTCAGAAGAATGAAATTGGTGCAAAGAGATTAAAAGGGAGGCTGGAGAGGTAGCTCAGCAGAGAGGATCAGAGTTTGGGTCCCAGCGCTCACATAAAAAGCCAGGTGTGCACAGTCAAGTGTACCTATAACCCCAGTGCTGGGCGAAGGAAACGGTCCTCAGGGTTTGCTGGCCGCCAGCCTAGCCCTAGGCTCTGAGTGAGGTGGAGATGGCATAGCAGGACTCCTGATGTCCTCTTCTAGGCTCAGCACATTCAAGCACAGGCACATATACATGCGCACACATCATTAACACACTAATAGCTAAATTAACTTTAGTAACAAAGAGGCATGTGCCTCTCAGAGAACCAGATTTGTACCCTACATGTTGATGCCTCTATCTAGGGTCTCACTGGATAGCTGCTGGATCACAGATCAACAAGCGTTCCAGATAACTTGCACATTCTATTGTTTTTTCCCAGTTAATCATTGCCATTACAATATGTTAGTTTTTGTTGATTCTTCATCACAAAGGAATTGAAGATGTATTCCATTAAAATAACATCCGTGGACTAAAAAAATATAAACATAATTTAAACAACTAGGTGTGGTAAAACACACTTGTAATCTCAGTACTCAAGACGGTGAGGCAGGACAGAGGACAGAGCCTCTAAGGCTAGTCTGTGTTACATAGTGAGGCCCTGCGTTGAAACACTAAGAAAAAAATTCAAAGCTTTCAATAAACTTTTACATGTAGCTTTGAAACAAATCCATTTATGACTTAGAAAATCTGGAAAGATGGCTCAGGGGTTAAGCAGAAGGCCCTGAGTTTAGATCCCAGGTCCCACGTGAAAACACCAGGTGAAAATGGCAGCAGCCTGCACTTCTGGCCCTGGCAGAAAACCGAGTGAAGCAAGGAGGTAGAAGCAATCCAAGATCATTCCTGAAGTTACCCTTGTTCTTCCCAAGGACACATAGTGCCCTCTGATATATACACACACACACTACAATTTTAAAAATAAAATGATTTTCTAATAAATCCAGAAAATCTATAAACCTTCCCTACATATCTATGTTAACCCCAAGTGAAAACACTCCCCTCTACCCCCCAGATTACAATGGAGTCTAGACCAGGAGCAAATGAGTTACTGCAGATATCACCTTAACTTGTTGAGATACAGTAACTGCATTTGGCTTCCTGTCTTGAGCAAAAACCTTCCAGCACTTTCATTTTTCTCTAACATCATCTCTCTCCCTAGATTTCTTTTCTGTGTTCTATGGCAGCTCTATGACCCTCTAGAGGTATAAAGCGAGGGACATCCCTCTGACTACAGTGGAAACGTGGCTCCACCTTCCAGCATGCTTGTCAAGGCCTCCTGGCCTTGATCAAGTGGTATCTTGATAACTTCGCACATCTTCTAAAAATTAAGGCTTCACTTCTAAACTGCTGGATCACATGGGGATGTGATTAACAAACTGTCTTTCCCAAACATTTAGGACAAGCAAAGTAGCCACAGTGGGAGGAGCTAGGCATGGACTATTTCTTCTGTAGCAGGAAACCGAAAATGCTGTGCCCATAGAGGCAGAAAGATACTAGATCCACCCTTACCTGAGGTTCATATCCCTATTCTACCCAAATTCCACAGAAAAGGACCTCGGGCAAAAGAAAATAACTAGACCAAGGTCCTTATGGATATCATGAAAAGTCACTGTCTTTATTCATTAGAGTAACTTAATTATGGTATCTTGAAAATTTTCAATTCACATCAGTCAGGCTGAGAGACAAACCCAAGTTACTTCCTTGGTGGATCAAGGACAATACTGTGTGTGGGGGGGGGGCAAGATGCAGCACTACAATGAGTTAGATGAACAACCATCCTTGAAGAGTATTTTCCACTGAGCAAATAGAATCTGGTGGCTACAATCCCAGGAAATAAGTAAAGTCCTGGATGTGACTTACAAGGGGGTCTGTGCACCAAACCCAGAGGACACACCAAGATGCCTGGGGCACGATACCCCCACCTGGACCCCACCACTTGGCAGCTCTAAGCTACAGTCTACTGCTGTGGCTCTTCCTCAGCCTCCCTTTTAGCCATTTTACTGCTCATTAGTGGCAATACCAGGAGGTAGGCTGGAAAAACATAAAGGAGCTCAAATTCAAACCAGTCAGTTTACTCTAGTTAGGTGCCTCCCATAAAATCAGGCAGGATCTCATCATACTGGACCGCCTGGGCCTGACCTGAAGAGGTAACAGCCTGAGGGGTCAGGAACTGTAGAGTCTCAGTTCCTTAGGAGTCAGGAGTCTATGCATCCCATCGTCACTACACATGACATGCTCCATCTGTTTGGGGCTAAAGGGCACTTCAGCCCTGAGCTGGCCCATGAGGACAAGGCCAGGCCTGCAAAGCCAGGATGCTGGGGCTCCCTCAGAACTAAAGCACATTCTTCTTGTCCCTCCAAGTCCCAGCACAAAGGAAGTAAGCCCTTGCCAGACTGTGCTCGCAAGTTCCCATAAATACTTGGGCTGGGGTAGTGCTGCTTATGTAAAATGCTTCCCCATTGAGAGATGCTGCTTTATTTACATTCTTCACAACCCATTCATAAAAAGGAGGCCCTTTAATGTTGGAGCTGTTCGTATAATGCTCCATAAACTCGCAGCTTCTGCTGGCAGCCTTAGTTCAACAGAGACTACTTTTCAACTCTGAAGACTTTTTTTTTTGCTTGAGGATCTTTTTATTCTTCTTAATGACTCAACTTGCGACAGGGCACAGAGGCCAGATGTTGTCTGAGTTAGACCAAGAGGAACAGCACCAGATAAAATGAACGAGATCTCTTGGATGGTGGGGTGGAGCTGAGGAGAAATGAAAATAATTAAAGGTCCCATAGAATTCTAGCTTGCAGAAGACATACTAGGAGGTTCAATTTCCTCCAGGTCTTTTGAAATTTCTTTTTCGGGTGTCAAATGCTCCCTAGTTTGTATCTCTATACTAGAGATGGTACAGAAAGTACTTTATTCCAAAAGGAAGAGAAGTTCTCTTTCTAAATTTTAATTTGCATCATAGATGAATTAAAAAGGTATTTTCTTTCCTGAACTTAAGCGATCCACAGTTGTGGGCTCCGAAAGAGGCGGAATTTGCTTGGTGCGAAGACGCCCAGGCAATCCCCACAAAGAGGGGAAGGTATATGCTGCTCTAGACGCACAGCTACAACATAGCAAGCAGACGAGCAGAGTACCCAGGAGAGGCATTCTGAGGTGGTTTTTCCTGAGCTACAGTAGGAGGAAAGAAGTAATACATTTTTTTGTTGTTGTTTTAATTGACGGGGAGCGGTCTGCATTGCCATGGCAACAGTGAGGGGTGGCCTTCCAGATTGGAAGGGAAATGCTGGTCCATTAATCATCAAACTGGGGCACAAAAGAGAGGTTTGGGGGAAGAAGATAGATGCAGACTATGTTTTTCACTGTCTAGTTTCAAGCCAGTCACCAGTATTCTTCCCGTTTCCCCCAATGATCCAGGCTTGATGGGAAACACATACCAAGTTCTGGAAGAGCCACAACAGCACCTTCCTTTCTCACAGGTCCAACATGGGTCAGCCTCTAAAGTAGAGACATCGCTTATAAAATGAACACTGAAAGTCCCAGCCATGGAGCAGACCCAGGATTTTTTTCCCTGTTCTGTTCTCAGAATGTTGTTTTCTCCCTCATTTACACCAAGATGAGAAGAGATAAAACATATGGATTCATTTAGCGTGGACAACAAGGGAAACTACAAAAGAACAGCAAAGTCGGGTATAGAGAATGTTGTAGTGGGGTAGGAAGCAAATGACTCCGGTCCTTTTCCAACTTAGGTCTTCATGGTGTCATGGGAAACCAAGTCTTCACCACGGATGCATTAGATATAGTGAAAAAGTCCATGCTAGTGGTCCCCAAACAGGCCACATCTAAACATACTGGACAGAAAAGGTGAGCAACCCAGGAGGAAACCCGCTTTTATTTCTGGTTGAAGCCAAAGGTTTTTATTCCCACCAAATTCAGTGGCCGACTAAATTTACTCATTCATTCAACAAAAAGGATGTACGCAGCATCAGAGGACCACTGGACTATTCACATAAACACAAGAATTTAACTCATTATTATCCCTGTCCTGAAGAAACATCTAGCATACACAAGCTCATGGGCCCTAGCAAGTGAGACAGACAAATGAGACAGTTGACCAGAGGGAGGAAAGCAGAGGGTAGGGGCAGGACCAAAGAGCAAGGAGAAATATGTGCATCCCGTGACTAGGGAAGAGCCATAGGGATATGATCTATGGTCAGGTAGCAGAAAAGGGGGAGTTATCACAGTTAGATGGGTGACTTGTGGAAGGGGTTGTCTGGAAAGAATAATCTGTTAGCTGTGTACAAAATGACCACGAAAGACTAAACACAAGAGGAAAAAGGAGGCAGTGACAACATAGGCTTAACATGGGGACAATGGGCTAATAGATAAAGGGAGAGAGATAGAGAGCCAACCATAGTTGGCATGGTGGCACACACCTGTAAATCCAGCACTCGGCGGGACTGCTGCAGTTTCCAGGCCAATATGAACTATAGACTAAGATCTTGGAAAGGGAGAGGGACCAGAAGGAGGGAGATCAGGACTTGTTACTGGCTCTACTCTCCAGAACCAGCCCTTTCTAAACACTGTTGACTGGCATGAGTCTTCTGCCAGGTGAGAGCCCTAACATAGAGGAAAATGTTACCCTGGCGACTCCCCTTCACGTTCCAGCAGCCAGACCAGGTCACCCTTCTGATTGCCACCAAAAGTAATCACACACACAGAACAACCCAGTCGAGAGCACGAGGTTCTTCATCCTTCTCTGGATTGACAATTACATCCTTCTCTGGACATACAATTAAAAATTCTCTCAAACTAACTTTAGTCTCAGTGTGAAGTAATATTCCCTTTCCCCACAAGCCTTGACTCCACCCAGACCAGGGTCTAGACCATCCTAGAGAGGGATGGGTGTCATGTCTTACTATTTCTCTGGCTGACAGGGAGCTGTCTATAGAGTGTGGGCCTGACTAGTCCGATGGTGAGCAACTACAACCCAGACTTTTCTCAGTGCTCAACAGCCTGTCTCCTTTCTCCCTGTTCCCAACATGGTCACACGAGGGGGCACAGGAGCTCTGAGTGGGTTTTTATAAATGGGTAAACAGCACCCACCCTGGAGTTGGTCACTGGGGGGAGAGAGGGGAAAGGTTAAAGACACTAGCAGCTTAAGTTAGTGATTCCAGAGTCCTACAGACGGCCAAAGAGTGGTGTCCCTGAGACGTGGTTCTTTTAAAGACTTTTCCTCCTTTTTGTGGAAGACATGGATGTGAGAAAAGGGAGGAATGTTTCAGGTGGCACAAAGGAAAAAAACTGGAAGCCTTATTTTATCTTATCGAATTTCTACCTGAATTTGGGGACTCATTTCCCTTTGTGCATGTTCTCTTGGCTAAGAAAAATCGCTGCAGACAGTAGCGGAGGCATGGTAGGTGCACATTTGGGGGAGGTATCCCTTAGTCGCAATTCCACTAGTCTTCAGACCTCACAAGGCTGCCGACAATGAGGCACTAGAAGACATCCCAGGTGGAGTTAAGTCGGCCTGCAGGCAGACTTGCTGTAAACCCCTCACTGCTGGCAGGCTCTGCTCGCCTCCGCAAGTCCACGGCCCCTCTGCTACCGGCCAGGGCTCACAGTGCGCACCCCCCACCCCCGCCCCTCCGCTTTGGCCAAGTCGACCCCACTCTTCCCAGGGCCGCGAGGCGATCTGCGGCTGGAGCCCAAAGCCAGTGCCGCAGCTCCTCCCGGCGGGCGCCCCGGCCCCAGCAGTCCCCAGGGCAGAGTCCGGCCCCGTCGACCAGCCCTTCGGGTAGGTGCCCCGAACCCGCTCTACTCGTCGATGCCACTACCTGCACCCGATCAGGCGCCGCCTTTGTCCGGCTTTTCACCGAGGAGCCAGCCCCTGGGGCTCGACCTGACCAGCCCTGGAGGACAGGCAGCGGGGCTGGCAGGGCAGAACCAGGCCGGGCCGAGAGCGCGGGGTCCCGCTGTCACTTGGAGGCGGTCTGACAACTTCGATCCCCCCCGCCCCACCTCGGACTCGGCCGCCGCCCCGCACGGTCCCCACCGGGCCTCACGCGGCCCATACTCGCTTTTCGAACCGGTCCCCTTCCGTCTCCGGCGCCTCCCTTCCTCCTAGACCGATCCGATCGGGTCTTCACCACCCCTCGCCCCGGCGCGGCCCCCATCCCTTCCCCTCCGCTAGCCATAGCCGGCCAGTCCCCGACGCGGGAGGGCGCCCCCCCCAGCCCCGAGAGGGCGATCCCGCGGCGACGCCCCCGGCCGCGGCCCCTCGCCTCCGGGACCGCGATGGGGGAGGGGGCGCGGCGGGGGCCTCGCCGCCCGCGCACTCCACTCCGAGGCGAGCCGGCTCCGCCGCGGCGAGGAGACGGCCGCGTCCTCCCGCCCTCGGGAGCCCGGGACGCCCGCGCCGCCGCCGCCCGGCCGAGCTGCCACCCTGCGGCCGCCACCCACCCCGCCCCCGGCCAGAGAGGTGGGCGCCCCCCGGGGGCTGTCACCTCGACGCGCGCCGCGCTCCCCGATGGCGGGACCGTGGCGCCGGACCCGGAGGAGGGAGGCGGCGCGAGCGGGCGGGCGGGCGGCCGCACCTGCTTCTCGGCGTCCGTCCGTCCCTTCCCGGGGCTGGCGGGGGCGGCGGCCCGGCGCGCTCGGTGGGGCGCGCTGACGGGCGGCCGGTCCTCTCCCTTTCGCTAGTCCGCCTCCCTCGCCCGCTCGCTCGCTCGCTCGCACCGCCCGCCCCTTCCCCCTCCTCGCTCCCGGCCCCTGGCTCACCGGGACGAGAAGCGCGGACGGCGCGGCTTTGGGCGCCCGCAGGCCCCGGCCGGGCTGGAATCCGGCGGCTGGAACCCCCCGGGGGCGCTCAATTCCCGGGCTCCACGCTGCTGCGTCAGCGCCTCCTCCTGGGGGCCGGGGCCGGGCGGGCGGAGCGGGGGCCGCGGTCGGGCGGGGCCGTCGGGGGTGGGGGGCGGGCGCGCCTGGCCGGGGCGGGAGGACGGCAAGGGCCGGACGGGCGGGGCAGGCAGCCGGACGGGCGGGCGGCGGGGGCCGGGCTCCGGGATCCGCTACGCCGCTCGCGGTTCCCCCACAAACTCCCCGAGAGCGGAGCCTCCGCCGCCCTCCTTCCTGCTTCCTCGTCTCCAGCCAATCAGCAATGCACCCCTCGGCCAGCTCCGCCAATCAGCCGCCCCGCCCTGCGCTGGCCCCGCCAGCCAATCCGGCCCTCGGCTCCCCCTCCCGGTGTCCAGCCAATCAGAACCGTGGGTCGGTCGTCCCGACGCAGGGGGCAGCACGAGGCAGCCGGGGGAGGCGGTGCGGGGAGTGGTGGGGCCTGGGGGGAGGGGTACGGTGCCAAGGGTGGTGGCGGGGGATGATTTTCTTTGCCAGCTTCTTGGTTTTTCTTGTCTCCACAGCCTGAGCCCGTATCCCATAGTGACCTGACCCTGGAGCCCCAGACCCGCAAATGCAGCCCCCCCACCCGAGAAATCTTACCTCTCCCCCTCCCTGACCATCACCCTTCTACATCCCTCCTTCCTCATAACCTCTCCAGCACCCGCTAGGGAAAACTGCGGGTCAGAAGCACCCCACCTTCATCAGAGGCTACTGCCCCCAGGGCAAAGCTTCGGGAAGATCAGCCGAAAAAAAAAATCAAGCTAGAACAACACCCCCTTTCCTGCAGAAAGGGCCCCAGACTCCCGCGAAAGGGCCCCGACTGCTGAGAAGCCCCTCCCGCGCTTGCTTCATCTCTCCGACTTCCCTGCTTGCCACGTCTCCTTTCCTTCCAAGCAAGGTCGGTCCTGGCTCGGTAACCCCCCACCTGCATCTCTTTTCCCTCTTTCTGCCCTTCACCTACCGCCCCCCACCCCAGCTCCCAATTCACCCTCTTCAGAAGCCGAGTGTGGAACCCTCATCCATTTCCAGCTGACAGCAGAGCCTGGTCTGTGAGTCCTTGACACCCACACACCCTCTTCCACCACCGCGGGGAACATCAGAGCTCTCCGGGGGAGGGGGAAGGGGGCGGGCAGCCCAACAGGCGCGGCTGGACTCCCTCCTTCGCGTCCCCAAGCCAGGATGGAACCAAGTATAGGCACTTACCTGGCTTCCCCCTAGTCACCGTGTGCTGTGGCTCCGTCTCTCACACCCACAGACGTGCCTTTCCAAGCCTGAGCACGCTCGCGGGGTCAGCAGGGTGGGTGGGCACAGCATGCTGAGGTCACACGGAGAGGTGGGAGGTCCCTACGAGGTGCGGGAGGGGGTTGTGTCCTGAGCACTTACCTTGTAGCTCCTGAGCTGGCTCTGGACTTGACTTTACGGAACCCTGACGTGCATGCACACAGTAGGTTCTTGAGAAATGCTGAGTCCACCCCTGAACAAAGCCTCATTCCCAATTCAGGCGGGGGAGGGGCGCTTTGGGAGGTAAAGGAGCAGCCGCAGCAAGAGTAGTGTCAAGTCACCCGAAGGCTGGGAGCAGCTTGGGAAGGGCAGGGCCCAGGACCGCCTAGGGCAGAGAAGCGCCTAGAGTGCGGAGAGAGCCTGGACAAGCAGGAAAAAAAAAAGAAGAAGAAGAAGAAAAGAAAGAAAAAACAGCCCTGAAAGTGTGTCTGAGAGTTTCTTCCTGCACCATACACAATGCCCATCCTGCCCCAGACCGTAGGACTCAGCGCTCACCCAGGGAACCTTTAAGATAGGCAGGGAGGCCAGCTGGGAAGTACCACCCGCTCCACAGGCACAACATAAGACCAGTTCTACATTTGCCTCCAGAACTGCCCAGGGGGCCCAGACTGCCTTGTTCTACAGCACATGCTTTCCGGGTGTTTACTGAGACCATGGCACAGAAACTTTCAAAGGGCCAGATTCTCTGGGAACCACTGCCCTTACTCCACCTTCCACTCTTGGGGAATGCAAAACCCCAAACCTATAAAAGTGGGACACTGAAGGATTTATCCTCCCATCTCTTAGCCTCCCATGGCAAAGATTCCCAGCCGTCCTCCTTCCCGGACCCATTCACTAGGCCAGCCCTACTCTCCACCTCACAAAGTCCCCCTCTCCTCATCCCAGTCTATCACCATGTCTCCTCAGATTGGGAGCAGAGGGTCGCAGCCGCCATAGCCCCTGAGGCAGAGCCACGTGGAAGGCTTGAGAGGCAGAAGAGAAGAGCTCTTAGCAGCCCAGACTTCGACCTTGGCAACTGCTTTATCCCTAATAATGGCTTGAATTGAGGCTGAGGGTCAGGAAAGAAATGTAACTGGTCACAGAGGAGACCCAAGTGACCAGAAACTCATACTCAGCCTGGGAAATGATAGGGTGAGATTGCTAGCTTGGGCTTCCTCTAGTGATTGAAGATCCCAAGATCCTGCTGTGAGAAGAGCTTGCTCATTTGGGATCCAGGTGAGAAGAGAGGGAATCCTGACTGGAGGAGGCAGAATTCCCCCCCTCCCCCCCCACACCTGCCCTACAGCTGAAGGAACCTTCCCAGTGCTTTCCTTGTGAGTGGGTATCTCCTTTGCCCCAGGAGGCTGTGGCTCAGAGGGGGTATCATTTGGGGGACATAGACTAGCAAAAGGAACTTGATGTTCCTCCTTTGCCAATCCACTGATCTCCCTGGATTTTCTTCCCTTCTCCTAGTCAACCAGCCAGGAGGAGGCCAGGGATGATGCAGTATACTTGTTTCACAAAGGAGCCCTTTGGTCTCCTATCCTTCACTCCTAGTGACCACTGCCTCTAGGCCCCCTTCTGTCTCAGCCCAGAGTCATTCCACACCTGGAAGGAAAGGGCTCCACCTCTTTCTGCTCTCTTCAGCTACTCCAGCCCTTCCTAAGAGAATGTTGTTCCCACCCCCTTCTGCCAGGACAGCTGTGCCAATGCCCTTCGCCCATCACCTTTCCTCTCTCTGGCTGAACAGGATTTGTGGCCAGAATAGGGTTGTGGAATGGGGAATGGACCCATGTGGTCTCCAAGCACCGTCTCCTCCCTGCTGCAACTGGGCAGGGGCTCTCTCTTCCCAGGCACCTTCGGACCCTCTAGAAGAGTGAACCTCCTCTGAGCCGGAGAGCAGAAAGAGAGAGAGGCGGGGAGGGAAACATCAAGGGCTCCAGAGAACATGCTGCACACCCCTCCCCCACCAAGTACAACCAGACTGACAGCAGGGACAGACTGGCTGCTCTGTCATTTCCAGTGCTGCCTCGAGGCACCTCCCCCACCCCCCTGCTCGCTGCAGTCCCTGCAGACCGCCTGCCCCGAGATCCAGCCACCTGGCATTGGGTAGGGCACCTCAGTCGTCACAGAAACTGCTGACGGTGACGACGACCACTTTCTCCTATGTCAGGTCCAAATTTCACCTTTTCTGGGTGTAAGCAGCTCTTCCCCTCCCTCCCCCTACAGCACCTGATTTCCAGGTCCCAAGACACTCAACGGAGCGACTTGGCCCCCAAACCCCATTGGATAAGATCAAGGGCATAGCTCTCCGGGGGACACCCGGACAAGTGAAATTCGGTGGCAACCCTACCCCCTACCCCATCATAGGATGCTCCCCGGGGTGGGAAAAAAATAAAGAAAGCTGGACTTTCATAGTTCTTTGGCCGTAACCCGCTCCCTCTTAAAGGGATCGGAACACCTTTGCTTAAAGGGATCTCCGGAAATTATTTGCCCACAGGCAAATTCAAGTGTAGAAATCTGGTTTTTACCTGTTGGGGCCTCTTTCCCTAGGCACAGGTAAGGCCGAAGTGCTCCTTTGTAACTAAGCCAGAGGATTAGACTCCCCACCAGCCACCGAGGAGCCAGTTGTTAGATCCCCAGAACAGAACTTCTTACCCTAAAGACACCCACCTATTGCCACAGAGTGGGCCGAGGGGGCAAGGTGAGATGGAAGTCTATGTGGGATCCAGTCTTCACATAAGCAGCGAGAGCTACCATGTGCTCCGACTTTGGGGATCGCATGCTATGGTGTTGTCTCCAAAACCCCCATCTGCCCAGCTCCAGCCTCCAGATTGCTGGCCAGGGACTTCACAGGCTGCGTCTCCCAGCGAAAGCTGTCCCTGCCCTCTCCTTCCCCTACGACACCAGACTCCCACCCTCTGGGTCCTCAGGCCTTCCCCTTGGGTGTGTGCTCTGCCCCGCACCAGAGCTGCCTCTACTGCAGCGACCACAACTGCTACCTACACTCCACGTCAAGCTCTTCCTGCCCTAGTAGGCGTCCCTGAGGTCCATGTGCACCCTCACCCCATCGAGGAGTACGGGGAGGGGGGCACACCTCGCCCACTCCCACCCCCCATCCCCGGAGCGCAGCAGGGCCGCATCCTCTCCCAGCTGCTTACTAGGCACGTAGTTGCACGCAGTTCTTGGGACGGGAAGGTTTGAGCAGCAGCGGGGTTGGGGTTAGGGGGGTGCGCTAAATGGCGGAGAGGGACCCGAGGGCACTTCAGCCAGAGGGACAGTTGCAAGCGGCACTCCCTGAAGCCACCTCTGCGGCTTGTTCCCCTTCTCCGGTGGAGGGTCGGGACGCGGGAGGAGGGCTTCCCCCGCGGTGGGGGGCCCGCCAAGGCCCCCACCCTTGCCTACTCCCTGGAGGAGAGACTCCCCCCAAGGACTGAAGCCATAAGTCCCCCCACCCCCGCAGCTGCGGCAGCCTTGGGCTGAGGTCAGGCTCCTCCTCCTTTCTCCGGAGGGAGAGCGAGGAGCTTGTTTGTTGTTGGGGTGTGTGAGGGAGAAGGTTCGAGATCACCTGGCTGGGTGGGCACGCCTCCGGGAGTGGGAGCCCGGCCGGGTGGGCTGGTTCCTCCCAAGCCCGCGGCCGAGGGCGAAGTACTAGGCTCACCCCGCCCCCACGCCGGCTTCTGGAGCAGCAGCCGGCTGCGGCGCCCGCCCTGCCCGCCGGCCGCGCCCCGCGGGGCGCTCCATCCTCGGGGGGGCCGTCCGCACGCCCCCAGCCCAGGCTTAGCAGAGGGCGACTTCCTACTTTCAAGATGCTTCCAGTCGGGGGCTCGGGATGTGGGTGGACGGAAAACTAACTTTCTGACACCACCACACGTCACGGCTGCTGCGGAAGGGCAGGTGCCAAGGTCGGCCCCGGGTGTGGGGCTGCTGTAAGATGCCCACTTTCCAGAAAGGGTCCACACCGCGGGCGGACTTAAGGAACGCACGGGCATTTTACACGCAGACCCTCAGGTGGAGAAAAAGTGAGGACACCCCGAGGCAGGGACATTGGCTTGGCTTTAGCACCCCCCCCCCCTTGCATTGAGCTGTGGAAAGGAGGTGAGGCAAAGACTTTGAGTCTGAGAGCCCTGCGACCACTCAAATTTTGTAAGAGCCTCCACTCTCGGCCCCAAAGGCGTAGGGACGCTGGAGAGTTTGGGGGAAGGAGACTCTGCCCTGGTAATCTCAGATGCGACTTTGGTGCAAGGGGAGGCATGTCGTCCCAGTTTTCTCCCAGTTCAGCCAAGGACGTTGACCCTTTGGGTTTCACCTTCCCTCCCAGGTAGGAGTTGAGGGTACGTCCTAGCGGACAGAGCCCACTCTGCCAACTCCAGCAAGTCCTGCCACCACCCACTGGGGAAGTTGAGGAGGCCCAAACCTTGGTTTACGTCTCCCCACCGATTCACAGGCAACCTGGCCTGCCCCAAACCATTACTTCCTAAAGCAGCTATTGGGAAACACGGGACCAGTTCCCTCCTGCACACGTTTCCCCCACTCTTAAAAATAGAACTCCCAGGCTATAGCGATCATATAGAAATGGAGGGAAACACAGTCATTGTCCCCGATATACAGAATAGGAAACCAAGCAGGTAATAGCCGTCCTTAGTCACTGTCTGGGACTTTTTTTTTTTTTTTTTAACTTGCTAGCCCAACCTGACTTCTAGTTTCATGACCAACATCTACCTGGAATTGACCCTCAGCTCCCTGGGGCTACCTTCTTCCAGCATTTTAGAGTCTTGCTCTGCTATGTTTCCCTCCCCCAGTTGGCTCCTGTCTCAGGTCCAGGATTGCCATATCCAGTGGGTCCCGGCATTGGCATCGAGGAAACCTCGTTTTAGCACTGCCTTTTCCAGCTAGTCTTTTCCATGACATTCAAGAGCAAATTCTCTTTTTGATTGTTGAGGCAGAGTCTCACTCTGCCTACCTTGGAACTTTCTGTGTAATCCAGGCTGACTTCAAATTTTCAATCCTCTTGTGGAGCCTCCTAAATGCTGGAATTACACCACCACCTCTAACTTCCAGTCAGTTTATTCATCTTCCTTCCCGGAGCTGCCTAGAATTTCTGCCTCTGGAAAGATCTTCTTAAGCTTAGGTGTACTTTGCTTCCTAGTGCCTGAGTTCTGGGGGTTCCACACAGTCCTGGCCATCTGCCACTTTGCTTGAGTCTTGTAATGACACTGCAAACACCTGCAGGTCAGGACTATGGCTTCCACATCCTCTCTGTGGTTTCCTGTGGGTCTGACACAGCCCTGGCCCTGAGGAAACATGGATTTTCACATTCACATTCCCCCAACATCTCCCCTTCTACAAATCCACCTGAGGGTCTCAAATTGGCATCTCTAAGAACAGTTCAGCAAACAAACTTTGGACCTTATAGAACCCTCAAAAAAGACTAAGATTAATAGCAAATGCTGAACTTTTTGGAAATTTTAAAATAAAAAGTTCCAATTCTTCTGAAAAAATCAAAGATTTGCTACTTTTGGCCCGTGTTTTCGTTTGCAATAACTGGCTGATGTCAAGTGGCAAGGGCCATCTTTATGGGACAGACATGCTCCGATTTGCTGTAGTTCCACCTTTCCCATTTGGACCACTTTCCAGATGTGACTGAATCCTAAAGGCTTTTAGGATTCAGTTTATGATCCTTACTCAGTATCATGGTTACAGAGTCAAGGATGTGTGTCCAGGATTTTCAGAATACCCATCTGTCCTGGACTACTTGGAGAGCTTTGTTGCAATCTTATGTCCATCTCTAAATGTACCTTCATTATTGCTCCAGGAGCAGAGACTTACTGGGTACACTCTCTTCAATACCCACAGACCAAGCTGGAAATGCAGAGAGAAATTAAACATGGTCCAGCATTTGGACTCTTCTATGTGACTACTCTTGAGAATACAGCATAATACCTGGCAAATAGCTGGTGCCTAATAATGTTTGGTGAGCTGAATAATAAATGGCTTATAAGAACATCTGAATGAATGAGAGGGGAGAACTATGTCAAGAAGTATGAAATGCCTGTCATGGTCTAGGTATAGATTGCCTGGGACCTTAGCTTCCACAGGGTCAGCTCCTTCATTCTTAGCAGGACACTTGCCTGCTCAGATATCACACTGGAATACGTTAAGGGGAACTTCTTCCCTGAAGAACCTCAGAGACTATGGACTGAAATCTCAGAGTGATTATCTGGCGGTTCCATGAATCTAACCCTGCAGCCTCGGGAAGATGAAATCCAGATCTGAAATGGTCAGTATCTTGAGAGTCTCTAAAACCAGTGGTGTTACCGGAGGCACAGACAGACTCCCTTCATTTAATCCCCCACAACCCGGCAGGTAAGTATTATTCTTGAATTTACAAGCGAACAAGAGAGCTGAGACCCAGAGAATCTGAGTAACTGCTAAAGATCACATAGGCTCCAAGTGGTTTCAAAACCTTTGCTTTTTTTTTTTTTTTGGATATGGCATTTGGCATAAAGGTTAAGCAGAGGTCTCACCCTTTGTGAACCTAAAACCTTTTTTCTTTCTATATTTCAAAAAGCAAAGTGGTTGAGAATGAAAGCTCTGAGATAGTTCCTCAATGGGTATCCTAGCTCCAGCTTCTTTGAAACATTTAAGTAACTTTGCACAGTGATCAAGCATCCCCAGAACATTGGCAATTGCAAATCTACTTTATCATGCCCTAATCCAGCCATGCATAGAGTTTGCTTTGCTGATGGAATCCAGAGCTATGTCTCTACACCCCAGTCGTGGTGCTTGTGGCTGACTGTTGTCTACCAGCTGCATTATGGCCTCTTCTGGACTTCATCAGGCTGGGTGGCTGCTTTTGCTAGGTCTGGGTGCCTCTTCTATGACTCCCACTCCACTATTCGAAGCCAGAATTGTTTCCCTGGTCCCAGACATCCTCTTCTTCATCTGCAAAGATTCTCAGTGGCATCTCCAACCACATTCTCTCCAGGCGACTCTCCCTTCTGCAGACTTCCAGTCTCCTGCAGAACTACCACCCTCTCTAGGCTTCCAAAACTCAGAGCAGAGGGAAAACCATCCTAGACTCTTTCGCCATCTTCCCCCAACCTCAGTGAACCTGAGGCAAGAGTCGTGACCAGTTCATTCCAGTACGGACACTACAGTGTGGACCACAGGTATAGTCTAGCCAACATAGTTCCACTTGTGCTCAGCACTGATCAAGCACCAAGGAACCTAGGAAAGGTTCCACTCCGCCCAACAGAAGAGAGACTGAAGAGTTTATCACCCAGACAAGACTGTTTTGAACAATAAATAGCTGAGTAGATAACAGACGACTTCAACAGGAAATGTGACAATTTTTTTCCTGACTTGTGAATATTATTCTATTAAAAATGGCATTTGTGAAAGTCACAACTGTATGGGCAGCAACTCCTCTTTCTCTTTTTTGATGCCGGGGACTTAATCAGATTCTCAAGCGCGAGAGGTAAGCATAAGTACTCTAGCATTGAGTTACATCAACAATTCTGATGCTTTTTGTTAAAAAAGCATTGTGGGAAAGTCGATAATCTTTATTAGTAGTACTATTAATTATTTCTTGGTGTCAGAGTATATTCTGTAGAGATTCTGAGTAGATTCTGTAATATTTCTGGAGAGATTCTGTGTCTGAGGCACAAATGGTGTTATGATATAGGTCCTGTTATGATTCCCATTTTACCAACGAGGAAACTGAGTAACAAGAGGTTTGTCAACCTACTGCAAGTTCACAGAACTAATAGGAGAGCAGAGCTAGAATTCAGATCCCAACCTTGCCCCTTTTACTCATTCCTCCTTCATTCATTTCTAAACAAGTTCCCTGAGCAATTTTCTATTCCTTTTTTCCAAATGTCGGTAAGCAACTCATTGGAATTTTACACATGAAGTTAACTGTGCACAGTGTTGGCCTCACTATAGTTCCAGGGCAAAATGTTGCAAGTGGATTGTTACATTTCTTTATCAAAAGACTATTCCCTTGGTAAAGCCTCATCAAAAGTACCCTTTCCCCGCCCTCTGCAGTCTCTTTGCCACTGAAATAACAATGTGGTCTTTCAGGAGCATCCGATACATTACCCAACTACTTCTAACTGCACATAGCTGGTGTTCTCCTACTGTTTCCATTTGGGGGAAGGCACTACCTCCCACCCGGTTTTGAAAGCCAAGAATGAACTTCCCACTCATCTTTGGTACCTCCCTTTTCCTCCTTCCCCATTACCGCCTGCCCACTGCTATCTGTCATCACTACTGTCTGTCATAGCTACTTCCATGAATCCATTGTGCCTCCCCTATAGCCCCAGCAACCCGCAGCCCTGATTCCTGATCACTCTGCCCAAGCCAGAAGGATCTCAGTCAGTGGATGTTTCCAGAGCCCCCTGCCTCACCCCGATGCCCTGCTTAAACACCTCAGTGGCTCCCCTCCACTCTCAGGATCCAAAGCTGGAGCTCGTCATGGTGTCTGTGTAGCTGGGGGCTCCCTTATCTCATCCCTGGGCTTCCTCTTATTCCTGAATCCGTGATGCTCCCTTCCTGAGTGCCAAACTCACTGTGGCTTCTCAGTGCCATCTGTCTTTTGCCTGGGCACGCCTATCTGGTATGCTACTATTCTCCTGGCCTGCAGGGAACCTGCTCATTGATGGGCATTAGTAAGTGACTCAGTGGTGAAGGATTGTGGGTGAAACCCAGCATACTAGGAGGTCTGACTATACAGAGCCAGGTGGCTGCAATACTGGTCTTCCATATTAGCTCAGAAACAATCTCGTCCAGCCATATTGAGCACCAGGCCCATTCCTCCTGACCGACAGCTTTGCCTGTTTTGAAAAGTAATCGCAACATTACCTAGGCCTCTGAATCGCCTTTTGCACTTTTTGTGTTTCGTGCATTTTTCTACAAAATTTACTGTCTTGATTTGCTCACTTAGTTGATTGCTCAATGCTTGATTTGCTCAACACCCATACAAAGGCTGTGTGCACTGACCATGCAGATGAGTTGAAACCTGGATTTCCAAAGGCAGAGGCTATGACTTCAGAATCTTGCTCTTTTTAGCTGCTACTAAAGAAATGGGAGGATTCAGTTCAAGGCAAAGCCTTGGGAGTTCCCTTGTCTAGCCCTTTCCTCCCCATTGCAAGGCTGCCCTTAATGTTTCAGTTCAACCTGATTTTGTTGAGATAAGCTTAGGGGAGGACCTTGGAAAGAGATGCTCTTATCCTTCAGCTCTTCCACCACCACATTCATTATTCAGTATTTATGGGGGAGAAGTGTCCATGTCTGAATTCTAGTTCTCAGAGGCTGAGGCCAGATAATCAAGAGTTCTAGGCTAGCCTGAGCCACAGTGAGATTCATCTTAAGAATAAATATCTTTTTAAATGTGGTGCTAGGAATTGAACCTGGTGCTTCATGCATTCATGAGGTAAGCACTCTATCACTGCACTACATTCCTAGTCGATAAGTATAAATTTAAAAAGTGGGGGGGAGCTGGAGAGATGGCTTAGGGGTTAAGACTCTACCTCACAAGCAGAAGGTCCTGAGTTCAGATCCCAGGTCCTACATTTAAAAAAAAAAAAAAAAAAGGCCTGCACTTCTGGTCCTGGTGGGCGGAGCCTGGGAAATTCTAGAGCTAAGCAAAAAGGAGGTAGAAGTAATCCAGGATGATTCCCGAAATCACCCTTGGGCCTCCACAGGGACACACAGTGCCCTCTGATACACACACCACATTAAATAAATAAATAAATAAATAAATAAATAAATAAGTTAAAAAAGATTTAGTAGAAAAATAAGTGACTTGTTGAGAAGAAGTTCAGTGGGAGGAGAAAGGAAATAAGAGAAGACAGTGGGGGAATGTGCTCTAAGTACATTTGTGTGTATGTGTGTGTGTGTGTGAAGTTCTGAAGTAGGTAGATAGGTAAGTAGATAGATAGATAGATAGACAGACAGACAGACAGACAGACAGATTAGATAGATAGATAGATAGATAGGTAGATTTATTGGGTGGGTAACTACAATAACCTGGGTATTGGTGCTGGAAATATAATAGCAAACCTCACATTTGTGGAGATTTGGTAGTGTGTGTGTGTGCACATGTGCCATGGCATACATATGTGGAAGTCTGAAGACAACTTTGGGGGGATGGTTCTCGTCTATCTTGTGGGCTCTGGGGATAGGGATCATGCTGTCAGGCTTAGACAAGTGTTTCTACCTGCTAAGACATCTCACTGGGTCTTAAAGAATAATATTCAAATTGACTGGAGGTCTGAGGATGCTCAGCTTTAAAGCGCTTGATTAGCGTGTCCAAGGCCTTAGGTTCAATCTGCAGTATAACAGAAAATAAAAGAACGCGGCGGCTCATGCCTGTGATTTCAGCACTCAGGAGGTTGAGGCAGGAGTATTGTCATGAATTTCAGGCTAATCTGGGTTACATAATTGCCAGGCCAGCCAAGGTTATATAACAAGACCCTGTCTCAAAAACAAACAACCAAAAAATAATGATGACAGTAATTAAATAAAACTGAGTAGGGTAATTAAACCAATGTTGTTAACATCCCCTTTTCCCTAACTAACTTGCAAACTTGGTTACTCCACAACTGTCACTTGTCTTTGTATCCCTGATATTTCTGCACGTAGTAGCTACTCAACAAACATCAGTCGTTCTTAACTGAGTGGAAGATTGGTGGAGGGTGAGCAGGTCGCTCATGTGAGCTGAAGACAGGATGCCTGAGAAAAGAGGCTGGAGAGCTGGCATCTCCAGGGGCAGGGGATGGGACAGTGTGGAGGGCGCAAGAAGCCTTGGTTGACTGACTCTCGGAAGTGTGGAGAGGTGATGTTCCCGTGGACAGTAGGGAAATGAACTGGCTGACTGTTCATGAAGGAAGAGGTCATGTGGAGGCTTCTTGAGAAGGCAGAAAGTGCGATAAGGAAGCAGGACACCTCCTTGAGCCCATTTATACAGTGGGTGCTGAGGGCTCCGGGCTCCCGGCTAAGCTGGAGTGCTGCAATGTGGCTCTTTTCGGTGGAGTCGAGCAGCCTCTTCTGCTGAGAGATGTGTCGCTGCCTCTGTTAACGGGCTCCACATCTGGGAGCACACCTGGGACTCGTTACTCACTCAGGGCATCTTCCTTGACCCAGGAGCCCAGAACAGTGGGCTCCACCTCCTCCCAGGATGGGGAGAAAGGGGAAGCGTGCAAAGCAAAAAGACACAGCTTCCAGGTCTCCAGCTGCATGTGGGTGATCAAATGGGCACAGAGATGTGCCCCAGTGTCCTTGCCACAGGCAGGCTTCACACGCTTTCTAGAAAGCACTTCTCTTCTCTTCTGTTTGGAACCAGGACTCAAGGGGGAAGGTTATCCAGGGGGGGGGGGATGAAGCCCCTGCTTCCCATCTCATCCAGGGGCACCTGGGCAGGGACAGGGAGAGACATGTGGAGAGAGCCTGGGATTGTGGGGGTCTGAATAATTAAGCGACAACTCTTTAGCCTAAACCGGACAGCTCAGGGCCTTGAAAGCTGTTTCAGGATTGGGAAACAGATCTCGTCTCCACCCAAACAACTACAACCACATAAATTCACACACACATAGTCTTGATTAGCAACCTTGCAGTGATCCCAAGCCTACCCTTCCACTCGTGGCCAGGGAGGTGTGTGTGGAAAGAAAGGATGGGCTATGAGCAAGTCGACTCCTCCTTCCCCCGTTAACTCCATCTCTCTTGGGTGTTCTACTCCATCACACTACACTTTATTCCCTTGAATCAGGGTCTCTCGCTAAATCTGAAGTTCACCACATTGGCTACATTGTGAGGAATCCACCTGTCTCTGCCTCCCAGCGTTGAAATGACAGGCACGCAAGGCCACAGTCAGTCTTTTTAAATGAGTGCGGGGGATTCAAACTCAAGTCCTCATGTTTACACTGTTACCCACTGAGCCATCTCCCCAGTCCCTATTCTAAATCTTTTTTTTTTTTTTAATTATTTATTGGTCTGGGGAGATAGCTCAGGGTTTAAAGCTTGTACCTCCCTAGAAAAAGTACCTGAGTTCAGATTCCCAGATCCCGCATAGAAATATCGGGTGGATATGGAGGCAGCCCATAATTCCGGCCCTGGAAAGTAGGACTTGGGAAACCCGGGAACAAAGCAATAAGGAGGTAGAGCAAATCAAGATGATTCCTGATGTTACCCTGGACTACAGGCACACAAGCACAAGTGCCCTCAGGTACACATACATACAACAAAAAGAAGAAAAAGTGTGAGAAAGAGAGACGGAGAGATGCATGCATGCCATGGTACATGGGGAGCTAGAGGGCAGTTTCAGAAGTCTGTTCTCTTCCACTGTGTGAGCTTCCAGAGAGTGATCTTAGGTGGCTAGACTTTTGAACCTCACCTACAGAACTATCTTTCTTACCCCCTATTTTAATCTGAATTCAAACTCAATGCTCTCCTCCCTTTCCTTCCCTCCCTCATTTTATTTTATTTTTTTTTACACAATTGGAGATCAGTAGAACCCAGGGCCCCAAGCATACTAGACAGGTGCTTTCCCACTGAACTATACCCGTGGCACCCAGTATCTTTCAGCAAAATTTATTAGACTTTTCTTCAACAGCCAAAGAAACCACAGAGTGTCCACTCCTGTTTTAGCTTCCCGGCATCAGTCACAATCAAGTTGGACTGAGAGACTTTGCTACTCCTTTCCGGTAAATAGATGAAGCCCTTGAGGGCGGGGCGAGGAGCTCGGGCTGTTCTGAAAGCACAGGGCTTTGCAGAGGCTGCTCCTGGAAGCTCAGGCAGATGCCCAAGGTGACGGCAGGCAGGCCAAGCAGGCGGCCCCAGTCCTGGGCTTATCTCCCCCTGGCAGCTGCGCGTTATGCTCCTTGCCTCTGTTCCTGCAGCGTGTCTGACAGCCGCCCTCGGTGTGCAGCGCTACGCATGTCCGTGTGTGTGTGTGTGTGTGTGTGTGTGTGTGTGTGTGTGTGTGCTCACGCATGTCTGTTGCAGACAGGCATAAGGCACAAAGTGTGCTTGGCTGGACCTGGAGTTGTGACGTCTCTGTCACCACGAGCACAGACCTCGTCTTCTTTCTTCCTTCCACCCCCCACTTCCTCCACCTCCACTGTCCACCTTAGAGGAGGAAGCTGGCTCCTCCCTAGGCTGAAATAGTCCTGGTCCCGGAATAGATTTCTTCTCTTAAGATTCCCACTGGGATTGGGGAGATGGCTCAGGGTTTAAAACTCTGCCTTGCAAGCAGAAGGTCTGAAGTTTGGATCCCAGGTCCCACGGAAAAACGCCCTGTGGGAAGGGCAGAGACCTGAATGTCTGGCCCTGGTGGGTGGAACCTGGGAAACCCCAGAGCGAAGCCGAAAAGAAATAGAAACAATCCAGGATGATTCCTGAAGTCACCTTTGTTCTACCACAGGAATACATAGTGCCCCTACACACACACACACACACACACACACACACACACACACACACACACACATAGATTCCCACTGGATCTAGCCGATGGCTCAAAGGGAAAAGGTGCCCATATGCAAACTTGAAGACCTGAGATCCATCTCCAGAGCCTACATGACAGAAAGAGGGAACCGATTTCTGAAAGTTGTCCTCTGATCTCCATGCACTTAGGAGGCACACACATGCCTCCTCTCTCTCTCTCAAATAAGTAACCTCTGTTGACAGTCACTTCCTGTGGTTTTATTCTAAAACATATAGACAATATCACTACTTCGGAAAACAGTTTTGATTCAAGCTGACAAGGCACATATCCTACAACAGAGAGATTCCATTTCTAGAGATACCTGCACCAGAACATACCTGTGCGAACATTTCATAGCAACCAGGAAACACCTGCAGATTACCTGTACACCACTGTCCATCACAGTAGAATGAAAATTAAATTGCACAATTTTCTTATGGGGAGTATAAGACAAGGAAAAAACTTTGCTCAGGCTAGGAAGATGGTTCAGTGGATAAAGCACTTGCCACACAAGCAAAAGAACTGGAATTCTGATCCTCAGATCCCATATCAAATGTTGGATGTGTGTGATAGCCCTCCTGGGATCTGGAGTGCAAGCTCTCTAGCCAGCCCAGCCTTGTCTATGAGCACTGGGTAGTGGTTTGAGACCCTTTCTCAGGAAGAATAAGATGGAAGAGCAAAGATGATACCTGATATCAAATGCAAGGTGAGTGCATGTGTACACACGTGTGTGCATTCATGCACATGGAATACACACCCACTGGCCAAAGAATATGCATATTATGAGTTCAAATACGAAAAAGTGTAGCCCAAAGAATATTGTTTCGGGTACACAGAGACATAGGACATAGGACTCAAACGGACAATCTTCCTACCTCATTCTTGCAATTGCTATGAAGAAGAAGAAGAAAGAGGAGGAGAAAGAGGGAAGGAGGAAGAGGAAAGAAGGAAGGAAGGAAGGAAGGAGGGAAGGAAGGAAGGAAAGAAAAACCTGTTGCCCCAGCTACTTGGGAGAATAAAGGTAGAAGACAGCTTGAGTCCAGGAATTAAAGGCTAATCTGGACATACAGTAAGTCCATTTCAAGAATAGCAAACATAAAAACAGGACACATATACAAAACAATAACTGGAAGTTAACTCAGTAGCAGAGTGCTTGTCTTACATGTACCGAGTCCTGGATTTCATCCCTAAAATTAATACTACTAATAAAACTAATATCAATAAAATGGAGGAGTGCATAGATTTTAGAGTTACTTGGACTCGTTTTCTTTTAACATTGTCTTGTCGTCTAGCACAGGATGGACTCAAACGGACAATCTTCCTACCTCATTCTTGCAATTGCTGAGATTACAGGTATACACCATGATACCTAGCTGCTGCTGCAGCTTGTTTTTACACTGCATGCATGCTGCGCACTATGAGTTTTACACAAGGAAAAAAAAATACATAGTACATGATCCCATTCAGCCTCTTGTCCATCTAGTCCCCATTCTGTCCTGAGCTGGCACGATGGAGGGCAGGTCCCTTGGAACAGCTCCTTTTATTTCCGAGTAGGGTCAGAGGAATATGTGGGGACAGTGAAGGCCTCCTTTCTGCTCCTGAGCCCTGGCTACTCCCGAGGGGGAGGGCCTGAGGAGAGTAGGCCAGGAGGGGCGGGCTGGTCCTGCTACTTGTGCCAACTCTGGGATTAGGCCAGGGTTCTGGCCCAGCTGTTGTATCACTCATCCAGTATGAACACAGCCACAGAGTACTTATTGCAGCCACTGGGTGCTCGGAGGGTGCAAAAAAAATGGAACTTTTTTTTTTTTTTTTAGACAGAGGAGGGGGGTGAGGGGTAGTGTCTCACCACATAGCCCAGGCTAGCTGTGAATTCTCTCATGAGTTTTGACACGATTGTCTGTTAAGAGATGATCTTTGACCTTACAATGATCCTACAATCTTACTAGAAGTGACCATAATGCAAATAGCTATTAATTTGATACTGGCAAAATGTGGGCCAAGTATCATGTGACTGCCCATCTACTCTTTCAAGAAATACTTGAAAGAGTTTTGAGCACCTATCACTTGCCAGAAACTGTGCTGGGAGGTGATCACTGGCCAAGCTTTCAAGCTTACAGCCTGGCGCAAAGGAAACAAGACACATATGATGCAAATACAACCCACAGTGCAGGGTGGGAACTCTCCTCCTTCCGCGTGAGGCATCTGGTTACTATAGCAGTGACCAGGATCCAAGAAACAGGGGCTAGGCTGGTCTCTTGATCTGAGTGAGAGTGGGCAGGTGGTGGGTACACCTTTCAGACTAGCTGCTGGCTAGGGAGATGCAAAGAGGAAAGCCCCACCTTGCGCATTAGTAAGGCAAGCCCATTGATGCACATATGCAAAGGGAGGAGGAGGAAAGCAATTGGAGTCAGTGCAGAGGGGAGGGGACTGTGGGAAGGGGAAAGGTTGGGGAGGAGAAGTCTTTTTGAAGGAAACACACTGAGGCTTTAGGGATGAGAAAACAAGGACACAGTAAAGGGCTGGAAGGACTTCCAGGACAGGACCAACAGGGGCAAAGGCTCAGGGTGGAGCTATGTCAAGGAAGACTCCTCATAACCACACATGTGCCACTCAGTAGCAGAGAGGGGAGAGTAGGAGGAAAAGCCAGAATCAAGTTAGCTTTCTGAAGTCTGAGTCTCGTGTATAGTCCAGGCTGACCTCAAACTACTGGGCTTAATCAATCCTCCTGTCTTGACTTCCAGAGTATCTGTAAATAAAGTGTGTGGCACTGTGCCCAGCTAAAACTTTACATCTTTATTTTTCAGTTTTTGAGACAGAGTCTTGCTATGTAGCCTGGTCTTGCTTTGAACTCAATACATAGCCAGTAGCCAGCCCAGACTGATTCCTCTGCTTTAGTCTACATGAATGAAAACCTGACATATCAAAGGTGCTGGAATCCACGTAAGGATTTAAGGGAAGCTTGAGAGCTCCCTCTGGCTCAAAACACAGAAAGGGTTTTGAGATCCGCACTAGAAGGGAGGCCGATTGGTAGATCACTGTAGATCCAAGAATTGCTTAGGTGATATCAGGCCAGCTTGTCTCAGACTGTGCAGGCAAGGGGTACAAAAACCAGATCCTACAACAGTTCCTTACTAGAGTGGCTAGTGGGGCACACAGGTATGCCCCCACCTTGCACAAGTGTGGTTCTGGGTCTGGCCACTGAAGAGTTAAATGTAGGCAGAAGCAGAAAGTAGTGTGGAGACAAGTTCTGTATCCTTATCCCAGAACTTTTAAAAGCCTGATGGTGAATAGAGCTTATGTGAGGAAGTTAAAATATCTATATATGCATGTAATGAAATTGTCATAAATCATGTTAATGCACATCGAGAAATTATCCTGAGAAGTACCTACAATTAAACCAGTCAATAAGTAAGCATGTAAGCATAGCACTTAGAGGCATGAATTACCAAAAGAAACCTTTGGACTCAAAAGTGGTTGTGTTCTAGAGAAGTGGGAATGGGGTGGGAGGGATAGGAGATAGGCTTTTTTTTCTAATAAAACCTTTTAAAATTACAATATTTTAAAAACTATAAACCATATACAAAACAATATTTAAAAATAATACCAAAAGGCCCTAAAATGCTTGCCTTTGTTATGTTTATGTTCCTTCTAGGTTTTGTTTGGTCTTTTTTGTATGCAATGATGGTGACAGAAGAGAGGACCCTTTTAATGTCCTCATGTAGTAAAATAAAGTTCCATTGGTCCTCCCGAGTTCTAAAATCCCAGACATCCAAAAGACCCGGTCGGCGAGCCTGCGATTCCCTCAGTCAACCGGCAGGGGTCAGGCGAGCTCCACGCAGCGTCGGAGCAGTGCTCCCGCAGGACAGAGAGAAGTGGGAGGAAACTTTGCATTTACCACAGACTCAGGTCCGAGACTCCAGCACGCTTTTTCAAGTAGGCTTCTTTTCATCCTGCAGGACTCTGCCTTTATACTAGCTCTGGTTCCACCTAGATTCTCAGCGTCTGGGCGTGGCCTAGGTTAAGGGACGCTTTGAGCAACTCAACTCACCTTTCTGGTCTTTGCATGGGGGCCTTAGGCAACCTTGCCTTCCGCTCCTAGTTGGTCGCAAAGACCAAGGAAGGAGCTGATTTGTGAAGCAAAAGATCATTTACATAGGAACAGGATTGTCCCAAGTGTCTGGGAAAAGCCCCTCCCCCCCAAGGCCCAGAGGGGCTGATGTACAGAGAGGTTGTTGTGATGGAAGGACTTCCCAGTTGTGGTTTTGTTGTAGGCAAAATCCAGGTGTCTACACCCTTTGATAAATTTGCAGTCTTCTGTTGATCTCCTCTTCTGCTTCATGGAACATTCTGATTAAGGCCACACAGTTCATTTTGCTTTAGTTTTTAAACATTTCCCTTGTGCTTCACATAAAGTATCAGAACAATCACATTGTTCCTTAGTTTGTTCTTCCTGACTGCAACAGAATTACACAGATTTGGTAACTTCTAAACATCTAGCTCCAGCTCCTGGAGGTTGGAAAACTCCTGACCCACAATAAAGCCTCTAGTATCAAGAGGGTCCTTCTTCCAATACCATTGACATGATTAGGATTGAGATCCTAACACATGGATTGTCTGATGGGCATGCTCAAGTTGGCAGGGCTCCATCCGCTTCAGCGCATGACACGTTCTGAACATCCACAGCCAGTCATTCCAGCTGTGCACGTTAACATGGCATGGGGCAGGATGGGGACGTCAGGGGACAGCCAGGAGCCCTGGATGGTCCCCTCAGCGTGACACTGGACTGGGTTGGCAAGGAGCTAGCCCCACCTGTCTCAAGCCAAGGCTGGGAACAGCACTTGGCTATGGGCCAGGACCAAGAGCCAGGATCAAGTTGGGCTAGGAGCCAAACGAACCAGTGTGACTTTGGGGAACCGAAGGAGTGGAACCACCAGATGTCTTCCTCTCACACCTTTCCACCTAGGATGCTGCAGTGAGTGGCTCCAGCCTGGAATTCTCAGGACATGCGTTTTTGCTGCTAGCACATCTGGATCCCAATGCCAGTTTTGATCCTGAAAGAGTCGAAGTGTGTCGACGTGCAGTGACATGTGCCTGTTCTCTTGGGGCTCAGGAGGCAGAGGCAGGAGGAACCTGAGTTCCAGGCAAGCCTGGGCTACCTAGGGAGACCCCTGTCTCAAAAACACACAAGTCCCCGGGGTTGACCTCCAGAAACTCATGCAGTACTAGTTCCATTTCTTCCCATGTTGGATTTCCACTTTCCTTTACAAATTGCTGCATAGGATAGAGTGGCTCATGCCTGTAATTTCAGTACTCAGGAGACTGAGTCCAAGGCAGAAGGATCTGGAGTTCAAGGCTAGCCTAGGCTACATACAAGACCCAAATAAAAATGTGGGAGAAGTGGGTGGGGACAGGGAGGACCTCAATGGTACAGTGCTTGCCGAGTATGCTCCAGGCCCTGGCTTTAATCTCAGCTCTGCAGAAGAGAAAGGGAATCTGAGACTTCCCATAGACTAAGGGCCGACCTTAGCCTACTGTCTCATCATCAAAGGGCAGGAATAGAATCCAGGCCACTCTCCTACAGGCTACAGACGGGGAGGGGTAGCAAGTAGATGGCCTTTTCTCCAAAACACTACTTTGGGAACACATGGGTTTGCATATGTTTAATACAAAATGGCAGTGGTGCCTATACAGTTGCAACAAAATTAACCATAGGGTATCTAGAGAAATGTACACAGGCAGCCTTGGTGGAGTTGAGCCAGGCAACACTGGCCGGCTGGGGCAGGGCCTGTGCCTGCTGCTCAGTTGGTCACAGAAGGTCACATGACCAGGACCAGCGCTAGCCTGTGCCAGTGCTGCAGAATGTCTCCCAGGTACACCACAGATACCAGCGTGAGCCAATTCACAAGCGTGCTGCTCTCTGCCCCACTGTGGACTCCCTTGCGCAGGCATCTTGCAAATGGCCGGGAAATAAGCACTTGAGAACCCCGCTAATGGGGGTGAGGTTTTTGCTTTTTTTTTTTTTCCCTCAGAAGAGAGACCACTAAATCTAAGCAAATGGACAGGGATCAGGTTTCTGTAGCACCTAAGCAAAGGGCTCTCTGCCAAAGGCTCAGCCAAGGACAGCGACTGGATACCTGCATGCCTTCAGGTGCCACCCAGAGCGGGAATATCAGATCCTGAAGTTACAGAGCAAGGACACAGGATCACTCATGTCCTTCCTGAAGTCCATTATCTGCGTTTCTGGCTGGTTGGTTGGCCAGCTGTGTGCCTGCGGGGCCCACAGTGCTCAGCAGTAGCACGGAAAACTGGACCTCATGCCAGTTAGAGGGCTGGTGGGAGGCCGCAGCTGAGGGACAGGACTGCCCCATCTCTGCTTCCAGTGAAAGGCCTCTAGGTGCTGGGACCGGGGAGTGACGGGTCTTGGGCCTAGTGGAAGTCCGTGTTGAATGCTCTGCCGATGACCAACCGCCTAACTTCACTGGTCCCGGCCCCAATCTCGTACAGTTTGGCATCTCGAAGAAAGCGGCCCATGGGAAAGTCGTTGATGTAGCCATTGCCACCTGCAAAGCAGATGTGAGAAGGGAAGGAAGGGACAGCAGAAGGAAAGGGTAAAGAGAGGATGGCAAAGAAAGGCAGGGAATCGTCCCTCAGTATTACAGGGGATCCCACGGATGTTCAAGTCCCTTATTATAAATGGGATAGCATTTGCATGTAATTATGCACATCCTCCTAATAGTCATATCTTCTCCCCTCCCTCTGTGCTAAGCATTAAACACAGGATCTCACACACGCTACACAGACGCTCTATCATTGAATGCTGACCTCTGTTGCATTTTACCTCTAATTTACTTATAATATTTAATGAATTTTAAATGCCATTTAAATTATACATTATTTAGTGAATAATGACAAGAAGTCTATGTTCAGCTCAGATACATTTTTTTTTCAGTGCTGCAATACTTTTCTGAATCCTTTCCTTCCTCCCTGCTTCCTTTCCTTTCTCCCTTTCTCTTTCCTTCCCTTTGTCTTATTTTTCTGGACAGGCTCTCACATATTCCAGGCTGGCCTCTAACTCATTGTATAACCAAAGATGACCTTGAACTTAGATCCTCCTATCCCCACCTTCAGAATGCTGGGATTACATCTAACTGCTATGCCTCATTCATGTAGTTGTTAGATGGAATTCAGGGCTTTCTGCACACTAAGCAAGTCACTTACCAACTCAATTATATTTCTAGCCCCTTCCCGTCATCTGTTTTGGAAACTCAGTCCCACTGTAGTTCAGACTTGTCAAGAACTTACTCTGTAGCTTAGGCTGCTCTCAAACTCACGGTGATTTTCCCGTCTCAATCTCTCAAGTGGTGGGATCACAGGCATCTGCTACCACCCAGCTTTTTCTGAATGGCCTTGATCTGAGATGGGAGAACCCTTGGAACGCAGAATGAACTATAGAAAAACAGGCCAAGGGAGGAAGGACTGAGTAAAGAGAAAAGAACCCCTTGTTGGCAGTTGAGTGGGCAAGTGGTTGGGCTAGAAGCCACCCAGCGTGCCAAGCACAGCAGACACCAAAGACTGCAGAGGCTTGGACTGGGCCTGTAGTTCAGACCGTAGAGTGCCTGCCTGACACGAACGCAGCCCTGGGTTCAATCCCCAGCGCTGGGTAAACCAGGAGTGTGCCTGTAATCCCAACACTCGGAGGCAGAAGCAAGAAAATCAGAAGTTCCAGGTCATCCTTGGCCTGTGTCATAGAGGCACAGATGTCGACTTGACTGTCGAGGGTTTGCGCTCTGGGCACATTTGTGGAGAATTAGTGGTTTGGGTTGAGCCCAGAGTAAACCTCCAAGAGATTGTCTAGCTGATGGGAAAGGCCCAGTCCATGGTGGGTGGGATTAGGCCCTGGAATAAATCACAGAGAGCTGGTTGAGAGAGTTGGCATCCTTCTGTTCACTTGGCCAGACAGGCTAGTCTGGCAAGTAAGGATTGTCCATCTCTCAGCCATTACGTAGTGATGGTGTGGCCAGTTCCCTCGGCCCTGGTGTTGGTGCATGCTCTCCTGTCAAGCTGGACTGAGAACCGAAACCGGACTGTTATAAGGAAATAAACCCCTTGTTCCCTTAAGGCGTCTGGCGGTCATTTATCAGCAACCACACAGGCGAATTGCAACAGCTGCATAATGAACATAAGTCATCCTGGGATACAGGAGATTCTGTCTCACAAGAAAAAATAAGTACAGAACCACAGGCAGACATAGCCATAGGATGAGACAAGACAGCACAGCAGAGCCAGGATTCAAACTTAAGCGGTGGCTCAAGTCTGTGCCCTGCACCTCTGGCCCACAACGAGGCCTCTCCACCCAGGGCGTCTCTTCCCTGCTTCCTGCCGTAGACCAGTGGCAGCTGTAACCTCTAACCACGTTCTGATTTGCTCCCGTCTTGTTCCTACGGGTGCTGGTGGCAAGCCGCGGGGAGAGCGGAGCGCTTACCGAAACACTGAATGCCGTCCAGGGCCACCTGCGTGGCACATTCGGCCGCGTAGAGGATCACGCCTGCGCAATCCTGTGGGAGGAGATTTGGCTCAGTAGGGTCCTGCCCGCTGAGGGGGTGCCAGCCCGAGGGATGCCCCACCTCTCGGCCCTCACCTTGGCAGTGCAGTGGCCCCCGTCACAAGCCTTGGCGACATTGTAGACGTACTGCCGACATGCCATAAGGCGGGTATACATGTCGGCCATCTTCCCCTGCATCAGCTGGGCACAAAAGGTGACAAGTCAGTTTGACGGGCCACTCTAGCGCCCGGGTCGGTGACAAGGCCAACCCAACAGTCAGAGACGGGGAAGCTCGGACACAGAGGATGAGAGATGAAGGCAGCTCTGGAGGTGAGGCCAGGGGCCGCCTTCTGTGTGGCCACGCACAGTCTGAGTCTTAGAGGGACTGCCTCAGAGTCCCCTGTCCTGCCCACGCAGCAGCCTCTTCAAGCCAGGAGAGTTAGACTGGAAATGCAGCTTCAAGTTGCCCACCCCCCCCAAACCTGCATGCTTCCCCTGCTGGCCTTACAATGTCTGGTCAGTCATCTCAAGTCAGGAAGGGTAGAACAATGAGGTGGACCCCCTGAAAAACTTTCAGAGTCAGTCTCACTATAGAAGCGGCCGGTGTCCCAGGCACTTAAACTCGCCTTGCTAGAGAGGGAGAGTAATCGCCCCGCAGTGCATTCTTGCTTTATTTGTCACAGGAAACTTGAACCCAATGACAAAGGCCATTTCAGCAATTGCTCCACTCACCTGAAAGTGGCCAATCTTTTGGCCGAAGGCTTCTCTCACATGCAAGTAGGGAATAGTGTGGTCGAGGACCGCTTGCATGAGCCTGTGGAAGGAAGACACCATGGAGGCGGGTCACTGCAAGTGTGAGGGGGCCGGAATGCATGGGGTGGGCAGCAGGGCGAGACGCAGCAAGACAAGGAACTGGGTGGTGTCGGAGAGGAGACCAAGGAACCTGAGAAATTCTTGTCGCCCCTGCCTTGTGCAGCACCCAGCTCCTGTGCACTTTGGGGGGAGCAGAGAGACCTCTGCAGCCTGTAGGCTCAGGGCCCAGCCTCTTGTCTCATAATCACATTGACTAGAAAGAGCTGCTTCAGGCCACAGCTGTCAGTGAACATCAGTTCCCTACAGTGTGAAGAAACTCGCTGTGGGAGGAGAGTTTCTAAGGGAAGAAGAGGCCAGGTCAAGAGGCAACTCTCTTTGCACCCCCCTCCCCGCCCCAACCAGCCACGACCCCCCTCTCCCACAAGGTTGCTAACCTAACAAGGAAGCCAGAAGAAGAGAAGAAGGGCTCTGGTCCCTGAACCCCACATTTATCCAAGGGCCCACCAGCTCCCCTGTGGTACCTCACACTTACCCGAGGGGCCCTCCTGCCAGCACCAGGCGCTCCAAGTCCAGCCCGCTCATCAGCACGTAGACACCCTTACTCTCATTGCCGAGAACATTAGCAGCTGCACGACAAGTGCCGGTCAGGGGCACAGGGCTCTCCGGCCTCTTTACTTCTGTTTTTTTTTGCTTCTGTGTATATGTGTGTGTGTGTGTGGGGGGGGGGTTTACATGTACAAGAGAGCACTTGAGTGTTTGTGCGCCTGTTGAGGCCCAAAAGTGACCATCCGGAATCATCCTGGATTGCTCTACCTCATTTGCTCTGGGGTTTCCCAGGCTCCACCTTCCAGGGCCAGAATTGCAGGCGTACCTCCATATTTGCCACACATGGGATTTGGGGATCTGGGGATTTGAATTTAGGTCCTTTTCTTGCAAGGCAAAGTCTTTAATCCCTGAGCCATCGCCCCAGCCTGCTTCTTTACTTTTATACAAGGTCTCAGACTTGAGAATGTTTCTCACACAAGGCACAGAATGCCACTTGGCCTTCAGTTAGGGCTCTCGGTGAGAAGAGAGGACCAACTTTGACCCTTCTAGTCAGAAGAGGAACTCTCAGGACTCCCACACTATCCACAACATTACACACAAAGCCCCACATTCTTAGATATTTTCCTTCTCAGGCTGGATTTCGTTGGATGGGAAAGAAGAAAAGTCACTTGGTTTAGAAATCGTCTTACCCTTGCTGGTTCTTTCTATTCCTGTCTCCCCTAGGCTGTCTGCATTGGTCTGGGGTCACCTGCCAGCAGCGTCATGAGACGCTTTGTCTAGGGGGGAGACATCCATTCAGTGCTACTGACAGAAGCCACTGTCCTCTCGGTAAGCCAGGACACCTGATGGACTTGGGAGATGTGGGCAGGACAAGCAGAGACATCGACGCTCTGACCTGCCTTTAAAGTGGGCGGTGGAGTTTCTTCTTTCCCTCAAAGAAGGATCTGCAGGGAACCCCCTTTCTAGAGACTCCTTCTGACCCCAGCATACTGCTCCGGTGGCACCAGAGGGGGATGGTTCATGGCTGATGGGCAAAGTGGTCCTAACTGGTGACCAGCACATGTCGGGTTGCTGGTCCTCTCACAGTGCTGCATGCTGTCTAACCACTGCTCCTTCACTGAGTCTGGCTGCCATCAGTTTACTCAGATGGACTGTTGGCATCGCACAGTGTGGCGGTCTAGATACGAGATGTCGCCTGCAGGTTCACATACTGAAGGCGCAGCAATGTGCAGGTGGGTTTGGGGACGTGAACAGATCATTAGGGATGACCTAATTCAACCCACTGATGGATTCGTATTTGATGACACTCTTGGGAGATGATGAAAACTTTCAGGTGGCGTCTAATTGGGTAAAACTGGCCACTGGGGGTCGGTGCTTGAAGGGTGTGAAGAGACCCTGGCTTCTTCCTGTCCCTCTCTCACTTCTGGCCTCTGTGCAGTGAGCAATTCTGTTCTCCTAGGCCCATCTGCCATGACGCTCTGCCAGTGGACCACCACGGGCCACCTGAAACTGTGAGCGAAAGTCAGCTTTTCCTATCGCAAGTGATTTTCCCCGGGTATTTGCTACCGCAACAGAAAATCTGACTAACTCACATAGATGTGCAGGCGAATGTACAGGTAGGACATCCGAGGACTAGGGCAGTCCCACCTTTCACCTTAGCTACTGGAGGAGAACATTAAGCCCAGAGGAACCCTACCCCTCAGTAGTCAGTCAGGCGTACAGCAGCGAGGCCGTGGCAGGGAGCACCGCTGTCCAGGTCTGCCATCCCGCGTCACGGAGCGGCTAACAGCAGTGAACCGCTAACCAGACATAGGCAGAGCCTTCCCCCTTCAGGACACTTACCAGGAATCTTGCAGTCCTCAAAGATTAGCTCACAGGTGTTAGAGCCCCTCATGCCCAGCTTGTCCAGCTTCTTGGAGGTGCTAAATCCAGGCATACCCTTGGCAGGAAAGCAAAGGATTCCCCGGTTAGCCTTGCCCCAAGGGGACCAGCAAAGGGAAGGCCCACTTTACTACCCGTCCCTGCTACCTGCCTGGGATACGGGGAGCCTACTCCCAAGCCCCAACTCTGGATGCAAAACTGCTGCAGCTTCTGCACGGCACCCACTCTGTTGCCGGCTCCCCTGCTGCTAGTCTGCCCCCCCTTCTCGGGGGAACAGCTCTTTCTCAATGAATGCTCAGTCCCCAGCTCTCCTCCCTCTTTCACTTTGCCTTCCTCTCTCGGGGAGACATCACTTCCAAGATATTCTCACCCGCCCACTCAATTCTTCTGCCCCCCTCTCCTTTAGCCATCTGTCCCTACAGGCGCCCCACCTGGAATGAGTTCAACCACCTACAAGCTTTGATCTAAACTACTCCATGCACGTGGTGCCAAGTGCCCAACGGGGTGTCGAGACACGTTGTTCCTCGCTGCTGCTGCTGCTGGTGTTGCACAACCCGAGGTGCCCGTCAGCTCCGCATGGAATGCGCTGCCATCCTCAGTGACACGAAATTCTTCAACTCGCCAGACTTTCCCCGCGGCTGTGGTCTCAGGTCTCAAGGGCACTTGCCCCCTTTCTCTGCCACCCCGTTACCTGCTCACTAGGCCCAACATTTCCATGGCTCTCTTGTTTTTCCTTTTTTGTGACTGAAAAAAAATCTGCTTGGTTTCCTGGTTTGGGTGTTTTTGTTTTCGAGACAGCGTCTCACTCTGTAGTCCCGGTTAGCCTGGAACCCACTACACACAGGAGGCTGGTCTCAAACTACAGCGACCCTCCTTCTGCCTCCAAGCAAGTGTCAGGATCACAGATATGTGGTATCATGCCCAGCTTTTTTTTTTCCCCCCAAGAAAACAGAATCCCCAAATTTCTGTTCTGCCTCCTGATCTATCTCCCCTTGCTTTCCTCATCAAGAGTGGTAAGATGCAGTCTGAATCCTCACTTGCCTCGGTCTCCCCCACTGCTCCCCACTCAGCTGACCAAGAGCATGGTGACTGTCCAATCTAGTGGCTTCTTTTCAATCTCCTCTTCCTGGATGCCAGGCGGTCTGACTCCGTGGACAGCCCTGCTGGGCCTTCACTATGTTTCTTCTGCAGCGCTGGGAACTGAACCCGGGGTCTTCATACGCTGCCTAGGTGCTCTGCCGCTGGACCCCAGTCCTCACTTGATGTTTGCCGCTGCCCTCATGTGTCCTCGCGTCTCTCCCCACCTCCTGAGAGCACTGTGTAGAACACTAATCTTCCATCCGCTGGAGGGGTCACCTCCGTGCCCACACACCCACCACCCTCACCTTCTCCACAATGAAGGCCGTGATGCCTCGAGAAGCTGGCACAGCAGTCAGATCCGTCTTGGCGTAGACAACTAGGACATCGGCATCGGGGCCATTGGTGATCCAGAACTTGTTGCCATTCAGGATGTAGTGATCGCCTAAGGGCAGGGCACGGGCTACTTGCTCAAGCGGGCTTGGCCTGTCTCGGCCCGTCAGTCACAGAGCCTCTGCTGCCCTACTGAGCAACAGTTCTGGAAACCCAACAGAGACCACTCTGGGTGTTGCTCCCCTATTCCGGCAAGTTTTATCCCTGTCCCCTGCCCATATCGGCTCCCTCACTGGAAGTGTCCTTACCTTTCTTTTCTGCTTTTAGCCTCATGGACACAACATCAGAGCCAGCATTGGTTTCACTCATGGCCAGGGCTCCGATATACTCGCCGCTGATCAGCTAGAAGGAAAGCCAAAGCAGGTCTTGTCATGACCCTTGAAGCCCCTTCGGCAGCTCACCAAGTCTCTCTCTTCAGCCCACACTATATGCCTCTGAGGATTGCACAGTATCTACAGACTGAAAGGCCCTCTTTCTTCCACCCGCCTCCTCCACTTTTTTTCTGAGGGTGGGGGGGCAGTACTAGAGACTGGCCTCAGGGTCTCATACCATTACCACAGAGCTTCAAACACCCCTACCTCCACCCCACCTCCCACCCTTGGTCTGTCTTTCTTTCTTTCTTTCTTTCTTTCTTTCTTTCTTTCTTTCTTTCTTTCTTTCTTTCTCTCTCTCTCTCTCTCTCTTTCTTCTTTCTTTCTTTTTTGGACCTTGGCATAGTCTTTACTTTGGTCTGTTGTCAAACTCTTCTTCTTCTTATTTTTTAATTTCCGCTCATTTGTTTGTTTTGGGGGCTGGATCTTGCCAAGTTGCCCAGACTGATGTCAACCCCCTGGGTTCAAGAGAGCCTCCTATATCTGGGACGGTACAAATGTCCTCACCACACCCCTGGTCTCAGGTTTCTCAAAGTGTTTGTCGAATGTCTGCTGTCCAACTCAGAAGTTCTGGTTTTTGACTCAAGTACTTTAAACAACTCCAGTCCCCTTCCTAACTATAGGGTGTTCATGGCAGAAAGCATATCTGAATGGCCCTACCCAGGGAAGCCCCACCTGTTGTGCGCCAGCAGCGTAGGGTTTCTTACTCCCACCTCCTCACCTTGGGAAGATATTTCTCCTTCTGCGCCTCGTTCCCATTGCGCACAATCTGGTTGAGGCAGAGGTTGGAGTGAGCGCCATAGCTGAGCCCCACCGCTCCAGATGCCCGGGATATCTCCTCCATCACCAACACATGTTCTAGGTAGCCCAGGCCAGAGCCCCCATATTGAACTGAGAGCGAGGTGGGGCAGGGACAGAAAGGCAGCCGGGTTACATTGGAAAAGCAACAGGAATCTCATATTAATTGGCAGCAAGGAAACATCCTGGTAACTACTCCAAGCTAGCTAACAAGGCTAGTAGGTTGTTGTCATGGACCTTGTTCAGCTTGCTGCTGGTGGGTTGAATTGTGGGTTGCCAGCTCAAGCTTTATCCCAGTCATGTTCAAGGAAAACAAGCACCCATGATTTTGAAATGTACAGGATTTGGAAGTGGACAGATGAATCAAGAGAAAGGGACTGGAATCCGACATAGAAACACAAAGTGGGGGCAGGGGGTTGTGTTCGAAGCATTAGTAACAAACCCAAGGGTGTCTACGTGTGCAGAGGCCTAAGGAGGGAGATATTTCACAGCGTAGCTTTGGAACCAAAGTGGACTGAGAATGGACAGGACAGCTCCCACGTGAGGAGCAAGCAGAAGGTGGCCGCGTGCTGAGGGCGGAAGAGATGCTAGCGGAGAATCCCAGGGGTCCTCATGAAAGCTCCATGCTGAGTGTGGCAGTACACACAGTCCCAGCACTCAGGAGATATAGGCATAAGGGTTGACAGTTCAAGTCCACTTCAGCTACAGCGTGAGCTCAAGGCCAGCCTGGGCTCTCTAAAAAAAAAAAAAAAAAAAAAAATTCCCTTGGCAGTAGATTCAAAAAAATCAAAGTGCCTGGTCAGCAGGTACTCGGGGCCTGTTGCTTATGCAGAGCTTGAGGCTCTGTACGGGTACGAGTTCATCTGAACCAGAAATCATGGTGTGGGAAAGTACGGCCCAACAACTCCAGAAGGAAAGGATGAAGGCAGGTTCTGCGGGAAGCAACCACCAGGAAACCAGGACTGGTATCTGACTTTTAAAATGTTTTCTTTAAGGCCAGCAAGACGGTTCAGGTGGTAAATACAGCTTAATGGAAACCCGGTGACCTGAGCTCGATCCCTGGAACTTGTCCCCCAAAACTGTCCTCTGACGCCCCCACAAGTGCTCTGTAGCACACATGCAACCTCTGCTCTCTCTTTCTAATAAAACAATAAGCTCTTCCTTCAGCTGGGTAGCAAGTGGTACGGGCCCATAATCCTAGCTTCTCGGGAGACTGAGGAAGAATATGAAGTTCAAGTCCTTCTGGGCTAGAGTGACATCGAGACCAGCCCGAGACCCTGTCTCAAAATGAAAAATGGCTGGGGATGTAGTTCGGCCTTAGGATGCTTGCCAAACATGTTTAAGGACTTAGGTTCAATCCCTAGTAACGCCCCCCCCCCAAAAAAAAGTCTTGGCTTTCTTTTAAAAGTTCCCACTTGAAAGGGTTTTTAATCTAACTTCTTTTCCTCCCTCCTTTCCTCTCTCCCTCCCTCCCTCTTTCCTTCTTTCCTTCTTTCTCTTTTAGTGTGATACTGGTTATCAAACAAACATAAGGCTTCATGATAAAGTACACACTCTTAGCACTGCCCACTGCTTAGATTTCTTCTCCTCTTCTCTCTTCTTTTTCCTTTTCTTGAGACATAGTCTCATGAAGCCAAGACTGACTCTGAACTTGTTATGTAGCCAAAGATGACCTTGAACTACAGATCTTCCTGTCTCCCCTTTGAGTGTGTCCCATGTTGGGGACAGGCAAACATTCTACCAGCTGAGGTACATTCTCAGTCCTTCTGTTATCGTGTGTGTGTGTGTGTGTGTGTGTGTGTGTGTGTGTGTGTGTACAAGAGGGCATCTAAGAGGCATGTACGTACCTATGAAGGCCCAAGTGTGTCATCAGGACTCATCCTGTATTGCTCTATCTCTCTATAGCTTTTGCTCTGGGGTTTCCCAGCTTTCACTTTCCAGGGCTGGAATTCCAGGGCGGTGTGATTTCTGCTTGGAATTTTCACGTAGGATATGGTGATTTGAAATCAGGTACTTTTGCCTTCAAGGCAAAGGCTAAGCTATCTTCCTAGTGACCTCCTCCCCCATTCTGTGTTTTTTTTTTTTTTTTTTTTTTTTTTGAGACATTAGGTAATCCTGGTTAGCTTTGAACCTGAGACCTTTCCACTTCTACTTCCCAAGTGCTGAGATTAAAGATTTCTATCATGCCTAGCTTCAGCTAGTTTTAATTGCTGCTTTAAAAAATTATTTAGCATTGAGTGCCTATGTACAATGTGTATGTGTGAGCACAGGCACGTGCCTGCCACAGCATGTGTGTGGAGCTCACAGGACAACTTTGTAGAGTTGGTTCTCTCCATTCACCTTCATTTACACAGGTTCCAGGGATTGAACTCAGGTTACCAGGCTTGCACGGCAAGTGCTTTTGCCCATGAAACCATCTCCTGGCCCCATCTAACTATCTTTTTATTCCATTAAATGCTCTCTGATTCAAAAACACATTCTTTGTTGGGTAGGCTCATTAAGGTCCCCACATTCTGCAGGGGAGGGTCTTGTTTGGGAGTTCTGGGTAGCCTGCCCCCAAACTAATTCAACACATGCTAAATCCTGAAATGGATTCACTTTATCATTCATGTAACTCTATGATCAGCTCAAATCCCAGACCTACTTTACCTCAAGTGGTGAGGTGAGGGAGAAGATATCTGGTGAAATGTTCAGTCACCTCTCAAAATCTCCCTGGGGATTGGTTCCTAGACCTTCTTCAGATGCCAAATCCCTTACCTGGAAATTCAAGGGCTCAAATTTCTTACAGAAATAGTATGGTACTTGCATATAATCTATACACATTCTCTCATATCCTTTAAATCATCTCCATATTACTTATTATGTAAATAATACTTGCATTGTGAAAATAGGGGGTTTTTTTTGGTGGTGATGGTCAAAAATAGTATTTATTAACACTTCTCTCCAGGTGTAGATCGCTTCACAGAAATGTGGAGGTATTACATCCTCATTGATTACAGTTCACAGAAAATAAACGAAAAATATGGAACGCTTTGTGAATTTGCATGGCATCCTTGCACCAGAGTCACCCTTGGTCTTCCACAGGAACATACAGTGCCCTCTGATACACACACACACACACACACACACACACACACAAATAAATAAATAAAATATTTAAAAAAAAAACAGGATTAGAGTCCACTCACTTCTATCTTCTCATCCCCCTACAAAAGTGGTAGCTCCCACAGGGACAGTGGGCAGACCTGACAGCCTACTAAAGTACAAGTGATCACCTTGCTCAAAGGTTCAGACTTCTCTCTTACCCCATAGCCGACTCCAAGTGAGTTCCAGGGACAAGCTGCGGGCCAAGGACTTAGCAGTTCTGACAGGACATATACACCTTGACTGTTCCTGTCTGGACAGAGCTTAGGAATTACGACAGCAAGAAATGGTGTACTCAAATGCCTGGATGGCCTATCAGATCTTCTAAACTGCCCAAGTCATGGGGAGGGCTGACTATGCAGGTAGATTCCACAGGATGCAAGGCTCTGTGTTAGTCCCACATAGGAGTAACAGACAAGCAGGCAGAGTCAAGGGTGTGGGGAGACCCGCACCTTCTTGACACAACTGCAGATACTGAAGTGTCTTCATTAGACCCAGACAGTGGGTGTTTTCTCAGGTCCAAGAATGAGGAAGTTCTTGGTGTCTTTGGACAGAATCTTCCCCTTCCTTCCCTTCCTCATTTCCTTCTTTCTTTCCTCATTTCCTTCTTTCCTTCTTTCCTTCCTTCTTTCCTTCTTTCCTTCCTTCCTTCCTTCCTTCCTTCCTTCCTTCTTTCTTTCTTCTTTCTTTCTTTCCTCTCTCTCTCCCCCTCCTCCCTCTCTCCCTCCTTTTCTGTCTCTCTCCCCTTTCCTCCCTTCCTTTCTTCCTTTTTTGCTGAAACAGGTCTTCTCTCACTCCATAGCCTAGGCTAGACCTGACTATTCTCCTGTCTCAGCCTCTTGAACACTAGGATTATAAGAATGAACCATCTGCAAGGTTCCCTCCCTGCTTCTTTTTGGAAGGGTGTTAGTGAGAACAGAGATAGTTCTCAGGCTGCGAGAATGGTTTAGGGATTAAGGCCTTTGCTTCGCAAGAAAAGGACCTAAGTTCGGACCTAAGTTGTTACAAAAACAAAAACAACAAAACAAAACAAAACAACTCAGGCCTATAATTTCAGACTTGGGAGGTGAAGCCTGGGAATCCCCAGAACAAAACAATAAGAAGGTAGAACAATCCAGAATAATTCCTGATGTCACTCCTGGACCGTCACAGGCACACAAACTCAAGTGCTCTCTGGTACACGCACACACACCAAAGACAGTTCTCTTTAGGAAAGGCGCTCCACTCACCAGGGGCCGTGATGCCCAGCACTCCCAGGCTCCCCAGCTGCTTCCAGAACTCCTGCCAGTGGGATGGAGCAGAGGGAGGTATGAGAAGCAGAATAAGAACATGGGGGGGGGGGCAGAATAAGAACAACTCAGAGAGGAGCTACTTAGCAAGGCTTCAGTCACAGTGGGACCACTCCAGGCAGCCCCCACTCCCACCCTGCATCCAACCTCGCGACTCACCCGAAGGTTCTTGAACTCATTGCTGCGATCAATCTCCTGGGCTTGAGGAACCAGGGTTTCATGAAGGAACTTAGCCATAGTCTGACGAAGCTAGAGGGCGAGGGGTAGACGCTGAAACTGACACACCTTGAACGCTGGGCTCAAGCAGTACCTTAGACCTCCCAAGCAATATGGCTCCGTGACATCATCACTACAAGCTTTTCTGCTGGACTCAGCCTAACACACGAACGCTTAACCCAGGTCTATAAAAAGGCAATGTGTACGCTTGTCTTTGCCGGCCATCCAGCTGCCCCAATACCTTTCCATCGCCCCGCTCGCTACACTCTAAGCACATCCCCTTCAGTTCTGGGCACGTGTCAGACTGCTTTCTTGTCCCTGAGCCTTTGGCGAAACGAGATTACTCAATGAGATTAGACACTCCTCTTGGCAGGGAAGCTTGAGATCTAAGACTGAACACTAGGAGACATGTTTGAAGCTCCAGGTATTCAGAGCAGCTCTTTCTGCTGATTCGACAGCCATACACTTTGGAGTTTCCAGGTGACTTAACATGCCTGGAGCTACAGAAGAATCACAGTCTCGAGCTTTCCCTCCAGCCTCTAAATTACATAACTGCCTCCCCAGCGTGACCCCTCCCCCATAGCTCTGATTCAGCTTCATTTATAATTGCACCTTCCTTTCCTTTTTCCTTTCCTTTTGTTCCTTTCCCCTTCCCTTTCCTTCCCTACCTCTTCCTGTCCCTTCCCTCCTCCCTTCTCTTTCCGTCCCCTCCTTCTTTTCCCCCTCCTGCTCCCCTCCCTTTCCCTTCCCTTCTCCTTTCCCTTTCCTTTTTCTTCTCATCTTTAATTGGTTGCAAAGCTATGGTTTTTTGAGTGACTTAATATTTAACTGCTTCCATTTGAAGTTAGTTATGTTGACACTGCTTTCTCTACCAAACTGCTATACAAGAACATTATAGAGAGGAATATGCTCAAAGCATACTTATAAACATTTCTTATATTACCCAGCTCCATGAACATAGAATATACACAAATGGAGGATCGTCTTATAAAGCTGGTGTGGTGGTACATACCTCTAGTTTCAGCCCTCAGGAGGCTAGGAAGGACTGTCAACAGTTCCAGGCCAGCCTGGGCTAAATACTTAGCAAGACTCAATCTCAAAACAAATAAAAAAATTATAAAATACAAACTATAAACTAAGATGATCCTCTTTATAGTATTCAGCTAGGGTATTAAAACAGCATTAATTTGAAAAGGTAAGTAAGGGCTGCAAGATGGCTCAGGGGTTAAGACTCTGCCTAGCAAGAAGGTCCTGAGTTTGGATCCCAAGTCCCACTTAAAACACCAGGTGGAAACGCCAGAGGCCTGCACTTCTGGCCTTGGTGGGTGGAGCCTGGGAAATCACAGAGTAAAGCAAAAGGGAGGTAGAAACAATCCGGGGTAATTCCTTGGTCTTCCACAGGGACATACAGTGCCTTCTAACACACACACACACACACACACACACACACACACACACACAGAAGGGTAACAAATTAGCAAATGTGTAACTCCTTTACCAGCAAAGAATGGAACACTGAACATACACACTAAATTTTAAATGTTAGGGGCTCAAAAGCAGTCATTGCGGGAAACGTTACTTCCTGTAAGTGTGCTGGAGCCAAAAACATTTGTAATCATTTTATCATAGATTACAGAGAAAGCAAATAATGATTCATGAAGTCAGAGTATCTGAAGACAGTTTACTAGAAAACAAACTGGGACGTTAGAATCCAAACAGAATCGATAAAGTGCTGAAATTTTCACACTTTTCTTTCAGTTTAGGTTAAACATTTACAGCACCACTCCAACCGACTGCAAATCGACTAGGTAGAGAGCAATCTCTCCTTAATGTTTTCATCAGGCAATCTGCAGCTTAAGGTATACACTGCTGGTACAGAGATAAAACTAGGAGGTTACTCATTGCTGGTGACTGGGAGAAAACAACGGCCTTAGAAGAAACACAGCAGAGAGGAGTAGGCAGTCTGTAGGCTCAGAGATGAAATGGCTCAGCTGACTGAAGTTCTCAACCTAAAGACCCGGGTTCTAATCCAGGGCAGCCGCCCACATGGTGAAAGGGAAGAACTGCTTTCCAGATGGAATCCTCTGAACCCTGTACCATAGCATGCATGTGCTCTCTCCCTTGCCCTCCCCCCTCTCTTTAAATGGGTAATGGAAATAGCCAGTCTGTGTAATCACATGGATCTCTTGCTCCAACTCCATTAGTTCTTCAAAAAAAAAAAAAAAAAGGACTTAAAAGTTTCACTTTCCGGCCTGTACTTTGGGTCACTGGGAGCATTTTAAAATCCCCGCAGTGGATCACGCAAAAAACGATGGCTTGGTTATTATAACCATCGCCCGGGTTTGAGAACCGCAGCTCAGGTTTCAACTACATGTCGTGGTGACCACAAGCGACACACCCGGCCAGTCACTCCTCCCACCCATGTTCCCGACTCCTCTAGCTCCCTCCTGCAGCCCTGCCTTGCAGTCTCAAATCTTCCTTCCATAGAGATGCGGATGGGACCAGAGGCTCGGGCCTAAAGTGTGTACCGGGGTTCCGGGTGTGGGGGGAAGAGGGGGAGGAGACTTCCACAGCCCGGCCGGGCCATGTCACTTACGGGTGGGCGCTGGACACCACCAGTGGACCCCGGCAAGAGATCGGCCTCCCTACCTGCTTCTGCTCCTCGCTTAGCCCGTTGATGTTGTCGTCCACGGGTAGCACCGAGTGGGCCCGCCGGGAGGTGGCGAGAGGGGACGGCGAGGGCCGCAGCCTCCAGCTAGACGTGCGCAGCCCCAGCAGTCGAATCGCAGACGCCATCTCTGCCCGGCACCTGGAGCGAAACTTGCTTTGAGAAAACCGTCCCTTCCCTTCCACCAATCCGAGCCTCACCTCCCCGTCCAATCGCAAAAGGGGGTGGGTCTCTGGCAGCCAATCACTCTTGGCAGCCGGCTGGAGGCAGCGCTGCCCCTCGGCCGCCCAGCGAGCCAATCATTCGTGACACTTTGGCGCCTGGCCAGTGTGCGCGCCGCGGCCGGGCGCAGTGTGGACCTAGAGCTCTCCGTTAGCCGTCTCTGGAAGTGGGGTGGGAAGTGAAGGGGTGAGGGGGAAGGGGGAGAGAGCAGATGCACGTATACGAGGTCAGAGGACGACTTGCCAAAGTCGGTTCTCTTTTTCCGCCATGTGGGCTCCAGAGATCAAACTTAAGTCCCCAAATTTGTATGCACACATCTTTTTACCTGCTGAGCCATCTTACAGACCCCTAGCTTAGTGGAACTTTTCCTTAAAATCTCGAGTGGTGCTTTGGCATGCCTGCTTATCACCCATCTATTGATCTGTCAATCTTGACATTTTTGTCGAGGATTACTTTTTTTTATTCATGTGTATGTGTATGCGGGATATGTGTGTTTTGTATATGAGTAGGTGTATGTACATGTCCAGGTATGTATACAAAAGTGGCCTTGAATGTATGTGCCTGTGGGTATCATCCATGATCACTCTTCCACTTTGTTGTTGGGAGTCTGACATTAGGAGTGATCTACCTGGCTAGCCTGCTGTACAGATTCTCAACTCTGCCTTCCAATGCTGCAATCACAGGTGGATTGCCACACCCACCTGGCATTTTTATATGGGAATCTGGGGATTCAAGCTCAGGTTCTCAAGTGCTTTCATGGCTGGACCAACTCCCCAACCCCAGAGATTATTCTGCATATCTCTGCTAAAGATCTCTTGCTCCAACTCCATTAGTTCTTCAAAAAAAAAAAAAAAAAAAAAAGGACTTAAAAGTTTCACTTTCATAATGTACAGCCACATGACAGGAGCTTTTTTCCCCTTCATTACAAATTCTTTCATTATAAGGAAGTCTCAGAAATTCATTTACAAGGGCATAGAGAACACACCCCACGTTGAGAGAAATGTGGGACGGCACGACTAGTGTGGGAAAGAATCACTTGAGTTTTGTGGACAAAGGATCCAAGCCAAAGCCTGCAAGCTTAGCCTCCAACCAGCCACAGGACAGAGCCCCTGGGCCCTTCCTTTTAAAAGATTCTGCTGTCTGGTTCTATCATACTTTATTTCAATATTCTTATTAGGGGGTGTACCAGTGACTCTGTTGCTATGAGACACCTCTCAAAGTCAAGCAACTTAAAGGAAGAAAGGAAGATTTATTCAGCTTAAGGTTCCAGAGGGGAGACACAGTCCTTCGTGGCGGGAAGGGCATGGCTGGCTAGCAGAAGCCAGAGAAGATGTAAGTCATGCCCTTCATGGAAGCTGAGCGCTGCAAGACTGCCAACTGCAAGAGCAGACCTCTCCCCAAAGTGGAGCTAACCCACCTCAAGGCCCACCCCCTGTGACTGCCTTCCTCTGCAAGGCTCCACCTCCTGAAGGTGCCATGACCTTCCCAAACACATGAGTCTGTGGGGGACACATCTCAAACCATGACAGGGGGACACTTGAAATATCAACAATGTTGCTAAGACTGACCTTTCATGTACCTGTAGGACAAAATGGCAGAAATATAGTTGCTGGGTAGAGCTGGGATTGCTGCATTAACTTTCCCTGCAAAGACGTGAACAAATCAATAAGATGAGTGTTATTGGACTTTTACAGAGCACAGATGAGGACTCACATTCAGGAGCATAGGCGAGCCCGAGCTCACCCCACCTTAGACGACGACCTCCCCATAGCTTACCGGTTGCCTTAGCACCTCCCCCAGACCACAGATCGCATACAGCTGGCAGGGAGGTACAGAAGGGAGTAGCTGACATCTCAGGCGAGGGTCTGGCAACCCTCCTCAGCCATGCCATCTAGAAGAGAACACCAAGCAGGCCTGATGTTGAGGGCCTCTTGCAAATTGCCACAGCTGCTCCTGATAAGAGCAATGTTTATTATACCTGGAGGACAGCACTCCTCCTCCAGCTCTTTCTTTCTACACCCTCTCCTAATGCTTCCTGAGCTGTGGAGGGGATGATACAGATGTCTGCTCATTCTCTTCCAGCTGTGACTGAGCAGTGGGCTGTGCTATGGCGATAGCTTGACTGAGCATAAGCTCCACAATAACCGATGTTCACTGCAAAGACAAACTTCCCTGAGCAAGGCTGGCAGCAGCACTATGTTACGGGCATAAATATAAGTTAGAAGTTATTTTGATCATCCTCTGACCTCCACCTGTGTGCCATGGTATGCATGCATAGTTTTCTCTCACACACGCACACAAAAAAAATGCAAAGAAAAAAATTTTTAATTAAAAAAGAAGATAATTTGACAGATATATTTTATTCAACAAAACAACAGCAGTAGCTTTCCTAACTAGGGCTTATGACCTCCCTAGGGATGGGTTCCTGTCATAGTTAGATACAGGTGTCCACTTGATGGCTGAGGTTTTAAGCTCTGGGTAGATTTGTAAAGAATAATAGAGTTAGGCCCTGAGAAAACCTCCAGGAGATTATTTACTTGATGAGGAAGGCCCAGCCCATGGTGTGTGAGACTAGTCCCCGGCAGGTGAATAAGATAGAGGGAGCCCCGGTTAGGGAAGTTGGCATCCTTTGCTATACTTGGTTAGGCGTGCTGGTTTAGCAAGTCAGGATTGTCCCTCTTGGCAGTCCTGTGGAAACACAGATACGGTGTGGTCAATTCCTTCAGTTCCTGGTGTTGGTGTGGACTCTTCTGCCAAGTTGGATTAAGAACTATAACTGGAGTATTATGAGAGAAAATAAAACCCCACATTCTTCGATAGGTCATTTGGTTGCAAATTTATTGGCAACTGCAGGCCAACTGTAACAGCTCCTGGGGAGGCCCATAGTACCACAGCTCCCATGACACAAGCTTTAAATCTAATCTGAACATTGATTGCACGCAGATCCGTTGTACCACACTGCACCAGTAGTCACATTTTGCCTGGCATTTCAATAGCATAGTTTGCAGGGTCCACACCAAGTAGGATGACAACTGGTGAGGATTCTCTGCCAACAGCCCGCACAGTGCCCTCCAACGCTTGAAAGCCAGTCAGTAGGATGGGAGCTTCCCAGCTGTGTCCCAGCTTTAATTTCTCCATACCGTGCTACCAAAGCATGCAGTGTATTCAGCAATAGGATCTTGCCATCCAGTTCTGGCATGTGACAGCGGTGCTAATAGCCTTTATGGTTCTGGGGACTTCAGGAACCTTCTCTAGCCAACAACTTATGGGGAAGGAAGGAGGTAGCCCATCCTTGGCACTGGGACTTTAGGGCATCTGGAGACGTCTTTTCCACCCAGCAGGGAATTCCTGATTAATAATCATTTCAATATTTGCAGGCACAGGCTGTTGGAGAATTTCTCAATAACCTTGATAGTATCATTTGATCTTGCCCAACCATAACACCGGAGAATTTCACGGCTATGCCTGGTGCTTACGCCCTGTGCAAACTGATTTCTCATCTCTCTTCCTTTAGGTGTGTACGCATCTTTCGGATGCTTTTTAAATCTGTAAAATGCTTAGCATCACACCATCCATGTAATGAAACCTTTTATAAAAGGCAGGCCGGAATCTAAGGACCCATTGTCATCGATTCCAAGCAAACATCAATGGGTCTCGGGAGTCAACAACTGAAGGGCTACTAAAGAAAAGCATCATCAAGACACAATACAGCATGAAAAGAGTCTGTGGCTTGGTTAGTTCTTCAGTGTTGAGCACAGCAGCTGGATGGGCAGCACGTTCTTTGTCTTCCACATTCTACAATCTCCAGGAGTTTCTAGATTTATTTACCCTATGCTTATTGTGCAACACTTTTCTTGGGGAGACACCACACAACTGTTTATCCGACAGCTGCAGTTACTCTGCATTGTTGCCAATAAATTCACGACCGGTGGGTTTAAAGGAACGAGGGGTTTCATTTTGACTTACAATTCTCTGGCTACAATTCTTTGTCCAGTGTGGCAGAAGAATGCACGGGATAGCTGAGAAAGACAATCCTCACTGGCCAGACTGGCATGTCTGGCCAAGTATATAGAAGGATCCAACTTCTCAACCAGCTTCCTCCATCTTATTCACTTACCTAGAGACTAGCCATATCCACCATCCGTTGGGCATCCCCACCAGTCAGACAATCTCCTGCAGGCCTGCTCTGGGCTTGACTCAATGACCAATTCTTTGCAAATGTGCCCAGAACTCCAGCCTTTGATTGTCAAGTTGACAACTCTAACTATGACACCAACCCAAATAGGAATTCAACAACATAACCAAAGTAATGATTAGGCCAAGGCCCAATTTGACAAACCAGTGAGTTTATTGGAGTTACTTAGCGGAGACAAGGTGACTGTTACTGGCAAAAACAGGGACAGCTCCAAGGTAGTTACATCCCCAGAAAGCCCCACCCAGCTTGGATGTGACTTACAGAAGCTGCAACCTTGGAGCTCTGTGCCGTGGGATTTGCTTCTGGGACAGTCTCCTTCCAACTTCTGGGCTGCTCAGAGTCTCCTCCAGACTGCTTGGCTGAAAGCAGAGCCCCTCCCCCTAGCAGTTGCTCATCGTACATCCATCCTCACCTTGGGAAGACGCTCCTCTGAATCTTGTCAGTGGAAAGAACCTCCTGAGCTTCAAGAGCTTTTACTTGCTGGGCCGTCCTCCAGGCTGGGATGTGTCAAATTGCTACACGACGTCTTCCTTCCGTTAGACCGGGGACAAAGATGGTCTAAAATGGTATCAAGCTATGCTCAGAGGAAAAACGCCACACAGCACACCACCTCTCTGCTCTGACTCCTACGTCCTTTCTGACCCCCTCTTCCACAGTGTTCCCAGGGCACTGGAAGGGGTGATGGCTGTGTCTGTTTATGACTGCGCATCAGGCTGCTGTATCACAGCGCTTGTCCCTTGTCCTCAGGAGCTTCACCAGTGCTGTCCTCATCAGCAGCTGCCGTCCTCTAGACATCCTCTAGTCCCCACAGTTAGAGCAGACAGCAACAGCACTCCATGGGCAGAAGCACCAATGTTTGACAGGTTCGTCACGATGTCCTCTCCACTGGGGTCTATGACCTCCCCAGCCACAGGTTTGTGCCTGGGCCCATGGTGCCAATCGGAGGGTCGTTTGCACCCATAACATCTTGTGCTACTATCGCACGAGCTGGCATCTTTTGCCTGGCACTTCCACAGTGTAGCACACAGGGTCCACACTCTGTAGGACTTTTGACCATAATCCTCCCCAGTAGCCTGCATGGAAGCTACCAGAGCTGGTCAGCAGGGAGGGAACGGCTGAGTCCCAGCTTGCTTTCTCCATGTATTGCAGCCACAGTGTGTCATATCTTGAGCAATAAAATCTTAACATCTAGTTCTGGCATGCAATCAACAGCAATAGCAATAACTTTTGCCACTCTGGGACCTCCTTAGCTAACCACCCCCAGGGCTTTGGTTCTTATTCAACCACCATATGTCTTCCAAGAGTGCTTTTGCCACCTACACAAATATGTCCCTTAGTTTATTCTTTAATTATTGCTTTAATATTTATAGGCACAGGCTGTTATAGACACCTAGTGGGTGTTCTATGTATCTGACCCATCTTAAAACTCCTAAGAATCTCATGGTTGTACCTGACCCATGCGCTCTTTGTGAACTGATTTCCCATTCTGGCTCCTATAGATGCACTTGTGTGTTTTTTCACATGAGTTTCCCAATCTATAATACACTCAGATTAGCATTACTTCATCTATATAATGAAACTTTTTTACAAGGAATTGGCAGGATCTCCAAAAGCTCTTTGTAATCCATTCTAGACACCAGGTGACCTCAAGAGTCAGCAGTTAAACGTTAGTGGCGATCAGGAAAACATTAGTGAGATCCAATACAACATGAAAGGTTTCTGTCGTTTGTGTTGTTTTCTTTAACTAGTAATTCTGGGTGCACTGGCATGAATGAACGGCACTGCCTTTTCTGGCCTTTTATAATCATAGGTATTCTCCCTGAGCCATCCGCTTCCTCATCCTTGGTCACTTCCAGGGGGATTCCATGCATCTCTCCACCATCATCGAGCTCAGTAGTGCAGGTTCAGGGGGCTGGGCCCTTCCCAGGGCCAAGGAGGAATGAGGCCTTGTTGTTCCCTAATGTACCTGTTGCTCAGGCTGTGCCCTGGGTGGAAGGAGCTGGGGGGGGCACTGTGGCTGTGACTTCACCTGTGGGCACTCCTATTGTTTCTCTCTTAGCCCTACCTAGATGTCATGGGAGCCCTGGTGTTGTAGTTCACCTGCATGGTTGCTAATAAATCACCATCAAACGACTTAAAAGAACAAGGGGTTTGTTTTCTCTCACAATTGTCCAGTTACAGTTCACAGTCCAGCTTGACAGGAGAGCTCATACTAAGGCCAGGGCCGAGGGAATTGACTACACCATCTCTACATAATGGCTGAGAGGGGAACGATCTTTACTTGCCAGACCATCATGTCTGGCCAAGTGTACACAAAGCTCTTTGTATTTTATTCCAGGGCCTAGTCCCACCCACATCCGCTGGTCCTTCCCCATCAGCTAGACAATCTCCTGCAGGTTTGCTCTGGGCTTAATTGAGCCACTAATCCTCTACAAATGTGCCCAGAGCTCAAACCCCCAACTGTCAAGTTGATACCTGTGCCTAACTATGACACCTTGGCTAGATGAACAATTTGTACCCACAGTGTACTTTTCTGAAATGACTAATGTATACAGCTTACTCTGGGGGATTATTTCCCCGCCCTGTCCCAGGACAGCTTGAGCCTTTTCATCTGCACCGTTTTAACGGTCATGCCTTCTGTGAACTGTCCTTCGGAAGCTCACCCGTACAGCAGTTGGGTTTTTAACCAACCTTCCCTTAGGAACTCCAGCTTGACCCGAATCTTGCCAAGTCTGCCTTGAGAGGCATTGACAGACCCCTTTGACTCTTGTGTCTTTTCCCCCTTTTTTTCCCTAATCTCCTCTAGATTGCTTTATCACTTTACACCCCTGATTTAAAGGTTGGGTCTGATTTGCGTGCTGATCTAAGTTACTCAAACCCACCAGAGCCTCTCCAACCCCGTCAATATCCCACCAAGGGGCTCAGCAAAGCCATCCACGCACCATCCCAGTCCCTAAGTCCCTGATGAACTCCTTAGTGACTCTAGTTCTTTCTGGCAAAGGGAGCATCAAATGCTGCGTCTCTCATTTCCAGTTCCCTGCAATGCCTGTCCTTCTTTTATTGTCTTCCTGCCCCTGTCAATCACAGGACCTCGCTGGTGATAACCAAGTGTTCCTAATGGTTCTAATGAGCCACTGCATCAGGCAGGATTCCCCGAATACTGCCTCCGGTTATGCAGCTTTGACTCCAGGAGAGATGGATGCTTACATGACTTAGTTTCTTTGCTTCTACAGCCCTTATGCTAATCCATCTGCCCCCATGTCCCATAGACTCAGAGCCAGGCTGTGGCAAGCTCTTTCATCCATTGCTTATGTGCCTTTCCTAATTCTGGAATTTCAGGTACGAGTATTCCCTCCTTAACTATGATAGTTTCTAGACCCGACCATTGTTAAGATCCCTGTCGACGTACTGGACCATGCATCTCCTCCTTTTCTCTATCAAAGATCAGACATGAGGGGTATCTTTTGCCACTTCTACCAGTCCTCTTCCTCCTCCTCACTCTCTGGCTCTTCCCATGGGTTCTATGGATTCCAAATTTTGGGATCCCAGGCAGGGCTCTTCAGCATGGAGTCAGCCTGTATTCTTGTTTCCTTTCATCCAGCCAGGCATAAAATAACATCAAGCCAACACTTCTGTCTCATTCTGTCTTTTATCCAAGTTCCAAATCAGAGGTTCCCACGGCACATGTTTAGCCACATTCCCCTTTCTTGTTGCACTTCCTCCTTCACAACACAGGTTCCCTATGGGCAGCCGTCCCAGCCTCAGCCACATTTCACCTAACACACAACAGCTGCCAGCCAACCTCTGCAGCCGTTCATGGATAACCTTGTCCCTGGACCGATACTCTCAGGGACAGCAGTATTTGCTCTAGACTGTTAGCTTTTCTTACAGCATCTCCGTACTCTCGGGATGGACCCCTCCATCAAGTAGGCACGCCATATCTTCCCACATAGATGACCACCACCACCCCAAGATCCAGTGCTCCCACAGGCACTCCACCTCCTGCTGGCTCGGCTTTAGTTACAGGGATTACTACCTGTCACAGTTAGATACAGATGTCACCTTGACATTGATAGTTCAAGTTCTGGGCACATTTATAGAGAATAGCAGTTGAGTTAAGCCTGAGCAAGTCTGGAGGAAATTATCTGATTAATGAGGAGAGTCCAGCCCATGATGGGTGGGGCTAGACCCTGGGCAGGTGAATAAGATAGAGGAGACTGGTTACGGAAGTTGGCATCCTTCTGTATTCTTGGCTGGTCTGATGTGATAGTTAATCCTGGGTGTCAACTTGACCACACCTGGCTTTAACCAAGATCAGCTGTTAGACTACCTGAAGAGATTATCCAGATCAATACATTTACAATACAAAGACCAGCCCTAGATCTGACTGGAACCTCCCAGTAGCAGACCAGATAAAAGGAGCCATAGAACAGAAGACTTTGAAAAGAGAATCTCCACTTCTTAGACTCTCTAGAATGTTTTCAGTGACTTGGTCTGCCTCCAGCTTCAGCCACCAGCCATGTTGCCTCCGCCATGAAAGATCGTTTCTCCCCTCTGGAACCATAAGCTGAATAAATCTCCCTTTCTCCCTTAAGTTTCTTGACTTTGAATGCTCTCTCACAGCAAGTTAAGAGGATCGTCTTTTTGGCAGTTCTGTGATTTGGTGTGGCCAGTTCCCTTGGCCCTTGGTGTTAGTGTGGGTTCTCCTGCCAGGCTAGACAGGGACTATAACTGGACAACCATAAGCCAAAATAAAACCCCTTGTTCCCTTAAGCTGTGTGGCCGTGAATTTATCAGCAACCATGCGGAGTGACTGCAACACTGCTCATAGTAAGACCCATGCCAACACCATCACAGCAAGAAGCACACTGCCACACATCGCAAGGTCAAAAATGGCAATATCAGGATTCCCCCTGTGGGTGGTCCACTGTTCAGCCCCTGTTGTAGGTCTTATCACCCATGGTAGCGGCCTGTGATTGCTCTCCAACCTATCTTTGCTTCTGTCACTATCAGATAACTGAATTGGTTGAGGTTACCTACAGGAGCTTATATGGGGCTCCCCTGTGTTCTCCTCTCTCCACTGGTTCAGCTTCAGTGATGTGTCTTACCACCATGTTAGGGGCCATGCAACTACTCCTTCCCAGCTCATCTTTGGTTCTGTTGCAATCCTGCCAACCATGCCAAGTGCCATGTGGCACTTTTCCTAGGGCAGACACTACATAACCATTCACCTATCTCATATTGGAATTTGACAACAAACCAAAGTAACAACTGGGCTGTGGGTTCCTTTTACAATACCACACACATACAAAATAGCAAATTAAAATCCCAAATACAGATAGGAACAAATAAAAAAAAAGTACAGGATTAGAAATTCTGAATGAGAGAGCAGGTGTATAACAGAAAAACAAATTTAAAAATTGCTTCTTTAAAAATATTATTGTTACTAGTTAGAGCTGAAAAGATGGCTCAGGGGTTAAGATTCTGCCTCGTAAGTGGAAGGTCCTGAGTTCAGATCCCAGGTCCCATGTAAAAACTGCCCCAGCAGAGGAGGTGAAGGCCTGCACTTCCAGCCCTGATGGGCAGAGCCTGGGAAATCCCAGAGGGAAGCAAAAAGGAGGTAGAAGCAATTCAGGATAATTCCCGTGTTGATCCTCAACATGGATACACAGTGCCTTTTGATACACACACACACACACACACACACACACACATACTCACACACACACACAATCTTTTTCTTATGTATTTACAACCACAAAGTATTAGAACTAGGAAGTAGGGCAAAGAAGATCCAAAGAGAGTGAAAACAAAGGAACAAAGTTCAATAGAGAAATAAGGCCACCATCAAGAAAGACCCATAATTAGCAAGATAGTTGATCCAATCCACGGTTAGTCTCCTTCCTCTTCACTAGTGTTTAGACTGGTTTGAAGCACTGAGTGTGTGTTCTCTGACAGGGGAGGGGGGGTGAAGAGGGATGGGATGGGGTGGAGGGTTAGTGATTAGTAGAGAGCCAGATGATACAGTGGAGGTCGACCCCACTTACTACTGTGCCCTACTCCTGATCCTCCCTCTTCTTCAAGTCTTCTCTTACATAAAAGCCTCTCTGTAACAGTTTCTGTATTGTTAGATAGGAGAGGATCTCAGCACCGAGACAGGATGCAGCCCTGCGCAGTGCAAGAAGAGCAACATACACAACAACAAACAACCTGAATCCAGAACACCGGCAACTCTACAATGTTCACCTGGAACCAGGCCGCCAAATGTCTCCCCATCCAGAGGCTCGGGGAACTTTGTGGAAGAAGGGATGGTAAGACGGTAAGAGTCTAAAGATGGAGCGTTCTGTGCTGGACAGGTCACTCCACTCAAGATAAGGCAGCCGCAGCCAGGAACTCATGCCAATGGGACTTGAACTCATCAGATATGCACAGAGGTGGGCGTGTCGGCATGTCCCGTGGACTGGTGGGTGCGGCTCTCAGGAGAAATAGTTTCAGGTGTAGAATCCTTAGGGGTGAGGAGTCAGACAGAAGTAGGGGAGTACCCATATCAGCGGGCTGTCCAAGGAAGGGCCTCTCGGTCTGTCTCAGAGGCCTGAACCCCCATGAAAACAGAAGATAGAGGGAACCCCAGACTCAGAGAACCAAAGGACAGGAGAATAGGAAGGGAGTAGACTGGGCCCACATAGGGAGAAGGGATGAGAGCAGGAGGGAAGGGATGGAGGAACAGAGGGAGGAATAAGGGAGACAAAGAGCATGTATATAAAAATGTAAACTTAATAAATTTATTTTAAGAAAATTACTAGCTGGACATGGATGTAGATGCTTGAAACCCCAGCACAAGCACACAGGAGGCTGAGACAAAAGGATCAGAACTTGAGGGTACCTACGGGATACATAGCTAGACCCTGAACCAAAAAAGGGGAGACTGGGGAGATGTCTCAGGGTTAAAGCCTTTGCCTTGAAAGCAAAAGGATCTGAATTCAGATCCCCAGATCTCATGTAAAAATGCTAGATATATGTATGGTGATGGCCTGAAAGTCCAGCTCTGGAAGGCAGAGTCTAGGATACTACAGAACAAAACAAAAATCCAGCATGATTTTTCATGTCCCTCTTAGGCCTCCATAGGCACACACTCAAATACCTTCTTGTACACACACACACACACACACACACACACACACACACATACACACACACACACTCACACACATAATAAAATATTAAAAACAGTTGATGTTTGGCTGGAGAGATGGCTCAGAGATTAAAACTCTGTCTCACAAGCAGAAGGTCCTGAGTTCAGATTCCAGGTCCCATGTAAAAACACCAGGCAGATCCTGTGGGCTCCTCATAGTGTACCCATGCTAGAATAAACTGTAGCCTCGAACCATTGCCCAGATTTCCTGCCTGTGGGCTGTGAGCACTGAAGAAGGTTGTACAGTTTAAAAAAAAAAAAAAGAAAGAAAGAAAAGAAAAAGAAAAAAAAAAGAAAAACACCAGGCAGAGATGGTGGTGGCCTGCGCTTCTGGCCCTGGTGGGCAGAGCCTGGAAAATCCCAGAGTGAGGCAAAAAGGAGGTAGAAGCAATCCAGAATGATTCACGAAGTCACCTTTGGTCCTCCACAGGGACATATGGTACCCTCTAACATATATACACATACACACACACATAAAATAAACAAATAAAATATTTTTAAAAATTGATACATGGGCTAGTGAAATGACTCCGTGAGTAAAAGGGTTTCCAATACAAGCCTGACAACCTGAGTTCAATCCCCACCTAAAGGGGACAGCGAGAACCAATGCCACAAAGTTGCCCTTTGAGTGCTACACATGTGCTGTGACACACGGGCATCCACAATCCACATACATCATCACACACACCCAATAAATATTTTAAAAAGCTTACACGAGAAACAGAAAATCTAAAAAAAATCTGAAAGTTCTACTAAAGAGATTAAAAGCCATAATTTAAGGTGTTCCCGTGTTCTGGTGAGACAGCTCAGCGCATGAGGTGCCTGCTCACAAACCCGGGGGCCTGCGTTTACTCCCCAGAAGTCCACGTTATGGAAGGAAAGAACTGGCTTCTGAAAAATGTCCTCCGACTTTCATGGCATGCATGGGTACGCCCCTCTCTCTCCCTTTCAATAAATAAATAGAAGAAAAAGAAATCTAGTTGTCAAAATTATTTTTCACAAAGAAAAACTACAGGTGTGGATGTGTAGTGAGAAACGGGAATTCAAAATTCATGTGACAATCACAGTGGAAGCAGGTGGGTAAGTGGGTGGGTCCAACAGAGGGACATATGGCTACTAAAATGTTGAGTCCATTGGCTAGTTTAATGTGGTCTTAGCCACACTCTCTGCAGAGAGTGTGGTGAACTGGGCCCTACATCATGTAGTTGCTAAGTACAGAGCTGCCGCCTTTCATCAATTCAGGGCAGTGCTGAACATCACGGAGAGGAAGGGACTCATTCCTCGTCCCCTGTGGATAGAAACCAGTAGCAAAAAATTTCAGAATGATGGGCTGGAGAGATGGCTCAGGGCTTAAGACTGCTTCACAAGCAGAAGAACGAGTTCAGATCTCATGTGAAAATCTCAGGTAGAAATGGTGGCAGCCTGTACTTCCAGCTCTGGAAGCCAGAGCCTGGGAAATCCCAGAGGAAAGCAAAGAGGAGATAGAATCAATACAGGATGATTCCCGAAGTTACCCTTGGGCCTCCACAGGCACGTAGTGCCCTCTGATACACACACACACACACACACACACACAGATTTTCAGAATGTTAGCGACACACCCTTTTTGGATCAGTTGCTAGTTGGTTTCCTGGAATCTGTACCAGGATCGGCAAGAGCTGTGATGAGCGGGCACTACCATTCATCACCACACAGATCCTCAAATTGGGGGTGACTCACTTTGACACTGGAGAACTGAGATGAGAGAGAGCAATGACCTCACAGGGCGAGTAGCAATCTATGGGTTCATCCTGATGTACCCCTGATTTATCTGACCTTTGGGAAAGAGTTCAGAGAAGCAGTGGAAGCCAAACGGGTGGCTCAGATGGCAGCAGAGGGCACTAGATGCGTGGTGAAAGGGGCTAAACAACAGAGGTTCTGTTTGCCCGCTGATTACCAGCTCCCCGGGCACTGCAGACGACAACCAATTCCACACTAGCTGTAAGCTGCTGAGGGCGTTGCTTGCTTGCAACTGACAGGATTCCCATCCCCCATGCTCAGGGCAGAGCCTCTGCTTACTGGTTACTGCCCTCGGTCACCTACAAAGCCCTCGCCTGATGTACCTCATAGAGAGAGGTCGCCTCCCTCTCTCCTTCTCTCCCTACACGCTCCCAGGGATAAAAGACTCCCTTTAGCTGGAGCCTTCTTCTCCATTCAGAGAGAATTAGTCTTCTTCTGCGTTAGGAGAGAATTAGTCCAGCGGTGGTCACGCAACTAGGTAATCAATAAACCTTTTCCATTCCTCCTCCACAGCCAATCTGCCCTTTCTTTCTTTTTCACAGCAGTCATCTGTGATGCTCTGATTGCACTTCAGGCCAAGCCCTGGTCACCTTGAACATCACCCTCCTTCCACCCCACCTCACAGGCTGGGAAATTTCACGACCAGCTTAAACAAAAGCAAAATCACTGCAGGCAGAAGGAAAAGAAGGAGGAAGAGGAGGAGAAAGAAAGATCGACTCATTTTTATAAGGCCAATATAACACTGATTCCCAAACACCGACAAGTAACTTTATAAGAAAAAAAGTTCCAGGTTGATAGTTCTTACTAAATCAATTAAAAAGAAATAAAATTAACAATGAAAAGCAGAAAAATGACATTTATTCAATATGGTCATATTGGGAAGAGGGAGCTCCAGCGTTGCTCCAAAGCCCCTCTTTGGGCACTTGCCCTTCATGGCACGCCACATGTGGAGTCCGTGAGTTCTTTTCTAGCTGCCTGCTTCTCATGGATTCCATGCCAGAACCTTCCTGGCTGGTGACAGCTCTCTCTCTCTTTCTCTTTCCACCATGAGATTGGGTGTGTGTAAGGGGGGAAGATTCCAATGTCCTGGGGTGCCTGGAATCAAAAGTCTAGATAAAGCATAAGCATTTATTTCTGCTGGTCCCATTACACCTTCAGACTTTTCTTGGTGGGCTTTATATAAAATCTGGGGGATGCTGTACATATGGGTTATTTATCTGTTTTATAGGTTAGAAGACGTTGGCAATTGACCTGTTTCTGTTTGTTTGCTTTTGAGACAGGGTAGTAGGTGATGATGCTGAGCCTCTTGCCGGGACGACAGGTAGGTGTCACTCACATGGCTTTATTCTGTGCTGGGGACCAACCTAAGGCTCTATGTATGCCAGGCAAGCACTCCACTAATTAAGTCACATCCTCAGCCGTGAGCCTGCTATTCTTTTAATGCTGAGTGGTTCGCTGTGCTTTCAGTTTCTATACTGTTAAAACAGTAGCTTCCAGTCTATGCTTGCTCTGAGTAATTACATTCTACAGCATAGCTGTTTATTCCATTCTGAGTGCAAACACTGAGACATAGTGACACTATGTCTTGTTTGAACATGTACACAACTACCATCTGTCCAATGGAAAAGACTGATAGCGAATGTATTCACACCACACACAAAAGACAGGCAGTAGAGGAGCACTGAAGTGGATAGCAGCAGACAGCCATAATGCAGGATGCTGGCGACTCAGCAGGGCTCACCCCAAATCAGACAACCCAATCTCCCCATCCTAAGGCTTTGGGAACCTCACAGAAGAGGGGCTGTGAGAATGTAAGAACCTAAAGATGGGAAGGTTTACCTTTGGACAAGACATTCCACTCAAGGCAGGACTGCTGCATCTAGGAACTCAGTGCAGTGAGACTTTCCTTACCAGACCTGCATAATGACTGACATACCAACATGTCCCCTTGGAATACCGAGGAACTCAAGAGAGATAAGAACATACAGTAGAAACCTTGGGGGCTGAAGCTGGATGAATGAAGGGAAATGCCCCTATCAGTGGGGTGGTCCAAGGAGAGGCAACGTGGTGTTCCACAGAGGCCTGAACCACAGGAGTAGACAAGGCTACGGACAACCCTGGGGCCCATAGAAGCAGACAGGCAGGAAGGTGGGATTGATGGAGGGATGGGAGGGAAAGATGATGGAGGGAAGCAGGATAAGTACTTGATGTGCTTGTAAAAGTAAAAAAAAAAAAAAAAGAGCAGACAGGCCAGAGGGAGCCATGGGGCCCATGAAGGTGGATGGGTGGGTGGGAGGGTAGGAGGGAGTGGGATGGATTGAAGAAGAGAGGGGAAGGGGGATGAGCGGAAGGAGAATGGAGGAAAGCAAGGATGAGTACTTGATATGCTTGTAAAACTGGAAAAATTAAAATTAAAAAAATGAGACAGGATCGCATGTATTGCCCTGTAGCCAAGGATGACCTTGAATTTCTCATCTTCCTGCTTCCACCTACCAAGTGCTAGGGTTACAGGTTAATACCACTATGCTGGGGACATCAAATGCTTGTGGCAACCCCACTCACTCCCCAAAAAGGAAAAAAGAATCTGTGATTGCCAAGGTTAAGTCACCAAGTACTGCTGGGAGGAAGGGGAGGGGGAGGGGGAGGAGGGGGAGGAGGAAGAGAGGGAGGGAGAAGAGGGAGAGGAGGGGGAGAGGGAGAGGAGGGGGAAGGGAGAGAGAGGAGGGGGAGGGGAGAAGAGGGGAGGAGAGGGGGAGGGGGAGAGAGCAAGAGGGGAAGGGGGAAGGGGAAGGGGGAGGGCTGGGGGGAGGGGGAGGGGAAGAGGGAGAGGAGGGGAGAGAGAGAAGAGGGGGAGGGGGAGAAGAGGGGAGGGAGAGGGGGAGGGGGAAAGAGGAGGAGGGGAAGGGGAAGGGGGAGGAGAGAGAAGGGGAGGAGGGGGAGGGGGAAGGGGAAGGAGGGGGAGGGCTGGGGGGAGGGGGAGGGGGAAGAGGGAGAAGAGGAGGAAGTTGTTTTTGAGTCCTGAGCCATTCTGTGCCTCCCTAGCTCTGTCTGCTCCTACTAAAAGCTATGGTTCTCTTTGTAGCTGAGAATTGTACTGGGTGAATTACAGTCAAGGAAATTAATTAAGGCTTGGGAAATTATTGTTATTCAACGAATTCTAACATACGAAAAGACAAAGAACTTGTCTATCTATGTTTCTGACACACCGTGCTCATGTCATTATTCTTGGCTATACTGGAATGGGTGAGGTCTTGAGGTTTTTTTCATTTATCTTAGTAGGGACATTTCACACATATATTACATGGAGATAGGAGAGAGAGAGAGAGAGAGAGAGAGAGAGAAGCAGATTCAATAGCTCTCATTAAGATTTTTAGGGCTGGTGAGCTCAGCCTGGTGATATGAGCTCAATTCCTGGAAGCCCATGTGATGTGTGTGCATTCTCTCTCTCTCTCTCTCTCTCTCTCTCTCTCTCTCTCTCTCTCATAAATAAGCAAATAAAATTTTAAAAAGATTCTTAAAGGTGGGTGGTAGTGGCAGACTGGAGAGCTGGATCAGGGTTAAGACTCTGCCTGACAAGTACAAGCACTTGGATTTGGATCTCTGATCCCATATAAAAATGTCAGGCAGAAATGGCAGTCGCCTGCACTTCTGGAAGGTGGAGCCTGGGAACATTCCCGAGCAAAGCAAAAGGGAGGTATGGAAGTAATCCAGGATAATTCCTGAAGTCACCTTTGGGCTTCCACATGCACACACTGTGCCCTCTGATACACCCACCACACATAATATAAGCAAAAGAATAGAAATTTTTAAAAAGCTGAGTTGTGGTGCGTTGGCATGGGAGGCTGAAGTGGGAGACTAGAAGTTGAAGACTTGGCTTAGGCAACAAGTTATTCTTGATCCATTGCTCTAAGCAATTGTTAGGCAACACCAAATGTGCCTTCCCTACGGGTTGGCTCTTATTACAAGGTAAGACAATAGAGACATAGAGCATATAGACAAAGAACATAATTTTAAACACTGCTATTTGTTCTGAAGAAAGGGGTAGCGGGCTGGAGAGGTGGCTCAGGGGTTAAGCCTCTGCCTTGTAGGCAGAAGGTCCTGAGTTCGGATCCTAGACCCCACGTATAGATGCCGGGCGGAAACGGGGGCGGCCTGCGTTTCTGGTCCTGGTAGGCGGAGCCTGTGAATCCCTGGGCAGAGTAAACAAGGAGGAGATGGAGGCGGTCCATGGTGGTTCCCGAATTCGTCCGTGGTTCTACACACACACACACACACACACACACACACACACATAAACACACACGCACAATTGAATAAATAATAAAAAAAATTAAAAAAAAAAAAAAAGAAAGGGGTAGCCAAAGGGTCAGTTAAGAACAAATTGCTGGGACTGGAGAGGTCGCTCAGGGGTTAAGCCTCTGTCTTGCAGGCAGAAGGTCCTGAGTTCGGATCCTAGACTCTACCATGTAGACGCCGGCCGAAGTGAGGGCAACCTGCGAGTTTCTCGTCCTGGTAGGGTGGACCCTGTGAATCCTGGGGCAGAGTAAACAAGGAGGAGGTGGAGGTGGTCCATGGTGGTTCCCGAATTCGCCTGTGGTTCTACACACACACACACACACACACACACACACATACACGCAATTGAATAAAATAAAATAAAAATCTTTAAAAAAAAGAAAAAGAACAAATTGCCACCAAAAGCCCTATAAACAAAGGTGAACGAGGTACAACTTAGTCCTCTGCTTTTTTCTCAAGTGTTAAAAAGAATTTTACAAGCATAAATTTTCTTTATAGGTACAAATTTATAAGAATTTCACAAACTTTATGTAAAAATTTGAATAAAAAAGTAACGATTGAGTTTTTTAAACATTTTTTCCTAGCAGCAGTAGAATAACAAGTGCCCTGGGGAGCATCTCTCTCTCTCTCTCTCTATATATATATATATATGAGCCTCCACTGGAACATATATATATATATATCAGAGGGCACTGTATGTTCTTGTGGAGATCAAGAGTGACTTCAGGAATCATCCTGGATTGTTTCTACCTCCTTTTTTGTTTCCCTCTGGGATTTTGCAGACTCTGCCTTCCAGAGCTGGAAGTGCAGACTGCTACCGTTTCTGCCTGACATTTTTACCTGGGATCAGGGATCCACACTCAAGTCTTTCTGCTTGTGAGACAGAGCCTTAACCCCTGAGGCATCTCTCCAGACACCCATTTTCTTTTAAATTTTTCTTTGAGTCAAGATCTCACGTAGGCCAGGCTGCCCTCAGATTTACTACATGACAGAAGATGACCTTGGATTCCTGCTCCTGCTCGCTGTACTCCTGAGTGCTGGGATTACAGGCATACTCTCCTGTGTTGCACTGGTTACTCTTAGGTTGCTGTGACATAGCACCCAAAGTCAGGCAACCTAAGGGAGAAAGGAGGATTTATTCAGTTTCTGGTTCCAGAGGGAAGATACAATCCTTCATGGCAGAAGCGGTATGGCTGGCTGTAGAAGCTGGAGACAGGCTACATCACACCCATCCGGGAGGTTGAGAGCTGCAAGACTGGCAACTATAGGAGCAGACCTCTCCCCGAAGTAGGGTGGGACTAATCCACTTCAATTCTCACCTCCCTGTGACTGCCTTCTTCCAGTAAGGCTCCGCCTCCTAAAGGTGCCATGACTTTCCCAAACACACAAGACTGTGGAAGACACATTTCAAACAATGACATATGTTTCATTTTTTAAAATTTTTATTTCTTATAGTTTTACAAGCATAATGAGCAGTTGTCCCTGTTCCCCTTCCTCTGTCCCCCTTCTTTTTCCATCCTCCCTTCCTGTCATCAACCATTTCCTCCCACCCTCCTTGTCTGTCTGCTTCTGTGGCCCCAGGGTTCCCCTTGGATTATCTGCTCCAGTGGGGGCTCAGGCCTCTGCAGCAGACCAAGTGACTGTTCCCTGGATAGACCCACTGGCAAGGGCACTCCCAGTGCCCAAGGTTCCCACTGTATGCAAACCTTTCTCCTGAGATCTCACCAGTCCATGGAGGAATGTTGATATGTCAGCCATTGCGCAGGTCTGGTGAGCCTAAGTCTCATTGCCGTGGGTTCCTGGATGCAGCAATCCTCCCCTGAGTGAAATCTCTTGGCCAGTGGTGGACCTTCCCATCACTAGGCTCTTAATCTTATTGCTCTCTCTTCTGCAAGATTCCTCAGGATGGGGAGAGATTTGATTGGCCTGATTCTACAGGGACATTTCAGGGTCACAGGTAGTCTGCGTCTGATTGGTTGCTGTTGTCGATTTCACTGCTCTTTCATTGCCAGCATATGTTTAATTTTATGTGACATTGCGGATGGAACCCAGGGCTTCCTGCATGCTAGATAAAAACTCTCTCAACTGAGCTACATTCCTCCTCCTTCAAAGTCCTCCTTCTAACATGTTCATTCACTAGACTAACTTAGCAAAAGAGAGAAGACAGTCTCATAGCTGAAGAGGACAGAACAAATGTCTCCCTTTAGAATTCAGAGTATCTTTCAAAATCAACTTGCAAAAGTTGTTTTCTGAACCCGCATGTGCGACATGGCTGTGCGTTATCTACAGTCTTTCTGTCTCTGTTTCTTTCTTATGCACACTCTCAAAAGAAATTTTTTTTTAAGTATAATATTTGGGGCTGGAAAGATGACTCAAGGGCTAACTTCTGTCAAGGTAACCTCACACGCAGAAAGACTGAGTTCAGATTCCAGATGCCACAAAGAAGCACCCATATGAAACAGTGGTAGTCTGCACTTTTTGGCTCTGTATGGCGGAGCCTGGGAAAACCCAGGGGAAAACAAATAGGAGGTAGAAACAATCCAGGATGATTTGTGAAGTCGCTCTTGGGCCTCCACAGGCACACACAGTGCCCTCTGATACACACATACACACACGCACACACACGCACACACACGCACACACGTAATAATAATAAGAGTAGGGTTAGGAGAGGAAGGAAAGGAAACAGATGACTGTGTGTTACTGCTTATTTCTTTTTATCCATTATTCACCCCAGGATCCTGCCAGGGAATGGCGCCACCACAGTGGGAGCCCCCCTCCTCAATTAATACAATCAGGAGAATTCCCACAGGCACATACAGCCCCACCTCTGAGGCGACAAAACTTTCTTAGAGTCTGTCTCTCTTTGCCACTGTGAAGGGAAGGGGATGAGGAGGACCCCTGCTTGAGACCATGGGACCCCCTCCCACAGCTCTGCTAAGCCCATTTCTTCTCCTTTTGTTTCACTTTTCCCCTCTTTCTTTAGCTACTTTGTACATTTTTCTTTCTTTCTTCTCCCTCCCTGCTTCCCCATCTTGTGCTGGTTTGGGTTGGTTTTGCTATTACGGTTCATTTGGAAGTAGTATTATTTTGGCCATTCTTAAATTCTCAAATATAGCAGTCTGTAAAATGGTTTCATGTAAGATCAAAAAAAAGTGCAAAAAAAAAAGCATTTAAAAATTGGAATTGCAGGACTGGAGAGATGACTTAGTAAAGCACTGACAGCCTGTGTTTGTAACCCCAGAATCTATGTGAAAGACAGACACAAGTGCAGTGCTCTGAGCTTCTCTAATCTCTCTACAGAAAAGAAGAGGAAGAGACATGAGAAGCCCAAGGCCCAGCAAGACTGGCTTATGCATCAAAGAGACCCTCTCTCCAGAGAAGGTGGGAAGAGAAAGACTGACGTGCAAAAGTTGATCTCTGATTTCCATGAGCATTCAGGGGCACACGCATGCCTGTACACCCCCCCACTCATCCGTCACATAAAAATACATAAACGCACTCATATCATGTGCACACTCAGCCATAATATAAACACATACATACACACAAAATCACATGCATATATCACACATACACACTCGTAACATAAACACATACACATCATGCATCATATACACTTACCCGTCATGTAGACACATACACAACACACACACACTCACCTGTAACAAAACCAGACACCACAGGCACATGCACAGACACTTACCCATTACATAAACACATAGTCACCCATAACATAAACATGTACACGTCACATATTCACATATCATAAGCACTTGTATCACAACCATCACACACTCACATATCACAAAGTACAGACATCACACATACATGCATCACACACACAGTCACATATCACACACCTATAACATAAGCACACACACACACTCTCCAAGTGGTAGTAAGATCTGCATAGCACCTGAGGCAAAAATAACAGCTTGTAGTTTAACTTTGTGGGGGCAGGTCATCTTAGTTTCATTTTGTCATAAATGTAGTTAGATTCTTTTAAAAAGTGAATATATTTTGCTATGTTACTCTATTTCATGATAACGTATCTAGTATGGAGTACTTTGTTATATTAGAAATGTAAACAATGTAGAAAGGAAATATTATGCAAGGAGATAAAGAAAATTAAAGGAAGTTTGCATGGGGGAGAATTTTGTATGATAAAATAAAGTTTTGTTCTAAAATAAGGAATTATTTCAAAATGTAGATAAATCAGGATAGAGCCAGAGGCTAAAAGTCGTGAAAGAAATATGAGGTCATGCTGCCAGATACAACCACAGGCCTATAGCTTGCAGACAGTTAATCAAGCAGTGCGTCCCAGTGTATCTTCAGGTTGCTAATAAATACACAGCCAAACAACTTGAGGGAACAAGCGTTTATTCTTGCTTGCATCCTGATTATAGTTCATAGTTCAGCTTAGCAGAAGAGCTCATACTAACACCAAGAGCCAAAGAAAACTGGCCACGCTATATCCATATGAATTTTTGAGAAAGGACAAACTCAGGGCTGGAGAGGTGGCTCAGGAGGTTAAGCCTCTGCCTTGCAGGCAGAAGGTCCTGAGTTCAGATCCTAAGACCCCACCTATAGACGCTGGGCAGAAGTGGGGGTGGCCTGCGTTTCTGTTCCTGGTAGGGCGGAGCCTGTGAATCCCGGGGCAGAGTAAACAAGGAGGAGGTGGAGGCTGTCCATGGTGGTTCCCAAATTCGTCCGTGGTTCTACACGCACACATATATACACACACATACATACACACACGCCCACACACGCATACATGCACAATTGAATAAATAATAAAAAATAAAAAAGAATGCAAATCCTTTAAAAAAAAAGTCTAAAAAAAGAAAGGACAAACTCCTCATTTGCCAAACTGTGAGTCTGCCAAAGTATGCAAAAATATGCTCAGCCAGCCCCCAACCATATCAATCTGCCCAGGGAATGGGTCACCCGGTGTGGGCTGGGTCTTCCTTCATCACTTAGATAATCTCCTGCAGGCTTACCAAGGGCAGCTTGCCTTAACTACTAGCTCTTCACCTACGCACCCAAAGGTTCAGCCTCCAATTGTCAAGTTTGCATTCACAGCTTTCTGCTGCAGTGCCTCTCATTTGTGCCTCATACACAGCATTGCGGAGGGGGGGCGGGGGGATGTCCTATCATGTTGTTTTGAATTGTGCTAGTACTTTTTTTTTTCTTTTTTTTAAATTACATTGGGCTGGAGAGACGGCTCAGGGGTTAAGACTCTGTCTCTCCAGCAAAAGGTCCTGCGTTAGGATCCCAGGTTCCACAGAAAAACGCAGGGCAGAAATCGCTGCGTCGGCCCACTTTGGGTCCTGGTGGGCAGAGCTTGGGAAAAATCCAGAGTAAAATAAGGAGGTAGAAGCAATCCAGGACGACTCCGGAAGTCTCCCTCCGGCCTCCATAGGGGCACACAGTGCCCCAAATACACACACTCACACACAATAAATAAGTTAATTTTACAAAATTACATTTATTTATTTGTTTTGGGGAAAGGGGACATGACATAGTGTATGTGTTCAGATCGGAGGATAACTTGTAGAACAGATTCTCCCCTTACACTATATGAGCTCTGTGAACCAAACTCAGCTTGGCAGCAAGTGCCATTATCTGCTGATCCGTCTCCCTGATCCAGAAGTTGTTCTCATTCCTTTAGCGACTGATTGATTCCAGGCTGTAATTTCGTCCATACTTCAGTGTGAGGGTCACACACTCCTCATACTTTTTGAGATGCTCACAGCTGTGTTTCTGTGCTGTTTCCATCCAAGTGAAGGAAGAAGCTACAATATACCTTGTCATGCACTATGTGGATGTTTTCCTGATGAGCACCATCCAATCAAAACTTACCCTTACTAACCACTCTGTTCTGCGATGAATGACTTGAGGAATAAGGATTCCTCCCTATAAGTGTGGCTTTAGACCCTTTAATACACACCCGGCTGTCACGTAAGAAAGTGCAGTCCTCAATAGTCTGACTTGGGCTAATTTAAACTTTTAGATGTCCGTAATGACTGGGAGATGAAATCTGGATGACCTTGGTGTGTTTCCAGTGGTGAAAGTGAATTTCCATGGCAGCAAATGGGATATTAGGATGTCGAAGATACAGAATCCAGGAGACTTTACCCTGTTCCTTCTCAGTGGCCCAGTTAAAATAATGCAGAGAAAGAGGAAATTGCTTTTCTGGGCACCCAGTATGCTCCCCCCTCCCCCCAAGATTTGAGAATTTCACCATGACCTTTGACCTCACTTGGAAGAACCTGTGTAATTCTATTCCACTATTACAGAGCTGACAAAAAACTGCATTTCAAGCTGCAAGTATACCCTGACCCTCACTTTCTAGCCAGGGGCAATATTGTTTCATGAGCAGATCCCAATTGGACTATCACGCAGGAAATCTAAAGGACTAGGAATTACGGCCAAGAGTGGATGGTACACTGCCTAATGGAAGGAATGAAAGGATATACCGATGAGTTTACAGATTAGAATAAAACAGAGGAGGTGACTCAAGACTTAAATGAGAATCCTACACTTTTTCATGGGAGATTGTACAGGTCATCACAATATCTATTAATACTGGCTCTGCCACCCACAGAGGCTTATACCGAGCACTTTATTGCACAGTTAGCCCTGAAGATACTAGGAAAGGGAGCTTGCTATAGCTGCAAGTAGTTTGAACGTGGAGCTCGAGGATGACAGCCACCCGCGCTACATACAAGCAAACGCCCTCAATTCAGAAGACGGCCGGGATCAAACCTGGAAGGGTGACCTTTGACCATGTCTCACCTAAGGGACCAAGTCTTCCATGGCCTTCTACATTGCAGGAGTCAAGACCCGGATGATTCTAGATGTGTCCAGCAAGCCTGCTCAATTCTTTACTGATGCTGAAGAGAGAGAGAGAGAGTGTTGTGTGGCTCGTTCCTCCTAACAAAGGTCGCCATTTTGCCCAAGACTGTTAAGATCACACAGGTTGACTGTTGATGTTTCCTCAGAGCCAGAGGGGCGGAGAGGGGCTAGAATACACGAGCCCGCCCACATGCCTGTGCATGTGAGGCCTGGGAGGGGACTCTGTGCACATGCCCATCCATATATGTTGTGCATGTGCCGCCCATGTGCCCCTCACACGTGAGGATGGCGGGGCTCTAGGGTACGTAAATGGAGGAAGATTAGCTGAGAGATCCACGCGGGCAGCCAGGAGGAAGCCGAGAGCCAGGCTGTGGTGAGGGCACCTGCTTCTGTCAGTAACCCTCAACCCTGCTCCTGTAAACAAGCCCAGTGAACTCGGTGGTTCATCAAGTCGGACCTTGGCATAATTGTTTCTTTGGTCTGTTGTGGAACTTCTGCCTGGGATGGGAAGACGGCTGTGTAGCGTCTCCCCAGGAAGAGTAACTCACACAAGAGGTCATCTCTATCAATTTCCCTCCCTTGTCCTGCATCCTTATCTTTCAAAACCATTTATTGAGGGGTTCAAGGAAAAGCCTCAACAGAATGTTGATCCCCTTACCCTCTCCTGTGATAGGATGTTCACTTAGTTACCTCACCAGTGTTTGGTCATTCCTGAATGTTCTACCCTTATTGGGGGGACACCCGGCCTTGGGTTCCTTCAGCTCCTGCTGCTTTAACTGCCCTGTAGTGGCGAGCTGGAGCTGGAATCGTGAGCCAGAAATAAACCCTGCTTCCCCGAAGGCTTCCTTCGGGTATTTTGCTAGAGCAATCAGATAGTGACTGAAATAGTGAGAGATAAGGATTTCGTTTTATTTATATTACTTGTGGACATCCAGTTTTCCCAGATCGTGTGTTGAAGATGCCATCTGTTCTTCAATGTGTATTTTTTGCATCTTTGTCAAAAAAGATGATTGTAGTTATATTTGGTCCTCTATTCCGTCTCACTGATCTACATGTCTGTTTTGTGCCAGTACTATGCTGTTTTTGTTACTATGGTTCTGTAGTACAACCTGAAATAGGGTATCGTGATTCTTCCAACAGTATTCCTTTTGGTCAGGATTGCTCTGGCCATGTAGGCTCTTAGGTGCTTCCCTACGAGTTCTAAGGTTGATTGTTCTATTTCTGTAAAGCATGACACTAACATTTGATTTTGATTGCATTGACTCTATAAATTGACCATTTCACAGTATTACTTCTTTTTTAATTATTATTTTTAGCGTGTGTGTGTGTGTGTGTGTGTGTGTGTGTGTGTGCATATGTGTTACTATATGAGCCTTTGGAGACCCAAGGGTAACTTTGAGAATCATCCTGGACCCGTTCTATCTCCTTTTGTTTTGTTGTGAGATTTCCCAGGCTCTGCCTTCCAGAGCCGGAAGTGCAGGCCGCCATGTTGGCACTGGCATGATCCATCATCATGAGAGGCCCCTCCATTTTCTAGTGTCTTCATCAAGCACTTTCTTTATGGTAGTGATTTTGCTGGTTAGGTTTATTCCAAGGTAGTTTGTTGTGGGGTTTTTGTTTTTTGTTTTTTGTCTACTGTGAATGGAATCATCTCTCTGATTTCTTTCTCATTTTTTATTGGTCTATAGGAAGGCTACTGATTTTTGTATGTTAATTTTGCTGAAAGCCTATCTTTTAAAAGTATTCTTGAATTCAGTCACAGAGTACAGGTGAAGGTCAGAGGTCAACTTTTGGCAGTTGATTCTCTCCTTCCACCAGGTGAGCGCCATAGATTGAACTGAGATCTCCAGGTTTGCACACAAGCAGTTTTACCTGCTGAGCTTCCTTGCCAATCTTGTTGAGAATCTTTGCACCCATGTTCATCAGGGAGATTTGTCTGTATTTTCTTTATTTGTAGTCTCTTTATCTGTCTCTTTATCAGGGTAACAGTAGCATCATATATAGAATTTGGCAATGCTACTTCCATAGTTTGAAAAACACTGGCATTAGTACTTCTTTGAAATTCTGATAACATTTACCAGTGAGTCCCTCTGAACCTGCACTCTTTAGCTGGGAGATTTTAAATTATTGTTTTAATTTCACTGATTGTTATAAAACCATTTAAATTGTTTATCTCATCTTGGTTTAATTTTGGTAGGTCATATGCATCTACAAATTTATCCTTTTCTTTTAGATTTTCCAATTTAGTGTAACATATTTTAAAATTATGACTTAATGATTTTCTTTTTTTAATTTTATTTATTTATCCATTGTGTGTTCATGTGTGTGTATTAGAGGACATTGTATGTCCCTGTGGAGGCCCAAGTGTGATTTCTGAAATCACCCTGGATTGCTTCTACCTCCTTTTTGCTTCACTCTGGGATTTCTCAGGCTCTACCCACCAGAGCTGAAAGTGCAGGCTGCCATTGTTTTCCACTTGGTGTTTTTACATGGGATCTGAACTCAGGACTCTCTACTTTTGAAGTAGAGTCTTAACCTCTATGCCATCTCTCCAGCCAAATTTTTTAATGGAGGCACTTAGAGCCATCAACTTCAATCTTGAGGCTGCTTTCATTGTATCCTGCAGGTTTTGGCATGTTGCATTTTCAATGTCATTTAATTCTAGTATTTTTTTAAGTTTCCTTCTCCATTTCTTCAAGGACCACTCATCATTCAGTAGTGTGTTATTTAAACTGTGAGTTTGTGTATGAGCTAGAATTTCCTTTGCTATTGGTTTACAGTTTTATCCATTATTATCAGATAGAATACAAGGAATTATTCTAATTCTATATGCTCTGAGACTTGTTTTGTGGGCTGCTGAGAAGAATATGCATTTGCAGTATTTGGATATAGCATTCTATATGTAGAAGTCTGTTAAGTCCATTTAATCTATGATGTCATCTAATTCAGGTATATTTCAGTTTATTTTTGTTATTGAAATGACCTATCAATTGGAGATAGTTAAATACTGAAGTTATCCACTACTATTGTTCTGGAGTTAATCTGTGATTTTCTTTACATAATAATATTCATTTTATAAAACTGGGTACATGAGTATTTGGGACATACATGTTTACAATGGTGACATCTTCTTGACGGATTGTTCCTTAATCAGTATGAAGTGACCTTCTTTGTCTTTTCTCACTATTTTTGTTTGAAGTTTATTTTGTCAGATATTAGAACAGTGATGCCTGCTTGTTTCCTAGGTTCATTTGCTTGGAATATCTTTTTCCATCCTTTTCCTCTATGTTAGTGTCTATCTTTTACGTGTGATGTGTTTCTCTGTAGCTTCTACCTCTGACATCATCTATGCAGAGAACAGGGCTTTTGGGAAGGACAAGCACATGGTCTCATTTAAGGGAATAATTATTCCTCCCATTTTAGCATGTCTTCAGGTGAAACCAAGCCTGTTAATCCTCTCCTAACACATATAAACATTACACACACACATACACACACACATAGAGTTCTGGGGATGGATGGAACTCAGGTCATCAGGCTGGTGTAACAAGAGTTTTACCCACCAGCCACCACCCTCCCCACCCAAGTTTATTTATTTACTTATTGTACTTTCATGTGCTCATTTTGACGTCATTTGATGCCCTATCCTTCTGCCATAGTAGTTCACTATTTGTAATATTAATGCTTGGGAGGCTGATGCAGTAAGTCACCTATGAGTTCAAGACTAGCCTGGGTGATGAAGGAAGTTCATTAGCAAGTCTAGAAAAATGGAATTGGTCCCAACAGGGAATTTTCTCAAGCTTGATCCTGAAATTCTGAATGGAAAAAACATTGCTTCAAGACAACATGCCAGCAATGGACACCCCTCTCTCTGAACCCCAGCCTCTGGACTGGACTTTGATCAAATCGGGCTGCCCTTATTTGCATAGAAGAGATTGCATAACTGCAAAATGCATGCACGTAAGATTACTCTAACCATGCAGAACTGCACAGTGGCCAATATGGACTGCATTCATGCAACGTAAATTACATGCCAGGAAACTATACACAAAATAACTCATCTTCCCCCAACACGTACTTCTTTCAAAGGGAGACCCACCCCAACCTACACCTATAGTTCCTGCCATACCTTCCGTTGTGTGTGTTCTCTGCTGATCTTTTTTTTTTTTTAATTTTTATTATTATTAATTCAACTGTGTGCATATGCGTGTGTATGTGCGCGTGCATGTGTCTGTGTGCGTGTGTGTGTCTGTGTATGTGTAGAACCACGGACGAATTCGCAAACCACCCCGGGATTCACAGGCTCCGCCCTACGAGGACCAGAAGCGCAGGCCGCCCCCGCTTCCGCCTGGTGTCTATAGGTGGGATCTGGGGTCCGAGAACTCAGGACCTTCCGCCTGCAAGGCGGAGGCTTAACCCCTGAGCCACCTCTCCAGCCCTCTCTGCTGATCTTGATCTTGCTACCTTTGCAGTCCATTAGAGAATCAGTCCTGTTTCCTCCTACTCTTCAAAAAGTGATATTCATTCACTGCCCAGCAATCTTCTCTTTTAGTCTACTATACGCTCTGTCTCAAAACAACTAGGAATAAAAGAAGGAAAAGGTGGGGGCCAGCTGGAAGGCTCAAGGGACAAAGACTGGAGCTTATATGGTAGAAGGACAGGACAGACTGACTTCTGAAAGTTATCCCCCAACCTCCACATGAATTCCTGTTCTTTCTCATTCAAATACGTAAAAAGAAAATATCAAAAAACAAGAAGCGCAGCTTTGTCAGTCACTAGACACTGAAAATCCTTGCACTTTAGACTAGAGTCCAGCAAAATGTTCACACTTCTGTGAGATTCAATCTCATAATCCAGGCTGGTTTTGAACTTCTTGCTTTCCTGCTTCTACCTCTCAAGTGCTGGGAGTACAGCTATGCTACCATGCTAGGTAAGCACTCTCTTTAATGTAATGCAAGTTAATCCTGTCACCCTGTAAACCAAAAAGATGGGCCCCTCAACACAAACAGCAGAATCTTCCTGGTCCAAGATTCACTTAGAATTCTCTGGGATCCAGGAGGAAGACAAGAAACCTCAAAAAAGGTCAACAGTGCCCCTCCCCAGTTCCTCTAGGGACCCTGGGAGTTTTCAGCAGTCTCTTTTGGGTTCCTTGTTTGGTTGCCAGATCCATCCAAGGACAGCATTACGGTAGCTTGCAGTTTCTAACTGAGATAAGAAAACTGGTTTATAAATAGAGAAGGGCTTTGAGTCCTGTTGACTAATTCTACATATGCGTTTCTTAACTTTTTTTTTTTTATAATAAAAGCCAATGAAAAGGAGAGTCAAACAAAAAGTGAGTTGGTCGTGTTAATTATTTTCCTTGGAAGATGAGAATGAAGAAACCGAACAAGAGGAAAAACACTGTGTGCTACCAGGATACTTCAATTTGGGGGTAGAACTCAAGTTGTGAGTTGCTAGGTTTGGGAGCAGGTGACTTACCACTGAGCTATCTCACTGGCCCCTTAAATTCTTGTTTTTTTTTGACTAAGATCATATATATTTGTATAAAGGTTAAGGCAAGAGGATTTCTTTATCTCCCCAACTGAAAATGGCATGTTTGGAAAATTTGATGGTTATCTTTCTAATTCTGGCATGTCAGACGAGATAAACATTCTAGTTTCACCTCATTGAAATGCAGCTTCAGTTTGAGTGGCTGCATTTTGACTTTAGCCTGGTCTTCTCAGAAGCTTAGTACAAAACAATGCCTTTCTGTAATTTGTTCTTTTCTTTTCAACTCATGGCCTTGAACTTCTACTATACAGCCGAGGCCTTGAGTTCCTGATCCTACATCCTAAGCACTGGGTTATAGGCATGTACCAGGCCAGCTTCTCTATGACGACATAGATGGAGTCTCTCATCTTCCTCAATCAACCTTCCTCAGTCTATATAGCCTAGTGCCCTATCCAGACCTCAGGGTCTCAAGGGCACCATTGAGAGGGCATCATGTGAAGGCACCCACGAGGAAGGTACATTCTAGCCCCTGCCTACACCTTGTGGCCTGGAGGGCACGTGCTAGGGCATCTGTAATTAGGCAGCATCTTGATGGTTCCTGAAAAAGATAGCAGCTCTTCTCTCAGATGAAGACGTCCTGCAACACCCTAGCAAGGTCACCTGCTCTCTTTTTTCTTTTTGAATAACCTGCTGGGTTCCAAACAACTTAAGGGGAGTAAGTGCTGTCTGAATGCACACTGGTGTGGGGCCATCCACAACCAGTCCGTCAACTGCCAATGCTCCTCAGCTAGTGGTGGGACCTCGTCTTCCCTCCTCCGCCGTCCTGGCATCTTGACCCACAGGTCCTGTGCAGGTAACCACAGCTGCAGTAAGGTCATGAATGCAACAGACGGCAGGTGCAGATACTTTCCGGCATTCCTCTCCATCCTCTGCTTCTAACATTCTTTCTGCCCCCTATTCTGAGATGTTTCCTGAGTCTTCCAAGGGGAGAGAGTTGATAGAGATTTATGGCTGAGCACTCAACAGTCACCTATCCTCAGCACCTTAAGCATTTGTGAGTCTCTACATTAACTCCTGCTCACTGAGAGACTTCTCTGCCCACATGGTGACAGCAATGCTAATCTGTGGGAATAAAGATAAATACTTTGGTGGAAGTCGTTCATGGTTTGAAACATGTCCCCCATAGTCTCATGTGTTTGGGAAGGTCATGGCACCTTTGAGAGGTGGAGCCTTGCTGGAGGAAGGCATTTACAGAGGGTGGACTTTGGGGTAGATTAGTCCCACTCTACCTCCTGGAGAATTCTGCTCTTATAACAGCTGTTTTGTAGCTCTCAGCCTCCAAGATGTCTGCAGTGACTTAGCCTGCCTCCAGCCAACCACACCATGTCTGCCATGAAAGACTGTATCTCCCCTCTGGAACTGTAAGCTGAACAAATCTTTTTCTCCCCTTAAGTTGTTTGACTTTGGGTGTTCTCTCACAGCAATAGATAAGAGTAACTAATACAGCAGTTTTTTCATGTCATTTAGTAAAACATTAGTAGGTTCCCCTGTGGCCTATGACCTTCCCTGTCATAGTTAGGCACGGTGTCAACTTGACTGTGGAGGGTTTGAGCTCTGGGCACATTTGTAGAGAATTAGTGGTTGGGTTAAGCCCAGAGCGAACCTGCAGGAGATTGTCTAGCTGATGAGGAAGGCCCAGCCTATGGCGGGTGGGACTAGGGCCTGAAGAGATGAATAAAATACTGAGAGTCTGTTGAGGAAGTTGGCATCCTTTTGTATACTTGGCCAGACATGCTGATCTGGTAAATAAGGATCGTTCCTCTCTCAGCCATTATGTGGTGATGGTGTGGACAGTTCCTCGGCCCTGGTGTTGGTGCGTGCTCTCCTGTCAAGCTGGACTATAGACCATAACCAGACTATCAGTAAGAAAATAAACCCCTTGTTCCCTTAAGCCATCTGATGGTCATTTATCGGCACCATGCAGGCGAACTGCAACACCAGTATCAAGCATGAATTCCCTCCTGGAGAGCAGGCCTCAGATCCAATCAGAAACTCCCCCATGTTGAAGTTATTCTGATGGTTGTTGATCAAATCAGGACAAAAAAGGGAATAAGGTGTTTATTCTCTCTTACGACAGTCTAGTTACAGTTGCTTGTCCAGTCTGACAGGGGTCTAACAACAGGGGCCAAGGGGAAACCCATCTCCACTTAACAGCTGAGAGAGGGACAATCCTTGCTTGCCACACCAGCATGTCTGGCCAAGTGTAGGGAAGGATGACAACTTTCTTAACCAGCTCGATCCATCTTACTCACCTACCCAGGGACCAGTCCCACCTACCTTGGGCCGAGTCTGCCCCATCAACTAGACAGTCTCCTACAGCTTCACTGTGGGTTTAACTCAACTACTAATTTTCTACAAATGTGCCCAGAGCTCAAACCTTCAACCATCAAGTTGACACCTGTATCTAACTATAACACCCCACAACACTGTATTGCAGCGGCAGCATAACTTACCTGGCAGGTTGGTACTGTAACATGGGTAGGAACATTAATGTCTTTTCTCCCCAGCAGCCTGCATAGTACCTTGTGGCTCTAGGAAGCAGGGAGGTGGTTTCTGGCTGCTTCCTGCTTTGAGTCTTTGTGTCCTGCAACCACAGGGTGTGGCGTTGTATTAGTCAGGTTCTCTAGAGATGCAGAATCGACACAATGAAAAAAATATATATATAGGGAATGTATTGAGTTGGCTTACGGATATGGCCAAGGTAGTCCGACAATGGCTGCTAGGAGCTGCTCAGTTTGGTAGTCAAGTGGGTGATAGCTGAAGGCTGGAGAATTCCTAGAGTCTTTAGTCTAGCGGACAACTTGGAGGGTTGGAAGGCTAGAGGGTCCAAGAAACCAGGCGGTCTGAAGGAAGAGCGATTCCTAGTACAGCTGCAAGAAGCATCTCTTCTCTTTGGTGGCTCCTTTCTGTATGATGCAGTACTGGGAGGATCCTATGAGATTGTTGCCGGAACCCCGCTGGGCCAGCCCCAGCAGGAGCCTCAGGGTTTGAGGTGAGAGGGCAGGTGGGCGGGCGTGGAGTCACCACAGATCCCGGGAGTTACATGAGAAGCAGGCCCGTGTTTGAGCTTATGTAGGGTCAGGGGTCCAATCAGATGTTGCCAACTCTCTGCTCTGGGGGACAGCCACCAATCATTTGGCTGTTAACTAGGAGTCCATTGCAGAGGCAGGTTAGATTTCTGCTTCCCATTGGTTGTTCATCCCTCCGCCTGCATGGTTCCTCTATTGGGACATGTCCGGGCATGTCGGCACATGGTCTGGATTTGGGAGGCCAAGCTAGGGCCTCCCTGAATCGATAGTGCCACAGGAGATCTTTGGAGATTCTGATGGGATCTAGGACAGGTATAATGCTTTTAAGTAGTCTCAGTTGATCCTTTCAGGTGTGGTCTTGGCCCAATTTAGTTAATACCAGGTGTGTCAAGTTGACACCCAGGCTTAACTATCACAGAGGTCTTCAACAATAGGTTGTTATCCTCTAGTTCTGGTGGGCAGCCAAGAGCAGTCACAACAGCCTATATTGTTTTGGAGGCTTCTGGAGCCTCCCTGATTGTCAAAGTTGCTCTGCATTGTGGCTGATAAATTCACCATTATTTACAAGGGGTCTTATTTCGGTTTATGATTCTTTTTAATTTTTAAATTTATTTTGCCTGTGTGTGTGTGTGTGTGTGTGTGTGTGTGTGTGTGTGTGTGTGTGTGTGTATCAAAGGGCACTGTGTGTCCCTGTGGAGAACCAAGGGTGACTTCAGGAATCATCCTGGATTGCTTCTACCTCCTTTTTGCTCCACTCTGGGTTTCCCAGGCTCCACCCACCAAGGCCGGAGTGCAGGCTGCCACAGATTCCATCTGGCATTTTTATGTGGGACCTGGGATCCAAACTCAGGACCTTCTGCTTTTGAGGCAGATTCTTAACCCCTGAGCTATCTCTCTAGCCCTTAGTGTATGATTCTTGGGCAGGAAAGTTCATACCAATGCCAGAAGCCAAGAGAATTTGCCACAATATATCCACAGTACTGAGGACAAGCCTCACTTACCAGACCAGAATCTCTGACCAAGGGCACAGAAGAATGTCATTTTCTTTAATCTGCTCCCTCATCTTATTCAGCTGCCCAGGGACTAGTCCCACACACCATGAGTAGGGCCTTCCTCATAAATTGGACAATTAACTGCAGGAAATTATGTCCAGAGCTCAAACCTTCAACTGTCAAGTTAATAGGTGTCTCTGACTATGGTACTGACCAGTAAATCATAGAAAATTATTCCAAACCTGGAATTGAGATTTTCATTCAATGGCCTGTCTTCTGGAAGCAGCATTGTCCACTATTGCAAGGTGCCTCTGTTCAAACTCTTTTTTTTTTAATTGTACTTTTAATTAACTTAGAAAGCAATGAGTTTCCATAAACTTTTTCATATACCCTTAGTTTTGTCTATCTCCCCACACACATTGACCCCACCTGCTACAATCTCCCATGCCTGGTTTTATACATTGATTGTTAGGGACTGAGCCTTGAGCTTCAGGCATGAGAGGGAAACTTTCTTTGAACTGACCTACACCACCGGTCTGGCCTTCTGCAATTTTAAGTCAACATTATTAGCAACAGCTCTTGGAGAATGAGTTGGGTGTGATGCTACAGTGCCTGTAATCTTAGCACTCAATAAAGTGAGGCAAGAGGATCATGAGTTCAAGGGCAGCCTGGGCTATATGGTAGGTTACAGGCTAGACTGGGAAGGACTCTGCCTCAAAGAGATACAAATCTTTTGGGGTCAAGATTGTAGCTCGGTAGTAGATCATTTGCCTAGTGCACCGCAGGCCCTGCATTTAACTCCTAGCACTGAAAAAAAAACAAACCTTTTTTACAATTTAAGAAAACATCAACAGCTATCAAATGAGAAAAAAAAAAGTAATGTAAGACACACCTAGGGCTGGAGAGATGGCTCAGGGGTTAAGACTCTGCTTTACAATCAGAAGGTCTTGAGTTCAGATCCCAGGTCCCATGTAAAAATGCCAAGTACAAATGGTGGCAGTAGCAGCCTGTACTTCCGGCCCTGGTGGGTGGAGCCTGGGAACTCTCAGAGAGAAGCAAGAAGAAAGTAGAAGCAATCCAGATGATTCCTGAAGTTACCCGTCACAGTGCCCTCTGATACACACACAAACACACACATAAATATTTTTAAAAGACACATCTACATTGAAAAGGGTACAAAAAGGGTACTCAGTCCTCCTCCCCACTGAATTATATCTATAACCTTGTTTTTATTGTTTTAATTTTGAGACAGTGTCTCACTAAGTGGTTCAGCTTGGCTTTGAACTTGTCATTCTCCCATCTTAGTCCACTGAATAGTTAGGATTATAATCCTATTTTTTTTTATTTACTTTTGGCAGGATCTTGCTATGTAGCCCAGGCTGCCTCTCAACTGTGATCCTTCTGTCTGATCTCCATCTATACTGGTATTTTCAGGTTCTTGACATCTCATTCAGAGACTTGAAGATTCACACACAAATAGCACAGCAGTAAAGTACTTTCCTCAGAAACACAAAGTTCAGAATAGACACGCTGCATACCTGAGCTATCGTGCTCAAGAACACTAGGCTACTGTTCCTTTCGTAGGTCCACGACGAAGAGCCGATGGTTGGTAAGGGTGAGTTATAGGTGGTTTTGTTTCATTGATGGTCTCTGATTATACACAAATCCTTTCTCCTGCGGTGGCACTGATTTTAATCATATGCATGTCCAATCATGCATAGGCATGAGATGGTAAATAGTGAGTTCCCCTTATAGTTCACTTAAAGGACGTAGTTTACCTTGCTGTGCACGTACCCCTAAACCAGTTGGGGTTGGACTGGACCTCTGTCCTCTAATCTCAGACTGTATTTGGCCATAAAGGAGGCGGGGGTGGAGGGGAGGGGGGTTGTTCACATGTTGTTAGGGAACAGAGACCATTTGCATTGTTTGGAACAGAATGTGCAGCAGCTGGATACAGGTGAGGAGTCCAGGTTGCTAAGGGCGTTGTTAGGAAACGGGGGTGTGCTATCAAACCAAGCAAGGTCCCAGTGGGTTGCTAAGCTGTCCTTAAGCTTACCCACCTCACTTTAACTGCAGGCTCCATGTGTTACCATGGCCAGTCTATAAGCCTCCACACTGTGATGATGTTTACTGCCTTGAGAAATAAGGTGGAGATTAACAGAGGTCAACACCTGACATTGACCTCTGACCTCTACATGCATGCTCAGGCACATACATGCATATGAATACACACTGGGTTGTAAATCAAAGTGAAAAATTATGTCTTTGCTGATATAAGTGAGAAAGAGCAAATCCCCATTACAGAAGAGATCTGAACAGGACAGACAGACACATGGACAGATTTACCTGTCTTAGTTTCATTTTTCATTGTTATACTATATACTTGATTTAGACAAGTTAGTGGAACAAGGGGATTTTTATTAATGCTCACAATTTCTGGTTCTGATTTATTGTGGCGGAAGAAGCCAGCAGGAGCTGAGGGGACTGGCCGCAACACATCCATGGTGAGAGCCTTAGCCAAGCACCAGGCTTTCTCACAGGCCAGCTGCCAGATTCCAACCGGCTGTCTCTTTAACCACCTCTCCTGCAACTGGTCCCACCCACTATGGGCTGGACTTCCTGCATCCATTATGCAGTTAAGACAGTCTCCTACAGGCTTGCCAGAGGCCTCACTGACTAATCAGTTCCCTATGGGTGTATCTAAAGGCTCAGCTTTCAAGTTGCCATCTGAAACTAACCGGGACACTTACATTCCTTATGACTTGACATATAAACATGTCATTTCTGGTCTTTTAAAAATTCTTTTATTGTTTCATACATGAATACAGTGAGTTCAAGATAGTTCCATGCCTTAGTTCCCGGTTCCAATTTCCAACTTCCTTCCCACTATCTCCCTCCTATTATTATTATTATTATTATTATTTTAGCGAGTGCTGCCTTGGTTTCCTCTGTGTTGCCTTTGCTGGCATGTACCTGAGCACTGCCTGGAGTGAGTGAATCATGTATCACTGAAGAAAGTATCTTTCCTCCTTTCATCCATCAGACTTGACTTTCATTAGTCTCACAGAGAGGGACGTGTGGGGCCACTTGAGACAAATGTATCATTTTAAAACCATAACCTTGCATGCCCTCAGTGTTCCCAAGGGCTTGCATTCATTTTATAGTGTAAAGTTGTAGAGTGCCACCTAGCAGAAAGTAGAGTACTGGGGGCTGCCTGTTGAAAAGGAAATCTTATTTCTTGACAGAAAGTGTGGAAGAGTGACAGGAATTAAACTCATGAGCTTTCCATGAAAACTGAAATACAGAAATATTAGTCGAAGTCAGTGGTGCTTTCTGGAGCCCTTAAGAATCATGGCTATCGCTGAGATTTCAAGGTTTCTGTTCATATAGGTGATGCCTCATGTGTAGGCCCTCTGTGGCTGATGCTAGATATCAGGAACGTTGATTCTCTGCCATCTCAGGCTGGTCCTCCCAAGTTGCACTGGAAGCTAGGAGAGCCTCTCATTTCCCTCTCTGTCCTCCAACAAACGAGAGGTCCCGTGCCCGGATCTGCATACTGGTCCCCAGTGCCCTGATGATCCCTGTGTATAAATACAATCTGGCAGGACTGGGAGGACTGTGGATCTCCACATCTGTTTTGGCCAACTAGTCTATTTCCATCTGTGTGAGTTTCTCTCTCTCTCTCTCTCTCCTTTTCATATTTCTTAGTCTCAGAACAACATCATGGGTCATCATGCTTAGACACAGTGCACTCAGAGAAGTTTTAAAACTTTGTGTGTGTGTGTGTGTAGGGTGGCACTGAGTGTACGTGCCTGAGGAGCCCCAAGGATAACATCAAGAATCTTCCTAGATTGCTCTACCTCCTTATTGCTTTACTCTGGGGTTTCCCAGGCTCCACCTTCCAGAGTCTGAAATACATGTCACTGTCATTTCTGCCCAGTATTTTTTTTATGTGGGATCGGGGATCCAAATTCAGGTCTTTTTGTATGGGGAGGCAACGGTTTCAATGCTCCGAGTCACCTCTTCAGTCTCCCCACCACCACCACTTTTTTTTTTTTTTTTTTTTTTTTTTTAAGATAGGGTCTTTCCCTCAACCTGGAGCTTGTTGTCTTGGCTAGACTAGCCAGTCAGGAAACTCTGGGATCCACCTGACCCCTCCCTCCCCAGCACCCAAGGTTGAAGACATGCCTGGCTTAGCCCACTCACCCATCTCAAGCCGCACCCCAGGTCTTTTTTGAATTGTGCTTTCACATCCTGTATTGACTTCTCTATGTCATCCATCTGTTGGAATTCTGTCGGGAATTAACTTGAGTCCTCTTTGATTTTTTTTTTTTCTTTTCTACTCTTTCTCTCTGATTTCTTTGAGCATACTCATGTTTTTGGAGGGGGGGAACCCAAGTGCATTTGTACAAGAGTGTGTACAAGAGTTCAGTTCAGTGAGTGTGTGCCCTTGGATGCCAAGGGCGACATCAGGAGTCATCCTGGGTTGCTCTAACTTCTTATTGCTTTGTTTCAGAGTTTCCCAGGGTCTACCTTCCAGGGCCAAAATTACAGGTCCTTTGGCTTGGAGGCAATGGCTTTAAGCCTTCAACCATTTCCCCAGCCCATAATACTCATTCTTTTGACCTCTTTGGATTTTATCTAATTCACTATCATCTGGAGGCCATTACTGAGGGCTTAGTCATTTTTGGAGGAATCAGGTCACCCTGGGTTCGTATTCTCAGGTTTGTGTTGAGACTAGCGTATCTGGGGTGAGGCCTTTGGTTGGACTTTGGTGTTTTAAGCTCGCTTGCTCTTTCAGTGGAAGCTTTTGTGATGTTCCAGAGGGCCAGGTTAGCGTCCAGTTGAAGCGTCATTTTCCTCTACTAGAACGGTCTCTGGAGCACCAGACTCAGTCCTCAGTAGTCCCTTGTGGGTAAGTTAACTGTGAAAAAATAGTTATGAATAATAAAAATACCACCACCCGCTGACTGCTGGCCACCGTGGGGAGCCGGGAGCAGACAGTACTGTATGCCATGTGGCTTACCGCAGCTCCGAGTAGAAAGGAAAAAGCAGGGCAAGACTAGTGCTCAGCAGTGAAGAGAAGCAGACAGAAGGGAAGAGAAGGGGCGAGCAGCGGACAAGGAGGGATGAAACAGTCCTGCTACACAGTGAAGGGAGAGAGAGAGAAGAGGGGCCAGAGATGCAATCAGCTCACGTAATATAGTCCCAGCTCATAGGAGGGTGAGACACAAGAACTCACAAACCTGGCCATGCGTGTTCTGTGGGAAATCCTACTGTAAGGAAAATAAAGAAGAACAGAGGTTAAGACCTCCACGACGATGATGACGAAGAGGAGGACCACCACTCAATTGCCAATAGATATCAGGAAGGAGTGTCGAATGCCCAGAGCTTGATGCGCACAATCTGAACAGACTCTGCGCCAAGTCCCAGCACCAGCTCGCCTCAACTTCCTTCCCGTCTCCCCATGTACTGCACTGCCCCCTGGGAAGTCCTTGGCGAGATCAGGTCCTGCTAGGCACAGCTCTGGGCAGTCCTTCAGAAGCTCCCAGGCACGTGGCTCCCCTGGTCGGTTCCCCAGCAGGACCCCAGTTCAGATGGGCTTTCTGCTTTGAGGGTGCTGCGGCTCTGCTTCAAACTCTTTATTGCAGTCTAGCAAACACCCTGTTGGCTAGGTTTCAGCATCTAATCCTAAAAACTTGCTCTGAGTTCCTGAGCATGATTCACGGCTCAGCAAGCTGACGACTCTGCCGGGGTCTTTTAAAAATATCATCTTGCCCAGGGAGGGCCTCGGAGAGCAGCTTTCCTGCCACAGAGGCTGCAGGCAACTTCTGCCTCTCTCTCTCTCTCTTCCTTTTTTTAACATCTGTGGGCCGGAAATGGCTCACAGATAAAGGCACTGAAGACCTGTACCCCAGATCCCACAGGTGGAGAGAGAACCAATTACCAAAGTTTTCTGACTTCCACTTTGTGCAGCGCATAAAACAGAATATTAAAAAAAAAAAATCAATCTTAGTCCGTCACTAAGAGAACCTCTAGAACAGAGCACACCCCTTCCTCCTTCCTGCCAGTTCTTCTTCCTTAGCCCCCTGAGAAGCTGGACATAGAGGTTCATGTTAGGTCTGACACCCCCTGAACACTTTTTAGTAGTACTGAGTATATTCAAAATGTCGTGCAAGGCACTGTTGTGCGTGCTCATCTGCGCGTGGTGTCTGGAAGACCATCTCCAGCACATTCTCAGGACCCATCCATTTTTTTGAGACAGGGTCTAGCACTGGTCTGGAACTCACCAAGCAGGCTGGGAGTAGAAGTGCCACCACACCTAGCTTTATGTGAATTCTGGGGATCAAATTGGTGTCCTTGTGACTACAGGACAAGCATTTAACCAACTGGGCTCCAACATTCACTACTTTCCATCTCTAGAACTTTCCCATCATTTCCAGAGCATTTGTAGTTACTGAAGTCTTTGTTCTAAACTGTTTAAACTTCATTGTGTATGATAGGTGAACAGGGCACCTGCCATGGCACAAATGTGGAGTTCAGAGGACAATTTCCACAGAACTTTCAATCAGAAATGAACCTACTGAACACACTGCTTTTAAGGTCTCTGGTAGGATTGAACAAAGCAGGAGGTGTGAACCAGCATTTGCTGAGTTTATGTTAATGTATAAATGTATTTGGGCTCCAGATCAGACTAAACAAACGGAACGTGTGTGTTTTGTAGAGGTCAAAGGGGAGAAGAGGCAGGGACGTTGGCTGACAGTGCTACGCAGAGCCCTAGGATCACAACTCCCTCCCCTTTCTTCCTTTTTCATGTGTGTTACGTACGGGGGGGGGGGCACGTGCACAAGAGGGCACTTGAGTGTGCCTGTGGAGGCCTGAGGGTGATGACCAGGAATCATCCTGGATTGCTCTTCTACCTCTCTGGTTTGCTCTGGGGGTTCCTACTCCCCTTTATAGGGCCAGAATTGCAGGCTGCTGCCATATTTGCATGGCATTTGGGGACCCAGACTCAGGCCTTTTTACTTTTGTGGCAAAAAGGGTCTCTACACTGAAAAAGTAGGTAAGGAGAAGCAAGTAGTTAGTCCCAGAAGTCAACTAGGGAGGTTTGCCAGTGAGGATCCTATATTTCCCACCCTCTACGAGGAAGAAAAATCGCTTTACTTTGCCAGAAACACCAATTATGTATTTAGTAAGTCATTTTTTATTTACTTATTTTTAAATGCGCGCGCATGTGTGTGTATATGTGTGTGTTTATCAGAGGACACTGTGTGTCCCTGTGGAGGTTCAAGTGTGGCTTTGTGAATCATTCTGAATTGCTTCTACCTCCTTGTTTTACTCCGGGATTTCCTAGGCTCCATCCACCAAGGTGGGAAGCGCAGGCCACTGCAGCTTCTGCCTGGCATTCTTACGTGGAACCTGGGATCCAAACTCAGGACCTTCTGTTTGCAAGACAGAGTCTTAACCCCCGAGCCATTTCTCCAGACTGTAAATCATTTTTAAAACTTAACATTCTGAAAATGGCAATAGGAAAAATTTACTCTGATGCAGATTTTTCATTTAGTATTCCCCATGTTCAAAACATTGGAGACATAACTAAGGATGTAGAGACAAGCAAGCCCTTTAAGGTAGGTAGGGGAAGACTCGATTTACTGGGATGAGGAATATGGACTGATGCTAAAGATTAGATTGGGAAGGTTCAGTGAAGAAATTAGAGGGCACAAAAACTTTAACAAAGAGAACTACAGCCACACCTTTAGGGAACCTGGATGTGTGTGTGTGTGTGTAGGGGGAATGTCAGTCTGACTACCTATCTGTGGGTCCAGGTCTGGATCGGCTGTGGTAGGCAAACTGTGGACATATAGAGAGAACGGATCTGGTGAATGGATCTTGGCACCCATTGCCTCACCTGGGAAGAACTGATGATCCTAGAAGACAGAGGGGTCAGTCACAGGCACCCAGCAGATGGATGAAGATACCGAGGAACTTGTCATCGAATGTTCTCAATGAGTGCATCTGGGTTAAAGCTAGTTATTTCTTCCTCCCTCCCTCCCTCCTTCCCCTTCTCCTTTCCCTCTTCTTTCCTTTTCTTCCTGCTCTTTCTTTCTCTCTTTTTCCGGAGACAGGGTACCACTCGTAGCCCAGGCTGACCTCTAATGAATGAAAAGGCTTTTTCCATTCCTTAATGTTAGAATATTTACGTAAATATTTATTTCAAAAGCAGTACTTAAAAAACCCAACAGATGTGATTCAAAACTCCAGATGTGTTGTTTCAGGTAAATGGTAATACTACATATACCTTCACCCTGTTTATTAAGCCAAAAAAACTTCAGCTTTAAGTCCATAAATTTAGCCCAAACAGACAGAATGTGTTCCAAGTCAGAGGGGCTCCTCGGCAATGCTTCCTTCCCCCAGTACACGCGCTCTATGACATCAAGGAGTTTCTTCCCATTTGCCTGATGAGCTCCTAGACCTCCTCGGTGGATGGTTTGAGTCTCCTGTGGTGGAGTCAAGCTTCCAGGTCCCTGTCTCACGGGGCCCCATCAGCACCTGTGAGCTCAGGAGTGCTGACCCGTTTGAAGGTGGGGAAATCTGTTAAAGGAGGATCTCATTCCGCCATAACTGCTCTTAATCCTATGCAGAAACTCTACGCTGGGGACGGCCAAGAAGATATCCTAAGAGGCCTCCTCTGAGCATTTGTCCTAAGAGGAGCCATATGGCTTGCCTTCTGTTACATTTCTAATAGCTGCTTCATTTCCTCCAAGATAATTGCAAAAGCATCCATTTCGTTGTTACATAAGTTTTGCTGTTCTAAGAATCGAACTCTTTCTTCTTCTTTCAACCTCAACTTCACCTTTAAGGCCTGCAAGAAAAGGTATTCCAAAAGGAGAAGCACACAAGAAATGCTTGCCTCACAAGAAAGACGCACCTATGCCAGAACATAATGCTTTCACTCACTGGGAAAGTCTGTGGTACCAAAAGGCGTTGGATTATCCCTTAGTCCTGTTTATGGAACTGATCCATTTCTATATTTAGACGGGACCAACAGATCCTCCAAGTCTCATGTATTACCTCATGATTTATCCCCCAGGTCTCATGTAGTACCCCATGATTTATCTAGGAATTCTGATGCAATCTAGACCCAAGAGCCTCAGCATCTTACAACAGGGCTTTTCCTGGAGCCACTAAATTCCCCAGTATAGACTTCACATAGGTTTCAACCATCAGCTCTGAGCAGCCTACTGTGTTGCCCACTGATTCATACCAGCAAGTATGAATGCTATTTTTTCCTGGGCACTGTGCAGCTAGCTATCACTGAGCTTTATTCCAAGTCTAAGAGGTGACTTTTTTGAATTTTTGAGAACAGAAGGAGGAAAAAACTCTAAAACCCAAAAAATGGTGAAGTACAAATCAAGTTCTGGAATCTAGTTAAACAGTAATACATTGATGGTGGTTTCTGCCTTATGACAGATGAAGATAGTACAAAGATGTTATTCTTGTGCTATCTGTCACTTTCCTATAAATCTAGTATCGATTCAAAAGTTTACTGAAAGCACTTGGAAAGCTGAGGCAGGAGTGCCCTGGGTTCAAGGTAATCTCGGGTTACGTGGTGAAATCCTGCCTCCGAAGTCAAAACAAAACAAAACAAAAATAGGAAAGAAACATCCTCCACAAAGCCATCTACTGTGTTAGAAACATCCGTCAGTCTCGTGATGGCTGGTCCTTACCTGTAATTCCTCCATCTGCTTCTTAGCAGTTTCATTGAAAATTTTCAATTCACCTTGCAAAGTTTCTAACAGCAACTATAAGGAAAGTACAAAGTAGTAAACGAATCTCCATATAAAATGAGTGGGTTAAAAGGTGGCTCTTGTCCTCTCCATTCACATCACGTAAGTTCTGACCAGATGGACTGGGCTCCCCATTTGTATTCCCTTTGAGGACTGTCCACTGAAGGGCCGAATGTTTATCTGTGCTGTGTTCCTCTGTGCTGCAGACTCCTTTATCTAAACTAGAACAATACCCATTCGATCACCCTGGCTCCTTCCCAGTGACATGAAGTTTATCTAGTTTAATGTGCTCTGTGGGTCCTGTCCAGTCACACCCGTGCCCTCACCATGGCATCCAATTCTAGGAAAAAATGTGGCAGCCACAGAGGAAAACCGAAGGTGGCCTCCTTGGCCAGCATCAAGATGACAACTTGTCTTCCCATGGGAAAGATCACGCAGGTTTGAAAGTCTTTATGCTCAAACAGATTGCCCACTTCTGTAGGGAAGGAATCAAAAGAAACTGCAAACTCAAATTTAACTGGCTGTATTTAACAGCAAAGGAATAAGGGAGAAATTTGGTGAAGTATAGAATGGAGATACCTGAAAGGTCTCTACATATGTTCACTCTATTAAAGGGGTATGTTGTGTTAGGACATAAATGCTAGGCGAGAGCTCTACAACCTAGCCACATTTCCATACCTCTACTATGTGGACTGTATTGTATGTACGTGTTCCTGTAAGTGTGTGCATGCGTGTATGTGGGGATATGAAAGACAGAGCTGACATTGGGTATCTTCTTTGATGGCTCTCCATCTTTTTTTTTTTTTAAAGGGGTGTGTGAGTGTGTGTGCGTATGTGTGTGTCAGAGGGCACTGTGTGTCCCTGTAGAGGACCAAGTTTGACTCTAAGAATCATCCTGGATTGATTCTATCTCGTTCTTGCATGGCTCTGGGATTGCCCAGGCTCCACCTACCAGGGCTAGAAGTGTGGGCTGCTGCCATTTCATTCTGGTGCTTTTATGTGGGACCTGGGATCTGAACTCAGAACCTTCTACTTTCGAGACAGAGTCTTAACCCCTGAGCCATCTCTCTAGCCCTCCATCTTACTTTTGGAGACATGGTCTCTCATTGAACCTGGGGCTCATCGATCACTAAGCTCTCTAGCCAATCAGCTCTAAGCAGCCACCTTTATCTACCTCCCCTACTCCCACCAGTGCCCAGCTTTTACTAGGTGCTGGAGATCTGAACTCAAGTTTTCGGGCTTCTATGACAGGCACTTTATGAGACTGAATCATCTCTCAGCTCATTTTGTAAAGTAGTATATTTTTAGTTCAGATTCACCAGGATCTGAAAACACAAAACTATCTTTCAGGTCAAATATGCTATTAAGTATACACATTTCATGTTTTTTTTTTCTATTATCATGGATAACTAAAGGCAGCTTCTTGGAATTTGTGGCGCGCAAAGAAGAAACTTTAGATCCTGTCTCTAAGATCTTAGAGGTCTTAGGTCCCCAGGGCTGTGGGTCCTGTCCAGTCACACCCGTGCCCTCACCATGGCATCCGAGTGATCTGCAGAGGCTTCCTGCTGTGATTCCAGCGTATCATTACCTAAAATGGATAAATACGAAGTCAGCCTCACTTGGGAACCAGACTTTAAACCTAAGGGAAAAAAAAGTTCCCCATGGAAACACAGGAGCATTCCTGAGGGAAACTTCTCGAAGTATCTGTTCCTGGATGGTCTCCCCTGAGAACATCTCCCGCACTGCTCTCTAGAGCTACATTTTCCAGAGTTATAGAAGCTTGTGTATGACCACAATTTATTCTGGACTCCCTAGATCAGGAGAAAATATCCCCAGAGGAAATATACATGAACATTTAGTTTACAATACTCAAAATGTGTAAAAGTCTTTCAAGTCTTAAAGTTACTTTGGAAATAGTGCATAGACATCCTAAAAACAAGCAAAGCGGAGCTAGAAGGCTGACTCGGGGGTTAAGCCTTTGCCTCGCCAAGCAGAAGGACCTGACTTCGGAGCCCAGACCCATGTAAAAACACTAGGCAGCAATGGCAGTGGCCTGCATTTCTGGCTCTGGAAGATGGAGCCTGGGAAATCCCAGAGCAAAGCAAAAAGGTGGTAAAAGCAATCCAGGATGATTCCTGAAGTCACCCTTAGACTGTCATTGGCACACATACAGTGTCCTCTGATACACAGACACAGATACAAACAAACAAAACAAAACAAAACATGCAGAGTATTTATGATGGGTCAGATATGGTATTCCACACCTGGAACTCCGGAGCTCAGGCCAGGCAGGATTCAACGTTAAAGGCCAGCCTGGGCTACATGGTGGGACCTTGTCTCCTTCCTTCCACCAAAAAAATTATTCCCAACTCCCATAACCCCCAAATATTCATGTAACTAAAAATAATGTATCTAGGGTATAGTATATGCTTAGCATAAGCAGCCCTAGGCTTATCTCCAGCATCTTCTACTCCCACAACGAACAAAACAAAAAATCTTATCTGTGACATTTTACAGGTTTGACACACACCTAGGAGGCCTATGGGCACCCTTGTGGGGGATTCTTACTGGAGGTGACATATTTAATGGAATTTTAGTAAAAGTAATGGTCGGCTGTGAACTTCATGTAGCCTGGTAAACCTTCCCACCTGAAAAAGTTACCAGTAAAACTACCTCCCTTGCAAGAAAGCAGTATCTCTGGTCTCTTTGCCACATCATATGTTGGCACCAAATGAACAGCACAGTGTTCAGATAAGAGAAGAGATGGTGTCTTCTGACCACAAACTGAAATGGACAGCTTATGTGAACAAGAAGCAACTCTCAAAAGTTTTTAGAACTTTGCACTTGCAGGACCAGCTGGTACCTGGAAGTCCCTCAGGAAGGGCAGCTATACTATCTTCTGGATTCAAGGCAGCTGTGTGCTGTTTCTTACCTGAGTTGAAGCCTTTGCTTTCAAGAATTGCTAGACAGTTTTCCTGAAACTTCTCCAGTAGTTCCACTTTTTGGGTTAGGTCCTTCAGCTCTCCCTGTAGGTGTTAACAGAGAGATCATGATCCATCTTTCAAGTAGAAGGTCTCCCTCTCCTGCTGCTTCTGTGTGGCACCCTGCTCCCACCAAGAGGATCCCATGGGCACTGCCCATGACAGTTGATGAATGAGATCGGGAGGGCCTCTACCTGAGTTTCAGTCAACTTCTGGTGCAACTGCTTGTTGACAGTCTCCAAGAGCTTGTTCTTATCCTTGAGCTCTTCTTCTGGTCTTTGCTTACTCAATGGTTTGTAGCTGTAATAAAAGTTGTACTTACATGAAGAGGTGGAGAGGTTACAGAATTATTCAAATGGGTTCCAGTTCTGGCTTCCTGGCATACTAATGCAGTTTCCTCATTTCTAATATTCAGATAATACCTACACTTCATAATACTATCAGAAAGAATAAAAGAGAAAGTTAGGGATGTAACTTAGTTGGTAGAGTTGGTAACTGTCCATGAGGCCCTGGGTTCAATCTCCAGCACTGTATAATCCTGGCATGGAGACATGACACCTGTAATCCCACACTCAGGTGGAGACAGGTGGTCAAAAGTTCAAGGTCATCCTCGGCTACAGAGTAAGTTTGAGGTCAGACTGTTCTACAGGAGAACCTTGCTTCAAAGACAAAGAATCAACATACAATGCTTAGCCCACCTGCTGACACTTGGTAAACATTTAACCAATAGTCACTGCCATCCTTAATATTAACCCTTCACTATGAAGGTCTTGGTTATTAATAGTTTGCTTCCAAAACTTTGTGCTTGTGTGCGTGTTCGTGTGTGTGCACGCGCACCCCCCCCAGGTTTTCTTTTATAACTCAGGCTGGTGTGGAACTCACTATGCAGTCCGTAGTCCAGGCTGGCCTTGAACTTGTATCAATCCTTCCACGTGTAAGCCTCCATACCTAAACTTTTTTTTGAGGCAGAATTTCACTATATATCCTAGACTGGCCTCAAATTCCTGATTCTTCTGCCTTAGCCTCCTGGGTACTAGGATTATGGGCACGTACCACCATGCCCAACTTGTTTTCAAGACTTTTAAGATATAGCTGGGTATATCCTTGCAGTTCTATCACTTGGAGGCTGGAGTAGGAGGACTGCTGCATGTTCAAAGCTACAGAATTCTAAGACAATCCGGGCCACAGGGTGAAATCCTATCTCAAAATGAAAAGAAAGAGGGCTGGAGAGGTGGCTCAGGGGTTAAGCCTCCGCCTTGCAGGCGGAAGGTCCTGAGTTCGGATTCCAGATCCCACGTATAGACGCCAGGCGGAAGCAGGGGCGGCCTGCGCTTCTGGTCCTGGTAGGGCGGAACCTGTGAATCCCAGGGCAGAAGAAGGTGGAGGTGTCCATGGTGGTTTGTAAATTCGTCCGTGGTTCTACACATACACAGACACACAACACACACACACACAGACACGCGCGCACATACACACGCACATGCACACAGTTGAATAAATAATAATAATAATAAAAAAAAAGAAAAGAAAGAATGCTCATCTAACAGATTTGATTAGAACTGATGTGCACAGACTTTCATTACTTTTGTTTTCAAGATGACTTCCTGGAGCAGACAGAGATGAGTTGAGGATTTTATCACCAAACCTACTTTCATCTCTAGCACACTCTCCTCATCACTAACAGGCAGTCCCTCCTGCCCCAAAGGCTAAACATTCTGTAGAGATGTTACAAGCTTAGTCTCGGCGCAAAGACTCAAAACCTTCGGCTGACAACGGCTGTCACACCTAGCTGTGCCTTTATCAGGTTCTTATAATAGCACCTACACTAACACGCTGAACTAGCACCACTAGCGATTTTAATCCACAGATACAACCTACCATCTCCAGTGGCACCCACACTGCTCACCTCTTTTTGACATTTCTCTTGATGCTAGTCTCTGCAGCTTTCACCTGTCTGGAGAAGAACGAAGAAACTAAACAGGAGTCACACGCTGCTCCACTGTGCTGTGAAAGAGGCGCAGCAAAGAGCTTGTCTTTCTTTTGCTGCTATTTGATCCACAGTATGCTAAGCACCCCGGGCTGCCTCAGTCTCCCCAGTTCTGAGAGTACCGGTGTGTGCTAACACAGTTTGCCCAGGTGTTAGGCTTCTGAAGCAAGAAACAGAGATTACATCCAAAGTACACATCATAGGCTTGAGGGCCCAAGCGTGCTGGTTTCAGCTGATACAGGGAAAGACTTCTATTAAGGAAAAGGCCCGCCTTCTGATGAGCTCAGCATCGAACAGACTTGTTTCTGCTCCAGATAGTGTGGCCATCTCCTGTGAATTACACTCACTCAAAAAGGAGCACGGGATAGGGACACACACGTTACATCCGGGGGCTGGACTCTGAGCAGATCTGCGAGCCAGGCTCACAGCTGGCCCAACCTCTACCACTGTGACTCACAGCTGCTGCTGATCCCACAGTCCTGCTGCTGGGACACGCCAGAGAGAGGACCCTTGCTGTATCTCTTTAAAAAGGTCCACGCAGAGGTTCCACGCTAACAGCTCGGATATGCTGCAAGGCTCTGGCCCTGGGCTGTCATTCAAGAACCCTGTGCTTGTCTATTGGAGACAGCAGCTCCCAAAGCAGTAAATCTCACCCATTCTCTCGTTTTGCTTTGGCGATCTTGGTAATATCATTCTCTGAACCTCCTGGTTGAAGTCTAGAAACATCAGTTTCTTTGGACTTAACAGGTAATAAACTCTTTGAAGTGGCTCGAGTCTGTGGATCTGAAAGGGAAAACAAGACAGTGAAACCGCCACCATTGTGACCCAACAGCTGCATCCCCAGGCCACACGGCCCTGCTCCAAGTTTCCACACGCCCCCTTTCCTTTCCTCCTTTAAATGTACTTTGGATGGGGAGTGGGTATACACACTCCATGGCCTATGTGTGGAGAAGACAGTTGTGGGAGTCAGTTCTCTCCTTCCATGTGCACTCTGGGGCCCGCCCACCTTGCTGGCCCCACAAGGTCAATCTCAGTGTATGAAGATTGCTTTCGAAGAATAAGACTTCTAGATTATCTGGCAGTAGAAACAAACTGTTCGTCTGTTTGTTTTAGAAAAGGTCGACAAGCAAATGCGCTGAACCCACATCCAGCACTACGCAATCTTCCTGTTCTGCTAAGCTCTCCAGGTACATTCTCCTCGGGCAACATCCAGATGCCTTTTCTCTTGAGTGTTGCCCGTTTTCACCACAATGACTTCCTGTTGCTTAGAGTCCCTGCACGTAATAAAGCAGAAGGATGAAACACTCAGCCATATAGGCTGCTTCATGGCTCTTCACCTCTGAACCATCTTCTCTCCTCTCCTTTCTTCTTTCCCTCCTCAAGGCTACTGCTTCTACCAGCCCTTATGCTACTTGATGTATCACGAAATGTAGAGGTTCCTATCCGACATTCCCATTGTTCTTATTGGGCCCAGAGCCTGGATAATCTCTCCACCAGACATGGTCTAGCATTTACATGCCAAGGCAACAAAAAACTTGTTTTTTGTTCTACATCATGTAAATTATTCAGGAGCTAAGCATCTCCCTATCCGAATCCACTCCTCTCACAGGCTTCTCTATTTCTTTATTTTGGCTCTAGTGATGGAACATCACATGCTGAGCAAGCACTCCACCCTCTGAGCCACACTTATAGCCCAGGGTTTTCTAGATTACTTCATTCTCTTCATTGAATAATGGCTTTGTTAACTTTGATCTAAATTAAAATCCATAATTAAATCAAGTTAAAGAAATGAAGTAAATGGTCCTGGATTATATTGAATAGGATTCACACTTAATAAAAAATGTATATGACATCGGGGGGAGGAGGAGGGAGGGAGGGAACTGGTGTACCTAATAAGTTTGTATGAGCTGAAATAAAAAAAAAATGTATATGACAATTTGGAATAAATACAAATGCTCAGGTTTACATATTATTTTGTTTACAGGTATATTTATGGGGCACCTGCATTCTATTTTCAATATTCCGATATAAATATTAAATTGTTCTTTTGTATCAGTATGAAGTAAAAAGTAATCCTGTAGAAGTGTTTATTTGGCCTATCTCAAGTACATAGCCAACAGTAAATTGAAAATTGAAAAAAATTAACACTTCACTGACTGGAATTAGTTTTAATGATCTATATTTACTGGCACCTAAGGACTGAACCACAAAAAAAAAATTTAACACCTAAAGATGGTCTCCTAAAAATGGGAGCCACAAAGAATTGGATGGCTGGAATCGAAGAAAAGAAGAAAATTTGCTTTTCATTGTATTATCTCCATATTTTCTTTTTTTTTTCTTATTAAGACAGGGTTTTACTATAAACCCCTGGCCTGAAACCTGCTTAGCAGCCGAGTCTGGCCTTGAACTTGCATCCATTCTCCTTCCTCTGCCCCATACCCAGTTTCATTTTCCATCTTTTTTTCACTCTTCCTCCTCCTCCTTCTTGGGCTGAGATTGCCTGTTGGGCCTGCCCAGGGATAACAGTCTGGGAGGGAGTGAGCAGGGCATGGCTTAGCAAATGGGACCAAAGATGGCGCTTGGAGCTAGTGTCCTAGGCATATCCCTGATCACATTACAGAGAGCCCTAATTGGCTTATAGGAGCCAACATAGATATATGTTTAGTTTGACCTATGTAGAATATGTGCTGTGCTGATCATTAAGGTAATTGGCTGCCTGTTTTGTGCTCTCTAGTTCTTTGTATATATAAGCTGATTTGTTACCCCCAATAAACCGAGATCTTGCTCTGACAAACTCCCGGTCCGTGGCCAAGTCTCTGGAGGACTGAGGCGGAGGTGCGGGTGGTCAGGCTTTACTTATCTTCATCATCACAGCCAGCAGCTGTGTAATTGAGTGAGTGAAGGAGTCTTGCCTTGACAGACTCCTTGCTGTGTCCAGAGTCCCCTGGATTTGGGTAAGGGGGTAAAGGACCTGCAGCCTGTGCCTACAAAATTTTAAAGTATTGCAGTTCTGTGTGATCACAACACTGAAATGGGGTGGTATGATTAGAACAGGAGGTCACTTGCAGACTTGGTGGGGGCACTATGTGTGAAGGACAGCCAGCAAGGCTCTGTGGAGAGACTGAACAGTATACCTGCTAGGGTTTCTGGTAAGGTGTTTGAGACAACTCAAAAGAGAGAAGAACCCTTCAAACTTTGGAAGAAAGGCCTATTCAGACCATTATCACTGCTCTTCAACCTGTTGTGTGTAATCATCTGGGAAGAGATCATAAAAAGCTGTTTTTTAATCCCCCCCAACAGCTTCATGGTATCTGAACCTTATTTAACTCTATAATCTCTAGATTAGGCAGCTCAACCACCTCAGACTCAACGAGATGACTTTCAACCACAAGCAAAACAACACAAACCAAGAGGGCAAAGACATTACACATTCACTTCTCAGCCATGTCTCAATAATTGTGGCGAGGCCTGCTCCCTCTCCTGCAGAGTACACATTGAGAATGAGAGCTACCCTACAACCACATGAGCAATAAATTTCAGTGCTGTCTCCCAAGCATCCCGCTTCGCAGATAATTCTCTACTCGGACAATTAACTCATAACTGAAAGATAATCCTAATCTAGAAATAAAGGCTGTCTTAGAGTCAGGTGTGGTAGCAGCATGTTCATGATCTCCATTCACAGATGTGAATTAGCAAAGTCCTGGAGAGCAAGGAAAGAGGGAGAGAGACAGGAAAGAGAATGAAAGAGAAAGGAAAGCTACTTCTAGACAACCACCAGCAATGAGAAATGATTGGCAAACGCAGGGGGTGTGTCTTTCTACCAGGGCTCCTCCCCAAATCCGATGATCACAAACCTCGCCAGGTGGAGAGCCCACCGAATGCCTTTTTTCCTGCCTTCCTCCCCCGCTGCCAGTCCCCCCTGGGTTCCCTGCACAGTCGGCCCGACTCCCCGGCCGTCCGCAAGGCTGGATGGCGAGGGTACCCACCTGTCGGCAGGCCCCCGCTCGGCGCCGCGGGGGGATGCGCGCCGTGCCCCGTCTTCACCACGCTCGTCATCGCAGCGAGGTGGTTCAGCTGGGCCCTGCAAGGAGCAAAGTGAACATACCGGCGCCCGGCCCGGACGCTGTCGGGGGAGGACCGGGAAGAGCGGAGACCCGCGGACCCGGTCTCAGGCTGCTGTCACCCCTCCCCTGCCCAGCCCTGTAGCCAGTCCAGCCGCTGACCCTGGAGCGCCGAATCCCTCCTCTGGCTGCTCCCGCTCGCAATCCTGGACTCCCACGTTCAAAAGATGCCTCGCACCAACCGCCGCGCTGCCGGGCGCGTCTGCCGCCTCGCTTTCAAAACCAAACTTCCGGGCAGTGGGCGGGAGCGGGAGCGGCTTGGCTTCTGGAGGCGGCCCTGTTGTACGGAAGATTCTCTCCTGGGCCGCGACCTCGGAAGCCGCCATCCTGTACGGAAGGCTCGAGCCGCTTTGCCCGAGCCCGGGGGACTGGGCGGCCAGGGAGCTCCCGCTGCTGGCTGGAGTGGAGTTAATGAGTCTCGGTGCCACACTTCCGTCACACTCCCAGCTCAGGCGCAAACGTTGCCACGTTTGGTGTCCAAGTCACAATCCTCTTTATTTGATCTGTGATTAAGAGCATTGCCCGGATTACATGTTATTTGAGCTGAAATTCCTAACGACTTTAAAAGCATGTTTCTGGATTTAATTAGAGATTTACAGCTACTCATACCAAACAGGGCAAAGTTTTCAATTACAATTTTTTTTCCGTTTATTCATTTCACTCAAAAAGATATTCACTGAGAGTCGGCTATGTGTCTGACACTATTCTAAGTGGGCGGATGGGGGTGAAGGATGAGCACTATGTGGATGGATAAGGGTGACGAAGAGCATTATGGGGGTGGTTGGGAGTGAGGGAGAACAAATATCAGGACTGCCCTTAGATCTGCTCTTAGAGTTTTCAATCTAGAAAGCAGATATAAAACAAATGATCACACACACACACACGATAGGATAAGAGAAAATCAAGGAATTGGGATGATGGAGGGACCTGCTGATTCACACCTATAATCCCAGAAGACAGGGGTTGAGGCCAACCTGGGCTATGGGCTACCTAGCAAAGTGACGGTCTCCAAACAACAATCAGAAAACCCACAGCAAAGCAAAAATAAAAACTAAAACCCCAAATAAGAGAAGGAAGTCATATTTGATTTAGAAAGGATAAGAGTAAGTCAATCATGAACAAGGTAAAATGGGTTTTATCCTAAAGTAAGTGGAAGATAGGAGAAGTACAGATGACACTGGGAGAGAAGAATGAAAATGGCCTTAGTAGTAACCAAAGAATGATTGCTAGCTTGTGGTGTTGGAAGGGAAAGAAGAATTCAGTTTTGAATGTGTGGAACTTGAAATGCATTCAGGATATTATACGAAGTGATCACGCAGGAGGCTGGAGCCCAGAGAAGTGACTGGGTTAGAGAAAGATATTTGAACCCTTCATCTCATCTGGTTCTGTCTGCATGATTTTAATCCATCCACAGACTAAAGATATTTACGGCATAATTCCACTTGCATATGTACAGACTTATTTTCTTTTTTCTATTTCCTGAACAAGGTAATATAACAATGAAGCTGGAGATATAGTTTAGTTTCAGATGATCCCAGAACTATATAAAGCTAAGTGTGATGGTCTAAACCTATATCTCAGTACTTGGGAAGTAGAGGCAAGAAGATCAAGGGTTCAAGGTCATATTCAGTTTCACAGCAAGTTCTAGGTCTGTCTGAGTTATTTGAGACCCTCTTTTTATTTTTGTTTTCAAAAGATAAAGCAATGATTTATATATTATTTATAATATATTAAATATTATAAGTAATCTCTAGATGATTTAAAATATATGGAAGGACATATGCAGATTGTATGCAAATACTCCACCATTTACTCAAGGTGCTGGAGCATCCTGAATTTTGGTATTCTGTGGAGCCCTGGAACCAACCTACTGTAAATACTTAGGGATAATTGTACTTTTAGTCGTTACTGGTATATGAATATATTTTAAGTTATGATATTTGATGAGATTATCAAGAGAAATAAAAAGAGAGTCTCAGAGCCAAGAACAGCAACTCAAGCTTTTCAAATTTTCTATGGTAAGCTAGTAGTGCACTGCCTACAACCTCAGCTACATTGGAGACTAAGGAAGGTTGATCCAAACTCAGAGACCTACCTAGGGTACATATTGACTTCAAGGCCAACTTTGGGCAGCTTAGTGAGATCCTATCTCAAGATAAAAATAAAAAGGTTCACATCTTGGTACTGTTATTCAAGCTAAGAACTTTTGAAAGGGGAGGACATAGGTCTTGAAGGGATACAAACTAAGGTTTGGTTATAAAGACAATATATCAAGCTGCCATTTAAATGCTTGTCATTACACCCACAGATCGGATCGGAAGAACACTCAGCACTCGATCTCAGAAGCTTCATTTTGCAATGGAAAATATTTGTCCGAACACTTTCACATACAGAAAATCACAACTGGCCAAAGTTCAGAAAATAAGCGACTGCAGACTTCTTGGCCCTAAACAAGACATGTGACTTCACCCCCACCCCAAGCCTCAGGTATACCAAGGAAGGGGGCAGTAAGAGTGTAAGAGCCTGGAGGAGTGGAGGGGCAGGAATTTGTACAGACACTACCTTCCGATCATGACAAGGCTGCCCCATCCATGAATTTACTGCAGCTCTTTGTACTTCCATAAGTCCTGCACAGGATTTGGCCTATCAACTTTCCACCACAGAAGGAGAATGAGCTCAAGAGGCTCACATCTCTCTCTTAATCAGCAGAGTGCAAGGCTCCTCCTGCTGCATGCAGAGTGGGGTCGAGGGAAGCTCGACACGGTTAGGATGAAATGAAACTCAGTGAGCTACACGTTAAAAAAACAACAACATGAAAATAGGCGGGAGACTGTTGAGGAAGAAGGGTTATAATGGGAAAAGGAGAAGGGATAGGATCAGGGTTAAAGTGTGAAATATCATAAATTCATTTTATTTCTGTATGAAAAATTGAAGAAATTTTTTTTTTACCTTCACTGTTACTATACAGTTTATTTAAACCAGACATGATAATACAGAAGAGACTGAAGTGGCAGCTGCCCAGAATCTTTGTGGGTTACAGATGCAAAACGGCTAGAGATGAGTCTTTGGACCCACACTTCAGTAACAGACAAGTCAGCTGCATAAACACAGAACACAAGACTCGGACATTTCACAGCTTTTGCTTTGTTTCCATCTAAAACACCTGTATGTTACAACTTTACATCTTAAATTACTACTCCACATATTTGTGACAATGGCTAAGGATGCAATGGTCCCCCCCCACCCCAACATAAATAGACATTGATGGGCAACACAGAACATTTCAGTGGGACACTAAATAAACCCTTGACACATAACATAGAAAAAGATCCTTAAAAATCAGATTAACACGATGTTTGAAGAAATATTTTTAAAAATTAAAAAGGGTTTGTGGATGATATAGTTCATTTGTAGAGGGTTTGCAGGCTCTGTATTCAGTCTCCAGGACTGAAACAAACAAAAAAAAAATGTTGCAGCGATAAGGTGCCTGCCAAGAAACCCAACAAAGACATACAAGAGACGCGAGAAGGAAAAGAAAGCAGGGCACTGTTCCCAAAGACAAGAGTCAACTGCCGCAAGAGGAAGGGAAAACTGCAAGCATTGCTTGAAAGGGACAGGAGGCTGTAAGTCCAAGGCCGTTGGAGTGAGGCTAAGACTTCTGAACATCTTATGGAGACTCTGTCTCAAAATAAAAGATCTGATAGCGATGAGGCAGAAGCTGGAGGTGGATGATGGAGGCTGTTGCAATTCGTCTGCATGGTTGCTGATAAATGACCACCAAACGGCTTAAGGGAACAAGGGGTTTATTTCCTTACGACAGTCCATTACAGCTCTCAGTCCAGCTTGACGGGAGAGCACGCACCAACACCAGGACCGAGGGAACTGGCCACACCATCTGTACACAACAGCTGAGAGAGGGACGATCCTTACTTGCCAGACCAGCACATCTGGCCAAGTGTACACAAGGATGTTGACTCTCTCAATCAGCTCTCCTTGATTTATTCCAGGGCCTAGTCCCACCCACCATAGGCTGGGCCTTCCCCATCAGCTAGACAATCTCCTGCAGGTTCACTCTGGGTCAACTCAACTACTAATCCTCCACAAATGTGCCCAGAGCTTAAACCTGCAACCATCAAGTTGACACCTGTGCCCAACTATAACGGAGGTTAGTGGAGGGTTTTCTCAGAGATACAGATACTGTGCTGATGGAAACATGTCAGCCAAGAGAGGAAAGGACGCCTCAGAAGGAGAGGGGATGGACAAAGAGCAGGTGGCAAGGGAGCTGGGTATACAATAGCATCTGCAGACTGCTTCATGTGTGCCCACAAAATAACTGGTTTGTTCTTTATTGCCTTTGTTTTGAGACAGAGCTTAATGTGAGATGGTCTAGAAAAAGGAAGACCCCACTCTTTGAGTGCTATGATGAAACTGTGTGCAGTGTGCTATAGAAAATATGCTGTGGAAAAAATTGGACCTTAGACGAATCACTCTTTTGGTTTCTGTAAACTGCTTATGTGTGAGGATAGTCACTGCTTAAAAGATAATCAAAACTTGCTCTCGCTATCTGCTGACCACTTGGTTTCATAGTTACAGCTTTGGGTCAACAGGACCACCACTCAAGGTTTCCACCTGTCCCCTCACCTCTATCAGAATTCCAGCTGCAACCACTATCTGAAACTGCCAGCTTGGGTCACTAGCTGGACGGCAGGTACCAACTTAGAAACTGCTGTGAGAGCTGCCCTTTGCCCTTACTCGGGGCTCTAATATGAGGTCCTGAACTCTGATGGGGTCCTGGAGTCCTAAGGCTCCATCTAAGGTCCTGAACTTGGGTGGAGTCCTGAGGCTTCAGTTCTGTTCCACCCACTTTCAATAAACATCCTTTTCAGTCAAACGCATTGTCTGTGCCTCATTGGGTGGACTTCTGGACCCCATAACACTTGTAGCCCAGGCTGACCTCAAACTTAGTACGTGGCTAAGGCTGGTCTCAGACCCCTATCCTTCTGCCTGTGCCTCCCCAATGCTGGTCTGTGTCACCATGCCTGACTTGAAATAACTTTGAAACATAATTTCTGGGGATGGGGCGGTGGCCCAATGGTTAAAGTGTTCGCCATGCAAGCAAACTGAAGGAGTTCAGATCCCTAGACCATCACACAAGAATGTTGGACAGATGCCCACAATTCCAGTCCCAGAAGGCAGAATCTGGGAGTCCCAGAGCAAGTTGGCTAGTCAGACTTCCCTGTAGATGACACTCAGCTTCAAAAGAACAAGGTCCGGGCTGGAGAGATGACTCAGGGGTTAAGACTCTTGCCTTGAAAGCAGAAGGTCCTGAGATCAGATCCCAGGTCCCACGTAAAAACACCAGGCAGAAACCGCTTCCACTTCCGGCTTTGGTAGGCAGAGCCTGGGAAATCCCAAAGCAAGAAAAAGGTAGAAGCAACCCAGGATGATTCCTGAAGTCACCCTTGATACACACACACATGTCCTCTGATACACACACACACACATCACACACACTCACACACAATAAGTTAATAAAGTTTAAAAAAAAAAAAAGGAACAAGGTCAAGTGTAATCAAGGATGATTCCCAATATCAACCTCGGGCTTCCACATTTGCATGCACACATATGCATTTGAAAACTCACTTTTGCCCATAAATATGCAAAAAAATTGCGTGTCCATTCATGCACAACATATACATGTCATTTGAAAATGGAAAAATAATGTACGGACTAGGGAGATGGTTTGGTGTCAAAGCAATTGCCACGCAAGCAAGAGAACAAGAGTTAGGATTCACAGGTGATTTCTGATATCAACTTCACCCCTCCCAAAAAACTGGACACACACATGTGAACAGGCATATACACTTGCACCCACATACACATGGAAATAGGAAAAGGAAAGAAAAATGTCCTATTAGGGTACAGTGATACATAGTCACAATTCCAGCACTTGGGAGGCTGAAGTGGGAGGATCGTTTCAGGTTTCAAGGCCAGCCTTGGCTACATGATGAATTCTAGGCTATTCCGGACAACAGAATGAGAATTTATCTCAAAAATTTTTTTCTTTGAAAAGGAACCTCTTGCTTATTTTTTGTTGATGGCTAGTTTTTTGTTTGTTTCCATAATTTTTGCTGCAAGAGACATAGCTTTGCTTGGTATATATTGCAAATGCTTTTTAATCATTTATATACTTGTTGTTTTATTTTGCATAATTTCTACTGTTAAGTCTTCCCAGACAGAGGATGGATTCCAGAACCTTGAGCATGCTAGGCAAGTACTCTTACCACTAAACTATACTTACCAGCTTCTCTTGGTATGTCTGCAAATTCACTGTCTTTTTTTCCTACTGTTGTTCTCACCCAGTGATTGTATGGGCAGGTGTATGTGTGCACATGTATGTGTGAGTATATATGTATATGTGCATGCAATATGTTAGGGAGGGGTGTGTGAGTACCCATGTGTCATGGCACATGTGTGGAAATCAGAGACAACCTTTGGGTGTCAGTCCTGTCCTTATTTGATGCAGGGTCTTTTCTCCACTGTCTAAGCCAGGCCATTTTCTGCCTGCCATTCCCTGCAGGCACACAGGGACCGTTATGTGCCATTGGTAATCTAAACTCAGGTCATCAGGTTTGCATGGTGAGAACTTTACCTGCTGAGCCAGTTCCTCAGTTCTGTAAATTTTAGTTTTCACAACTATGAGTATGGAAGAGTTTTAATTGTTTTAGTGTCTTTGTCAAATTATCATATGTCAAGTTTGGGTTCATTCAATTGATTTTTCTCCTCACCATGAGTCATATTTTACACCACTGGTAATTTTCTGCTAGGGACTCCAGACACTGTGAATTTTATGTTTTTGAGTGTTGGTTATTTTTGGATTTATGTAAATAATCTTGAGCTTTTCTCAGATACATTTAAGTTATTTAGGAAGAATTTATTCCTTTTCCAATCTTTTTAAGATTTGTTAGGTGTTAGGTTGGCTGTGTGTGTGCTTAGCATGTGTGAAATGTTGGATTCAGCCTCCTCCACCAAAAAGGAAGGAGGAAGAAGAGGAGGAGGAAGAAAAAAAAAGGAGGAGGAGGAGACAAAGGAGAAGGAACCATCTCCCTCACTCTCTCTTTCTTTTTTATATTTTATTTATTTATTTAGTGTGTATGTGTGTGTGTGTGTGTGTGTGTGTGTGTGTCAGGGGGCACTGTGTGTCCCTGTGGAGGACCAAGGGTGACTTCGGGAATCATCCTGGATTGCTTCTACCTCCTTGTTCAACTCTGCTATTTCCTAGGTTTTGCCCACCAGGGCCGGAAGTGCAGGCCACCAGTGGTTCCACTAGGTGCTTTTTTTTTTAACATGGGACCTGGGATCTGAACTCAGGACCTTCTGCTTGTGAGACAGAGTCTCAACCCTTAAGCCATCTCTCCAGCCCCTCTGTATCTTTTTTAAAGTATTTGCAAGTCAGCTTTTTCCTTCTGCTATGTAGGCTTTTGGGGATGGAACTCAGGTCATTTTTCCTTTTTCCACTTTTTTTTTTTTTTTTTTTTTTTGCATGTGTGTGCACGTGCATAGACTATTTCACCACTTTATTGACTCATTCTTAGTCTTGGCTTTTCTTTCTGTGTGTATGTGTGTAAATAAATTATATTTCTTTTCTTGTGTATGTATGGAACACTTGCAGGTGTGTAAACATGACTGAGTGTGTGTGTGTGTGTGTGTGTGTGTATGCACATAAGTAAGTACATGTGCCTGTGGAAGCCCCAGGGTGATATCAGGAATCATCCTTGATTGCTCTTCTACCTTATTATTTTTGAGCTCAGGTCTCTAATTAAACTCAGAGTGTGCAATTACTGGTAATCTGGGGCTGGAATTATAGGGGAGGCACACAGCTGTCTTTGGAATCTAGTGATCTGAACTCTGCTCCTTTTGTTTACATGACAAGCACTTTTAGCTACTGAACCATATCCCCCAGTCCCTATTATTATTATTTTATTATTACTTTAGTGCTACAGAGCAGGCTTGAGAGTGAGGGAAAGGAGAGGCAGAGAAAAAACTGACAGACTTAAGTCTCCTCCTAGCTAATCTGTATGAGAAGGGAGAATTTACAGAGGAGAAAATGCTATGTTTTCATGCTCCTGGAGGGTAGTGTGAGTTCTTGTTTGAAGGACTCTAAAGACAGTGTTGGAAGCCACTGGTGACACCATTATTGCTGTCTTCATCATAATAGAAAGGATAGGGAGAGGGCTAGTGAGACAACTCAGTGGCGCTTGCCATGTCAGCATGACAACCTGAGTTTGATCTCGAAGCCACATGAAGATGGAAGGAGAAAACTGACTTCATAAAGTACACATATACACAATAATAATAAATGAGATAAAAATAGATAGGGAGAGAAGCAGGCAGAAGTAGGAATAAGTAACCCAGGAATTTGATAGCCTTCTATCTGAGGGCTTTCTTTTTTTCCCTTTTTTTTTGTTTTGAGAGAAAGAAAGAGAGAGAGAGAGAGAGAGAGAGTTTTGCAAACGAGTGGGTGTACATGTGTGTACAAGAAGGTTCGTGTGTGTGTCTGCCTGTGGAGGCTGAAGGGTAATATTGGGACTCATCCTGGATTGTTCTTCCACCTTATTACTTTGCTTTGGGGTTTTCCAGGCTCTATCTTCAAGGGCTGGAAGTGCAGATTGCCTGCCGTATCTACCCAGCATTTTTACACGGGATTTGAAGATCAAACTGAGGTCTTTTTGCTTGGGAGGCAAAGCCTTTAACCTCTGAGTCGTCTCCCTATCCTCTTTTTATTTATTTATTTATTTATTCATTTATTAGTTTATTTATTTATTCATTTATTTACTTATTTATTTGTTTGTTTGTTTCTCTGCGACAAGCTCTCACTGTATAGTCTAGGTTGGCCTCGAATTCTTGATGCTCCTACCTTGGGGTGCACCCCGAATCTCAGTGCTGGGATCATAACCATGGGCTACCATGTCTGGCGAAGCCTCACTTTTCTTTATGAAATATTAAGTTCTGTTCATTAAAGAGATGTGGGGCTCAAAGAAATTAAGTGGAAACAGATCAAGTATCAGAGGAAGATGGGAAAAATAGCAAACGGTGGAAGTTAGTATTTAAAATGTGAACTAACTAAGCAGGGTTGGGGCTTAGTCATGAATTCAAGTCTACATCTAAAAAATTACATCAATCGGTGATTTTTATCTTGTTTTTGTTTTTGAGCCAGAGCTTCGGGCATCTCTGTACCTAGGGTACAGAGGGTGACCCTGAGCTTCTGATCTTCCTCCTTCCGTTTCCTATGTTGGAGTGACAGGTGTGGACCACCGTGTCCAGTCTGTGGTGTTGGCGATTGGACCCAGGGCTTCACATGCTAGCCAAACAGTCTTTTAACTGAGCTACGATACCTGGGTTTATTATTTTGTAGCCCAGGCTGTCCCCAAACTTGCTGTGTAGCTGAGGCTGGCCTTGAATTCCCCAGTCTTTTTCCTCTACCTAGTAAATTCTGGGATTACGGCCACGCATCACCATGCCTAGTACTCAAATGAGTGCTAATTTGTCTCTTTTCAAGTTTTATTCTCTCTCTTTCTCTGCTTTTCCAGCACTGGTGACTATATCCAGGGCCTTTGCACATGTTAGGAAAGCATTCAGTCTACCACTGATCTATATCTCCAGCTCTCGGTGATATGTTAGGTATTGCCGTGTTTTTCTAGTCCTCTGGCGCTAGTGCCACAGAGAACAAATACAATCAATACACCGGCAACTCTGACTCCTCCCTCTTGAAGGGTATGGCAATGACTTGCAAGAGCCGGACCTAGAAATATCTAAAAAGCGCGCTGAAGTGTGCCCAGCCCATACATCCATCTGGCCACACACAGCAGTTGTATTCAGGCCAGTGTTTGAAGCTCAAGTTCCAAACTGCAATCCGTTCCTTTGTAAAAGAAGGCAGAATTTCTTGGGGATAGGGGGTTGGCTTTTGTTTTTGACATAGTCTCATTGTAGCCCGGGCTGTCTAATTAACTCTGTAGTCTAGGCTAGTCCAACTTGAAGCAACGTTCCTATTTCTGTCGCTTGGAGTGCTGAGATTACAGGCCTGACAATATCAAGCTCTGGGAAAGGGGTAAAGAAGACTTTAGAAACAGGTTTTAGTTTAGCCCAGGTTGGCCTTAAACTATGTAGTGAGTCTGATCTTCAGCTCCCGAGCTCTTGCCTCCACTTCCCATGGCAGGTATGCACTGCAATCCTTGGCTGAGAAAGCCTGCTCCTTAGGGTTCATGAACATGCTCATTTTCCACAATGTAGAGTGGAAGATCCAAGATGCTGAGAAAAGACTGGACTCCTCTTTTTAAAAGAGTACTAAAGATGGAGCGTAGGATCTCATTCGCCCTAAATAAGTGATGTACCACCAAGCCACACTTTGGCCCAAGGCAGAACTAACTCTGTGGGCTTTCTAAGATGGGTCATTCTGTCCTCCTAATAATGCATTATCCTTGGATAAGTTCAGGGACACAGATCATGGTACAGAGAAGCTGGAATCTTGCTGGACAGTCATAGACTAGAGAGGTTGAATGCTACTTGGACATAAAGAGAGAGACTCCCAACTCCCAGGGTGACAATTCCAGGTTAGGTTCAGTAACTGCCTCCACTTCAATGTCAGAAATTAATTATCTCTTCTTTCTTTTCCTTGGTTTTTTTAAATGTGCATGTGTGTGTGTGTGTGTGTGTGTGTGTGTGTGTGTGTGTGTGTGTACCAGAGGACACTTGATTGTATATGCATGTCGAGGCCCAAGGATGACACTGGGAATCATCCTGAATTGCTCTTATTGCTTTGTTTGATTTTCTAGGCTCTGTCTTCCAGAGCTGGAAATGCAGGTCATTACCATCTCTGCTCAGCATTTTTATATGGGATCTAGGGATCTGAACTCAGGTCCTTTTGCTTGGGAAGTGAAGGGTTTATTCCCTGAGCTATCTCCCCAGCTCTTCTTATTTATTTATTTTTTATTTTTCTTTTATTTTTCATGTAGGGTCTTGCAACATTACCCAGGCTGATCTTGAGTTTCTGGGCTCTCTTCAGAAATCCAAGAACTTGAGACTAGGTTACAGTTATGTGTGATCATACCAGCTATGGTCAGGAGTTATTTATCTCAATTGGGTTATCTTACAAGGAGCCAATATACACAGCTCTCTGTAGTCATGGTGAGTTCTAAACTGTAGACTACACATGGGTATGGGGAGGTGGTAGTAGTGGGAACAACATCAAAATTGAACACATTAAAAAAAACGAAACTGAACACATACATATTTTCTTGTCATTATTACAACAACACAGTGTAACAACGACTGACATAGCATTTACATCATAGTAGATATAAGTACTCTAAGACACTTTAAAGAATACAAGAGGATATGCTTCGGTTATATGCGAATACTACACCATTTTACACAAGGGACTTGCACATCCTTGGATGTTGGTGTCTTGGGGATCCCAGAACCACTTTTCCGTGGATGCTGAGGACCGACTGTCTTCTGTCTTTTTCAAATGTCTGTCTCATTCGGGTTTCTGGGTCACTCGCCTTGGGCTATTTGGGGTGGGGGGATAGATCTCAATAACACGGGCGAAATAAAACAAATACACCCTTCAGCTTGCCTCTAGCTTTGCCGCAGACCGACTTTGGAAACTTCTCTTGATTCTCGGATGCTCATACGTAAATGGCCTTAAGCAGTGGTCTTCCTGTCTCGGGAACCACGGGAACCTGAAGGCCTCTGCAGAGCTACACTAGAAAACTGAGCGGGCTCTGCCCTCCATCCTGCGACCCATGAAGTGGTTGCTTTTTATGTTCTCCATGCTAGGTTTGTATCCTGGGATCTTTAAGAGAAAGGTCCTTGGGCTATAATGCTTGTAAAGTGCTGGGACGGTTGCCGATCGCCATGCCCTTTCTGGTCTGACGTGCTTGGACTTCTGAAGCCCCGCTCAGCCATTCCTCTCCAGGTTATCTAACCCTGTGTGGGTGAGCTCTAGCAGCAGAGACAGTGAGCCAGCAGATGTGGGACTGTACCTGCAAGTTACTTCCCCAGCCAGAAGGCCAGCTTTCCCCGAGCAGGTTTGGCTTCCATACCTGTTCCTTGCAATACCACCTGCAAGGCAGGTGTTCAGTAAGCTTGCTAATGCTACCTAGTGTCCCGAGCTGTCGCACAGAAAGAAGCCCTGGGGGGATAATATATCCTTTGCTTTGGGGATGTATGGCAAGGCTTTGGTTTGTAGAATGCTGCTTTTCCTCATACCCTGGCTGTAGAGACCTGACCTTTGAAAACTGGAGGGCTGACCTAAAGGAGCTTCAGATTCTCCCATTCCCCAAAAGGGTAGATCTGGGGTTCTGTTTTAACTGGCTCCTCTGCGACCTTTCTTATCCTTCCTGGCACAACTTCTCATATTGTGCGGCCAAGGGAGAGGCGCATCCTTGAAGCCTAAAGAGTCCTGTGGTCTGTGATGTGACGATAGGCCTTGGAGCTAGTAGGCATCTCAGAGGATTCCAGGGGAAGCATGGGAGACAAGGAAGAGCCTTGGGGTCTGCTCAGAATACAGCCTTCTGCAGGGAAAGGCCAGAAGAGCAGGCAGGGTTTACACAGAGACACCAAGAAGGGAGATCCAACGAGAGTGTCAGAAGCAAAGGATCAAGACAGCCAGGGGCCAATGGCCCTGAAACGGATAGCAGGAAGGAGACTGGGTGTTAGGTGGCAGGATGACTGAGGAAACCACTCTGCCACCAACCAGGGACACGACTTTGGAAAAATCATTCCACTTTACTGAGTCTCGAAATCTTCACCTGCAAAGTGGGTAAAGAACCTGACCACCGCAGGCCACGCTGTAGTGAAGTTGCAAGATTCCAAGGAAACTTAGAGGTGCAGCAATGGAAAGGGGGGGCTATAGTTCGTTAACAGGGGGGCACACTGGAGCACACTTCCTGTGAAGGAATCTTTCTCATTTAGGGATGCTCCAAGGCTGTCCGTCCTTCCTTCCTCCTCCTGCTTCTCTTCCGGCAGCTCTCTACTGCTCTACCTTGGAGAACTTCTGTTCACTTTGGTGACTGAATATAGTAGGGCAGGGCGAGACAGAGACCCCCAACTCAATTCTGATCCAGAGAGGCTCCCCAAAGAGTGAAAACTGTCCTGATGAAGAGCCAATGGGGGGCTGGGAGGGTGGAGGGAGAGGTTTAGGAGACCGGAGGTTCTTGAGGGCTTTCTGATCAGTGAGGTACTCCAACAGGATCCTAAAGATGGGGTACCTCAGTGTCACTGAACTTCCCATCCAGGAGAGAGCTGATCAGCCTCCCCTAATGCCTGGAGCTACACATCCGGGCTCCCTCTTTGCAGAGGAGGAGTCCTTGTTGGCACTTAAGGGGCAGATGAGCCCTCAGTAGAGGACGGGGAGAGCCTGGTATTTATTCCCTTGCATGGCCCTCCCACGACGAGTCCTCCAGATGTAGGGGTTAGTAGTAAAGAGATCAAGGCTGGGACATCTGGCAGGGTTTCGAATCCACAGCTGGAGGGTGAGATGTCATGTCGATGTGGAGAAATATCTTCAGGCTCCAGGCTGGTGCTGCTCCACCTAATCTTCACCCACAGGGTTCCAAACCCCGGTCTGGCCGCCTGGGCCTCCCTCAGCTGCTGTAGCCCGAGGTGTGGGTGCTGGGCCTGCGCAGCCAAACATCTGGCAGATCCGGCTGGCTGTTGGGCAGCACCACAGGACTGCCCTCGCCTGGCCCTCCGCGGCCCTTCCAGGAGGAGCTGCTGTGATGGGAGTTGGGTAGGGTGGGGTCGTAGACGGTTTCCTTCAGAGCCAGCCACAGGGTGTCTCGCTTTCCATTCAGCTGGCCCCGCTCTGGGTGCCCAGTGTCATCCAGGCCTTCTGGGGTGCCACCCACAGAATCTGGCACACGAGCACTGGGCTCCGAGGTGCTGAGGCAGGTGTCGTCAGAGACGCTGAGCCCCTCCAAGGTGCTGGCGGAGGAGCAGACGCCATCCGGGAGCTCTTCTACTTTGGATTTGGGAGCGTGATTAGGGGCTTCTGGAGAGGCCTGCAGGGGCTCAACTTTCTGCCCCTGGGAGTCCTGCCTGACCCAGGTTTGAGGGCTGGATCCAGGCTGCTTGTAAGGGGAGGAGGTCTGCAGGGCGGGACACTGGCTGAAGACAGCCTGATGGTCTAGGAGCAAATCCCTTGGGGAGGCAGGAGCTGGTGCATGCCGGGGGCAGCAGTTGGCATCGTGGAGTTGCAGATCTTCCGAGAGCACAGAAGGCCGGTGGGACAGCTTGCTGGTGGCTGTGCTGGTGTCGAAGCTGGGGCTCCGGCGCCGTGCCAGGGGCTGCAGCTCATAATGCTCCAAACAGGACCCGGGTATGCCGGTTCGGCCCTTCTCCTCGGGTTCTTCGGTCCCAGCATCCCACGGCAGGTGGGCACAGGGCCACAGGATCTGCCCACAGTTCTTCTCCGGCCCGAAGAAACAGCACAGAGACTGGAAGAAGAAGCTGGCAAAGCCACAGCTGACGAACTTCACCATCATGAGGATGATGCCCAGCTTGCGGTAGAGCAGCACGGTGGACGGCAGCATGAGCACCCCCGAGGCGAAGAGCGCCGCGGTTCCCATGGCCGTGGCTCGGCTGGTCTGGCGCAGTGAGAAGGCCACCCGGCTCAGGCGATCGGGGTGTGGGCACAGGTGGTATGAGATGCAGTAGTTGATGGTGAAGTCCACGGAGAGGCCCACGGAGGCGGAGAGAAAGAGGGCCTCGGCAGTGTTGAGCTGCCACTCGAGCAAAACCAACAGCCCCACCGTGAGCAGCACGGTGCCAGCCACAGCAGCCACGGAGAACAGACTGAGAGGGACATTCCAAGTGCCCAGCAGCAGTGTGGCAAAGGCCAGCGCGAGAGCCAGGCCTAGTACTACAGGGGGCTCGGTGCTCAGACTGTGCTGAAGGCTGTACAGTTCCAGTTGGCTGGTGAACCAACCCTTGCGGAGGCCAGGAGGAGCCCTGCCCAGCTCGGATGCCAGCCAGCGGCTAACCTCGGTGTAGAACTGATGAACCTCACCGTACTCTGTACTGGTCTGGAAGTTGGTCAGGAACTGCAGGACCAGGGCAGCCAGGTTACCATGGGTATCGAAGCGGAGTCCCAGGTCCCGGGTACCATCTGGGCTTTGCTCCAGAGCCATCATCTTGAGGCAGTGCAGAAAAAGCTGGGGCGCCCAGGGGAAGTCTGACGGGCCACAGCAGATGTCGGGCCCCAGGCGGCCGCAGCTGGGGCTCTCCATCCACTGCTGGAGCGCCTCTATGACACACAGCGTGGGCCAACCCTCCGGTTGGGCGCTAAAGAAGCTCTGATTCCGGGCTCCGTGGCAGAGTTCCAGCAGCCATTCCTGCGCCTCGGGGCTGCTGGCTGAGAAGTCAAGGTCGCTCACCACTGAGCTGTTGCTTCGAGGGTCCAGGGATCGCTCGTGTCCACTGGCAGGATTCCCCACACCAAAGCCACCGGCAAGTTGCCGCCCTCGCTTGGAGGCAGGTGCTCAAACAGGAACTGCTGGCGGTACTCGGCGTCGAAGCGCTCGAAGGGGTGGCTCGGCCTGAAGACCTGGCCTCCGAGAGGCAGCAGAATGGGCAGCTGCAGGCGGGGGCTGACGCCGCCAATGTAGGCGCCCCCTGCCGCCAGCGCCGCGAACCAGCAGATCCAGATGTATCGAAACTTGATGACGCCGCAGGGCAGCAGGCGCTGGAAGAGCAGGCGCGAGAGGATGGCAGCGGCCCTCCGGAGGCCCCGGAGCCGCCGGTGGCACGCCAGCAGCATCCGCAAGGGGTCGCTGCCGCCCCTCGGGCCGGGCGCGCGGGGCACGCAACCGCGAGCCAGGTAGCGATCGTGTATCACCGCCGAGGCGGGCAGCCAGACCAACGTGAGTCCCATGTGCACCAGCACGGCGGTGCCCATGAAGAGGGCGAAGCAGCGCAAAGTCGGCAGGCGGCTCAGGTAGCTACCGTAGAAGGCGGCACTGGTGGTGAGGCCAGAGACCAGCAGCAGGTAGCCAAAGTGGTGCATGGTGCGCCCCACGCGCTGCGCCAGCCCTCCGGAGGGCACCTGGCTCTTGCTGAGGCGCCACAGGTCGAAGAAGATGAGCGTGTGATTGACGCAGACGCCACTGAGCAGAACAAGGGCCGCCAGATTGACGAAGGGGAAATAGGCCATGCGGAAGGCCACGTGGTAAAGAAAGAAGGCCACCATTAAGGAGCCCAGCACCCCCAGCAGCACCATGAACGTGATGAAGAGTGAGCGCAGGTAGAGGGCGACGCTGAAGAAGATGACAACCAGGGCCAGCATGGGGTACACCGTGTCCAGGGCCAGGTAGTGCTTCAGCAGCTTTTGCTTGAGTCCCAAGTCCATGCCGCTGATGGACGTATAGTTGTCGGAGACGTCGTTGGGGTCGGCTAAGCCGTCCAGGTAGATGTCTATCATGGACGCACTCTTTACAACGGGCAGGAAGAGCAGGCTGAACTTGAGGGAGGGCACTTGGTAGTCGGCTGTCTGCGGACTCAGAAAATCTCTGTCTAGCAGGAAGTGCAGAAGTTGATAGACGGCACTGCTCCGGGAGCACTTGGTGGGAACTTGGGCACAGTATGGGGGCTTCTCCTGCCCTGATCCCAGACAGGGTGCCAGGACACCTCGGTGGTAGTAGGGGGCGCAGTACCGGAGCAGGGCCAGTGTGCGGGCGGCATCAGCTTGGGTAGTGTCCATGCAGGAGGAACGGTTGGACAGCACAGCCAGATAGTTGCCCAGGGACCAGCTGGGGCAGCACTCATTAGCTGCCGATCGCTGGCACAGAGCCCCAAAGGTGGCATGAGAACGGATCTGTAGGGCACACAGCAGGAAAGAGCTGAGGGCAGTCCAGGGGCCCAGGTCTTCCCAGCCCTGTCCTAAGCCTTCTCACCTCCTTTCAGGTCGCAATGCAGAGAGGAAGTCTCTTGAGAGCCGCCGCGGGGGGGGGGGGGAGTGTGGGGGGGGACACGGCTCGTCTCAGATCTACCTTTGGCTCCTGCCTCAGGTACTATTAGCTACATCTTAACCTCACCAAAGAGGACCTTCAGGAAAGCAGCCCCAAGTCCCAACCAAGAGGCCTGGGTCCTAGAGGGTCTGTCACTCGGACTCTGCATTGCCTGAGTCAGAAGTGGGAGTGGAGGTGACAACGATACACAGAATAGGCTCAAAGGACTAGGAAAGTAGAAGCAAGCAATGGGAAAAGTAGAGGCCAGAACATTCCAGAATCAGAGTCGTTGTCAAATCTCAGTCCCTGTTCTCTCCCTGGACTGCTTAAATCCTCTGAGGGTCAGAACTATTTGTTTTTCCCCCTTTGTGCCTGCTTTTTTCTCCTGCTCTGCTGTTGATATGTCACGACAGCTGGTATATTACAGATGGTTCCTACCTGGGAGTCAAAAGCCCTGTTCTGCCACTAATTGGCCACGTAGCCTCGGACCTGAGATCATGGTTAACATGGTTAACTGACAATGATTAACATTTATTGAGTGACTACTCATGCTAGGTATTATGCCTGCTTTTCCAAATTCTATCTCGTTTTGTTGTTCTCACATCCCTACGAAGGGAGTACTATCATTATCCTCATTTAATATATTCAGGACTAAGGGTATAACTTAATGATAGAGCACATACTTAACATATACAAGGACCTGGGTCTGAGCCCCAGAACCACAAAAACAAAACAAAACAACACTTGTAAGGTATTGAGACGTTAAGAAGTCATGTAGTGGAAAAAACAAACGAGAACTAATCTGGAAGCTTCCTTCCTTCCTGGCCAGTTTTCACAATACCAGAAACTACTCTGCAAGCTGCTGGGGAAGAAAAGCAATCAACACTCTCACCCAACCACAAGCCATAATAACAACTATCCTGGCACGAGGTGACCATCAGTAAAATAGTTGAATTAAATATTAGGGTAACTAACTGCTTTCTGGTTCGATTGAGGACTGGTTTTCAGCAGGGAACACATTCCTGGTACGATTAAACTAGGTCAAGAACTTTTGAAGGAGACATGGGCTGTAGTGGGGGGATAAACTACTGAGGTTTAAGTATAAAGACTTGATATCAAACTGCCTTTAAACATTTAACATTATACTCATAGACTAGAGAAGCTCTCAACACTTAATCTAGAAACTTCCTTTTGCCATGGAAATTGTTTAATACAGATCATCACAACTGGCTAAAGTGCAGAAAATAAATGACAGCGGAGTGTTTAGCAGAATGTCTAAATATCTAAGGCTTGGAGAATGTCGTGGAAGGGGGACCAGTAAGAACGTAAGAATCTGAGTGGGGAGCGGTGCTGCCAGACAGTATCTTCTGGACACAGTAGAACTGTTATGTTCATGAGCTTACTGCATGCTGTATGTACAAGACCTGCACAATATCTGTCCTATCAACATTTACTAGGGAAGGGGAAATATCTCGAGGGTCAATGCTGGGTGGAGGTATGGGGAGAAAGAGGTATGGTATACCCACTGATACATCATCCATGTTCTAGCAAGTGCTCAGGCACATACTAGCACAAGCAATCCACATGAAACTTCGTGAACCACACATGTAGAAGGGTGTGAAAACAGGAGCGAAGAAGAAAGGACTTTGTTGAGAAAATAGGAGGTGGGGTGGGAAATGGCATAAATTCAGTGAATTCATCTATGAAACTCTAAAAGAATAAAATATTTTTTAAAAAGCAAATAAATTACATTGCATTTTGAAAAACGATGTAGTAAGGGAGCCTTAGAGCTGACCTTGAACTCAGACATCTGATTGCAGAACACGTATTCTTTTTTTTTTTTTAAACTTAGCTGGGATTTTAATTTTTTATTATTATTTATTCAATTGTGCGTGTGTGTGTATGTATGTGTGCGCACATGTGTGTATGTGTGTGTGTGTGTAGAACCACGGACGAATCAGGAACCACCATGGACACCTCCATTCCTTGTTTACTCTGCCCCGGGATTCACAGGCTCCGCCCTACCAGGACCAGAAACGCCGGCTGCCCCCCGCTTCCGCCTGGCGTCTATACGTGGGATCTGGGATCCGAACTCAGGACCTTCTGCCTGCAAGGCAGAGGCTTAACCCCTGAGCCACCTCTCCAGCCCAGAACACGTATTCTTAACCAGTGTCTTCTGATACTCTAGATGTTCTGGGTTAACACAGGGAACTTGGGTACGCAGTGGTTTTTGCACTGTTTTTAGCAGTAAACCTTTCAGCAGATGTGATCGTATAATTCCTCATAGCATAATCGCATTGCTACTGTTTGAGTTGGTGAAGACTGGGGATTAAAGCTCAGTCTCAGCTCCCTGGGCTAGGATCTCCTCAACACATTTTGAAGCCCTTTTCAAGGCCCTTTGTAAATCTCCAGGCTCTGCCCAGGCTTTCCTGCAGTCGCTCTAAGCTTGACTTTTCTAAAATCAGCTGATTCTTTTTTTCCCCCCGTCTCAGCCTTTTTCTAAGCAAGGAAGAGCTCTTCCCCCGTCTACCCTGACAGTCCTGGCTCAGTTGTATTGCACTGAGTTCCGTTCCCTGCCAAGCCCCTGGCATCTCCCCAGCCGGCTCACCTGCTCCTGTTCTATGCGACACATGGAGTGGATGGCATGCAGGTTCCACAGGCTGCCCCCGGAGGTGGACACGAACACCAGCTTTGCATGGCTCTCCTCTGCAAGACAGCCCCATTTTGGTCCCCATCCTGGGCCGACTGAAGGGAAGACTCTCACCCCGGTCATCTGGATTCCTGAAGCTTATGTCTAAGGGCCTCGTCCTGACCCGCACCCATCCAGTTTGATCCCATCTGGTCAGAGCACCTGAAACCTGCTTCATTGCCCCCATCTTCTTTGGCTTAAGATATATGGCCGATGGCTAATTCCCCTTTCTACCCCCACGTGTTCTGGGCCTGCCCATCCTACCAGGTTGGGTGGGGATTGCCATTGAAGCCAGGACTGGGCAGGTTGCAGCTTACCAGGGGGACCGCAGAAGAAGTTGTCTTGTCCTTTATCTTCCAGGGGTTCTACCATCCTCCGGGTCCGGACCAAACTCTCCTGGGCTGTGCCCCAGGCTGCAGGGCTCAGAGTGCTGTGCAAGGCCGAGCTAAGATAGAGAATATATATGCGGGGAATGCTCAGGGCGTTGAACTTAGAGGCAGCCAGAGTCTGCTCCTCCAGGAGCACCTAGCAACACTGTCCGACACACCTTTGTTCTTGAAGAGGTGATCCCATGTTCCCTCTTAGAGAACTTCTTCCTCCCTTTGCCACCCTCAGTGGGAAGTTGGGAACCTGTTACCTGTTTATCTCAGGGTCTGGGGAAAGGGATAGCAGCTTCTTGGGGCCTGTGAGGCCCTGCAGTGCTTTCCAGACCTCTAGCTTTCTCCCGATGTCTGTGTCTCGAGGCTCAAAACCCTGCAGGAAGGAGGGCAGGGAGAAACGGGTGGGCAAAGCGGGGGGGGGGGATTGTGGACATAGGATTCCTATCCAATCTCCACAGCTCTCTCTGGAGGTCAAGAACCAACCTTTGGGACCCTCCCACTCCCACCAGGCCAACCATCTGCCCCAGACTGAGCTGTGACAGCCAGGCCAGGGGTCCCTCTCCCTCCCTTTGGCCTCTCACCAGCAAAGGCTCAGCGAAGTCAGGCATTTGGCCTCCCAGCAGTCCAGCCAGGGTACAGAGGAGGATGACAGCCAGACACAGCAGTAGCACAGCCCCTGGCCACTCAGCGATCAGCTGGGAGTAGCTGGGAAAGAGAGAGAGTCAGTGTTGGGTGTGGTGGAGGTCAATGAGCTGGGGGGCAGAGCAGAGAGTACACGAGGGGCAGCAGCCTGGTCACTCCCAGGCCTTCAGGGGAGGCCTAGGACTGCCTACCTCTTTGGCATCCGGTAGGTGCGCTCCTGCCTGTGGAAGAAAAGACAAGACATTTACTCGTGTGTGTGCGTGTGTGTGCATGTGTGGAGAGAGAGAGAAAGCCCAACTCTGTCTTCCTATCCCATCCACTATAGGCAAAGGACAGCCAGACTGCCTCCCTCCCCCCCAAAAAAAGAATCCTGAGCCCCAAGGGTCTGCTTTACTTTTCAATAGCAGCCAGAAGGTAGTAGGGCCCCTTCTTACCTGACGCTGACCACATGGCGCTGCACAGAAGGTGGCTTCCAGACCCCATCATGCTGTAAGGGGTCTGGGGAAGTGCTGAGATTGGCGCCATGAATACAGAGCGCTGCTTGGTCCCCAGATCCTAACAGGGAACTTCCTTCTTGGTATTCATGCGGTGCTCGAGGGTAAGCAAAATGCCCGGGTGCTAAAGGACTGGTTGGGTCTATACCCTGGAGGGTAGACACTGTTGGTGCGGGCACTGAAGAGCCCGTAGGGTCCTCCAGGGGGCAGCTGTGGAGGGAGCAGCTTCTCTCTGGGCTTGCCTCAGGAGCCATGGTTTTGGGTCTGGGACCTAGGAGAGGGCAAACAGGGAAGACCAGGATTGGTTGGAGACAGGGGCGGGGCAAAAATGGTTCCGTAAGATAAGACAAGGAGACAAAGCTCAGAGTTGTTTTATTACTAGTTTTAGGTAGAGGTGTAGAGTGTGGGAGCTCAAAGCCTGCCTCTTGGGGTCCGTGTCTCACGCATCCACGCATTCCAATGACACTGTTTGCCTGCCCGCCACATGTCAGACACAGTCCTGCTTCTGTTTACTCTTTACGAACGTCCTATCCAGGAAGAATTCCCTTGGTTTACAGATTTGAAAACAGATTCAGGAAGAGGGAAAAATCCAGAACTTGAACCCTGTCCAAGTTTCTCTGACTTGTAGTCTGTGTTCTTCTTGCTATAGTTATCTGTTTGAAAAAAATCTCACTGTGTTGCTCAGCTGAATATCCAATCCTCCTGCCGCAGTCCCCCACGGTGTCAGGATTATGAATGTGTATCAAGATGCTTGGCATATTTCATTTATTTATTTTTATTTAGTTCCTAGGGTCAAGTTCAGGGTTAGATAAAACATTCTACAACTGAGTTAATTTTCTCAGCCTATCTCATGATCTTCTTTACTTTGCTTGCTTCCTTCCTTCCTTCTTTCCTCTCTTTCCTTTCTTGCCTTCATTTCCTTTTTTCTTTCTCTCTCTCTCTCTCGCTCTCTTTCTTTCTTTCTTTCCTTCCTTCTTTCCTTCCAGAGAGAGAGAAGGAGAGAGAGTGAGAGGAGTCTCATGTAGCCTAGGCTAATCTTGAACTTGCATGTAGCTGAGGTTACCCTAAAACTCTGATCCTCCTGACTTTACCTCCTAAGTACTGGAATTACAAGTATGTGCCTCCGTGTCCATTTTATGCTCTTTTTTTAAAACTCTGATCTCCAACGATTTCCTCCTCAGAGAAGCCTTTCCTCTTTTCTCTTTCTAGAATACTCACCCATCAACTCTCTCTTCCACTGCCCTGCTTGATATTTCTTTGTGTATTTGCTACAACTAGATAGCTCATTATAGAGTTGTCACACTTCTTGCCTATCTCTTAGGTGGAATGTGAGAGCTGGAAAAGCAGGGGTCAGTGCATGGGTTCATCTCTGAATGCTCAGTGCCTTGGAGACTCATTGACATAGAATGTGGCCAGGGAATGTTCACCGAATGAACAAAGTGCTAGGCCAGCTGTTAAGAGTGGGGCTGTGTCCTTGTCCCTAGGAATTCACCATAGCTGAATTCACTTGTTGTTTTGAGTACAAGAAAGAATATCAGAGGGCTCAGCCTTAACAGGGGTGAAAGGAGTCAGGGAAAGTTTGGCAAAAGTGACCACAGCTCTTCCATCAACCCTGTGGTGGGCCGAGCATGCAGCAGATTTGCTTTGTCAGGGTGTGTGCAGTTCAGACTGAAGTTGGGACCTCTGAGGAATGTAGCAAGAAGGAGCCAGTAACAGATCATCTCAGCAAATTAATCAACAGGACAACACAGCCTTCTCTCTCTCTTTCATTTTGTGTGTGTGCGTGTGTGTGTGCGTGTGTGTGTGTGTGTGTACAAATACAAGAAGACACATGAATCTGTGCCTGTGCAGTCCTAAGGGTGACATCAGGAATCATCCTGAACTGCTCTCCCACCTCATTGCTTTGCTCTGGGTTTCCCAGGCTTCACCTTCCAGGGCCGGAATTATAAACCACCACCTTATGTGCCAGGGATTGCTAAAGTAAAATCTGGGGATCTGAACTGGGGTCTTTTGTTTGTGAGGCAAAGGCTTTAGCCACTGACTCATCTCCCCAGCCCTAGGCTCATTTCCTGGGTCCAGGGGGTGATTAAAGTCTTGTCCCTGTGACAGGATTGTCAGACTTAGGATAGGAAAAGATGGCCACAGAACAGATTGTGTGGGCACCATGGGGGCCCCCAGAGAGGTTCAGGGTTAGACGACTTGGCAAAACGCTGTCTCTTTTCCCTTATCTTGCCTGGCTTACTTTGCTTGGTCCCCCCTGGGAAAGTTGGTTCTAGTGCTGAGTCAACCCTGACTCCCAGGTCTACCTGATGTACTGTTGAAGGAGTCACGGGCTAGTTTTGGTCACAGTGGCAGGTAACATTGCCCATAGAGGCTGAGGTCTGCCCAGAGACTACTTAAAGTATTCTCTCTCTCTCTCTCTCTCCCCAGCAGTTTAGGAGAGAATGACTCTTAAGGCTGTGAGAAAAATGGGGTAACAGTGAAGATGGCCTCTTGGTTCCATCATCCTCTGCCTTTGTAAAAAACTTATAATAGTTGGAACACTTGGTAATGATGTCCACTTTTCAGCTTGGATGCAACATACGTGAGGTGTTGTCACAGAGCTTGACATGTGGAAGACATACATGCTCTCTTGTCCTTTCCCATATTCAGTACTGCAAGTAAGTAACATGTACTTAAAGGATTACATTTATCATATGTCTATAATTAATAAATCTCCATGTTAGAAACTCCCACACCTTTAGACTCTCGTTGCATGTATAACCTTAAATGTTTTCCTTTTTGTTATCCAAAAGCTGTAGTGAAATTTGACTTCGTGGTTTCAATCACTGACACTTATTTGTATTAACGCAGGAATGTAGGGATTTGGCTGAAATTGTCCTAAGGCAAAACTTCTGATGACTCCATACAGCTGGTGACATAAATGATCAGTGTGCTGGCAAACTGCACACATAACAAACAGCAAACCTGAAGGCCAGTTCCTTCAGACCACGGAGAAGCTGGACAGACGGCCTGGATGATGTGTATAAGTGTATAAGTGATTTGTTCGCTTATTTGTTTACTTACTTAGCAAGACAAGGTCTTCTATGGAGCCCAAGGTGGTCTGGAATATACAATTCTCCTGCCTTAGCCCCCTGATTGTTGGGATTACAAGTTCATGCTACTATGTCTGATGCTGAAAAGTACTAATGTACTTTCTTTTTAAATAAGTACTTTTTTTTTTTTTAAATACCCGCTGTGTGTTCAGTATTGTGCTTTATCTAGGTTGGGTCCTGAAGGCTTGCAAGTATCCAATATCAACCCTGCTTGCACATGTCCAATATCAACCCTGGTTTCCCTTTTTTCGTCAGGGCCTGTCTTCTAGAGTTAAGACAGTGGTGGCCAGGGTGGACGTGAGGAACCTTAGGTCACTAAGCGCTAGATTCATCCTGAGAGCCAGCATTCCTACATCAGCTTCTTCTGCAACAGGAATAAGTCAGCCATCATCACCAGGAGCAATGAAGAATGGAAACTCTCTCCTTATCCAACTCCTTTCCTTAGTAGTTTAAAGGGATCTAGCCTCCGTCATTGGTTTTGCTTCTTCACGGCCCCAACTCCCTCTCTTTAACCCCCTGTATTTCTCTTCAGGGTCTAGGATCGACTGTTCCTAATCTTCATCCTTCCTGACATGACAGTTCTGGCTATTATATTAATGTGAGGAATCTGTAACATGTCCATCTGACTGCTTAGACTCTGTTTCCCCAATGAAAAGAGTCAAACTCTGCTTTGTTCAGAATAAAATTTTCTGTCTGCCAGTCTCTGCTGCCTTCTGCTCTTGGGAGACTCAGGAACCTTAGGAATCGAGGACTCTCTTCCTCTTTTCTGGGGGATCATTTCACCTTTGGATCCAGGTATCTAATTCGAATGAGTAACAGTTTAAAAGCCAAGCCAGCAGGGATAGGTAGGCAGGGGGCGGGCGGGCATGGAAGTGGCAGTGCTGGCCTCACTTAGATGGCCACCATTCCAGCCATCAGGGCCTGGCTGATAAGGCCCCAGGCACAGAGCCCTGACTTGGGAGCTCCATTAACAGGCAAATGGGTGTAAACATTAACCCCGAGCCCACAGAATGGTCATCTGGGTGTCCATGGATCCCACAGAGTGGCAAGGACAGGTGGAGAGAGCAGCCATAACCCTAGGAAAATAAGAAGGCAATTTTTAAAACACAAAGAATGAACTGTTTCAGTTATCTCTGTATTCAGTGCACGATAGTAGGCTCCAGACTTGTGGGGCTGGAGGTGGGGACCTGTAGTCCCGCAGTCCTAGCTACTTGGAAGCTGAGGCAGGAATCTGTTGAGCCAGGAGTCTGAGGTCAGACTGGGCAACAAAACAAAACAAAAAACAAGATCTCTCTCTTTCTCTTTCTCTCTCGTAATCTCTCACTATGTAGCCCAGGCTAGCCTCAAATTCATGACAGTCCTGCTGCCTCAGCCTCCTAAGTGCTGGGATCATATGTACCCCCGCTGACCTTGAGCTAGCTATGTAACTGAGGATGGCCTTCAACTCCTGTTCCATCCCTCCTGCCTTTATCTCTTGAATGCTGGGATCACAGTCATTTGCTGCCACATCTGGCTTTCCACTCTCCACCCCTGCTTTTGAGTAAGGTCTCTCTGTAGCCCAAGTGAAGTTTCAAAGGCATGGCCTAGAGGGGGGTTTAGGAGGCCAGGGAAATGGGGAATCAAGGCCTATATAACACAGGATAGCCTTGAACTTTCCATCTTCTTGTCCCTGCCTCCCAAGTGCTGGGATTACAGGTGTGTACCACCAGGTGTGACTTAAGATCTGCCTATAAAATAAAATAAGATAAAATAAAATAAATTTGGAGGTAAGGGTGGGGTTGGGGATGTAGCTCATTAGTGGAAAGCATGCTTTGCATATATAAAATCCTGGGTTTAATCCCTAGCCCTTTGGGGGTGGCTGGGGGAGACTGTGGTGATCATGTTATGTGTGTGTGTTAGGAACATGTTTGTGCTTTTCTTTTTTTCTTTTTTAATTGAGCAGAGTCTTTATGCCTCTATAGTATCCAGGGTCTCTGGGGAACTGCAGAGAGGGACCAGAGGTTTCAGAGAATTGCTGGAAGAGAACAAGTGGTTCCTGTGCCCAGGAGAAATGAGCACACCAGACAGGGCTGATCCTTGGCAAGATTACCAGACAGCCAATGACTCTCTAGCCCCTTGTGCAGACGCTCCTGGCCCTGGGCCCTGTCCTGACTTGTCATTGCTCCTTCCCCCAGTCTTTTTTTTTTTTTTTTTTTTTTTTTTTGCAGTGGCTGGGGATGGAACCTAAAATCTTGCCAATGCTCTATCACTAAGCTACACACACACACACACACACACACACACACACACACACACACACACACTGCCAGCCTCATCCCTGTCCTCTTTTGGTTAGGCCACAGTTCTGAGCAGTGCCCTTGGTCTGGGGAACATACCTATCCTGTGCCTTAGCTTCTGGAATAAGGCTTTGTGTCTTCCAGACCCATATCTTAATAACAGAGGAAAGAAAACATCTATTTCCTTCGTGGGGCTTTCTCTTTCTTCTGAGGAACAGAATGCACATTTTAAATCAGGTTGTCTGGAGACAATGTGTACATCTGTGCCTTTTGCCTCTAAAAAATGCCCGTTTTTTCAGTCTGGGCAGGAGAGGGAGATAGTGCCATGTCTGCGGACAGATGCTGGGGGCGGGAGAGTCAGTCAGGGCACAGAAATTGCGCCATATTGCTTGATATCTGGCTGGACTGTTCTACCACACACATGGAGGAAGGAAGAAGAAAGGCACCCACACCAAGAGATGTGTCCTCCACAGCAAGGTGTCTTTCCTCTCCTGCCGGTGGGGGACTCCTTCTGAGGTTATATAGACCACCGCTTGAACCCAAGAGCCTGCATAGATTTGTGGCTCCATTAAGCGCCAGTGTCTGCCACACACAGGGACACAAACCAGTATGTACACAGGCAGGGGGCCATGCGGGGCAGGCAAGCAACAACGAATGTGGCAGGTAGGCAGGCAACTGGCAATGGGAAAACAAGCAAGTGATGGTAATGGATAAAGACAGTCCCTGTCGTAGATGCCAAATGTCTGCCCTCCCTCCCCAGGACACTAGCTCTAGCGAGCCTCTTTTTCATGTGCACCCCCATGCACACTGACATACAGACTGACGTAGTTGCAGGCTTCAGGCCTTCTGCAAAGACGCAGAGGCAGGGCTGAGAGGGGGGAGGCTGGGGAGACCAGGGAAAGGAGAAACGGAAGCCCCAAAGGAAAGGTGAGAACAGTGGGTGGGGCAGGTCCCCCAGGAAAGAAAAGGGATGGGAGCCGACACTAGCAGGTGTCAGGAGAGAACTAATCATCCAAGCAGGATGAGGGAAGCGAATAAATTGGCCAAGACGAACGAAGGCATACAGACCCCTGCCCTCCACCCTCTCATCACCCGCCCCCCTGAAAAACCTCTGGGAAGGGCCTGGGGAATGAATGGGGTGACATATGGCGACAGCTATTAAGACTACCTGATGCAGGGGTGCCGAGAAGAAGATCTTCGAGCCGGGTCTGCGGAGAGGTCCTTTCCTACCTGTCCGGGCAGCTGCCTTCTGGGGCTGACGTGATCCCCTCGGGTCGCTGCTCGGGCTCCCAGACACGGGCCAGAGGACGGATTGCTGCCGCAGCTGCAGCTGCTACCACCGTCCATACCCGTGGGCGGCGCCGCTGTCCGAGCTCTGGTGCTGAAGCAGCGGCAGCAGCGGACTGGTGCGCATGCGTCAGACCCAGAGGCCAGTCGCTGGGCGGGGACGAAGAGGAATCCGACCAATGGTGGCGGGGCGAGGAGGGGGAGTGACGGCGGGGACCCGGGCGGGCTGAGGCGCTGCAGCCCTGGGCTGGGGGGGGGGTGTCGCTGTCCTTAAGGCCTTGCGTAGCCGTGCAGGCCTCTCCTGCTCGGCCTCATCTGATGACTGTCCTTAGCAAAACCGCCGACTGCAGCCTCCTCTCGCCCCGGTCCTTTTCTCACGAGGAACCGAGGAGAACGACCCGTGCAAAAAGCCTCAGGACTAGCGACACAGGCTTACCCGCTTACAGCGCTGGACCCCCAGGAGGTGGAGGGGTCGGATCTCTAGGTTCTCCACTTCTCGCGGCCTCCCCACGTCCTCTTCTACCCTCTCCAGCGGGGCTAAGTATCTGTTCAAATTGCGTCTTTCTTCCAGTTCTTTTGGGGCCTGGTCTTGAGTCTGAGCCCCTCAGCGGCAAAGCCCCAAAGATTTTTAAAATGCGCAATACCGGGAGGAAGGAGGGAGAGGACAGATGCTCAAAGGCATTCCCAGCCCCCTTTCTTATAGTAGCCACCACTCTCCACCTCATGCTGGCAAGGATCTGATAGGCTCCCACTCAGGGGCTCTTGCAACCAGGACCTAGTGATGAGAACATACTGAGTGCATTGGGCTGAGGATAGGATGGTTAGATGACGATCAGAAGCCCCAGGCAGGGGGATGGAAAGAGTCCTGGATGGATTCTGTTAGGCAAGAAGGGTTTCACTGCAAGAAGGTTGTCCTGTGCTTTGCGGTATATGCATGGATGTCCAGCTGACAGCTTGTAGCTGCAGAGAGAGTCAGTCACAGGAGGGTTTGGATTGGAGATATTAAATGTATGGAAGTACTCGTCTATGCAAGGCCCTGTCACAGGGGACACACAGAAGAATTCTAGAAGTGTAGAAGAGCCTTAAGTGTTTTCAGTAAGTTGAAGAGATAAAGGACAGCCCCTAAACCAGTGCCGGCCCTCAGGGTGCACCAGGCCCATGAAATGGCTGATGCCTCCTCTTCCCTGCAGAGAGTTTCTGTTGCAGAGAAAGGGCCTGGCGCTCTGCTCCTCATAAGCTGCCTGAAGACCACTAGGCTGCAAAGTGGTTTGGAATGTGGAGGAGGAAAAGCGAGAAAGAGAGGGGGAGGCTGTCCAGCTCTCCTTCAAGAATGGGGAGAGTCCATATGGATATCTGGGACCTGTTGAAGGCTTAACGGATCTAGGTATTCAGGATGGGGCTGATGTCACATCACATTTGAGAGTCCTTCATGAGACCCCATCTGAAACAGTCCTGTGCTGTGGGCACCACTGAATCATGCTTCTGAGAATGCCAACCTGGATGTCCCATTTGCACTACAGAGAAACGCAGAGACAACTAGGTCCAGAGTACCAGACTGGATGTGAAGAAGACTAGATACTTGAAGACAAGAACATGGTCTCCAGGAGGCATTTTATTAGGAAGAGAAGACTCATGGATTCCAGGTCATTAGGGGAAGCCATGCAGATTTCTCATCTTGTATTCGGTCTTCTGACTCCTCAGTGATGTGGACCAGGGGGATGCCCATTATGCCCTGGACCATGACCAGGGGGATGTCCAGCAGGTCCCGGGGGGTGTTTTCCATCAGGACCATGCCCTGGACCGTGGCCAGGGGGATGTCCACCAGGTCCTGGGGGGTGTTTTCCATCAGGACCGGGCCCGGGACCATGGCCAGGGGGTGGCCCACCTGGAGGAGGATGCCCCTATGGAAAGCCAAATAAACAAGGTCAGTGTCAGTCTCACCTGTAATCCACTGCTCTTCACACCCACCTTGCCAGAGAACTCAGTGTTCTTGGACACCCATAAGTGGTTTGGTAGCAGACTGGGTGGCCGGTGTACCAAGTGAGTTTTCCTAGTCCTGGGCCTTTGGCTGTGCTAGAACACTTTAAACACTGAGCAGAAAAGAACGGTGGTGGTGGGGAATCTAACATATTGGGTTTCTTCCTTGAGTAGAGTCGGGACTTCCATTCCCTTGACCTCAGGGGAAAAAAACCCAGAATGCTGTCAAAATACCACTTTCCTTGTCCAGGAGCCTCAGTAGAATGGTGAGGTGAAGTTGGGGAGGCTGGAGAGGAGATCCCTTAGGGCCAGGCAGGGGCAGATAGGCATTAGGGCCTGGGAGAGACCAGGAGCTGAGGTAGAAATGGGGAAGGGAAGCTGGTGGATGGAAGATCAAGGGGAGGAGGTATTAATAGGAGGTAAGGATGTGCTTATGTATGCTACATTTATATACAAATAGTATGTCTGGGGCTAGGGATGGAGCTCAGTGATACAAGATTTGTCCAGCTTGCACAGTCCTAGCACAGCTTAAACAAAACTCAACCAACACACGTGCCAAGCAATCAGGAAGAACAGAAACCTCAGACCTGTCAGAGGGAAAAGTATTGTTTTACCTTCTAACATGGCTGGCATCACCTGTTGTGGGTGGGTGGGGGCTTACCTGGAACCCCATGGAACCTATTTCAGTGGTAGGATAGCTCCCTATTCTCTTTCTGTCCCAGGGTCTGATTAGGAGAGAGTGTAAGTGGGGAAACCGGGCTTGGGAGCAGGGGATGAAGACTTCCCTGTGACCCTGTTGCAGTAGTAATTCCTGCCCCTCCAGGCTTAGAGATGCCTGGAAACAGCCACTTGCTGCCCCACCCACCTCTCCTTTTATGACTTTTTCTGTGTGGGATCTGGGAGCTGGCCTGCTGGTGGCTGGGGGGAGGGGACAGGCTGGATGGTAGAGAGCAGGCAGATTCCCTTCGTTTCTTGGCAGAAATCTGACCTAGGGGCCCTGCTGTGTGGCTGGGACTTGGGAGCCAGCCAGCCATCCTGCAAGGTTGCAAGGGTGGTCAGGAAAGCAGAGACTCTTGGAACAGGTTGGGAAACAGCAGGAGAGAGGATGGGCAGCTGGGGCAGAGAAAGGAAGTGAGGAAGGCAGAGAGAAGGCTGCAGTTGGCAGGGGGTGGGTGGATGCCGCAGTGTGCCCCCCTCCCCCAGCACCTGGGCAGCTGCCAGAGTCCAGTCCTGATTTTTCATTAGCAGAAGTGCTAGTCCAGGAAGGAGGCGAGAGGTTTGGAGGATATGGCTATGGGGAGGCAAAAGGAAAGAGGGATGGGCTCTTACCTTTGGACCTGTGGAAGGAGAAGGAAGGAAAAAACAAAACAAAGCGGCTTCAGTCATTAGGTTTTGGAAGGGAAACCCTGTCTTCTCCCTGGTGCTAGTATCATACCCTTCCCCTCCCCTCCCCCCTACACAAGGCTCCTCAGATTGGCCACTGGCCTGACAATCATCCCTTCATTCATCCACTAACTACAGATTCATACTGAAAGTCCATACAAAGCTCACTTTTGCATGCCTGCGGGTTCAAGAGCTGGCTGAGTCCCCTGGTGGCTCTGGGCCAGTTAGGAGGCATGGGCTTTTGTGGGTACTCTGTCAGCGGCCTGCCTTCTCAACCTTGGTCGAACTTCATGGTACTCTATTGTAATCCCCGATTCCTCCTTTTCCGTCTCCACATGGGTTCTGCTCATAACCTGGTTCTAACCTCTGCTCTTGGCTCTGGTCCTTGCCCATTCCTTCTCACACTTGGAAATCTGTCCTGTTTCCCCTTGCCTTGTTTTCCCGTGGGAATCCCATCCATGTCACTGCTTTGGGCCCAGCAGCTCATTCTGCAGAAAGCCACTCCTTGTAGTCCTGGCTGTCCCAAAGGGTAGCCTTTGTTGAGAGCTGACTGCCAGCTCTGTTGTGCTTCTGGAGGGGAGCTGGGTTCTGGGCTCTGCATCTGGCTGTGCTTCCATGGCCTCACTCTGAGCATGACCCTGACTTCCCTGGACCCCATTGTGTACAATGGGAGAGGCGCCTGCCTGCTTTTCTTCTGAGGTTGAGGAGCTGGTGAGATGAAGGGCGTGTGGACATCTTCCTTAGACCATAAAGTGTTCTGTAGACTCTAAGGGTCTAATTGCACTTTCACCCACACACATGCATACAGGCACACTTGGCTTTCAGTAGATAGGGCTGATTGATAGGCCTCGCCCTCCCTATGTCCTACTTCTCTCTTTCCTCTTCCACTCATAGTTTCCCAGCCAGGACACTTACCTGGATGCATTTTAATGAGGTGTGAACAGGAAGTGACAGGAATGCCTGTAGTTCAAGAGATAAGGTTAGTTTACAGTGATCTAAACCTCAATGTTTTCTCTTAGGAACCACATAGACACAGCTCCTTCAAAGGGATGAAAGGGTGAAGACTATTCTTTGGGCCTCTCTTGGCACTTGACACGGAGCTAACACTCTGGGTACTAGCGCAGGTTTTCAACAGACTTGGAGGTGTTTCACCCACATAGGGAGAGAACAGAGTAAGATGCAGCTCCCAGGAGCTGCGCACTCATAACTGACCCATGTGGAATTTCATCCCCTTGGGTCGAAGGCCATCATGTTAATTAAGTAATGTTGCATGCCCACCATGTGCCCTGGTCCTGGACCCATGTCCTTGTGGGTCCCTCTAGAAACACCTGACCCAGGCGTGGGACAGAGAATCTTGAAGACTTCAATGTGCCCAGGACAGGGAGAGACAACACGGGTTGGTGGGTTTGGGCCTCTGGGACCCTCCAGGGCCTTAAGGTCTTTGTCCCTGCAGCACAAATGAATGGACAGCCTTCCAGGGTCCCATCTGCTTATGTTGTCTTCTCCCACTAGGACTGGAAGAGAGTGGGGATTTTGAGGTCTGAGTTAACTTGCCATATGCCAGCAAGTCGTGTTTTCATCAGGAGCAGCTGCTAAGGGCTGACCTCACCTATTGGGGTCTCCCATGCAAATCGCACCTGACAAGCCCAGAATGGACCAAAGCTCCATTAGTAAGGGAAGCTTGAGGTCTAATGACATCAAGAGATCTCTGGTCTCATGTGGTTGCTGAGCACCAATGCACACGTATACACACCTCAAATCCCAAGGCCCCAGCCACACGTCACACCTAGAGCTCTGCACATGCAGAGCCGGCTCTCTACTGAGCTGCACTCCAGACCCACTGCCATCCTTTCATCATCTTTGATTTTGTCACAAATGTCCTTTTGAAGGATGAGTCTGGAAGAGTCTCCTCAAGAAACATGGGTGGGAGCAGCTAAAGAAAGCTTAGGGGGAGTCAGGACCTGGGTTGGACTAAGGAGAAAAGGCAGTTTTTGGAATATCTCTTTCCATCCAGGAGGGGCAGGAGGTGACAATTCTTGGAAAGGTCATCCTTAGGTGACCCTTCTACTTGGAATCACAGAGTTTGCACATCAATTCTAACTCAGAGTGGAGGTGTAAGGGCCACCCTGGGAGTAGGGGAGGGCAAGTGAGCCAACCTGTATGAAAATACACAGTCATCACACACACACACACACACACACACACACACACAGTGCTCTAGAGAAACAGATCAAAACATGCAAACACACACAATACCTCTCAATGACCCACAGACAGAGAAGTCAGTGCACACGTAAACCTGCCCAGAGAGACCAGGACTGTACAAGCGCACTACACACTCTCACAGAAACCTACCTCTGCGCCCTGAGCAAGCAGAGCCAGGTCCTTACCTGAAGGAGCAGAGCAGTGACCTGAAGGCTGAGGGCTCTGTCTGCTCTCAGGTGTATTTGTATAGGACAGGGAGGGGCTGGATCAGGTCAGGTGCACTGGGAGGGTCATGGGCAGAGGACAGAGGAGACTGAGAAAGGATGGGCTAATCTCTCTCTGGGCAAAGAGCACCTGGCTGGAAGCAGGTGGGGATGGGACATGGGTGGATAAGAACAGTGGGAAACTTTGGTAGAGTTCCCACCTGAAGCCAGACCTGGTGTGAGTTCTCCATGCAGTGTGAATCCACTGATTACTGTAAACTAGAAGTAGCTGAGTATGCTGTTCTCGACATGTGACCCCAGGGGTGGACTTGGTGGTATCCTTGCTTTGGCTGCTGTGCCTCCAGGCCTGAATCTTCAAATTGCTGTAGTTTGGGAATAGAAATCACACACAGAAAGTGGAATTTTTGCATGAGATCTGACAAGGAAGAAAGGATAAAGGATTCTGCAGTCTGGCTGCAGGCTTGCTCTGCCCTTAGCAAGACCCTCCTGAGGTGGGATCCACTAACCCCTGTGGCACCCACAAGCCTTTGCTTTGGTAAACTCCCCCTCAATCTTCCTACCTTGCTGGATTCTTCTTCTTATTCCCATTGGCCTCTAAGCTCCTAGCATGCAGGGCATGTTGGCCTCTCGGTCACCCCGGCCTTGGCAGTGAGTGAATGAAGGACTGGAGTTAGGGATTGTTGGACCGTCACTGCCCCCCTTTTCTGTGAGTTATATTTCTGAGGGTTTTTCCCCACCTCTCTCTTGTTTACATATTTTATTTATTTATTTATTTATTTGTTTGTTTATGGACTAGGGCCATGTTTTACTTTGATCTTACAGTGTTCAAAACTGAGGACCTTACCAGGGAAATATCCTGTTGTAAATGAATGATTGAATGAATGAATGACCAGGCAAGAGAGATGACTCATCAGGTCAAAGGTACAGGTAGCAAATGGCAACCTGAGTTCCATCCCCAGAACCCACATGGTAGAAGGAAAGAACTAACTTCTGAAAGTTGTTTTCTGGCCTCCACACATGAGTTGTAGCCTTCTTTCTCCTTTTTTTCCCATTCACTATTTTATAAATGAAAATATTTAAATTAACAAGTAAAATATTGAAAACAATGATAAACAAACTCGAGGACAACCCCTCCGCGAGGCAGATGGGCCTTACATAGCCCTTGATTGTCAAATTTCTGTCAAGGAGGACAGAAGCGCCATAAAATCAGAGCAAAAACCTAAGGCAACCATTGTTTCCCGTTTGTCTGTAAAGAGCCTACACAAGCTCGCTCCATTTGGATTGCAGGGTGTGTGTGTCTGTGTGTGTGTGTGTGTGTGTGCGCGCGTGCGTGCATGCATCTGTGTGTTTATGAGCTTGTTAGTGTGAATGTGTGCACATTTGTGTGGAAACCCAAGATTGATATCCAGTGTTTGCCTGCCTGCATTTGTCTCTGACTTTTTCCACCCCAAAAAAATCCACCACCAGTTCACATTAAGGATCCAAAGGTGGGACATCCGTTTTTATGTTTCCGTTGATAGTTTCTTAAACCAAGCATGCAGACATATTCTTATCTGATCTGCCTTCTGCCTTTGGTCCTCCAGGCAGGGCCTCTGCCTGAAGCTGAAGTTCATCCATTCAGCCAGGTTGTCTACAGTGATCTTTAGGGCTCTGCCTGGCTTCTGCCCTCCAGCTCTGGAGTTGCAGGCAGGCACCACCGCGCTTGGCTTCTCTGGACTCAGGTCCTGTGCTTGCACAGTAGGTACTGTACCGACTAACTCTTATCTCCAGACCCCAGATTCAGTAGTACAGTCCTTACTCAAGGTCTCAAGTTTGACACCCATGTTGGGGAAAGGGATAAAAACATACTCAAGAAAAATGAAAGCACAGGTTCTCATAAAGATTGTGCTAAGTGCTCACAGTAGGTCAGAGAATAGCTAAAGCCTGAGACATCCTCTAACGTCCATCACACTGTGAGTGGAAATGCATTGTGACCTGTGCATTCAATGCAGTAGGAAGGAATAAACTATCAATATAGGCCATACTATGATAAAATCCCAAATAAAGAAGCCAGACATGAAGAATATAAGCTGTGTAAAGTTTTTGGTGTAAAGTTCTAGAAAAGTGGCAATGAGAGCAGAGTAGGGGTTGACCTAGGGATGGTGGAGGAAGGGTGTGTTGAGGAGACTCTAGGGAGGGACAAGAGGACATGCTGGGTTTGGTGAGGTGGTTGTTATCTTGATTGTGGTGATAGCTTTGTGGACCACACCTACAAGAAAGGTCAACGTGCATGACTCAAACATGCATGGTTTATGGCTTGTCAATTTGACTCTAGAACTATAAAGTCAATATACCATAACAACCATCCGAAAACAAATAGCAGGACTCCCTTGCTCCTCCTGGACTTCTTGAGTATCCAGGAGTTCCTCTCTTTTTCTCACTGTCATTCAATCTTGCTTTAACCTTTAGAAAAAAACAAAAAAGAAAACAATCATAAAGCAGAGAGTATCAAAGACAGTCTCCTTCATCTCCATGGCGGGGAGGAAGGTGTCTGTCAGACGGCCTCTTCCACAGTAGTGGTGGTCTTAGGTCAGCTCCACCAGGCATAGACATTCTTCTTTCTTTTTCTGGTGGGGTCTCAGATAGCCCAGGCTGGCCTCACACAACACAGCAGTAGATGACCTGGAACTCTTTTTGCTCCTTCTGCCTACTAAAAGCTGGGATGACAGATATGCCCGGCCACACCCATTTGGTCTTTTGTTGTTTTTCTTGTTTTTTTGTTGTTGATTGCTGAGATCTTGGGTAGTCGCCCAGGCCACTCTTTCTGGGCCTCATCTGATGACTGTCCTTAGGAAAACCTCAACTGGAGCTTCCTATAGCCCCGGTCTTTTTCTCCCCAGGAACTGAGGAGAACTACCCATACAAAAAGCCTCAGGACTAGCGACACAGGCTTCCACGCTTACAGCACTTGATCCAGAGGCGGTGGAGGGGTCAGATCTCTGAGTTCTCCGCTTATCTCGGCCTCCCTATGTACTCCTCCATATTCTACAGTGGGGTTAGGTATCTGTTCAAACTGTGTCTTTCTTTCAGTTCTTTTGGGTCCTTGTCTTGAGTCTGAGCCCTCAGCGGCAAAGCCCCAACTGTTTTTTTTTAAACTTTTTTAAATTTTTTTTATTATTATTATTTATTCAACTGTGTGTATGTGCATGCGCGCGCGTGTGTGTCTCTGTGTGTGTGTGTGTGTCTGTGTTTGCGTAGAACCACGGACGAATTCGCGAACCTCCATGGACGCCTCCACCTCCTTCTGCCCTGGGATTCACAGGCTCCGCCCTACCAGGACCAGAAGCACAGGCCGCCCCCGCTTCCGCCTGGCGTCTATACGTGGGATCTGGGATCCGAACTCAGGACCTTCCGCCTGCAAGGCGGAGGCTTAACCCCTGAGCCACCTCTCCAGCCTGCCCCAACTGTTTTTGAAGTGTGCAATACCAGGAGGAAGGAGGGAGAGGACAGATGCTCAAAGGCATTCCCAGCCCCCTTTCTTATAGTAGTCACCACTCTCCACCTCATCCTGGCAGGGATCTGATAGGCTCCCACTCAGGGGCTCTTGCAACCAGGACCTAGTGATGAGAACATACTGAGTGCATTGGGCTGAGGATAGGATGCTTAGATGACTATCAGAAGCCCCAGGCAGGGGGATGGAAAGAGTCCTGGATGGATTCTGTTAGGCAAAAAGGGTTTCACTGCAAGAAGGTTGTCCTGTGCTTTGTGGTATATGCATGGAGGTGTCCAGCTGACAGCTTGTAGCTGCAGAGAGAGTCAGACACAGGAGGTTTTGGATTGGAGATATTAAATGTATGGAAGTACTCGTCTATGCAAGGCCCTGTCACAGGGGACACACGGAGGAATCCTAAAGTTCTAGAAGAGCTTTAAGTGTTTTCAGTAAGTTGAAGAGATAAAGGACAGCCCCTAAACCAGTGCCGGCCCTCAGGGTGCACCAGGCCCATGAAATGGCTGATGCCTCCTCTTCCCTGCAGAGAGTTTCTGTTGCAGAGAAAGGGCCCGGCGCTCTGTTCTTCATAAGCCTTCTGAAGACCAGTGGGCTGCAAAGTGGCTTGGAATGTGGAGGAGAAAAAGAGAGAAAGAGAGGGGGAGGCTCTCCAGCTCTCCTTCAAGAATGGGGAGAGTCCATCTGGACATTTGGGATCTGTTGAAGGCTTAACGGATCAAGGTGTTCAGGATGGGGCTGATGTCACATCACATTTGAGAGTCCTTCATGAGACCCTATCTGAAACAGTCCTGTGCTGTGGGCACCACTGAATCATGCTTCTGAGAATGCCAACCTGGATGTCCCATTTCCACTACAGAGGAACGCAGAGACAACTAGGTCCAGAGTACCAGACTGGATGTGAAGAAGACAAGATACTTGAAGACGAGAGAACATGGTCTCCAGGAGGCATTTTATTAGGAGGAGAAGACTTATGGATTCCAGGTCATTCATGGATTCTAGGTCATCAGGGAAGCCATGCAGATTTCTCATCTTGTATTCTGTCTTCTGACTCTCAGTGATGTGGACCATGACAATGGCCGTGACCATGACCATGATCATGACCATGACCATGATGATGACCGTGACCATGACCATGATGACCATGACCATGACCGTGAGCATGACCATGACCATGGCCCGGACCATGACCATGACCATGACCATGACCATGACCATGCCCATGACCTGGACCATGGCCATGACCTGGACCATGACCATGACCATGACCATGGCCAGGGGGTGGCCCACATGGAGGAGGATGCCCCTATGAAAAACCAAATAAACAGGATCAGTGTCACCTGTGTCTCACCTGTAATCCACTGCTCTTCACACCCACCTTGCCAGAGAACTCAGTGTTCTTGGACACCCATAAGTGGTTTGGTAGCAGACTGGGTGGCCGGTGTAGCAAGTGAGTTTTCCTAGTCCTGGGCCTTTGGCTGTGCTAGAACACTTTAAACACTGAGCAGAAAAGAACGGTGGTGGTGGGGAATCTAACATATTGGGTTTCTTCCTTGAGTAGAGTCGGGACTTCCATTCCCTTGACCTCAGGGGAAAAAAACCCAGAATGCTGTCAAAATACCACTTCCCTTGTCCAGGAGCCTCAGTAGAATGGTGAGGTGAAGTTGGGGAGGCTGGAGAGGAGATCCCTTAGGGCCAGGCAGGGGCAGATAGGCATTAGGGCCTGGGAGAGACCAGGAGCTGAGGTGGAAATGGGGAAGGGAAGCTGGTGGATGGAAGATCAAGAGGAGGAGGTATTAATAGGAGGTAAGGATGTGCTTATGTATGCTACATTTATATACAAATAGTATGTCTGGGGCTAGGGATGGAGCTCAGTGATACAAGATTTGTCCAGCTTGCACAGTCCTAGCACAGCTTAAACAAAACTCAACCAACACACGTGCCAAGCAATCAGGAAGAAGAGAAACCTCTGACCTGTCAGAGGGAAAAGTATTGTTTTACCTTCTAACATGGCTGGCATCACCTGTTGTGGGTGGGTGGGGGCTTACCTGGAACCCCATGGAACCTATTTCAGTGGTAGGACAGCTCCCTATTCTCTTTCTGTCCCAGGGTCTGATTAGGAGAGAGTGTAAGTGGGGAAACCGGGCTTGGGAGCAGGGGATGAAGATTTCCCTGTGACCCTGTTGCAGTAGTAATTCCTGCCCCTCCAGGCTTAGAGATGCCTGGAAACAGCCACTTGCTGCCCCACCCACCTCTCCTTTTATGACTTTTTCTGTGTGGGATCTGGGAGCTGGCCTGCTGGTGGCTGGGGGGAGGGGACAGGCTGGATGGTAGAGAGCAGGCAGACTCCCTTCCTTCCTTGGCAGAAATCTGACCTAGGGGCCCTGCTGTGTGGCTGGGACTTGGGAGCCAGCCAGCCATCCTGCAAGGTTGCAAGGGTGGTCAGGAAAGCAGAGACTCTTGGAACAGGTTGGGAAACAGCAGGAGAGAGGATGGGCAGCTGGGGCAGAGAAAGGAAGTGAGGAAGGCAGAGAGAAGGCTGCAGTTGGCAGGGGGTGGGTGGATGCCGCAGTGTGCCCCCCTCCCCCAGCACCTGGCAGCTGCCAGAGTCCAGTTCTGATTTTTCATTAGCAGAAGTGCTAGTCCAGGAAGGAGGCGAGAGGTTTGGAGGATATGGCTATGGGGAGGCAAAAGGAGAGAGGGATGTGCTCCTACCTTTGGACCTGTGGAAGGAGAAGGAAGGAAAAAACAAAACAAAGCGGCTTCAGTCATTAGGTTTTGGAAGGGAAACCCTGTCTTCTCCCTGGTGCTAGAATCATACCATACCCCTCCCCTCCCCCCTATACAAGGCTCCTCAGATTGGCCACTGTCCTGACAATCATCCCTTCATTCATCCACTAACTACAGATTTATATTGAAAGTCGATACAAAGCTCACTTTTGCATGCCTGCGGGTTCAAGAGCTGGCTGAGTACCCTGGTGGCTCTGGGCCAGTTAGGAGGCATGGGCTTTTGTGGGTACTCTGTCAGCGGCCTGCCTTCTCAACCTTGGTCGAACTTCATGGTACTCTATTGTAATCCCCGATTCCTCCTTTTCCGTCTCCACATGGGTTCTGCTCATAACCTGGTTCTAGCCTCTGCTCTCAGCTCTGGTCCTTGCCCATTCCTTCTCACACTTGGAAATCTGTCTTGCTTCCCCTTGCTTTGTTTTCCCATGGGAATCCTATCCACGTCACTAGGATGTGCCCCTCACTGCTTTGGGCCCAGCAGCTCATTCTGTAGAAAGCCACTCCTTGTAGTCCTGGCTGTCCCAAAGGGTAGCCTTTGTTGAGAGCTGACTGCCAGCTCTGTTGTGCTTCCGGAGGGGAGCTGGGTTCTGGGCTCTGCATCTGGCTGTGCTTCCATGGCCTCACTCTGAGCATGACCCTGACTTCCCTGGACCCTATTGTGTACAATGGGAGAGGCGCCTGCCTGCTTTTCTTCTGAGGTTGAGGAGCTGGTGAGATGAAGGGCGTGTGGACATCTTCCTTAGACCATAAAGTGTTCTACAGACTCTAAGGGTCTATTTGCACTTTCACCCACACACATGCATACAGGCACACTTGGCTTTCAGTAAATAGGGCTGATTGATAGGCCTTGCCCTCCCTATGTCCTACTTCTCTCTTTCCTGTTCCACTCATAGTTTCCCAGCCAGGACACTTACCTGGATGCATTTTAATGAGGTGTGAACAGGAAGTGACAGGAATGCCTGTAGTTCAACAGATAAGGTTAGTTTACAGTGATCTAAACCTCAATGTCTTCTCTTAGGGACCACATAGACACAGCTCCTTCAAAGGGATGAAAGGGTGAAGACTATTTTTCGTTCCTCTCTTGGCACTTGACACGGAGCTAACACTCTGGGTACTAGCACAGGTTTTCAACAGACATGGAGGTATTTCACCCACATAGGGAGAGAACAGAGATAAGGTGCAGCTCCCAGGAGCCGCGCACTCATAACTGACCCATGTGGAATTTCATCCCCTTGGGTCGAAGGCCATCATGTTAATTAAATCATGTTGCATGCCCATCATGTGCCCTGGTCCTGGACCCATGGCCTTGTGGGTCCAGGTATGGGACAGAGAATCTTGAAGACTTCAATGTGCCCAGGACAGGGAGAGACAACACGGGTTGGTGGGTTTGGGCCTCTGGGACCCTCCAGGACCTTAAGGTCTTTGTCCCCGCAGCACAAATAAATGGACAGCCTTCCAGGCAGGGTCCCATCTGCTTATGTTGTCTTCTCCCACTAGGACTGGAAGAGAGTGGGGATTTTTAGTTAACTTGCCATTTTTCAGCAAGTCGTGTTTTCATCAGGAGCAGCTGCTAAGGGCTGACCTCACCTATTGGGGTCTCCCATGCAAATCGCACCTGACAAGCCCAGAATGGACCAAAGCTCCATTAGTAAGGGAAGCTTGAGGTCTAATGACATCAAGAGATCTCTGGTCTCATGTGGTTGCTGAGCACCAATGCACACGTATACACACCTCAAATCCCAAGGCCCCAGCCACAGATCACACCTAGAGCTCTGCACATGCAGAGCCGGCTCTCTACTGAGCTGCACTCCAGACCCACTGCCATCCTTTCATCATCTTTGATTTTGTCACAAATGTCCTTTTGAAGGATGAGTCTGGAAGAGTCTCCTCAAGAAACATGGGTGGGAGCAGCTAAAGAAGCTTAGGGGGAGTCAGGACCTGGGTTGGACTAAGGAGAAAAGGCAGTTTTTGGAATATCTCTTTCCATCCAGGAGGGGCAGGAGGTGACAATTCTTGGAAAGGTCATCCTTAGGTGACCCTTCTACCTGGAATCACAGAGTTTGCACATCAATTCTAACTCTGATAGAGTGGAGGTGTAAGGGCCACCCTGGGAGTAGGGGAGGGCAAGTGAGCCAACCTGTATGAAAATACACAGTCATCACACACACACACACACACACACACACACACAGTGCTCTAGAGAAACAGATCAAAACATGCAAACACACACAATACCTCTCAATGACCCACAGACACAGAAGTCAGTGCACACATAAACCTGCCCAGAGAGACCAGGACTGTACAAACGCACTACACACTCTCACAGAAACCTTCCTCTGCGTCCTGAGCAAGCAGAGCCAGGTCCTTACCTGAAGGAGCAGAGCAGTGACCTGAAGGCTGAGGGCTCTGTCTGCTCTCAGGTGTATTTGTATAGGACAGGGAGGGGCTGGATCAGGTCAGGTGCACTGGGAGCGTCATGGGCAGAGGACAGAGGAGACTGAGAAAGGATGGGCTAATCTCTCTCTGGGCAAAGAGCACCTGGCTGGAAGCAGGTGGGGATGGGACATGGGTGGATAAGAACAGTGGGAAACTTTGGTAGAGTTCCCACCTGAAGCCAGACCTGGTGTGAGTTCTCCATGCAGTGTGAATCCACTGATTACTGTAAACTAGAAGTAGCTGAGTATGCTGTTCTCGACATGTGACCCCAGGGGTGGACTTGGTGGTATCCTTGCTTTGGCTGCTGTGCCTCCAGGCCTGAATCTTCAAATTGCTGTAGTTTGGGAATAGAAATCACACACAGAAAGTGGAATTTTTGCATGAGATCTGACAAGGAAGAAAGGATAAAGGATTCTGCAGTCTGGCTGCAGGCTTGCTCTGCCCTTAGCAAGAACCTCCTGAGGTGGGATCCACTAACCCTGTGGCACCCACAAGCCTTTGCTTTGGTAAACTCCCCCTCAATCTTCCTACCTTGCTGGATTCTTCTTCTTATTCCCATTGGCCTCTAAGCTCCTAGCATGCAGGGCATGTTGGCCTCTCGGTCACCCCGGCCTTGGCAGTGAGTGAATGAAGGACTGGAGTTAGGGATTGTTGGACCGTCACTGCCCCCCTTTTCTGTGAGTTATATTTCTGAGGGTTTTTCCCCACCTCTCTCTTGTTTACATATTTTATTTATTTATTTATTTATTTGTTTATGGACTAGGGCCATGTTTTACTTTGATCTTACAGTGTTCAAAACTGAGGACCTTACCAGGGAAATATCCTGTTGTAAATGAATGATTGAATGAATGAATGACCAGGCAAGAGAGATGACTCATCAGGTCAAAGGTACAGGTAGCAAATGGCAACCTGAGTTCCATCCCCAGAACCCACATGGTAGAAGGAAAGAACTAACTTCTGAAAGTTGTTTTCTGGCCTCCACACATGAGTTGTAGCCTTCTTTCTCCTTTTTTTCCATTCACTATTTTATAAATGAAAATATTTAAATTAACAAGTAAAATATTGAAAACAATGATAAACAAACTCGAGGACAACCCCTCCGCGAGGCAGATGGGCCTTACATAGCCCTTGATTGTCAAATTTCTGTCAAGGAGGACAGAAGCGCCATAAAATCAGAGCAAAAACCTAAGGCAACCATTGTTTCCCGTTTGTCTGTAAAGAGCCTACATAAGCTGGCTCCATTTGGATTGCAGGGTGTGTGTGTCTGTGTGTGTGTGTGTGTGTGTGTGCGCGCGCGTGCATGCATCTGTGTGTTTATGAGCTTGTTAGTGTGAATGTGTGCACATTTGTGTGGAAACCCAAGATTGATATCCAGTGTTTGCCTGCATTTGTCTCTGACTTTTTCCCCCCAAAAAATCCACCACCACTTCACATTAAGGGTCCAAAGGTGGGACATCCGTTTCTGATTCCGTTGATAGTTTCTTAAACCAAGCATGCAGACATATTCTTATCTGATCTGCCTTCTGCCTTTGGTTCTCCAGGCAGGGCCTCTGCCTGAAGCTGAAGTTCATCCATTCAGCCAGGTTGTCTACAGTGATCTTTAGGGCTCTGCCTGGCTTCTGCCCTCCAGCTCTGGAGTTGCAGGCAGGCACCACCGCGCTTGGCTTCTCCGGACTCAGGTCCTGTGCTTGCACAGTAGGTACTGTACCGACTAACTCTTATCTCCAGACCCCAGATTCAGTAGTACAGTCCTTACTCAAGGTCTCAAGTTTGACACCCATGTTGGGGAAAGGGATAAAAACATACTCAAGAAAAATGAAAGCACTGGTTCTCATAAAGATTGTGCTAAGTGCTCACAGTAGGTCAGAGAATAGCTAAAGCCTGAGACATCCTCTAACGTCCATCACACTGTGAGTGGAAATGCATTGTGACCTGTGCATTCAATGCAGTAGGAAGGAATAAACTATCAATATAGGCCATACTATGATAAAATCCCAAATAAAGAAGCCAGACATGAAGAATATAAGCTGTGTAAAGTTTTTGGTGTAAAGTTCTAGAAAAGTGGTAATGAGAGCAGAGTAGGGGTTGACCTAGGGATGGTGGAGGAAAGGTGTGTTGAGGAGACTCTAGGGAGGGACAAGAGGACATGCTGGGTTTGGTGAGGTGGTTGTTATCTTGATTGTGGTGATAGCTTTGTGGACCACACCTACAAGAAAGGTCAACGTGCATGACTCAAACATGCCTGGTTTATGGCTTGTCAATTTGACTCTAGAACTATAAAGTCAATATACCATAACAACCTGTGGAACCCAGGTTCCCGCTGTGAAGCCCAAGTTCCCGCCAGCGCAAAATTCAAATCTCTCCCGCCGGCACCAGCTCACTGCGGACGTGCAGACCTGAGCCTGCTGCCTCACCCTCTCCCCCTGGGCATGCCGGGAACTGCCCAGGGCAAGGTTATCGGCCAGAACATCTGTAAACTGACTCAACTTCCTTGTGTATAGTACAGAATGTATTTGCTCAAGGCAGTTGCTTTTCCTTTAAAAACCTTGCCTCAAATTCAGTCAGGGCCGTTCTCCTATGCCTGAGCAGGGAGGCGGTCCTAGCTAGCTAGATTAATAAATCTTGCCTCGTGCCTTTACAGCAACTCGGTGGTCCTCGTGTCTCCTTCGGGGTCTGGGTAAGGGGCCCAAAGGGAACTTCGGTTCCAACATATGGGGGCTCGTCCGGGATGCCCCTGACCCAACTCGGAGGAGCCGACGACCAGGGTTGGAGGTAAGTGGAGCTCCTGAATTGTCTTGTGTCCTGTGCATTGTGTATTGTGTCTGTGTTCTCTCGTGTCAGTTTCTTCTCTGGGCGTGGACAGACGTGTCCGCGACCTCGCAGGGGGGCAGCAGGGGGTAAGCCGCAGTTGGATGGTATTCCCAACTAGGCTCAGTTGGACGGTATTCCCAGCTGAACTCCCCCGTAAGGCTTGGGCAATTGGACGGTATTCCCAATTGAACCCAACCCTGTCGACAGGGGGTAAGCTGCAGTTGGATGGTATTCCCAACTAGGTTCAGTTGGACGGTATTCCCAGCTGAACTCCCCCATAAGGCTTGGGCAATTGGACGGTATTCCCAATTGTGCCCAACCCTGTTCGGTAAGCTGCAGCAGTCGGAGAAGGAGGGCATACCCGGGGCAGCGGGTCTCCGAACTCCTCTGTTGCAGGCTTCTTTTACTTTCACTTTCTTCCCGGGAGAGAAGCCGCTCGAGCGAGCGCTTAAGGACCGGGTGCTGCAAATATTTGTTGGGTTCGTCTTTGTGTCATTCTCTGTGTTTCTGGGGTATTTCTGTGTTCAAGAAATTCAATATATAATGGGACAGACTTGTTCAACGCCCCTTGACTTGATTATCAACCATCGGACGGACGTTAGGGAAGGAAGGAATGAACGGAGGCTTACTCAAATCCTGGCTACAATAGTACAGGACAAGCAGGACGGGCAAAACAGGCAGGAAGAGAGAAAGGGATACCTGAGCAATAGAGGCAACAGGAGAGTCGACCAGGACCAATGCCACTATTGTGGAGAAAAAGGACATTGGAAAAAGGACTGCCCCAAGAAGCCCCCGTTCCACAAACGCCTGCCAGGCAACTCCTCTCGAGTACTAACCCTGGGGGAAAAATCTGACTAGGGAAGACGGGGAACTGTCTGTCGTTTTTTTTGTGCTGTGTTTATGATGATCTCATTTTAAGAGTTACTTTAAGTGTTTTGATTTGCTTAGTTATCTGGGTTTTCCATAATAGGTGTGTTTTATGTTTCAAAATAACACAGCTATGGCCATTTCAAATTATTGCGCGCTTATGATTACATCTTGGTTTTTTTTGACTTTTTATTATTTGGCATGCTCAATTTAAATGCACGTGCACACTTAAGAACAACATAAAAGGCCTGAGTACGTACTGACTAAAATTTTTGTTTTATCTTGATTTCTGTAATTCCTTTAAAAGTTTGTTCTCCCATATGTAATACCAACATATCTAGCAACCAGAAAGGAAAACTGATTTCTGAGAAATTCATTGGAATTTCTTCATTCTCCTGGTATGTATGCTAATTTCCTGTTTCCAGGTGTACTCCTGTGTTCTGTTACAATCTTGCTAACTTAATTGGGATATAATGATTTTTAAGATGAGGTCTACTGTTATTGCCTCTTTTAAAGGACATTTTTTAAGGGTAAACAACAGAAAACCATCAAGTATGAAAGAAAATATGTATGGTAGTTAGATGTGCAAGAGGTTTATGAGTTGGTTACTTAAAAAAAAAATGTTAAAGTATGTCATGAAGGGTTGTGGGATGTTAGAGTTATGAGAAGACTGAAAATAAGAGATGATGGTTAAAGAAAATATTATTTGTTATGTTTCTTCCATGTTATAAAACAAAAGATATTGAGCCTCAGAAATTAGAAATTAAGAATTAAGCTTCATGTATTCAAATGTATTTCAGTTGTCTGTTTAAAGCAGAAAATTGGTTACTTCTAAAATCCCAACTTCTCAAGGACAGTAGGAATCTTAACAGTGGGGTCATAAATGAGAAGTCTGAGACCAGGGCCCTCCCTGCCCCCAGGGAGGTGGCCAGCAGGAGAAACTGAGGCCCCGCCTCAGCTGCAGCTTGGAACAGACTCAAGGCCAACTAGGGAGTTTCTCTAAATCTTGGACTTTACGGTAAAAGAGACTGTGCTAAACCAACCTCTGCTCACCTTTTGGAGCAGGCCTCTCTTGGAGGGGGAGGAAAAGGGCACCTGCAAAATGGGGGAGGGAATGTTTTAACCTCTGCATGAATGTGTGAGTGAATGTCGGCCTGAGGTGGGAAACCTGTAACACCTCTGTGCTTGAGTTTGTAGTCCCACGGCGAGATCCCTAAGATCTCTTAAAGCCACGGGATTCGATTGGGCCAGTTCTGCGTTTCCATGGTGATAACATATGGTCTAGGGTGGGATCGGATTAGAATCCGATCGCAAGTCACGAAACAGCTGAACCCACTATGGCTAAGTTATCACCCATGACTCTGCAAAGAGTGTGGCCAGACTGGTACTTGAATGATCTCTCCTGGAGGGATTCCCAACCTTTGTCTGTCTGCGTCGTGTGGTGGGGATCAATGTGACTGTAGCTTTTGTTAGTCAATGGAAGGGAATTCCTAAAAATGTTTGCCCTGAAGGAAAGTGTTTCAAGTCTGAGACAATGACTATGCTGTTTAAATAGCATAGGGAATACAGGAAGCTTCAGGCATGTGTGGACCATGGACTCTCCCCTTTTAGTGTCATCGGGTGGGGCTCTGGTGGCGTTGGGTGGAGTGCTGGCCTCCCCGGACCACACCACGGGCTGTGTCAGTGGATGTCTTTGCTGACAACACTGTGTATAGTGATTATCAGAACTCTGCTAAGCCACGCGTCCTTTCCTCAAGTCCAGGTTCACTAATTGAAGCCAAAGGAGAGAGATTTCCCCTTCCTGTGTCCAGGGACTATCTAGAAATTGTGAATGCTTAGTTCTACCAACCTAAAAGAGGGTCAAATCATAGCATATTCTCAGACATGCCCTGTATACATCTTAGACAAGAGATGATCCCAGGAAGATCTTTAAGTTATACTACCATCCAACTAGACAAACAAATGCCAGAAAGTTGAGAGACTATAGAGCTGGACCAAAAGTACCAGCTAGTTACTCAGGAAAAGCTTTGCCTCTCAATGCCCTCAAGACTAAGGTGAAACAGACAGGAATTTCATTTAGCTTCCATGTCAGCCAAAGTCCTCATCTGTCAGGGGGAAGTAAACTCTCATGTGGAGGACAACAGGGCTCTCATCTGTTGAGGGAAATAGGTCCCCATCATCTGTAAGGGAGAGGTTGGCACCATCAGGAAGCTTTCATTTCTGTCTTGGAGGTAGAATCCTTTGTTTCTGTTTGTCCTAGGACTTTAAAAATAGGACAGGTGACCTAGGACTTAGTATAAAAAGAAAAGAAAGAACCAGAAAGCAAAGAAATCAGAACTTGACATTTGCCTTAAGGGATAGGTTAAACAGGCACCCCAAGCAGATCAATCCAGGACCCCTCCCGACAGGGGAAAGGTAAAGATGCTTCGAATATGACTAGACTGGGCGCTTTGAGACTGTTGTGAGCACAGAAAGCTTTCATGTGGCCTATGTCCCAACTATGGGAATTTCCACTGGAGGAAGATTGCCCCCTGAACCTCAGGACCCAGGGGTCGAGCGAGTTCTCTGGTGGAGACCAATGAAATGGCCTGAAGCTCTTAGCTTCCCTCCGATGGGAAAAAGGAGTTTGCCACTGATATCTAGCAAAAGGAAGCCCAAAAGTGCCAGGTTGAGCATCTCGTGAGAACCTTGGGTTTAACGTGCAAATGGGAAGCCTCTTTGTTTCTATGTTAATAGACAAGGGAGCACAAAATTCTAGTGCTCAACTTCCTTCCTAGGCTTTTGTCAACTTTTGATTTTACTAAAATGTTTAAGATCAAGAAAATGACAGGCTCATTGCACTCACAAAGTAACTACTGAGATTCCTTATGTGCTTAATAGTGATGCTTTTTAGGCATTCCTTTGTTTACATGCCTGAGTGCCCGAATATTCAAGGTTTAGGCTTAAAGGTATTAGAAGAGAAAATCATGGATTACAGAAAATGCCAGATAGCATGTAACAAAAGTCTACAGTTTAAAGACCCTAAATGCTGCATCCTTATCCAACCACTCTGATGGATAAGATTCCAACCTGATAAGATATTATTTCAAGGAAACATTTTCTGGAGAAAAGACATGGCTTTATCTAGGAAAAATAAACATAAAAATTGTCAGGTCTTGGTGTTTCTTCCCAGTTCAGGCCTAAAGCCTGTTCCCTGGGGAAGGTCACTGTAACCTGGCCACAGGGGTTTGGGCTCCATGGTTGTTGACCTCCTCTACTAGAGAGATTAAGAAAACTGGAGTGGTGTTTGATGCCAGCTTGTTCCTGCTGCTTTCCTTGTCAGTATTCAGCATCGTGAGTGTGACGGCCTACATTGCCTTGGCCCTGCCTCTGTGACTATCAGCTTTAGAAGGGTATGATCCAAGCAATCCAGAAATCAGATGAAGGCCACCCATTCAGGGCATATTTGGATGAAAAGATGCTATCATAGGAGAAATTATTCTTTTAATAATTATATTGCTTAAGCTCACGCAGGGACTTACCCACAGCAAGACTGCTGAGCTTGTTCGGTTTATCTCATGTGCCTTCCCAATTACAATGATCTGGTCCTTCTATGGATTCTGGAGACTCAATTTGCCTGTATTTTGTCTCTTTTAGACCAACCTTGAGGTAATAAAGCCATCTATCAAAGACCTCTAGACCAACCCAGCATTTCATAGATGAGAATGTCAGACTGCTCTTATTTCCTTCGCCCCGATTCAGCAGGAAGCAGCCAGATCGAATCACCGCCCTTTATCCCCAGAGCAGTCTGATTCTCATATAGGTTTATGGGAAAGTGAGGCAGGATTAGAGCAGCTATGCTGGGATGGGTCTCTCAAGGTCTTTAGAATTCTGAAGAGACGTCCTCTACTGCTGGAATCACCTGGAAGGAACACCCCTGCTGAGGAACTGACTCCAATCCTCCCAGAAATTTACCACAAGAACTGTAACTGACACTCCATGATTGGAGTGTGCCTAAAGAAAAGGGGGGAATGTGGAACCCAGGTTCCCGCTGTGAAGCCCAAGTTCCCGCCAGCGCAAAATTCAAATCTCTCCCGCCGGCACCAGCTCACTGCGGACGTGCAGACCTGAGCCTGCTGCCTCACCCTCTCCCCCTGGGCATGCCGGGAACTGCCCAGGGCAAGGTTATCGGCCAGAACATCTGTAAACTGACTCAACTTCCTTGTGTATAGTACAGAATGTATTTGCTCAAGGCAGTTGCTTTTCCTTTAAAAACCTTGCCTCAAATTCAGTCAGGGCCGTTCTCCTATGCCTGAGCAGGGAGGCGGTCCTAGCTAGCTAGATTAATAAATCTTGCCTCGTGCCTTTACAGCAACTCGGTGGTCCTCGTGTCTCCTTCGGGGTCTGGGTAAGGGGCCCAAAGGGAACTTCGGTTCCAACAAACCATCCGAAAACAAATAGCAGGACTCCCTTGCTCCTCCTGGACTTCTTGAGTATCCAGGAGTTCCTCTCTTTTTCTCACTGTCATTCAATCTTGCTTTAACCTTTAGGAAAAAACAAAAAAGAAAACAATCATAAAGCAGAGAGTATCAAAGACAGTCTCCTTCATCTCCATGGCGGGGAGGAAGGTGTCTGTCAGACGGCCTCTTCCACAGTAGTGGTGGTCTTAGGTCAGCTCCACCAGGCATAGACATTCTTCTTTCTTTTTTCTGGTGGGGTCTCAGATAGCCCAGGCTGGCCTCACACAACACAGCAGTAGATGACCTGGAACTCTTTTTGCTCCTTCTGCCTACTAAAAGCTGGGATGACAGATATGCCCGGCCACACCCATTTGGTCTTTTGTTGTTTTTCTTGTTTTTTTGTTGTTGATTGCTGAGATCTTGGGTAGTCACCCAGGCCACTCTTTCTGGGCCTCATCTGATGACTGTCCTTAGGAAAACCTCAACTGGAGCTTCCTGTAGCCCCGGTCTTTTTCTCCCCAGGAACTGAGGAGAACTACCCATAGAAAAAGCCTCAGGACTAGCGACACAGGCTTCCACGCTTACAGCACTTGATCCAGAGGCGGTGGAGGGGTCAGATCTCTGAGTTCTCCGCTTATCTCGGCCTCCCTATGTACTCCTCCATATTCTACAGTGGGGTTAGGTATCTGTTCAAACTGTGTCTTTCTTTCAGTTCTTTTGGGTCCTTGTCTTGAGTCTGAGCCCCTCAGCGGCAAAGCCCCAACTGTTTTTTTTTTAAACTTTTTAAAAATTTTTTTTATTATTATTATTTATTCAACTGTGTGTATGTGCATGCGCGCGCGTGTGTGTCTGTGTGTGTGTGTGTGTGTCTGTGTTTGCGTGGAACCACGGACGAATTCGCGAACCTCCATGGACGCCTCCACCTCCTTCTGCCCTGGGATTCACAGGCTCCGCCCTACCAGGACCAGAAGCACAGGCCGTCCCCGCTTCTGCCTGGCGTCTATACGTGGGATCTGGGATCCGAACTCGGGACCTTCCGCCTGCAAGGTGGAGGCTTAACCCCTGAGCCACCTCTCCAGCCTGCCCCAACTGTTTTTGAAGTGTGCAATACCAGGAGGAAGGAGGGAGAGGAGGACAGATGCTCAAAGGCATTCCCAGCCCCCTTTCTTATAGTAGTCACCACTCTCCACCTCATCCTGGCAGGGATCTGATAGGCTCCCACTCAGGGGCTCTTGCAACCAGGACCTAGTGATGAGAACATACTGAGTGCATTGTGCTGAGGATAGGATGCTTAGATGACGATCAGAAGCCCCAGGCAGGGGGATGGAAAGAGTCCTGGATGGATTCTGTTAGGCAAAAAGGGTTTCACTGCAAGAAGGTTGTCCTGTGCTTTGTGGTATATGCATGGAGGTGTCCAGCTGACAGCTTGTAGCTGCAGAGAGAGTCAGACACAGGAGGTTTTGGATTGGAGATATTAAATGTATGGAAGTACTCGTCTATGCAAGGCCCTGTCACAGGGGACACACGGAGGAATCCTAAAGTTCTAGAAGAGCTTTAAGTGTTTTCAGTAAGTTGAAGAGATAAAGGACAGCCCCTAAACCAGTGCCAGCCCTCAGGGTGCACCAGGCCCATGAAATGGCTGATGCCTCCTCTTCCCTGCAGAGAGTTTCTGTTGCAGAGAAAGGGCCTGGCGCTCTGTTCTTCATAAGCTGCCTGAAGACCACTGGGCTGCAAAGTGGCTTGGAATGTGGAGGAGAAAAAGAGAGAAAGAGAGGGGGAGGCTCTCCAGCTCTCCTTCAAGAATGGGGAGAGTCCATCTGGACATTTGGGATCTGTTGAAGGCTTAACGGATCAAGGTGTTCAGGATGGGGCTGATGTCACATCACATTTGAGAGTCCTTCATGAGACCCCATCTGAAACAGTCCTGTGCTGTGGGCACCACTGAATCACGCTTCTGAGAATGTCAACCTGGATGTCCCATTTCCACTACAGAGGAACGCAGAGACAACTAGGTCCAGAGTACCAGACTGGATGTGAAGAAGACAAGATACTTGAAGACGAGAGAACATGGTCTCCAGGAGGCATTTTATTAGGAGGAGAAGACTTATGGATTCCAGGTCATTCATGGATTCTAGGTCATCAGGGAAGCCATGCAGATTTCTCATCTTGTATTCTGTCTTCTGACTCTCAGTGATGTGGACCATGACAATGGCCGTGACCATGACCATGATCGTGACCATGACCATGATGATGACCGTGACCATGACCATGATGACCATGACCATGACCGTGAGCATGACCATGACCATGGCCCGGACCATGACCATGACCATGACCATGACCATGACCATGCCCATGACCTGGACCATGGCCATGACCTGGACCATGACCATGACCATGACCATGGCCAGGGGGTGGCCCACATGGAGGAGGATGCCCCTACGAAAAACCAAATAAACAGGATCAGTGTCACCTGTGTCTCACCTGTAATCCACTGCTCTTCACACCCACCTTGCCAGAGAACTCAGTGTTCTTGGACACCCATAAGTGGTTTGGTAGCAGACTGGGTGGCCGGTGTAGCAAGTGAGTTTTCCTAGTCCTGGGCCTTTGGCTGTGCTAGAACACTTTAAACACTGAGCAGAAAAGAACGGTGGTGGTGGGGAATCTAACATATTGGGTTTCTTCCTTGAGTAGAGCCAGGACTTCCATTCCCTTGACCTCAGGGGAAAAAAACCCAGAATGCTGTCAAAATACCACTTCCCTTGTCCAGGAGCCTCAGTAGAATGGTGAGGTGAAGTTGGGGAGGCTGGAGAGGAGATCCCTTAGGGCCAGGCAGGGGCAGATAGGCATTAGGGCCTGGGAGAGACCAGGAGCTGAGGTGGAAATGGGGAAGGGAAGCTGGTGGATGGAAGATCAAGGGGAGGAGGTATTAATAGGAGGTAAGGATGTGCTTATGTATGCTACATTTATATACAAATAGTATGTCTGGGGCTAGGGATGGAGCTCAGTGATACAAGATTTGTCCAGCTTGCACAGTCCTAGCACAGCTTAAACAAAACTCAACCAACACACGTGCCAAGCAATCAGGAAGAACAGAAACCTCTGACCTGTCAGAGGGAAAAGTATTGTTTTACCTTCTAACATGGCTGGCATCACCTGTTGTGGGTGGGTGGGGGCTTACCTGGAACCCCATGGAACCTATTTCAGTGGTAGGACAGCTCCCTATTCTCTTTCTGTCCCAGGGTCTGATTAGGAGAGAGTGTAAGTGGGGAAACCGGGCTTGGGAGCAGGGGATGAAGACTTCCCTGTGACCCTGTTGCAGTAGTAATTCCTGCCCCTCCAGGCTTAGAGATGCCTGGAAACAGCCACTTGCTGCCCCACCCACCTCTCCTTTTATGACTTTTTCTGTGTGGGATCTGGGAGCTGGCCTGCTGGTGGCTGGGGGGAGGGGACAGAAATCCTTGGCAGAAATCTGACCTAGGGGCCCTGCTGTGTGGCTGGGACTTGGGAGCCAGCCAGCCATCCTGCAAGGTTGCAAGGGTGGTCAGGAAAGCAGAGAAATGTGGAACAGGTTGGGAAACAGCAGGAGAGAAGGAAGCTTTGGGGCAGAGAAAGGAAGTGAGGAAGGCAGAGAGAAGGCTGCAGTTGGCAGGGGGTGGGTGGATGCCGCAGTGTGCCCCCCTCCCCCAGCACCTGGGCAGCTGCCAGAGTCCAGTCCTGATTTTTCATTAGCAGAAGTGCTAGTGCAGGAAGGAGGCGAGAGGTTTGGAGGATATGGCTATGGGGAGGCAAAGGAAAGAGGGATGGGCTCTTACCTTTGGACCTGTGGAAGGAGAAGGAAGGAAAAAACAAAACAGCTGCTTCAGTCATTAGGTTTTGGAAGGGAAACCCTGTCTTCTTCCTTAGTGCTAATATCATGCCCTTCCCTCCCCTCCCCCCTATACAAGGCTTCTCAGATTGGCCACTGTTCTGAAAATCATCCCTTCATTCATCCACTAACTACAGATTTATATTGAAAGTCGATACAAAGCTCACTTTTGCATGCCTGCGGGTTCAAGAGCTGGCTGAATCCCCTGGTGGCTCTGGGCCAGTTAGGAGGCATGGGCTTTTGTGGGTACTCTGTCAGCGGCCTGCCTTCTCAACCTTGGTCGAACTTCATGGTACTTTATTGTAATCCCCGATTCCTCCTTCTCCGTCTCCATATGGACTCCAGGTAGTCTCTCCCCTGAATCCCCCTCTTCTTCCTCAGGTCCATCCCTCCCCCCAATATTCCAGGTATAGTGTGCCCCAGCCCCTCAGAGCTGCTGGGTGGGTTCTGCCCATAACCTGGTTCTAGCCTCTGGTCTTGGCTCTGGTCCTTGCCCATTCCTTCTGACACTTGAAAATCTGTCCTGTTTCCCCTTGCCTTGTTTTCCCGTGGGAATCCCATCCATGTCACTGGGATGTGTCCCTCACTGCTTTGGGCCCAGCAGCTCATTCTGCAGAAAGCCACTCCTTGTAGTCCTGGCTGTCCCAAAGGGTAGCCTTTGTTGAGAGCTGACTGCCAGCTCTGTTGTGCTTCTGGAGGGGAGCTGGGTTCTGGGCTCTGCATCTGGCTGTGCTTCCATGGCCTCACTCTGAGCATGACCCTGACTTCCCTGGACCCCATTGTGTACAATGGGAGAGACGCCTGCCTGCTTTTCTCCTGAGGTGAGGAGCTGGTGAGATGAAGGGCGTGTGGACATCTTTCTTAGACCATAAAGTGTTCTACAGACTCTAAGGGTCTAATTGCAGTTTCACCCACACACGTGTGCAGGCACACTTGGCTTTCAGTAGATAGGGCTGATTGATAGGCCTCGCCCTCCCTATGTCCTACTTCTCTCTTTCCTCTTCCACTCATAGTTTCCCAGCCAGGACACTTACCTGGATGCATTTTAATGAGGTGTGAACAGGAAGTGACAGGAATACCTGTAGTTCAACAGATAAGGTTAGTTTACAGTGATCTAAACCTCAATGTCTTCTCTTAGGAACTGCATAGACACAGCTCCTTCAAAGGGATGAAAGGGTGAAGACTATTCTTTTGGCTTCTCTTGGCACTTGACACAGAGCTAACACTCTGTGTACTAGCACAGGTTTTCAACAGATGTGGAGTGGAGGTGTTTCACCCACATAGGGAGAGAACAGAGATAAGATGCAGCTCCCAGGAGCCGCACACTCATAACTGACTCATGTGGAATTTCATCCCCTTGGGTCAATGGCCATCGTGTTAATTAGTCATGTTGTGTACCCACCATATGCCCTGGTCCTGGCACCCCTGTCCTTATGGGTCCCTTTAGAAACACCTGACCCAGGCGTGGGACAGAGAATCTTGAAGACTTCAATGTGCCCAGGAAAGGTAGGGGCAACATGGGTTGGTGGGTTTGGGCCTCTGGGACCCTCCAGGGCCTTAAGGTCTTTGTCCCTGCAGCATAAATGAATGGACAGCCTTCCAGGGTCCCATCTGCTTATGTTGTCTTCTCCCACTAGGACTGGAAGAGAGTGGGGATTTTGAGGTCTGAGTTAACTTGCCATATGCCAGCAAGAACTGTTTTCATCAGGAGCAGCTGCTAAGGGCTGACCTCACCTATTGGGGTCTCCCAGGCAAATCGCACCTGACAAGCCCAGAATGGACCAAAGCTCCATTAGTAAGGGAAGCTTGAGGTCTAATGACATCAAGAGATCTCTGGTCTCATGTGGTTGCTGAGCACCAATGCACACGTATACACACCTCAAATCCCAAGGCCCCAGCCACAGATCACACCTAGAGCTCTGCACATGCAGAGCCGGCTCTCTACTGAGCTGCACTCCAGACCCTACTGCCATCCTTTCATCATCTTTGATTTTGTCACAAATGTCCTTTTGAAGGATGAGTCTGGAAGAGTCTCCTCAAGAAACATGGGTGGGGGCAGCTAAAGAAAGCTTAGGGGGAGTCAGGACCTGGGTTGGACTAAGGAGAAAAGGCAGTTTTTGGAATATCTCTTTCCATCCAGGAGGGGCAGGAGGTGGCAATTCTTGGAAAGGTCATCCTTAGGTGACCCTTCTACCTGGAATCATGGAGTTTGCACATGAATTCTAACTCTGATAGAGTGAAGGTGTAAGGGCCACCCTGGGAGTAGGGGAAGGCAAGTGAACCAACCTGTATGAAAATACACAGTCATCACACACATACATACACACACACACACACACACACACACACACAGAGACACACACACACAGACACACACACGCGCACACACACATACACAGTGCTCTAGAGAAACAGATCAAAACATGCAAACACACAATACTTCTCAATGTCCCACAGGCACAGAAGTCAGTGCACACACAAACCTGCCCAGAGAGACCAGGACTGTACAAGCGCACTACACACTCTCACAGAAACCTTCCTCTGCGCCCTGAGCAAGCAGAGCCAGGTCCTTACCTGAAGGAGCAGAGCAGTGACCTGAAGGCTGAGGGCTCTGACTGCTCTCAGGTGTATTTGTATAGGACAGGGAGGGGCTGGATCAGGTCAGGTGCACTGGGAGGGTCATGGGCAGAGGACAGAGGAGACTGAGAAAGGATGGGCTAATCTCTCTCTGGGCAAAGAGCACCTGGCTGGAAGCAGGATGGGGGGATGGGACATGGGTGGATAAGAACAGTGGGAAACTTTGGTAGAGTTCCCACAGGAGGCCAGACCTGGTGGGAGTTCTCCATGCAGTGTGAATCCACTGATTACTGTAAACTAGAAGTAGCTCAGCATGCATTGCTGAAGATGTGACCCCAGGGGAGGACTTGGTGGCATCCTTGCCTTGGCTGCTGTGCCCCCAGGCCTGAATCCTCAAATTGCTGTCTACTCCACAGAGCTAGTTTGGGAATAGAAATCACACACAGAAAGTGGAACTTTTGCATGAGATCTGACAAGGAAGAAAGGATAAAGGATTCTGCAGTCTGGCTGCAGGCTTGCTCTGCCCTTAGCAAGACCCTCCTGAGGTAGGATCCACTAACCCCTGTGGCACCCACAAGCCTTTGCTTTGGTAAGCTCCCCCTCAATCTTCCTACCTCGCTTGATTCTTCTTCTTATTCCCATTGGCCTCTAAGCTCCTGGCATGCAGGGCATGTTGGCCTCTCGGTCACCCCGGCCTTGGCAGTAAGTGAATGAAGGACTGGAGTTAGGGATTGTTGGACCGTCACTGCCCCCCTTTTCTGTGGGTTATATTTCTGAGGGTTTTTCCCCATGTCTCTCTTGTTTACATATTTTATTTATTTATTTACTTATTTATTTATGGAGTAAGATCATGTTTTACTTTGATCTTACAATGTTCAAAACTGAGGACCTTACCAGTCTGGACAATACCCTGTTATAAATGAATGAATGAACAAATGAATGAGTGAATGACCAGGCAAGGGAGATGACTCATCAGGTCAAAGTACCAGTACACAAATGGCAACCTGAGTTCCATCCCCAGAATCCACTTGGTAGAATGAAAGAACTAACTTCTGAAAGTTGTTTTCTGGCCTCCACACATGCGTTGTGACCTGCCTTCTTCTTCTTCTTTTTTTTTTTTTTTTCTATTCACTATTCTATAAATAAAAATATTTAAATAAACAAGTAAAATATTAAAAACAATAAGAAACAAACTCAAGGACAACCCCTCAGTGAGGCAGATGGGCCTTAGATAGCCCTTGATTGTCAAATTTCTGTCAAGGAGGACAGAAGCGCCATAAAATCAGAGCAAAAACCTAAGGCAACCATTGTTTCCCGTTTGTCTGTAAAGAGCCTACACAAGCTCCCTCCATTTGGATTGCAGGGTGTGTGTGTGTGTTTGTGTGTGTGTGTATTTATGAGCTTGTTAGTGTGAATGTGTGCACATTTGTGTGGAAATCCAAGATTGATATCCAGTGTTTGCCTGCATTTGTCTCTGACTTTCCCCCCCCCAAAAAAAATCCACCACCACTTCACATTAAGGGTCCAAAGGTGGGACATCCGTTTCTGATTCCGTTGATAGTTTCTTAAACCAAGCATGCAGACATATTCTTATCTGATCTGCCTTCTGCCTTTGGTCCTCCAGGCAGGGCCTCTGCCTGAAGCTGAAGTTCATCCATTCAGCCAGGTTGTCTACAGTGATCTTTAGGGCTCTGCCTGGCTTCTGCCCTCCAGCTCTGGAGTTGCAGGCAGGCACCACCGCGCTTGGCTTCTCCGGACTCAGGTCCTGTGCTTGCACAGTAGGTACTGTACCGACTAACTCTTATCTCCAGACCCCAGATTCAGTAGTACAGTCCTTACTCAAGGTCTCAAGTTTGACATCCATGTTGGGGAAAGGGATAAAAATATACTCAAGAAAAATGAAAGCACAGGTTCTCATAAAGATTGTGCTAAGTGCTCACAGTAGGTCAGAGAATAGCTAAAGCCTGAGACATCCTCTAACGTCCATCACAATGTGATTTGGAATGCATTATGTCCTGTGCATTCAATTCAGTAGGAAGGAATAGCTGTCTACATAGGCCATACTCTGGTAGAATTCCAAAATAATTATGTGGCATGAAAGAAGTCGGATATGAAGAATATAAGCTGTGTAATTTTAGGTATAAAGTTCTATAAAACTGGTAATGACAGCAGAGCATTGGTTGACCTAGGAATGGTGGAGGAAGGGCGTGTGGATGGGACTCTAGGGAGAGACAAGAGGAAATTCTGGGTTTGATGAGGTGGCTATTATCTTGATTGTGATGATAGCTTTGTGGAGCACACAGACAGGAAATGTCTACCTGCATGACTTAAATATGTGTGGTTTATGGCTTGTCAATTTGACTCTAGAAATATAAGATCAAATATACCATAACTACCATTAGAAAACAAATAGCAGGACTCCCTTCTCCTCGTGGACTTCCTGAGTGTCCAGGTGTTTCTCTCTTTTTCTGTCAATAAATCTTGTTTTAACCTCTAAAAAGGAAAAGAAATAATCGAAAAGCAGAGAGTAACAAACACTGAGTCTTGGGGCTGGAGAGGTGGCTCAGGGGTTAAGCCTCTGCCTTTTAGGCGGAAGGTCCTGAGTTTAGATCCTAGACCCTATGTATAAAGGCAGGGCGGAAGCCGGGGCGACCTGCGTTTCTGATCCCAGTAGGGTGGAGCCTGTGAATCCCGGGGCGGAGTAAACAAGGAGGAGGTGGAGGCGGTCCATGGTTCCTGAATTCGCCTGTGGTCCTACACACACACACATACACACACACATACATGCACACTTGTATAAATAATAAATAATTTTAAAAAGTCATCCCTGGTGTGAGGTTGGGTGAGTGTCAGCTGTGGGCACAAAGCATTGCTGTCTACAGGGTAAGCATCCGTGACCCTGGTCCCATCGCTCATCTCCTCACTCTACACTGGACATGTCAATCTTCGAATCCCTCAGAGCACTGCATGACCGACTCCGGAAGGGCACTCTTGCTGCCTGCCACCTCCTTCCCTGTAACACCCAGGGAGCTGGAGGGCTGAAGAATGCTCTCAGCAGGGGACTTTCAGTGCTTGACAGAGCCGGAGCCAGGCCAACAAGGACAGCTGCTCCCCTGACTCCTCGGGCTGCCAGCTCTCTGCTGCAGCACCAGTGTTCCAGTCCTGACTTTTTAGCATCCTCATCTGGTCGCCCTCTCCTGCTTAGAAGCCTCTAGACCAGTGAAAGCTTCATGCTACCCATGGGCTCTCTAAAGTCCCCATCCCCAGGAACACCTGGCAGCTCTAACCTGTTCCTCATCTTGCTCATAGGCTTCTGTCCTCGTCATCTTCAAAACTGCGCCAGACCCCTCTCTTCCCACAGGGTGTGACTTCACTCCCACATACCTCAGCCCAAGGTAGCAGGCCTCTGTCTAATCCAGGCTCGCCTTCCACCGTCCTTTACTGGGCTTGGGCTCTTTCCTTTGAGAAGGGGTGTTATGGGGACCCACAGCTCAACTGCCATGCTTAGGGGTTTGGCTTTCTCTTGACCATTATCCTTTCTTAAAACTTCTCTACATGTACCATGTCGGAACATGGTGCTCGTGAGGCTGTCCTGGGACTTAAAAAAAAAAAAAAAAAAAAAAAGTCAGAAGGAACAAGAAACACACAGAGACAGATTTACAGAGAAAAGTGGGGCTGAAACAGGTGGAAAAGCCCATTGTGTCCCCCCCCCCCACCAGGGACAACATTGGAAATCTGCTGGCCAGTCTCACCACATTTTATTGGTACACAGGGATCAGGGGGCTGGGAACCAGTATGCAGATCCGGGCACGAGACCTCTGGTTTGCTGGAAGGAGAAAGAGGGAAATGAGAAGCTCTCCTAGCTTCCAGGGCAGGCTTGGGATAACCAGCCTGAGATAGCAGAGAACCAGCATTCCTGAAAGGCAGTCTGTACATGAGACTCTTCCAGTATAAATTGAAATCTCTAATACATGAGACTCTTCTAGTAGAAATAGAAATCTCTAAGGTCTCAGACTTAGTCCTTAAGGGGTTCCAGAAAATGTCAGCAGGTTAGACTAGCACGTACTTTTTTAATTCCCCTCAGCTTTCCATAATTTTTTTTTTAATTAAGGAATAAAATTTCCTTTTCAACAGGTGACATCCAATATACCACTTTCTGCTAGGTGGCACTCTACAGCATCAGGGCCCCCCAGCCCAAGACCTCAATACTGTCCCGGCTCTAGGCACATGGCAGCCATACGAAGGCTCTTGGCCTCCTGAAGACTCTGCCAATCACCCTCGGATCCTCTAGGGTCCTACTAGACTCAGGCATCCCCCTCTGGTGCCTGGACACAGCCTTGGACAGTTCACCCCAGTCTCTCCAACTGACCCACCTGCGTCTTTCTAGCTTCAGCTCCCCAAATTGCCATGTGGCCTCATCAGCCCTGCTGTCAGCCGTCAGTGAGCACCCCAACTTTCTCTTCCTCAGACTGCCCTTCAGTGATCTATCTCCCTCTGACTGGGACCTTCCTAACCTGACATCCTCTATTGGAAAAGGCCCCATAGCTTCCCTGCCTCTTCCCACATAGTTGAAGGCAGAGCCATAGTAGGCGACCAGCCGGTGGCATCCATCACGCAGGCCTTGGCAGAAACAGCACCCGGCCTCTCCTGTGGGAGGCGCTGGATGGGGGAATGGTGTAGATTCTAGAGAAATATTGTATGTCTCTTTTGTCTCCACCAAGGAAGACAACGCAAGAGGAACCCAAGGGTTCAGTTCCATACCAAGGCTCACCTCCCACTGCTAGGCTGGAGTCTGGGGGAAGCCCACAGTATGCCGCCCGTCCTGGGCGTGTCCTGTTTGCAGAACACAGTGAGCCGCAGTCAGGCTGACCGTTGCCTGCAGGTGCCGCCCTGCGCTGGCATGCGTGCTCTTTGGAAGGTGGGGCTCAGTCTTTGGAAGGTGGGGCCCAGACTTTGGATCCTGCCCAGCCCTACCTTATGTATTTTGTGATTTCCACTCCAGGCCTAGGAGTCAGGATAGTATTTCTTAAGACAGGAGCGCCCATGAAGGGCTGGAGGTGGGGGTGGGGAAGAATGAATACGCAACAAAGGATGTGCTATTTTGAGTTTCCACCTGGAGGGTGGTCTACTTAGTAGCCTTGCCTACATCTTAAGAGTGGACACCAGGGGAGGGGTGCAGATGGGGAGACCTTCCCAGAGGTAATAACTTGGCCTTGTAGCATCTGCTGGACAGGAGAAAGGAAGGTGGGCCGGAGAGGACACCAAAGGGGTGTTTCAGAATCTCCCCAGCACCTCACAAAGGTCTCTTACAACCTAGATGATTTCAGTGAGCTCAGGTCACAGGAGAGGGCTACCATGTTGTTACCTAAGACAAGAAGAAAATTATATGAGTCTCACTCTTGGCCACACATGGCTCCAAATAGGGTGGTTTACTATGTTATTTCATGTTATCTCTACAGAACTCAGCGAGGATTTCCACCTGCATTAACAGAGGAAGATCATAAAGATAAGGAGGGAAGAGATTAGAGTTCATCGTCCACCTGCCTCTTCCCAGGCCAAAGCACTCTGCTTGACTCACCAGCCACCCACAGGGGCAGGCACAAAGAAACACTTCCCACTGCGGAAACTGAGAATGAGAGCCAAGGGGGGGGGGAGGAATGCAGTCCCCCTGTCTCTTAGGTCTTGTTCCGGGGCGCACCTCCCTCCCTCCTTTCTCCACAGAGAGCCTGGTGTGCAGCCCTCGTGTCCCGAGGCTGGCTCCAGTTGGTTGTAGGCGCCACCAACAGGGTCTTGTGTTGCAGGTGGTCTGGGAGGGTGGGGGATCCTGGAGGGAAGATCACTGACCAAGGCTCAACCTGGATCATCTCCCTCCACCCCGGGTGGCAGAAAATGAGAGCAGACAGGGCCGGCGCCATCAAATTAGCTTTGGCGGGGTAACTGGTGAAAAGAGCTTGGGGCAAGGAGGAAGCCGCCCTGGCTTTTGGGATTGTCTGCGGCACAAACGGGTTGAACATCCCCTGCAAGAGGCCTGTGTCTGTTTCCTCATCAGCAAAATAACGCTTCTACAGCCGGATGGCTTGTCTGGTCTGATGGAGTTGAGGGTTATGTGGGACTCGGGAGATGATGGAGAGAAGAGTGCAGGAGAAACTCCTCCCCCACCCTCAGTCGATCTCTTGGCACACTGTTTCCCTCTAGTGGTGGTTCAGAGTAAAAGACCCTTGGTCTGGGAACGTCACGTGGAAGGTCCTCTCCCAGCTTCTCCCCAGAACAGAGGGGAGAGAGGAGAATTCCCAGGGTCTTTGCCACCCACCTGCTTTCTTGGCATGATATGCACTCTGGGTAGACAAAAAGACAGCCGCACAGCCTGTGCACAGGGCACCACAGTGATGCATTGCATAGCATCGGATGCACACTCCCACATTGCCTTCTGCAGTATGGACTGGGGCTCTGCGGCATGAGGGGGCACTGTGCCAGACTCTGGGGATCCGGAGGTGCTGGGCACATCACTTCCGCCCTCAGATGGCCTCTGTCCAGTGGAGGAGCAGACAGGCAAGCTACAGGTTCTGGAGAAAGTTGGCAGAATGTGGGGGCTGCTCAGAGGCAGGACATATTGTGTGAGTAACACTCGGAAGCACGTGGTCAGCAGCTGCAGTCCTGCCGTGACTGTGAATTTGTTTAGGGCATGTGTGCCCCAGCCTGATGGCTGGGGAGGGTTTACGTCTATGTTAAGGGTGTGACATCTCTGCAGCCCTTCTGGAGAGCCTGGTCAAGCTCTCCAGAATGGCCACATTTCTACCTGTGCCTGATGCGCCCCTCCCCTCCGACGGCCAGGAACGGGAGCTGGGAGTGGTACAGACCTCGCCTCACCTCTCTTCTCTACATCCCGGCTCCCTAGACCCGGTCCAGGGGCTGAAGTCCCAAAGAGGGTAATCAGCATTCCGTCTCTCTCCCAGACTGGGCTCTGAGGCGTCCCATCTGAAGTATACGCGTGGGGGCGGGGTGGCAGCAAGTAAGTTTGAGGTTTCTGGAGGCTTCTGAGACTGGGTTGAATTCAGCAGCAGGTGTGTGAGGCAAGGCGGAGAAGGTGTACACTCACATATATGCACATGTATATGTACGGGGGGGGGGGAAGAGAGGAGAGAGAGGCTGAGGAGCTTGGTGCGTCACTGTTGCTGGGAAAGTAGACAAGTCTGACTCAGTGGGAACATCCGGCAGGAAGGGAGGAGGTGCATAGTGGCATTTGCAAGCAGGATGAAGTTCTGGGGCTGCAGCAATGGGGGGTGTGAGGCCAGGGGTGAAGCCTGGACAGGAAAGGGGGAGAGGAAGGAGGGCTTTGACGGGGGAGGTGGGGCCTCTGGCTGGCTGTGCGGGTCTAGGAAGAGAAGGCAGCAGTCTTTCTGCTCTGAATGTGGAGAGGGGAGATTGTGTGAGGGAGAGAAACTAAGACCTGGTCAACCAAAGACGAGGGAGTGCCAGAGGTTGTGCTTTTACCTCAGGCAGGGCCTTGTAAGTACTAAAGCAGACCCGATGCAGGCTATCCCACTCACTCCCTGAACCCCCAGCCTCAAGCCCCAAGGGAGGACTTCCGGCAGGGCTGTGCCAGGAGGCCTGAGGTTGTCTCTGAAGGTGACAGGCAGTCCTGGAGCATAGAACAGGGCAAACTTGTGAGTGGATTCCCAGGCAAGAAGGCAGTTGGCTGCTTTAAGCTGTGGTGCTGAGGGCCCCAGAGGAAGGCCCACCCAGCAAACCAAGGGCCTGGAGGCCCAGAGAGCTGGGCCTTCAGAAGTGACTATGCTTGTGATACAGAGAAGAAGGCAATTAACTGCAAGGAAGGAGGATGACTGGTGGCATTTGAGGTCCGCAGTAGTGTGTGATGGTCTGGGGATGGTGGACTTATCATTCTTCCCATGACTTAAAACCACTGCCAACAAGACAACCAGCAAGAAAGCAGAAGCTCCGGTGAGGCGGTGCCCTCAGGGGGCAGCCGGCGCATCCTGCCACCTTTTACTACTAATTGGAGGGGGGAGGTCTGTGTTGGCTGCCTACCCTGTCTGCAGCAGGTACAATGTGGGGTCCCACTGGGGCTCAGGATCAAAGGTGAAGCAGGCCCTGGGTCGCCAGGGCTCCCGAGTGGGGACCCTGGGAGGGGCAGGTTGAGATACCAGGCAAAACCAGCTGGCTGCGGGTGCTCCAGCCCCTGCTCTCTCCCGTGGAAGGGTGGGGGTGGCGGCCCAGCATTCCTGGCTGGGCGCCCAGAGCAGTCTTTTGTAATCACAACATGATCTCTTGTGCTGAGCAGCGCAGCGGCCGGCAGAGAGAGGCCGACGGAGGCCCGGCTTCGGCTCCGGGGGCTCCAGCTTCCCTCCTGCTTTGGCTCCCTCGGGGCTGCCTGCGAATTCTCTCAGTGGCCGCCGTTGCCATGCACTCGACTGTGAGTGGCACCTCGCCTTCTGGCAGGGGTCTTCCTGTGGCTGGGAGGGGGCTGAACGACGGAGCAGCCACATTCCTGGGACAGCTGGTGACAGCTGGGCCTGGGAGGAAGAGGGCGGTGATGAGGCAGGTGGTGGTCTGGGCAAGGTGTTGGCCGAAACACAGACCCTGCAGCGGTCTCGTGGGCAGGAATCTCGGGTCTCCGGATCTTCTCCGTGCAGAAACACGCTTGCGTGGGCGGCCCTCCGCCGGGCTGCGAGGAGCTAGCAGCTCAGGCCTGGGTAGGCTGGGCCTGTGGCAGGGGGTCTTTCTAGGTCCCCACAGGCCTGGGGAGGGGAGGGAGGCTGGGTCTCCAAGATCTGAGCTGAGGCCTAACTTTTTTTTTTTTTTTTTTATGGTTCTGGATTTGGGAGGCAAACAGTCTCCCCTCGACCTCCCGAATGCCCTGGCAGCTTCCCAGTCACGGCAGGTTCTGCTGCCAGAGCCATTTTTAACTCCCATTCCAGCTCAGCAGAGCTCCCCGGAGAGGCAGGGGGAGGGGCAGCCTGTTACTGCGAGCTGGCCCTGGGTATGAGGCCCTGACCTCCAGCAGACAGGACTTGCTGGGAGGGGACTTGGGGACTTCTACAGGCCATCACCCCCAAGGACCCCTCTTTCCTCCCTGGGTGCCTTAGCTGGGGGGATGGAGCCTATTCCTTGGATGGGAATATGAAACTCGAGTTATTTGTAAGCTTGACTTCTCTGGCTTCTCCAGGGGTCTCACAGCACTGAGTCCCCAGTGCGCAGGCAGGAAGAGAAGGACGCGGAGCTGGATCGCAGGATAGTTGCCCTGCGCAAGAAGAACCAAGCCTTACTGCGCAGGTATCAGGTGAGTGGGGCTGGAGGGACTGGGAGGGCCTTTGGAGCTGGTGACCCCTGGCACCCTCTGCTGCCTACCTACAGTGGCAGGTGATGCCCCAGGACTCTAGACTGTGTCTCTGGGCTCCTGCCCAAACGTGGGTGGGCCTGGTCTCTGTCAGATGTGATCAGGGTATGGTGGGCACTGGTGATGTGGCGCCCCTGGTCCCCTGGTGTCCCACTGCCTCTCTTTATGTGGGCCTATCAGGATCTGTGTGTCTATGCACCTGGAGGCCCTTGGCCTTGCTGACTCCAGGCCCTCCCACAGGAGATCCAGGAAGACCGCCAGCAGGCAGAGCAAGGGGGCATGGCTGTGACCAAGCCAGGGCCCCTTCGACCCGATGGCCTCACCATCACCATCAGTCAGGTTCCTGGTGTAAGCCTCGTCTTGCAGATAGGGTGGGATGGCAGGGTGGTGGCCCCGGTGTGCCTGAGGGGGACCCTCTTTTCTCCTGCTTGCCTTTCCGGGTACCTTCTGCAACTCCTCAACAGCTAAGTCTCTGCTGTCCTCATGGAAGGACCATAGAAGATAGGCTACCAAACAGAAACCTCCCCGTACTCTTTCCCAGCCCCACAGCTTCACACTTATGCCCCAGAGCACAATCTTTCCTAACACCCAGGCACAGGGGCTGAAACCCCCCCCCCCAGGAAATAGGGGAGAGAGAAGCCAGGAATGGAGTCACGGGGCAGTATCTGAGAGACATGGCTGGGGAACAGCGTCTTATTGTCTGAGTGTGCTTGATTTCCCAGCGCAGAGATGACGTGCTGTTATGGCATCTTAGGCCTCCAGGGTAGCCCTGGGCCCTGGATAACCTAATACCATTGGCATGTGAACTTCGGAGGGCCAGCTTCTCTGTGGGCACTCCAGGGAGGGCCAGTGCTTGAACCCAAACCAGGGCAACCTTCCCGCCCTCTCCCCACCCAGTACCCAGGCCCTGCCTGGCTTTGTCCATGTGGCCTGAAGACGCAGGCCTCTACTCTACAGGAGAAGCGAGTGGTCAGCAGGAACTGGGTCAGGGGACCGGCTACACCTGGAGCAGCTGATGACATGCTGGACGATGGAACCGCAGGTCCCGCGGGTGCTTTCTGCATGGGCGAGCGGGTGGAGCTAGCTGTGACCATGGAAAACAAAGCCAAGGTGAGCAGGGTCTCCAGGTCCCGTGGAGCAGCTGTCTCTCCCCGATTGGGCCATGATGCCTGTTTGCACTTTCCCCCAGGCCAAACGGATTGTAAGTGCGAAGCCCAGCAGCTCAAAGAGTCAGGGGCTGGAGGGCTTACCCGAAGGAGGCCGGGGCCGGAGTCTCCCCCTGCAGGTGACCATGAGTTCAGATTCAGCACCGAAGGTACCTCTTCGGGAGGGGGTGTGGACGTGAATCGGTAGCCATTTGGAGAAGGTCAAAGAAGCTAAGTCAGGTGTGCCTTATCTGTGGGGATCTGGCCTAGGCAACACCTATGATTCCCTCCCTTCTCTGGCCAGTTTCCACTCTGGCTATCCAGACCTTGCGGTGAGAAGTGGTTTAAGCCAGAGACATGATCCAACCCGCTACCCCCTTCCTCCCCACATCAACTAACCCCTTAAGTGGCAGAAGGGTGGGGAGGGGCCGAGAGGGTTACGGGACTGGCCATGTGCCAGCTGTGACCTCTAGATGGCAGCAGCCCCTCATCCTAGCTCTCCTCGCTTAAGGCCCTGGGTGCCCCTCCTGTCCCCGGCCAGTCTACACTCCCCAGATACAGCTCTGTGACAGAAGCTGTCTCATTTTACAGATGAAGAAATAATACCCAGGGAGGTTAGATAACATGCCCCTAAGCATACAGCAAACACAGCTTGATGAAGATGGGACGGAATGAATGGAACCCTGAAAGAGGAAGGAAGGGGTTCTAGACTCTCCCCACCTCCAGTCCAGGTCTCTCCCTGCCTCTTTCCCAAAGTGCTGCGTGTCCTCCCCTTGCAGGGTGCTCGGGAGCCCCGGAGTCCGGGAGGTCTAAGCCCAGATCCTCAAGTGGCGGTCCCCAGAAGCAGGTTGGGACTACAGGCAGTGGAAGCAGGAGCGGGAGCAGATTGACCTGGCCCGCCTCGCCTGGCATAGAGACGCACAGGGTGACTGGCGCCGCCCGTGGGACCTGGACAAGGCCAAGCCCACGTGGGTGGCAGGGCTGGGCAGCTTACCGGGCTGATGTGTTTGTGGGGCTTGGGTAGAGCTAACCATGGGTGCTGTTTGGAGGAAGAGGGCTCTCTGCTTAGTTAGACCTGGGGCTCTGGGCTCAGCGTGGGCACTGAGTCCTCCCTCTTTCCTGGGCTCTCAGTGTTCAGTCTACGGGAGGTGGTGTCAGGGTTGAACTTGAAGTAGCCTCTGTCTACCCTGCCGCTGGCAACCTGAGGCCCTCCTCTTTCTATGCAGGCTACGTGACTACGGCAAGCCTAGAGGCAAGGGCCCAGCCATGGGCGGCAGAAAGGGTGAGCCAGTACCCATCTCATTCCCCCATCTGGTCCTGCCTTTTTTTTTTGACAAGGTGCTGAGATCTCATGGTCATGATCGACTCATGATTGTCCTGTCTGGGATTCCACTCTTCTTGATTTCTTGCTTCTTTCCAAAGCCGAAATGAAAATATCTCCTATCCTTTCTTCCTCTCCCACCGTAGTCCATCTAGCCGCACCTCTGGCTGGATTCAGAGAGATGGGCTCTGGGGTCTTGTGAGGCACTGGTTCCCATGGGGCAAAAGTCCAAGTGACCCTCCCTGGCCTGCTGCAGGACTGTGTGGTGGGTTCTGATGCCCTTCTACATTCATGGACGCTCGCCCAACTACATTCCCAGGCTCGCCCAAGTTCCACAGCCAAGGGGTACAAAACAAACCCAGGTCAGGGTTCTTATGGGACCCACCACAGTTTTGGGACTTCTTGGTGCTAGAAAAACTGATCTTCTGCTCAGATCTTTTGACACTACGCCCTTTCCCCATTTCTGTTTACCCCCTTTAGGTCCCAGGACTTCTCAGAAGCTGCAGCCCTTACCACTATCCCCCGATGGAAAAGGTGAATGGGGGAGGAAGAGGAACAGAGAGAGTCATTTCAGCTGGAGAAAGCCCAGCTATTATGGCTCTCTGCTTTTCTTAATGTATGAACCATGTCTTGCAGGTCGGGGTAATCAACCTGGCAGACCCTCAGTGGCACCCACTACAGGCAACAAAGCTCAGGGGAAAGAAAGGCTTACTGGCAGGGCCCGAAGGTAACAGGTGTTGGGGGGACCAAATGAAGACAGACGTGTAGTTGTCCTAAGTTTTGGACTATCCCAGGTCCCCTAGCTCTGGGTCCCAGGGGCCCTGTCTCCTGGCTGCCGGCTGCAGATTAATGAGATATCGAGAAAGGGCACCAGCAGAGACAGCAGCAGCAAGAGCCTGGTACCCAGGGAGGCCGTGGTAATTACAGAGGCTCCCCCCACCTCCGAGAAGTGAGGTGCGCCTTTCTCAGGCAGAGCGTGCAGGCACATGCCTGCAGTCCCCACAGATCTCAAGGTACAGAAGACTTGATCATAAACAGCAGCTGGGGACCCAGATATGGGGCAGATATGGTGGCATTACAGGAAATGGCTGAGTTTGGGGAGCAGAGTGAGGCCAGGAAAGGAAGCCTTCTGGAGTTTCGCTCTGGTCCCTCTCTGAGATTACTGATTCGATCTTCTCCCTGGGGCACAGGTGGGAGGTGCTTACATGAACCCGGGTGGAGTTAGGCACAGGGCCTGCCACTCGCTGTGTTTCTGCAGATCCGACAGGAAGGAAGAAAAGGAGGCGCTGCAGAGCCAGGAGGTGGGTACATTGAATAAGAGGTTGGGGACAGGAACCTCGTGCTCACTGGCCACAGCTGGGCTATACTCTTGTTTCAGGGACACCAGAGCGCCATGAAGACTCTTGGCACAGAGGAGGCACATGCGCAGAACCAGAGCGAGCCAGAGCCAGGCAGACAGGAGACCCCGGCAGCCAGTCTGACGCTGGTGTCTTCAGAGGGACCGAAAGAAGACTCAGGAACCTCCACGGCCAGTTTGACCCTTGACTCTTCACAAGATCCTGACTTGGCTCCCCTTGACCTCTCCCTAGGAGGAGCCAGCAGCCCCAGGCCTGGAGAGAGCTCCTACATGTCTGCTGCGAGGTCTGAAGCCCAGGAAAGCCCAGAATCCTGGCCAGAAGGTTTCCAGCAGCCCCTAGGGTGGAACGATCACCAGTCTGCGCTGGAGGTTAAGACTTGTGCTGAGCTGCAGAAAGAAGCAGGGGCCTCAGAACCCAAAGAAGCCAGGGATGATGGCAAGGCTAGGATCCAGGAGGGCCTGGCACCGAGGAGCAGGCCTTCCAGAGGAACTAGCCAAAGGGCGAGAGGCACAGGTGGTGTGAGGGGCAAGACAGGGACCCCTGGCCCTGCGGGAAGATGCTAAGCAAAGCTCATGGAGTTGGACAGGCAGGCGGGGAGAACTCAGTTAAGAGTCCTCTGCGTAGTGGAAATCTGGCTGCTGGTGGCTGGTGCCAGTGTGGCTTGGGCAGTGTGGCACACTTCATCAGGGCCACCACATGAACAAGAGGAGGGCTCCTTCCTGTACTTTCCATTGCAGGTCCCTGTCCACGAGTGGGTTTACACATGTAAGAGGTGTGGTATATTGCCAGGCTGGCACACTGGTATCCCTGACCCAAACCTACTACCATGGCCCTTTCCACTAGACAAAGAGCAAGACTTGGTAGTACCCAGCACTCCGGACTCCCTGTCATCGCTCAGTGCCAGCTGTCTCTATCCAGCTGCAGGCTTTGGGTTCCTTGCTTCCAAGCAGCGTCTAAGCTGGTGTTTGTAGTGGAGACATGAGCCCTTTTTGGTACCCCTGCCTTTCACCCAAGTTACTGACTCACTCACTGTCTCTCAAGATGAGCACACGAGAGGGATTTCTGCAATCGCGTGGGGTCGAGAAAGAGAGTTCTCGAAACTGACAGGAACTGGGTTGGAGTGACAGGATAGAACCCAGATCTGCTTGGGAAAAGGAAGAGTCTGCAAAGGCTTCCTCTGTGAACTCGCAGAAGAGTTCTCTAGTAGGCACTGAGGTTCCTTCCTGCCCACCCAGGTCAGACATCATGGCTGCGGTGAATGGACCCTGAAGCCCCAGGGCCATTGCTTGTACTCTCCTCCTCCATCTTCTTCCCATCTTCCCTCACCGAGGCCACATGAATGCAAATACTCAGAGAGAGAGAGAGAGAGAGAGACAGAGATACAGAGAGAGACAGAGACAGAGGGAAACAGGAGCAGCGACTCCACCTTAGCACCACATGGGGGTTTGTCTTTCCACCTCAGTCTCCATTCCGGCCCCTCCCATGAGGCCCACGTCTGGTGAATTATCCAGACTGTGCACAAGCTGTGGCTTCCTTTCAATTCAACAAACATTTCCTGAGCGCCCTCTCCCAGTAATCTAACCGGTGGGCGAGGCTAACTCTGCCAGGGAGGGGGAGGGAAGAAACTCAGTCATCCTGCAGCTCCAGGCAGAACAGCAGGAGCTGTTCCCAGCTACGGGCGCCTGGCAGTGTTGCTGGGCAGCATGTGCTCTTGCACCACGGTTCGTCTCTTTTGGCATGACACCTGCCCTTTGCTCCCTTGCCTGAACCTCATCGTGTGCTCCTCCAAGTGCTCCTCTCTGCAAAAGTAGGGAGCCTCAAATGGCTGAGGCTCCAGGACGAAGACCAAAAGTTCAAGTTCCCTTGCCTCCCAGTCTCACCCGCATGGCTTTGGAATGTGTTATAGGACCTAGAACCGATGACTACCAAAGGACAGGGCTGGGATGGAGCCGATTCCATCAGAGCCCTTGATTTGAGATGCCTCTGAAAAGGATCAAGAATGCGAGTTCTTCACCAGGGCAGCTCACTGGTAGAGTCTTCTCTCATCGTGCATTTGAAATCTAGGACCACGAAGAAGGAAAGAGGGAACGTGAGGGCGAAAAGGAGGCCTAGCGAGAACGAAAGGGGGATGGGAGAATATTTCAATCCTATAACTCACAAATCTGTTTTCTAATCCCTCATACTGCCAACTGTACAGATGTGCCTCCCTTAAGCCAGTGTGGGCCAAGGCATGTTTGAGCACGGGTTGAGGACGTTGGATTCAGGCAGAATTCTGCCCTGACCCAGGGACCTCAGCAAGAAGGCTGGGAGGATATGGGGCTTATCACCATGGCAGCAGGAAGGCAAGTCTGGAGATTGGCCTGGGGCATCTTCAGTGCATTAGACTCTAGCACTGTCAGGTAACCCTGAACTTTTCTTGAAAAGGAAAGTCAGTCCTTCCCTGAGATGAGGAAGCTATAGCCATGGCGATGCCTTCCAGCCCTGCAGCCAGACTGTGGCCACCCCACTGTAGAACAGAGCCAGTCAGGAAGCAAGAGAGAAACAGTCAGACACTTCTCCACAGACCTCGAGGCCAGGAGGAGTTGGCTGGATCTCTTCCTGGCTCCTTCGTGGAAAGGCCTGGCTGAGAGCTTTCCCTTGGGAAGCCTTTCTCTTCTGCAATGACCAGACCAGACTCCTCTTCAGAGGAGGCAGATTTCATTAAACAAGACTCCTTGGAGGAACCAGATGCAGGGCAGGAGGATTGAGCCCGGAGGGTACCCAGGAGAAGATGGAAGGGAAGACCTCTACCCTGAGCCCATCTCACGTAGGCAGAAAGGAAATAGGGATTAGACTCTAAGAAAGGTACCTGATCTAATCGTGGTGTATCTGACAGACTGAAATCTGAACCCTGGACTCCATCCACCTCAGACAACTTTAACTTGTGTAAGTCTCAGTCTCCTTATCTGGAAAAGGAGGCCAGCAGACCCTACCTTGAAGGCGGCTATTGAGAAAACGAGTGTGTGCAAATGCTACCCACACACAGTAAGCTCTCTGGGAACAGCAGCCTGGCGCACACAAGGAGCTAAGAGAATATGCTGAATAAATGGAGTGGCTGTTGGATATGATGTCTAGGTCTGCTTCGTTTTCTGCTATTTGTCTTGCACCCCTTCCTCTTTTTTAAATTGGGGATCAATGATGTCCCCAGGAAAGGAGGGATGCGTTGGGCCATGTATTTAGTCCCTCAAGATGGACAGCCTCTCTTACTCCCCTGAGGGTCTGTGGGAGATGTGCTCTGTCCTCCCATGGTTCCCATTATTTCCTCCTGCTCTCCACCTCGGAGGGTCCCTCTTTTCTTTTGTACAATGGGAGTAATCTCATAAATTCACAGGGCAGTTTCGTTTCATTCACGTTTTCCTCAGAAGCCAACCTCCTCGTGGAATGGAGTTTCTGCTCCATCTATCACCTAGGTTTTGCCACACCCAAAGCAATGGGTCTGTATTTTCTTCCTTGGAAGCAGAGGCCCTCAGCTACTTAACAAGGCGCCTGTTCAGAAGGTCCTATCACTGGTCACCTCCCTGACGAGTGCTCAGGGACAGAAGAGCAAGACAAGATGATACTTGTCCCTAAAAAACGCTCATGGCATGGCAGACATTTCCACATGGCCCTATTTTCTTCCTTTGAGGAGTAAATTGGGCTGATGCCAAGACAACTGGTCATACTAATGGCCAATTTCGCTCTGTCTCTGTGTCATTTATCAGTGTCCACAGCCACCACCAGCATATCCTTCTGGGTTATGTGGGTTCCTGAGGAAGGACTGATGGGGTGACCACCACCTCCCCAGCGAGGCACAACTCAGGGCTGGGAAAGGTAGGAAGGGAGGCCAGCAAAATCCAGACTGAGCTGCTTTCTCTCAAGTCGGCTGGCCTGCGTCACTGCACTCATTAAGTATCCGCTTGACGCCTGGGAGGTGAAGCAAGGCAGACCTAGCCCGAGAAAGAGTAAACGTGGCACCCACTGCTCCTTTTAAGGACTGGCTGGAGAAGCAGCAGGCCCAAGGGCAGGCGGCAAGCACATCAACACTTTCAAGGCAGAGAGAGGAGGCCCCTCGGGCTGGCCTTAACAAGCTCTCCAGGGCAGCTACTCCTGCAGCTGTCAAAAATAATGGACATGCGGGCTCTTTCCCTCTTACAGGTTCTAGGGACACAGTGTTTTCTCATCCCTAGCACAATGGCTTCATCAAGCAAAGGGTCTAAAAGTCACTTTGATAACCAGCTGCTAGAACAGGAAGATCGTAACCATTAAGTAGAGGCTAGGCCAGTGGGTCTCTGACTTCACGGTGTGTTGGAATCACTTGAAAATCTGCCCTTTCCTTCCTGAGTTGATCTGTGTCTGCCACATTCGAAGGTGCTGCTGTTGGTCTGAGCCTTGCACATTTCTTCCCATACATCACTCTTCCCCTCAAGGGACAGACCTTCTCTTGAAAATAGGCTACTTCATGTGTACGCACCGCACTTCTAGTTCCAAAGTCTTACAGCCCTTCACATCTGTAACCTCCATTTTTTTTTTTCTGGCAGTAAAGGAGGTCGAGACCTTCATCAGTGCCATTGCTGAGTTCCTAAGTTTCCTAACTTTCAGTTCGAGGGTCCCTTCTGAGAACACACTGCCTCCACATTATGTCCTAGTGATGTGGGGAGCTGCCTGTGGCTCGGAGACAGCTGCTGTGACCCTGTCCAGGCTACCGGCAGGGAACTGAGGGGACAGGTGGCCTCCAAGACACAGTTAAAAGGAAATCCTGCTGATTGACACATTTTTATACACAAATTTGTTTTGAGATTTCTGAGGTTCATTTGGCACTCAGTAAATAGCTCCTAAATTATTTACTAAAGATATCAATTGGAATGTTACTGTTATTTGACTGGTAAGCTGGTGCAAAAACATCTCTGAAATTAAGACAATGGGACAGTTTAGCAAGACAGCAGGACTACAAAGGTGAGGACTGTGTGATAATTTTCTGGTCCATTCTTAGTAAGTAGCTTAACCAATATTTCCAGAACCAAAAAAGCCCCGGGAAAACTGGCTTGCTCCTGGCTGACCAGGGGACTCCATCATGCAAATCGATCCACAAAGGAACATCCCAGAGACAGGTTTGCTTTTGCATGAGGGTGGAGAGCCCAACAGAGGCTGGGTGTATGGCAAAGACTTTGTTTTTAGCTACTGGAAAGAATAAAAAACATAACACAGACTTTCTGGCAGCAGCAAACCACAGGCTATAACTGCAAGTGAAACAGATGTGACCAAAACACTGTCAACAGAGCAGCTATTTTTGTAGCTAAATATTAGGGCTGGGGCAGAGGAGACAATGAATGGGTCACATGGCTAATACCTCATCTGCCAATCACCACAGGGTTACTGCCATGGTCTTCTGGTACCTGGGAAGAATAAGAAGGCCAAGCCCAGGCCCCTCAAATAAAAATAAACTGAGTCCACCGTGGTCAGTGAGACATGATGACAGGCTGTGGATGCAGGCGCCCAAGTAGACTATGGCAGGGACACTGTGGTGACAGTAAGACCAAGTCCCTCTAGCACGGTGATCGTGCAGGTACATCCACTGCTCCGTGCCAGGCACTGGGTTAACAGTGGTTGTGAGAAATGAGCAAAGCTGCTGTAGTCCTTTCTTGCGCAGAGGGAGGCCAATTAAACAGAAGGACAGCTGTGGCCCTTTTGTTACTGAATTGCAATTCCAGAAATGCCTGCATTTTCTGCAGACAGGAAAGGGAGGACAATAATTACCCTTTTAAAGAGCTTTGGTAGCCCTAAAACCTGGAACCTGACCTTTCCGGTCTCCTTAAAGCGGCATGCAAAAACAAGTAGATGCTCCACGGTAAGCGTTTCAAAACAGGATATAAATACTTGACTAAAGAACACACTAGCTTACAATTCCCCAGTGAAAACTGAACAAACAAGGTAGACAGAGAAGCTCCCCAAACCATGATCTCATACCATGTGCAAACCTACAGCTTTTAACGAAGTATTTCTTCTGCTTAAAGCCTCAGAGAAACTTTGCACCTGAACATCGAAAAAGAAGATAACTCTTTTACACAAGGGTTCCCTGATCTCATACCTTCTAAAAACTCCATTTTGCAAAAAATATTCTCTTTCCCCTCAAATTCAGGCTGTCAAGGAATAAAAGCACGCGGTAACCTCCAATACAAGCAAACGCCTAGAAATTGCTCTGGTAGTCATTGTACAAAGGAACAGAGAGGAAGCAACCAAGCCCCTCAGCACAGAGCTTTTTAGCTTAAAACCTGATGGGCAATTTAGCAGTTCCTTTCTGACGTTTGCCAAGAAAACTCCTCTGACCACCATTCCCAGCCATTCAGGTCCTGTTGTGATCCGTCAGCAGGCCCTTGCTGTACCTCCTGCTGTCCCTGGCCAACGTGGGGAGCTGCATGCGGCTACAGAAGCTGCACGTCTCCATCTGCAGCAAGGAGGGGCTGACTCAAAGAGCTTGGAAAGTCTCACTCCTTCTGCTCTGCCTTACCAAGCCCTCTCACAGAAAGCCTTTGTGTAGGCTGGAGAGGGAAATAAAGGAAGGGCGGGACTTTTTCATGCCTCCCTGCAGACTACAAGGTGATGTAAAAGCACAGTGGCCACCCCCCAACCACTTTGGTAAAGTGCAGTCCACAGGGGGCCCCACCAACACTGGTTTCTCACTCCAGATTTGTACAGAGCACCATTGTGTAATAATGAGCTGAGCTCAGTTGCTTACCCTGTATTTTGCAGCATAACTAATCTCCTATATTTGTGCTTTTCACCAAGTCTTTATTGTTTGTCTTAAGGGGAGAAAAAGAACCCCTCACCTTTGAAGCAACCTACACCTCTGGGTGGCTTGACTGACAGTAGACAGATCAGGCAGAATGCTGCACATGCTTGTCTCCCCCAGTGTTGGTACTTCCTAAGTAAGTTATCTAGAGGTCAGCAGTTTAGAGGTGAGAAGGGGGTGTCACCCGGGCAACTTACCCACACCTTAGGTGCTAAACGTTTGTGATAAACTTAACACTCACGCTTACTGGTCTTTAACTAAGCATCTACTTAAGAGTAGGGTTTTTTTTTCAGCTTTTTTACATTGACAAAAGCTGGCTGAGCTAGTTCTCACTGTTCTTAACCCCATGATGGCTGACTGAGGAAGATGGATCCTTTCACCCTTCATAATCTCAAGTGACCCGGCACCAAGAGCAGCGAGGAGACTGCTTTGTCCTAAACCTATTCACCGCCACCCACCCACTTTCGACCTTCACTCCTTTCTCCATGAAGTCAGTAAGAGAAACAACCGAGTTACACAGGCTTAGAGTTCTTATAATGTATTTCTTGTTCACCTGAAAAATAAAACTTTTAAAAAATATACAGGACTTTTAAAGTACAGGTATATCTTGAATGGCTGGATTATAAATAATGTCTCTGGTCGTGTTCACAGCTGGGGCTGGAGAGAATGTCTCAATTCCAGTGAAGGCTTCAGAAAGTGAGGAGGCCGGCTGGACCGAGAGTGGTCTCGCTGGACTCTGATTCATCCCAAAGTGGATTTCAACAGTCCAGAAAGCTGAGTCAGGAAGGGAACAAGGGACTGGACTCCCAGATATTCTCCTGTGAGTCCACAGGATTCTTGGAATAAGAGATCAATTTACAAATTATTAAAATATAGGACTAAAAATTCACACGGTAAATATAAATTACAGGCTATTATTGAAGTTATAAAGTGGCATTTTATGTTTCTTCCCCCAGTCTCTCACCAAAAATTTAAAAAGTCCCCGTGGGCCTCCCAATGACTGAAGTCCCAAGAAGCTTTGGAAGAAATCTCCTCCAAACCCAGACACCTTGGAGAGTCACCAGCCCGCCTTGAGGCTGACGGTTTAGTTGCTATTTTTCTTGTCCATTACAGGACATGGCTTAAAGCAAGACTGTTCTCCTGTAAACTTGAATCAGAGCTAACTACAAGGTAGGTAAGAAAACTGGATAGACAAACTGTTTCGGGACATAGTGGGCAAGTTTCTCTCTCTCTTTTTTTTAAGTGCCTCGTTCCCCCAGAAGAAAACACTAAGAGGCTTGATATCCATCTCTACCCACACTAAAAAGCAAGTGGCAGAAGAAAATGGAATCCCAACCAAAGAAGTATAATTCTTGCTGCCCCAGAGCTAAATACGCATCATTTCTCATGATATTTGTCAACACCTTTAGAAAGTCTCTGGCTGCATTTAAATGGGAGCATAACCGAGATAGACCAGCCCAGTCCATCTTCCCAACGCTGGTCTCTTGACTGGCTGTCAAAACACAATCCTGAGCTTGAAGCCCTCCCTCTAGCCTTTCTGATTCTGTAGTGCAACTCAAAACCAGAGGACATGATCAAAGCTCTGGTTTCACAGTAATTTTTGTCCCAGTGGCAAGCTGCTGTGTTGTTGCTGGCTCAGGGAAGAGAAAACACAAATATGAACAGGACAAGACCTAGAAGAGCAGTAAGATAAGAGCTGGAACCAGCATCCAGAAGAAGAAAAAAAAGTCAGAAATTACTTGCCAACCACGCTCCTTTAAAAAGCTTGCTCTTCCTGAAGGAATTCTATGAAGGGAAGACCAAGGATCAAACACAGCAGCATCACCGTCTCCCACCGCCCCTGGCCAGAATCCAGATCTTTAGGACGGCAACAGGAAGCCACTTTGGTGGGAGCACTAAGATGGGAACAAGAGGGGATCGGCACATTCCCCACCCTTCCCACGTTGCTTTCACTTCTAAGGTTTTCCCCTGTCATGCCAGCAGTCTAAGAACGATTATTCTCTTGTGCAAGAACGACATAAACTTATCTTTCTGAAATAGAAGAAGTACAGGGGAAAGAGTGGGTGATAGGAAAACAAAAGCGTGTTGGTGTCCTTCCGGCGTAGTTTGGGGGCCAGCAAATAACCCTTGCTGAACCCCACCCGGTCAGTAGCTAGCCAGGGTGTGGGAGGATACACAGGGTTCTATGTGATTATAGCGTCTAGTGCATATGTCAACAACTATATACAGGGATCTATAAATTAAATGCATGTCTGGCCACTGCAACTAGGTTGCCGTACCTGAGCTCCACTACTTTTGGTGCTCTCTTCTTTTCGAGAGCTTCAGCTTATTTAAAAAAGAGCCCCTACGACTCCCTCTTTCCCCTGAGTCTTGGGTGGGGAGAAAGCCCAAGTCACCCCCTTCTGCATACACAACACACCAGAGCTAGCGGCGCAGCAGGGTTCGGCGTTACAGTCTCCCCCACCCTCCTCCCATCCCCCCGGAGCCCAGGGCCCTGGCGCAGCACGGTGCTGGTTGGATCAAACCCCGAGTGCCCGCAGAACCGTGGTCCCTTGAAGACCCGGAGGCTCGCTCCCGGCTCCCGGCTCCCGCTCCCGGCTCCCGGCTCCCGGCTCGAGCCTGGCTGGCGATCGATCGCAGGGCTGTAGGGGGGCGTTCGCTCGCGTCGGGGTCACTCCGCGGGCTCCCGGGCCCGTCCTGCTGCAAAGTCCCAGCCTCTGGGTTTTGGGGAGGATGGTGTCCGCCCCCGGCGGGCAGAGGTTCAACGACTCCGGGGCGCGGAGGCCGCTTCCTCTTCGTCCTCGTCCGGCCCCCGAGGTCGCTCGAGCGGCTCGGTCGGGGGGCTGTCGGCCGGGGGCTCGGGGGGCGCGGGCTGCGCCGCCTGCAGCGGGGGCGCGGCGCGCGGCGCCTCGCGGGGCGACGACCTGGTGGCGTTGGGCCCCGCCGCCGCCCCCGAAGTCCCGGACGGGCCGGTGGCGTTGGAGCCGCCGGGAGGCGGGCCGGCGGCTCCCCCCGAGGTCCCGGCGCCCACCGGCTGCCAGATGAGGCTGTAGTAGACGGCGAGCACGATGGCGGCCAGCGACACGGACAGCACGTAGGCGAACACCGTGGCGAGCCGGACCCACTTCTTGTTGGTCTTGGCCGCCATCTTCGCCTTCTTGTCCCCGGTGTAGGTGGCCGGCTTGCCCCGCTCGGCCGGGGCCGCGTCGCGCTCCTTCATGGGGGGGCCCCGGCCTTTGCCCCGGTGCTCCACGGCCCCGGCTGCAGGGGGCCTGGCGGCCAGCGGGGACTGGGCAGGGCGGCCCGGCGCCCTCGGCTCCCGGCGGCTCCGCGCTCCGCCGCCGCTCCTCGCTCACGCCGCCCGTCCGCGGCCGCCGCCGCCGCCGCCGCCGCCGCCGGGGCCTGGGCCAGTCACCGCCGCCAGCGCCGCCGCCGCCGCCGGCCCGTCAGCTGCTTCCCGGCCGCCGCCGCAGCCGCCACTGCCGCCCGGCTGCGCGTCCCCATCCGCCGCCGCCGCCCCGCGCCCGCCGCCGCCGCCGCCGCCGCCGCCGCCTGCCCGGCCGCCCGGTCTCCAGTGGCCGCGCGGACAGCGCGCTCCGCTCCAGCCGGGCTCCCCCGCCTCGCGCGCCGGCAACACGGGCGGGGGCAGAGCGCTGCTGGGGGGGCTGCCTCTTAAAAGGGCGACGCCGCGGTCCGGAAGTGCCGCGCGAGGAGGCGGGCGGCGGTCGGGCCCCGCGAGCCCCGCGGGTACGCCCAGTTAAGGGAGAGTTAAGGGCGGCCGCTTCTTAAAGGGGCAACGTCGCCGCGGCCCCGCGCGCACCGGTGCGGCGGGACCGCGGCCCCGCGCGCTTCTTTAAAAGGGGAACGCCGCTTTGCCCCGAGGCTTGGGCGGAACTGAGACAGGGGGACCCAGAGGGGGCTGTCCGAACGTGCGGCTGTCATCAACTCTGGTATCTCCCGGGTTCGCCCCAGGTTCGGCGGCGACGGGTGGGTTGGCCGCCCGCACCTCGGACCCCGGGCTGACCACGCTCACGCTCTCCGTGGGTGTCCCCGTTACACGTAGTTCTCAAGAAAGTCTTCGAGACACCTCTCCATCCAGAGAGATGGGCTCACATCTGGGTTGGGCGGCAAGGAACCTGGAATACTCGCTGAAGCCTCAGCCTGTCGGGCTCATTTACCGCTTGCCAGGATGGATTTTGGGGTTCTACCTGAATCTTCCCAAATTTCCTGCTCGTTGGGCCCCGGAGCCTGGCTGATCAAGCCAGGGACAGAGCTACGGGCTGAACTTGTTCTCCAGACTTGCCTGTCACCTTAATCCCAAAGCTCACCCCAAGTCCCAAGTGCAGTCCCAGATTTGGCCTCGACTTGTACCCAAGGGGCTGCACTGAACTGGCGGACTGGGGCTCCCCAGTTTTCCCTTTGTCATTTTCTACAGCCTTAAGGTTTAGGCAGTTGTCTTTTCCCCTGTGCGGTTTATCCTCCCTGGCTTTTGGATTTTTGTGCTTGCTCTTTGGGCCCTTTGGGTGCTGATAACCCTTCGTCACGCTAGACTCTCAGTAACTTTCACCCTCCTCTCTTTTTGCTTCTCTCCTTCGCATTCCTTCCCTCTAAGACTTTCCATGATTTCTGGTTCCCCCCTCCTTGAGTCTCACTTCCTGTGTTCCCAGAACTGTCTGTGTGGAGACGCTGGATATCTGAATGGGGGTGTGTGTACTAAGAAGAGGCTGAACTAGATGGGTGCGGCGCACTTTCTCTCTGTGGTCTCTGCATAAGCCTCACTTGGCTTCTGACCCTGTGGGGAAGGTCTTCCTCTGCATTTCCTTTGCCCAAGCCCTTCCCAAATTCTCATGGAAGTTGCTACCAGAACTTGGGTGTACTGATGAACCACAGCCTTCTTTCTGATGCAGCCCCTCAGTCAGTTTTGATGGATGCTTGGGTGGGGCTCTGCCACTGGAGTTGACTAGGCTAGGGCTATTTCAAGGAAAACTTGCCTTTTTACTTTCTCAGAAATTCCAAGGACATTGGGAGTTTGGAGTTCTTACTGGATTCTGTGGATTAACTGTTAGAGCAGGGGTGGGCGCAACCTGCGGCTAGAGCTGGTCTGGAAGGCAGCCTGTAGGGCTGACATCCTTGAACTGCCACTGAAAACCGTCTTTTCTTTTCCTCTCTGTTCCCTGGTCTTCCTGGCAGGACTAATCATGCAACAATCCCAAGGTGAATTATTCTTAAGAATTCCACATAAGACCAATACAGAACTTCTTTTGGTTCCACCCACGAACACACTCCATATTTCTGTTGCAAACCAAAGTTTTTCCTTGCTTGTTCCCAGAAGAACAGGAAAATAGCATGTCACTCTTGTGCGCTAAGGAATCATGCACTTGAAGTCCTTATTCAATTCCTCTCACCCTATTCATCTCCAAACGAAACAGTGCCAGATTCTTTAACCTGTCATCAATAAACCCTATTTATTATCTGAATTTACATAGTGTCTTTTACCTCTGGAACTCAAAATGCTTTCAGATATAATTGAGCCTGATCTCCCTGGTGCCTGAGCTATTAAGAAACCATTAGTGTATTCCTGTTGCAGGCAACTAAATGGCCCCCTAGTGGCCTGAAAGTGAATGTGTTCCTCTAAGTGCCTCTCCCCCACCAAGGGAAGGCAGGAACCCAAGAATTAAGGCAGCTTGGGGACACAATGGGCCCCAAAGGCTATCTTTGGTGAATGCCTCCACCGACCCTAGAGCCTCCTTTTCGACATCCCTGTGGAGCACTTGGCAGCGTCGGCTAAAGGACCATCTCTTCTGGCATGCTTCATTGTCTGCTCCCAGAGGGAGCCCTGTCCAGTCTCTGGAAAGTTCTAAGCAATTATAATAGCAGCAAGAACAATGACCTTAGACCTCAGTATGTCGATATATAGTTCTTTATCTTGTCGTCTCACTTACCAGATAGCTACTATTTGCCTTCATTTTGTAGAAGAAAATCCTTTAAGAAAGTTAAGGGACTTACCTGAAGTCATGTGAATGGAATTCAAACCCACACCTTTCTGATGTCAGGACCCAGCTAGGCGCTTGAGTCCCGTTCTGCCTTGCCTCATGACACAGCTGAATCTAGTGGATGTTGTGGGGTCCTACCCAGGTCGTTCAGAGATGCCCATCCCTCCAGCCATCTGGAGTACTGATTGCAGATGACTCCCAGCCGCCACTGTCCCTGAAGATTGTCCTCACCACCTACCTTAGTTACTATTCTCATTGGTGTGGTAAAAATAACCTGACCTAAGAGAGAAAGGGTTTATCTTGGCTCGCAGTTCCAGAATACGGTCTACCTCGGTGGGGGAAGTCCTGGCAAGTACGAGCTTCAGGCAGCTGGTCATAATGCATCTGCAGCCAGGAGGCAGAGAACGATGAATGCTGGTGCCCAGCTAGCCTCCTGCTGTGTGTGTGTGTGTGTGTGTGTGTGTGTGTGTGTGTGTGTGTGCGCGCGCACGCGCACATGTATATGGAGAGCCAAAGTTGACATCTAGTGTCTTTCTTGGTCGCTCTCCACTTTATCGAGTTCACCAATTCTGACTAGTCTAGCTACCCAGTTTGCCCTGGGGAACCTCTTGCCTCTTCCTGCTAAGTGCTAGGATGGCCTCTATGCCTACCAACCTTTACGTGGCTTCTGGGGCCTTGAACTCCAGTCCTCATCCTTGAGAAGAAGCACTCTGCCTTGAAAGCAGAAGGTCCTGAGTTCAGATCCCAGGGCCAGGCGGAAAACAGCAATGACCTGCACTTCTAGCCCTGGTGGGCAGAGCCTGGGAAATCCCAGAGTAAAGCAAAAAGAAGGAAGAAGCAATCCAAGATGATTCCTAAGTTACTCTTGGTCCTCAATAGTGACACACACTGCGCACACACACACACACACACACACACACACACACACGCACGCAAAATAAATGAAGTTTTTTGTTTCGTTTTGGTTTTGGTTTTGGTTTAAAGCACCTTATCCAGCTATCTTCCCAATCCCTTCTTTTTAATGCATCTATGGTGCTGCCTTCTTTTAGGATGGGTCTTCCTACCTCAATTGAGCTAGTCAAAATAACCCCTCACGGGCATGCCCACTGGCTAACCTAATCTAAATAGCCCCTCGCAGTTGAGCTTGGAATCTTGCCTTCCAGGTGATTCCAGATCCTGTCAAGTTGGCAACACTAACTGTCATAGGCACCAAAAGAAGTCTGCCTCTCTCTCCCCATCCAGGAGACCAACGACAAAGGAGGAGTCTAGCCTAGCCAGAGATGTGCACAGTCCTTCTGGGAAGGATGACGGGGATACGGGCCCTGAAGAAATTGCAGCCATGTGTTGTCAGAGCCAGAAGCAGACATATGGGTTAGTGGGAGGCAGGAGGGCTGAAGTTGAAATTGAGTTAAGGAGTCTTCATTGTTGTTGGAGCGCTGGGCCTGTGCTTTGTGGATTTAGCTCCATGCCAGAGATTCTGGAAGACTGAGAAAGGCAATGGCCCACCAAAGTAAAATGTAACAACAAAACCACTCTGGAAGAAGGGTTCAAAGAGCTCAAAGTGGGCATGTTACAGTGGATGTTCTGTGTGTGGCTAGGACCCCATCTAAGTTCTACAAGAATGTCCAGACAATGTCCTGCTATCACAATAAAGAGGAATGATGGATGGGAGGGTAAATGCATCACTCGTCTGCTCAGCTGGAGCCATTCCCTGGAGGCCAGTAATAGGCTTTTCCAGTAGCTGGTTTCTTTAGCAATGAGATTGATAGTTCCATGAAACAATAGAAGCCAGATGCTGATATAACTGCTGTCATAAACCTGAATTTCTAGTGGGAGATCCTAACCGATGGACCTATGGACTGGTTAATAACAGTATCTCTGAGGTAAGCTAGTTGGATAGTCAGTTATGTATATGGCTTAATTTTACCAATGTTTCTCAGACTCTTTGATTTCAGGGATCAGTTTATACTCTTAAGAACTGAAGTCTCTCAGAGTGGAGGACACAGAGGGAAGTTTAACATTCACACTAAAGGATACTTCATGGATTGGAGGGGGAAAGGGGAGCACTGGGAGAAAGGGATGGAGGGGATGAAAGGAAGGGGAAAGGAAGGGAGGGAGCAAAGGGGACCGGGGAGGGGTAGAAGGGGGGAGGGGTAGAAGGAGGAAGGGGACCTCAGTACCTATTAAGTTGTATGAGTGTGAAAAAAATTAATATTAAAAAAAATTGAGGTCTCCAGACCTAGGCTTGGTAGCAAATGCTTATAGTTCCAGCTATTCTAGAGGTCAAGTCCAGGAGTTCAAGACCAACCTGGGCAACTTGAGATCTGGTCCGTGCTAGTTAGACACAAGTGTCAACTTGACAATTGAAGACCAAGCTTTTGGGCACATCTGTGAAGGATTGATAGTTAATATAAGCCCTAAGGAAGCTTGCAGGAGAATCTAATTGATGTGGGAAGACCCAGCTCCTGGTGGGTTGGGAGCTGGTTCAGTAGTTTGTTATACTGTATCATACTTGGACAGATGTTCAGTGAGGTTTGCCCCTCTTTGGGCAACCCCTGTGGATACAGTGTAGCCAATTCCCTCAACTATGCACTGTAACAAAGGATTATGAACTAACTAAACTATGCATTCCAACAAAGAATTATAAACCAGAATAAAACTCCCTTGTTTCTCTAAGATCTCTGGTGGTGAATTTATTGGCAACCTGCAGACAAACTGCAGCACTGTCATAGAGAAACACAAAAAATTGGGGTTGACAGAGTTTTTGTGTGGATTAGATATTTGTAAATAATATCCATTCATTAGAAAATACTATTACATGTGAAGTGATAACATATTTTCTAAAATAAAAAAATATTTTCTAACTCAATAATAAAAAGGGTAGCTTGATTTCACTCTTTTTTACATAGGCTCTCACTAAATTGTCGCAGTTGACCTAGAACTTACAGTCCTCCTGCCTCAGCCTTTAAGTGCTGGGATTACAGGTCCACGGCCACTGTACCTGGCTCAGTTTCACATTTTTATGAATCTCTTGAATGTACCTTTATAGAAGACAGCTGGATTCTTATGTTTGCTATTGATGGCGCATGTTCCTTTGGCTAAAATGTATGAAGGAAAATCTGCCATCATGTAGATACATAGTTGGAAAAGATAAAAATATTTCAATAGCCTTTCAGATAATTGTGGCTATTTTTTTAATGCTATACCAGAGTTCAGCAAATATAAAATGGAAATTGTAATATGGTTCATGAAACTACATTGTTAGTATTATATCCGTGAGGTTTTGTACTTGATGACACTAAAGGCCTTGGTCTGCCTTGTCCTTTGAATGGCAACTTTGTGTGATTTTGCAACATTCTGCTTTAGTTATTTGAAAAATACTGGTTCAATGAATTATACAGATCTTTCAAATATGGATACATTTCATTATGCAATGTAAGAATAACATTTGGTACTATCAGAAAAAAAGAAAACATTTAAGTACTTGGGAATCTGTCAAGAGCTCATAATAGTGCATACAGGTTTTCCTAAATTCTATTTTTTACTTGAAAACTCAAATTTTACCATTGGCAACAAATGCTGTCAGTTGTTTTCTTCAAAGTGATAGGGACACTTGGTTCAAATTTGAAAAAAACATCTGCCAAGTAGTCAAGGCTGCATAACCATAGTTGTATGTCGTTATTCTTTCAAGTGAGAATAATGTTCCATGGAAAAATGGCTAGTTCAGTTTGTAACCCATTTGCACAAGTGATTTTTCTCAAGAGTATCATTTAGACTTCTGTGTGCAGTGGAACACTTTCCATTTAATCACTCAGAATATTAAAAAATATTTAAGGATCATGATTTAATAGAGTTTAACAATGTTTATTGCTTTGTGAAGGTTATTCTTAAGTGAAACTGACTTGCTTCCTCCTCCTCCTCCTCCTTCTCCTCTTTTGTTCCTCTTCCACTTCCTCCTCCTTCCTCTTCTTCTTTAAACTACTAATTCCATTTGGGGCTACCACCTTGTCTTCCTTAGGATGCCAGAAATTTTATGCACTATTGCTTTTGAACCATTGGTTTAAAAGGTAAAATAACATTTTAGTAAAATGAAAGTATTATGTGCAGACTATGAGAGTTGCTGAACTGGGGAGTAAGATGAAATAAGTTTGTCAGCAAAGATACCAAGAGCATATATCAGAGAAAAGACAACCTCTTTAATAAATGGTGCTGGGGCGGCACTCACATATAGATAGAACGAAGCTAGATTCCTGGGCTGGAGAGGTGGCTCAGGGCGGAAGGTCCTGAGTTCGGATCCCAGATCCCACGTATAGACGCTAGGCGGAAGCGGGGGCGGCCTGCGCTTCTGGTCCTGGTAGGGCGGAGCCTGTGAATCCCGGGGCAGAAGGAGGTGGAGGCGCCCATGGTGGTTCCCGAATTCGTCCGTGGTTCTACAGACACACAGACACATATACACACACACGCACACACACACAGACGCGCGCACGCACATATACACACACATGCGCACAGTTGAATAAATAATAATAATAATAATAATAATAATAATAAAAAAGAACGAAGCTAGATTCCTATCTTCTTGTACCAAAATCACCAAATGAAACAAAGAACAATGTAAGATTTGAATGCTTGAAATTGCTAGGGGAAGACATTTCAAGGGACAGGCAAGGACTTTCTCAACAGGACTCCAGTAATAACTAATATTATTCAGGTAATAATAGTAAAAAAATCTATACTATATTGTTACTATAGGTAGTAATAATATTCAGATAAAGTAAAAGATGATAAATGATCATTCTAAGCAGGGCTGAAGCTCAGAGGTAGAGCACTAGCCTTGTATGCGTGACTTCCTAGGTCAAATCCCCAGTATTCCAAAACCAAATTTACAAATGTGATTGCATCAAATTCAAAAGCTTTTTTACAGCAAAGAAAACCAGAGTGAAGAGAAAACTCATAGAATGGGGCAAAAAAGTCTTTGCCAGCTATTCATCTGACAGGGGACTAATATGTTGACTATATAAAGAATTCAAATAACTAAACAGTAAAATAACAAACAATCCAATCAGTAAATGGGCAAATGAGTTGAACAGACAGTCCTCAAAAGAAAAACCAAAGTACAGACAGCCAATAAATATATGAAAATATGTTCAACAAGCTTAGCTAGGGAAATGCAAACCAAACATCGAAGTCCTCTTTATCTCGGTCAGAATAACTGTTATCAAAAAGACAAATAGAAGGTCCAGCCAATGAGGAGCATTAGGAGTCCTTGTACACGGCTGATGGGAATGTATGTTAGTGCAGCCACTATGGAATCAGTACGGAGCTTTCTCAAAAACCATATGACCCAGCTATACACGCATAGGTGTGTGTGTGCTCTCAGGAATCTAGGTCAGCATATAAGTCATGGAATCACTCCAGCGCTCATCAGCAGATGAATGGATAAAGAAAATGTTATGGACATGTGTGCTGTGTTGTGTGAACACACTTTTCCTAGGGAGACGACACTTAACTATCTTTCTACCCCAGACAGGAGTTCCATGACAGACCAAAGTAAGCAATAAGCCAATGCTTTTATTGGACTTTCTTACAGGAGTAGGGGCGAGAGTTACTGCCAGGAGCACAGATGATTCAAAGGCAGCTCACCACAGCACAAATGACTGACAGCTTCCCCATGGCTGTCTAGGAGGATCTCCCTCTCTCTCTCTCTTCCCACCCCTTGACTGCTCTAGGAGCTTCTTCTAACTGAACTTATGACTGCTTGGCAGTCTCCTTTAGGCTGCTTCGCTGTCCAAGGGTGTCCTTCAGACTGGCCTCTAACTGCTGAGCAGCCCCCCTTCTATCTGCTTGGCTGGCAGGAGAGCCTCCTCCCCTCAGCCATTATTTTCAACCTGGAGGAGCCCGACCCTTCCCAAGCTTATCAGCTTCAGGTCCTGAGTCCCAGGAGTTGTTCACCAACTAAGACTGGGGCAAAGTTCAAGAGGAAAATGTGCCACACAATAATATATACACTGGTATCTTATTCGGTCATAAAGAAAAATGAAACTATGTCGTTTGCCAGAAAATGGATAGAAGTTGAGATCGACATATTAAGCAAATAAACTAAACTCAGTGGCAAATGTCACCATTTCCCCCTCATATGAAGATATAGGTAAAAAAATGATATGAGGGCTAGAGAGATGGCTCAGGGGTTAAGACTCTGCCTCACAAGCAGAAAGGTCCTGAGTTCAGATCTCAGGTCCTATGTTAAAAAATTCCAAGGGTATACAGCAGTAGTCTGCATTCAGGGTCCTGGTAGGCAGAGCTTGGGAATTCTAGAGCAAAGCAAAAAGGAGGTAGAAGCAATCCAGGATGATTCCCAAGTCACTCTTAATCCTCCACATACATAGTGCTCTCTCTCTCTCTCTCTCTCTCTCTCTCTCTCTCTCATACACACACACACACACATACACACACATACACAAATAAATGAATGAAAAGTTTTTTAAAATTATATGAAAGTAGAGGAGCGGTATTGAGAGGAGAAAGGGAATTAGCAGGAGTGTGTCTGAAAATGTTACAATGAACACATTTTTGTTCAATCAAGGTATGCCAATAAAAAATAAAGGTGCTGAGGAAATAGCTCGGGGGTTAAAGGCTTTGCCTTGCAAGCAAAAAGACCCGAGTTCCTATTCCCAGATCCCACGTAAAAATCCCAAGTAGAAATGGTGGCAGCCTGAAAATCCCACTCTGGAAGTCAGAGCCTGGGAAAACCCAGAGCAAAACAACAAGGAGGTAGAACAATCTTGGTTGATTCCCTATGGAGAGCCTCCATAGGCATGTACATGTATGTACACACACACACGCACACACACACACACACACACACACACACACACACACACACACACTTAAATTTAATTTAAAAAATAAAAAAGAAATTAAGGATGAAAGACCAGGAGTTTGATGGCAGCTCCTCCAATAAGAATAATACCCCATATATCTCGTCTGGTTTCCAAACCTGGCTCAGTTTTCGGGTTTAGAACCTGACTCAGAGATGAGGTTCCCGGGAGGAAGCCTTCCATAGCACTTTGGCAATTCAGCCAGAATTTCCCCCTCTCCTTCCCTAAAGATACTTTCAGCTGTTTATTTGCATGCTAAATAGACTAGATAAATGCTAGATACAGTGTCCAAGTTAACTTTGATGCCTGACTGGGCACTAACCTTCCAGTACCGTGGTAAAAACATGCACAGGCTCATGAGCTATAGCAAGTGAAGATTAGGAACAAGAAGGGCTGGGGAAGGAGGAGGTGGCTGCATTTGGGCAGAGGGCACAAAACTTGAAGATTTGTATATTGTATGCTGATATCCATTCGAGAACAGCACAGAAGAGATATTCAGTCACCAAGTGGAGAGAATGACTTGGACTTGGTATTAGACAGCCTCTGTCAAAAAACACCTTGTGCTGGTACAATGAATAAAGGGGCCATGGTGGCATAGATGGAGGCTATGTGCATAGCTTTGTAGGTGAGGGGAAGGAGGGGGTGTTGCTAGGTGGGCTAGTATGGGCTCCCATACAGCAAGGCGACTCTATTGACACTGACATGTTCAACCTGCCAGCAACTGATGCCCAGTTTGGCACTTGGTAATATGTTGATTATATTGCACGTATATTCTCCTCGCTCTTAGAAGGTGGTGTTTCAGCTTGATTTGAATTGGCATATATCCTGGATATGAACTTGCTTTTCTTGCTGAAGCATTCACTCTCGGCACTTAGAGAGTGCTCATCTCACATAACAGTGTTTAAACACAAGATCACAGGGTCTTCTGGCCTACTGCATATACTTCGCCGCCCGGAAGCTGCAAGCCACATAAAGCTGATAGAAAGGATGGCACAGCTGAAGTGTACAAAAGCACTCTTCTGAGCAGACAGGCCTCTGGGCTGGGGGAAGGGTATGCACCCTAATTAATAACTATTACATGGTATCCAAGTGCAACATGGAAAAAGTCAAGTTTTAGGAAAGTGGGAGTAGGAAGTGGGAGTAGGAATGACCCCAGAAGAGGAACAGTTTCCCCAAGGACACAGAGCAAGAGCCCCATAAACTCATGCTTACAAACCAATGGGTGTCACTTTGTGGAAGGGGTAATTGACCTCCACTCTCTGTTAGAAATAGAGCTGTCATTACAAAATGCGAGCAAGGAAAGACTTTGTTTGGTGCCCAACGGGTACTACTGTGGTGCTACTTCTGGATGCTCCCTTGGTTGATTTTTGATGGAAAGTGAATATACTTAGAATCATGATCTGAAAAGCCACAAATAAGCCACCTAAACCAGCAGAGGGGCAAGAGGAAGGAAAAGAGACTCTCAAATGGGCAATGGAAGGAGGGAGCAACGAATATCTGTTGTGACAGCAAGACTGGCGGCAGTGGTGGAAGCTCGAGGTCATCTCACTGAGGTCCTGGCAGCATAGATTTACTGTAAGAAGGGGGTATGTCTAAGCCATGCAGAGACACTGTGGTTATAACTTTGATCTCATCTTTAAGAACAAGCTGCTTATCCCCCAAGTTGTCGGAAGTCTTGGCAGCCGAGGGATCATGGGTGAGCTTCTCCCTTGTCAGTTCCTTCAACTGTCAAAGGGAATTGCCTTGCCTGATTTATGGTCCCTCTTTGTTGTTTGCCTGGTCAGTGAAGATTCAGCATCGCAGCCCCCTTGCCTTAACAAGGTCATCCCAACCTCAGGGCTCCCTTTGGAGGTCTTATGACCACATTGCTGATCATTTTCTTCCTCTTGCCCAACCTTGACTCATTCCCTACCTCAGAGGAGTTTTCTCTAAAAGTATGTCCTCCATAAACTTCCTGCAAGTAAATCTTTGTTTTGGAAGTCTCCTGAGAAATCTGGCCACAGAATCACTTCAGATTCTAACTTTTGGAACTCATAGAATAAGTCTCTGGTCCATCTGAAAGTGGAGCCACGGGCCACGTGTTTCTATGCTGTGGTCTCACACTGGTCCAACAGAATGTCGAGGGCTTTGGATATCATAGTGCTCTCCATCACCTTCTCTCCTGCACATGCACTTATTACAACGAATCAACTTAGAAAGACCCAAGTAGTCACGTGTGGTCTGCTGATGCTAGAAGGAGAACAGCTGGAGTCTTTCTTGGCTTTAGTGTCCAATGGGCATTGTTTCCTAGGAGGGGTGAAGACCTGCAGAAGTCCAAAACTCTCAGATTTCCTTTCCTTCACCTCACTCTCATCTCAGATCCTGATGTCGAAGGTGTGGATACAGCGGTGTGGAATATCCAGTGTTAGTGTGGCGGGTGACTCTGATGTGATTTCAGGATGGAGAACCAACAGGAGCAGACTCAGCTTCGATTTGGCAGCTTAAGAGTGTCCGCTTTTATTGGCAGCTCTGTCATTTGACTCAGATGGAGCTGGCTGTCAGCAAAACCCCTCAGTTTTATTCACACATGCTTCTGCTAAGCCGCTACTTCCCTACCAGTCCTTGTACAGTGGGCGCCTTGGAGCCAAGCCCAGATCCCTCAGCTGAGCCCTTTCATGTTACCTTGTGAGTTTCGGGCTGTTTCTTCAGCAGATTAGGATGCTTTGGGGCCCGAGTTGCTCCCAGCATATTTCTGTAACACTGGCTTTCTGCTAATCGTAAGTGAAAGGCTAGGGGTCTCTGTGGCTTTGCTGAAGTCGTGAGAAATAGGTAGAACAGGAGAGGAGCAAAATCAAAAGCAATCAATCTTGACTAAGCATTTGCTTTCTTTTTAAAAATATTTTTATCCATTTATTTGAGATAGATGGAGAGAGAGGGAAAAGAGGGGAGAAGGGGAAAGAGATAGGGAGAGAGGAAGAGAAAAAGAGAAGAGAGAGAGATAGAAAGATAGAGATGCATTCATACATACCATGTTGTACAGGTGAATGACAATTTTTGGAAGTCAGTTTTCTTCTTTCGCCATGTGAACCCATCATCAGACTTATGAGTGCCTTACCCAGCTATGTCACCAGGTCTAAAATCATATTCTACGTGAATGTACTGCCCCCACTCAGAAAAGGATGTCAGCTAGTTCATTTCCATCATATTTACAAAAGTGAACTATTTCACACATGAATAAACAGTGAGAGAAAAGATAAGTGATTGTGTCAAGAAAAAAAAAAAACAAACCATACTGAGTTAAGCGTCATATCTTCCCCGCCATCTGCAGCCGCCTTTCCTAGGTCGACCATTTCTCAGAGGAAAGGTAGGAGGCAAAGTGGCAAGGTTGGTCTATCTGGTTGAAAAGAGATTTTTAGAACCAGAAGGAATCTTGAAATGATTGAGTTCATCAGTGATGCTAAGATTCCACAATAAATTTTTGCTCCACTTGGGACAATGTAGGTTTCCTGGGGATAGAATCAGTGCTCTTTTCCAAGTAAGTCTGAACCAAAATGGTGCTTCAAAGGGAAACATACAGAGAACTGATTTTTTTTTTTAACTTGGAAGTTCCCAGTGGTTCCCGCTATGGTCCTAGAGAAGTTAAGAGGGGAAGATAAGCAGCATTCTCCTTCTGGAGTTTTACAGAGAACTTTGCGGGGAATGGGGGATATCTCACTATGCAGTCAGGCTGGCCTCAAGCTTAGGATTCTTTTGCTTTGGCCTGAATACTGAGATTACAGGTGTGAGCCACCAATCTAGCCACAGAAGATTCTTATTTTTCTTAGTTATTTTTTCATGTGCATGTGGCATACGAGCATGTTCACATATATGTACATGCCTGTGGAAGCTTGAGGTTAATATAAGGAATCTCTCTTGATCCCTCTCCCATATTACTCTTTGAGGTTAGGTCTCTAATCAACTCTGGAGCAATCCAATATGGCTTGTATTCCTAGCCAGCTCTGGAAATCCTGTCCCTGTCTTTGATCTAGAATTACATGGGTTGTTTGGATCCAACCTCCAGTCCTCTGGCTGTGTGGCAAGTGATTTTGCCACTGAGCCATCTCCACAGTCTGGACCCTCGATCTTCCTGATCGCTTCTCTTCTCCTACCTGAGTGATCAGGGTGGTTGTATCTGCTTCACCAGCCTTGTCCCTGTGTCCATTCAGACACTAAGCCCTCGGCGGAGGGCAGCTGACAGAGCCACAGCAGATGTGCATCTGGACAGCGAGACAGACCCCTCATCCTCACCTCATCGGCTGTGGAGGCCGAGCTGGGAAGCTCACAGGAGACTGGTGCATGTTAATACCTGAGCCTTGTTCTCGGGACTTCACAAGCCCAGGAAGCTGGGAGACAGCAGGCTTAGGACCACTGCTTGGAGCATCTCTAACTCAGCCTTCCCAGGAAAGGTGGTATCCAGACCCTCCCTGATCCACACATACTACTAGAGGGAAAAATCCAAAAAGAAAAATCAGCGAAGAAGCTGTTAAAGAACAGCATATACGAAAGTGTTCCTTGGTATCTACAGGGTGTTGTTTCCTGGATCCTCAAAGATACTCAGATCCTTTCTATAAAGTGGTGCAGCATTCGCATACTACTCATTATATCTTCCTTGTAGGCTTGAAACCATCTCGAGATTACTGCAACATCTAATATAATGTAAGTGCCATGCAAGTAATTATGACATTGTATTGTTTAGTAATTACAAGGAAAGCAAGTCTGGTCATGTTCAGTACAGTTGTCATTTCTCCCCACTATTTTTGGGGAGTGGTGATTGATTTAATCCACAGAGACAGAACACACGGGCTTGGAGGCCTGACTCCACTGTGGAAGAAGTGATAAGAAGAAGCCAGCCATGGTGGTATATGCCTGTAATCTCGGCGTTTGGGAGGCTAAGGCAGAGAAGGGATTGCCACATACTCTAGTCAGTCTGGTGTACATAGTGAAGTTATTAGGTCAATCAAGGGCAGCGTAGGGAGACCCTGTCAGAAAGGAAAGAGGGAAAGAAGGAAGGACAAACTGTAATCTCTCCTGTCTGTGTCTGCTAATGAATATATAAATAAATATGTAAAATAATAATTTTAGGAACTGTATTAAGACCCCTTTATTTACTATATATTTAATCCTTTAAGAACCTTTTGAGGCATGGTTATTCCCACTTCAAGAGACATTGTATTTATTTGTGTGTGTGTGTGTGTGTGTGTGTGTGTGTGTGAGAGAGAGAGAGAGAGAGAGAGAAAGAGAGAGAGAGAGAGAACGTGGATATATCTATGCCACGGCACATAGGTAGAGCTCAGAGACCCACTGAAGTCAGTTTTCCTCTTCTACCATGAGGGCTTCTGGGCATTGAACTCGGGTGACTGGGTTTGTGAGCAGGCACCTTACCTGCTGGTTATTTTGCCATCCCTAACTATTCCCACTTTATGGGTATGAAAGATAAGGAGCAGGAAGGTTGAGTGAGTATCACAAGGTAAACCGACTGGGAACAGAGAGTGGTGAGTACAGTTTCCTGTGCCAGGCTGGGAAACAGATGCCAGAGGATGAAAGGACCCAGCCGTCTTCGTTCCAAGCTGGCCTCCCTGGATCCTATTGCACCGTAGCATCTGGTAGGAAAGTGACCTGGCTGGCTGGTGGTGACTACCGCGTCTGGAGGTAAGAGTTGTTTCCACCATAAAGCGTCTTTCAGGAGCAGACTGGAAATCCAAAGCTCCCGATCTCCACGCCACACTGATACGTGAGTGTGGGAACTTGGGACCTATCCCTGGGAGGCAGTCGTTGAGTATAAAAAGCAAATCTTACCACCTACAGCCCACGACTCCACATGTCAGACTCGGGATCACAAATGACATGGATCTACGAGCAACTTCCCGGCGGCGCGTTGTCTTCCCTGGGTCCTCCCTGTTCCCAGGAAGCCTCAGCATCCCAGTGCTCCCAGCAGGGGGCATCCTTGCCCTTCCACGGCCCACCCTTGGGGCTGGATTGGCCCATTTCTTCCTATCCTCTCCAGTCAGCTGGGCCAAGGAGTCCAAGGCCAGTTTCTCAAACAGCATGCCTGTCACTTCCCTGATTTCCACCATAGCACGCTACTGTTATTTAAATAATATTTTATCCTTTGTCGACTCACATTTTTATGCACATAAAGGCTCATTTGTTGTTTTGAGGCAAAGTCTCATTCTATCGTTTGCTTCTGTAGGCTGGCCTTGAACTCAGACCCCAGCAATCCTCCAGCCTCAGCTTCCCAAACAGTGGAGGCAACAGTCATGTGCCACCATGTTGCACGACCTATATGTAATTTTTAAAGGAAAATACCCTCTTTGGTAAAGCGGTTCACCTTGTTCCTGCTTTCATGCATTCTTAGGTTGGTTTTCCCGGGCATCAGGATATGGACCACCAGAGTACGGCCCCCCTCTGAACTTATAGTTGGGGTGTCAGGAACTGTGCAGGGAGTACCATCGCTGGGTAAGGATGTGGAGAATCTGTTCTGTGGGCCCAGGGCCTAAGACCGCAGGGTCAATGGTAGTTCTGAGACCCCTAGGGGGAGCAGAACTCCTTCTTTCCTCTAGAGAAGAGTGGATGATGGCTGCAGTCAAGAGAGGAAGGAGGAACTTGGGTGTGGGGACCAGATGCTCTGAGGTGACAGGTGTAGGGGATTTGGGAAGGGACAGGGATTTCCCTTGCAAAATTCATTCAAAGGAGAGAAGGAACCCGATGCTGGGGAGACGGCCAAATATGCAGGGGCTCCCCTAGGGGCGTTCAGGAGGGCATAAGGCACTTGAAAGAGGGTGAGGAGAGACGCTGAGTGGGGGGAGTCGGAGCCCGTGTCATCCACAGGAGTTCTGGAGCTCTTTCCAGGTGCACATTTGGGTCTCGCCCTGGGATCCGCCCCCTCTGGCCTTAGAATTTCTTTCCTGGTCATTAATTTTTTAAAAAACTTTTTGCTAGTTTCATACATAAATACAATGAATTTATATCATTTACACTTCTTGTTACCCAATCCTAGTCTCTCTCTCTTTTCCACTGTAAACCTTCTTCTTTCCAACCAGTCTCCTCCTTACTTTCATATCTTTTTGCGTGTGTGACCCCATTGAGTTTCATCCGGGCTGCCTGTACTGGCATGTGCCTATGCACTAAGCACTGAGCATAGGGGTGCATCCGTGAGCACATCACCCAAGGAAGAAGCTCCCCTCTCCTGAGCCCTAATTCTGACCTTAATACCCACTGGGAAGTTCATCTTTTTTTTGTTTCTATTTTTTATTTTTTTGTGGTGTGTGTGTATCAGAGGGCACTCTGTGCCCATTGAGGCCCAAGGTGTGACTGAGAATCACTCCTGGATTGCTCTACTTTCTATCTGCAAGGCTCTGAGGTTTCCCAGGCTTTGCCTTCCAGGGCGGGAAGTGCAGGCTGCTGTCATTTCTGCCCAGTGTTTTCATGTGAGTTCTGGGATCTGAGCTCAGATCCTTCTGCTTACAAGGCGTAGGCTTCACCCTTGAGCCATTTCACCAGCCCCAAGTTTTTATAACTTTTTTGAGGCAGGGTCTCTAGTTGTGCAGGCTGGCCTTGAACTCAATATGTAGCCAGGGACTGGAGAGATGACTCAGGGGTTAAGAGTCTGCCTTCCAAGAAGAAGGTCCTGAGTTCAGATCCCAGGTCCCATGTGAAGAAAAAAAAAAATGCCAGGTGCAAACAGTGGCCTGCGCCTCTGGCCCTTGTAGGCAGAGCCTGGGAAATCTCAGAACAAAGCAACAAAGGAGGTGGAAGCAATCCAGGATGATTCCCCAAGTCACCCTTGGTCCTCCACAGGGACACACAGTGTCTTCTGATGCACACATAAAATAATTAAAAAAAAAAAAAAAGAGTTAAGGCCTGGAGATGGCTCAGAGGTTAAGACTCTGCCACAAAAACAGAAGGATCTGAGTTTAGATTCCATCTTAAAAAAAAAAAAAGTAGCCAGAATGATCTTAGATTTCTGATCCTCTTCCTTCCACCTACCAAATGCTGGGGTTGCAGGCATAGGCCACAGCCCCGTGGTTCGCGACTTTTTTATCCTAATACAAACCTGTTTTCACTGTGCGCCTCCACCCTCCTGCACTGGCCCTGACCCCCAGCGGCAGTTCCAAGGCAGGCAGGGGAAGGGCCTCACAACTGTCAGGGGTGGCCGGGAGGCCCTTGGCGGGACCTAGAGCAGAGAGCCCCGGGGCGAGAGGGGAAGGAAACCGCAGCAGAGCTCCCTGCCTCCCTCACTGGGCTGAGAAGTGAGATAAGGGCTTGTTAGGCAAGAGGAAGTGGGCTGGGACCGAAATGAGCTGGGACTGAACCTCTAAGAAAAGGACCCGGTACGGATCTCGATACCCAGGTGGGGCGGAGCAGAAGGCTCCTGGGAGGGACAGTCATCTACCTCCACCCCAAGCCCCTGGGCGCGGGCAGAGCGCTGGGGAAGGCTGGTGGCCGGTCCAGGCTATGTATAGGCTAGTGGTGGTCAGTGAAGGATTCAGGCTCAGAGGCCCCGAGAAGGACCGTGGGTGAAGGGCACGATTACCTCACCTGACCCTCATTTTCCTGGGGAGGAAGCATTGAGAAAGAGGAGCCAGGCGTTCTGGTGACTTTGCTTATTCAAAGCACTCAATCCCAGCTGCGCTCTGGCCCCATCCCTCACTCCCGCCCCCAGAGTGGTCCCACCTTCTGGGAACAGCACCCCTTGTTCTGTGGGGGTCCCTTTTCCAGAGTGTCTTTGTGTCCTTCCCCCTCCTTCGCGCCTGGCCAATGGCATGCCCTACGGCCTGGTGTCGGCATCGCTGTGCTCCAGCCTCTAGGCCAAATGTGATCGATGGGTGACTCTCCCTGCTGCTCCGAGAGGCTCTGGCCCCCAAGGCTTCCAGAAGGATGACCTGCCCCTCAGTGCACAGCAGCCCAGAGAAGGAAGCCCCGAGCAGGAAGTGCTGAGGCACTCGATAAGGGCGGGGCCCGAGGGAGGGGAGCCCAGTCCCTGCGCAACAGATTGCAGCCCCCCACTTCAGGCAAGGTAGGAGGAGGCTGATTTACAAGGCAGATCGATGGGCCCCTGCCCGGAGCTCTGAACCTGCACCCAGTCACTGCCACCCCATGGGCTATAAGAGCAGCCAGACTTCCGGACTTGTGCTCCGACGGTGCCATGTGAGCCCAGCCTAGCTTCCTCTCCTGTCGGCCCTCCTTCCTTCCCTCCTTCTGCCTGCTGGACTCTGCCCAACCTGTCCAAAGAGGGACACTTGGCACCATGTCTCTGCTCAACCCTGTCCTGCTGCCTCCCAAGGTGAAGGCTTATCTGAGCCAAGGGGAACGCTTCATCAAATGGGATGATGTGAGTATAGGGCAGGGCCTGGGAGGGGGGCTGCTAGGGTCCTTTACAGGATGGAGAGCTGGTTTATGTCTTCCAAAATCTAGGCGCCTGTGTGGCTTGGCACAGCAGCCTGTATAAACAAGCTTGCAGTGAACCTGGGCATTGCTGGCTGCCGGGGCTCAACTGCTGGGGCTCAGCTACTGTGCTTAGAGATGAGGAGATGAGCTGCCTTTGTTTAACCTAAGTCTGTTCAATCCAAGTCTCCCAAGAAGATAAAGCGTTATTGAGCTTGGCTTCAGTGCTGGTGGGGACAAGCATACTCCAGACTTGAGACAGGGCAAGAAAAGGAGGTAAGCCAGGCTCCCTTCCTTGGGGCAGTTACCCCACTTCTGGCTCTGGCAGGGGGCCCGGATATACCACCATCACCCCAATCCACAGGGCACATTTGATCTCTTTCAGGGAAGAACTGTTCTTCCCTAAGGTGCCATGGCGGCAGTCACAAAAGGGTCCAGGACCTAAATGGAAATTGGTAGCCTCAGTTCCTGGGACTTGGGAGGGAACCAGACAATTTCTGCTCCCCCTGGCTGGCTCAGCTTGTTCCCTGTCTACACTGCCTGCCAACCTGCCTGCAGGAGAGAAAGACTGGGCTTCACTTGCTGGCTCTTACTAAGCAAGGGCCTGCTTCCCCGTTATCTGGTCCTCCTGGGCCCCCCAAACACTGGTCAGGTTTCTCTTGGGTCAAGAAGAACAATGTGGGTACTCTCCTTCTGGGGACTGGCTTCCAAGGTTAGAGGGCCAGATTAGCCTCCAGAAGGTTTGCAATTTCCAACAACACATGGCATTTCTGCTTAAGGGTCACTTATGATTATTTCTTCAACCCCCCTCCCCCACTGACATGGCTAGTTTATCATGGGATGAGTGTCTAAACCCTTCAAGGCTATGCTAAACTAAGATATCTGGTTGTCATGGCTGGGGGGGGGGTGGAACCCCATGGCGAGATGCTTTCTGTTTACCCGGAGTGCCATACTGGTTTGGTGTGGTGATAGCGTGTTGGTGACATGGAGCTGGCATGTCTAGGAGTCTGTGGAATGTAGGAAGTGACTCACAGTGAAAAGCGAAGTGGTCTCTCTCACTTCCTCTGGACAATGTGTAATAACCTGAGTGGGCAGAGGTTCACTATGGGAATGGCATGTGATGTGGCTCTCTCTCCAATGCGTGTCTTTGGTTGACCCAACCAGAGGGCACGATCCCTAGATCCTGATGTGCATGAGCAGAAATGTCCCAAGCCCGGTCACAGGACGCATGCCCCTGTGAATCAGGCTCTGTCGCGAGGTTGCTTTGACCTTAGTTAGTAGATGACAGGTCTATGTGTACATATCAGGTAAGCATAGAACATGGGATGAAACCAAACTCCAAGTCTCTTTAATCTCCCACAGCCTCTTCATAACGTATTCAGAGGGAGGAGCTCTGCTCCTGGCTGTGGGAGGAAACCCAGTGAGATACCAGACATGACCTTCACCCTGGGTAGCAGTCCAGTCGTCACCGCAATACCCAGTTCTATTTCAGAAACAAATTAGAATCAAAACTCCAACCATGCTTCACCCATGCATTTTTTGCCCTCCTCCTTCCAGGACTGATTCGGGAGGTGCTGTGGATCCTCTTGAAAGGGTCGATGGTGAGATTCTCTGCTCCTCCTCCTCCTGGCCTTTTTCAGACTGGGACACCGGTTAGGAGGGAGGAGATGTGGAATCAGGGACCGTTCTTTCTTGTATAGGAGCTGTTGACAGCTGGCTTGTGTTTCTGAGCCCAGCAGAAGTTTAAAGTTCTTTCTTCTGTGAACACTGAAAAACATTTAACAGAGAGGGAGAGAGAGAGGAAGAGAGAGAGAGAAGAAAAGAGAGAGAAAAGACAAGAGAGAAAGAGAGAGAAAGAAAGAACAGATACATGTGTTATTGAGCCCTCGTGTGGAGGTCAGAGAACCACTTTCAGAAGTCAGTTCTCTCTTTCATAATGTGAATACTAGAGATTAAGCTCCAATCCTCGGATTTACCATAGGCACCTTAGCCCACCAAGCCATCTTGCTGACCCTCCTATGCACATTTCTGATGATTCTTGGGAGGGTCAAGAAGAACCCTCTCCCTGATTGGAGGTTCTATTGCTTGAGATCCCAGCATCTCTGTAGAATTCTCTCAAGATCACTTTTGTTATCACTTTCATCTTCTTACAACGCTGGGCCCTTGGTCCTTCTCTGTCTGTCCTGAGTCCATTCTGGACCCCGACAAATAGTCAATGCATTTGCTGCCCCAACAAGCTCTGGAAGTGCCGGCTTATCCCCTACACCAGCATCTGTGTGCTCAGATCACAGAGTCAGTCCATCTGGTACCTGCTGGGTTTTCCAGGCAGGAGACTGCTTTCCAATCTGCTAGGCTTCACACCCGACAGGCTTGAGGTCAGGGATCAGGCACCCTGGCACTCCCACGGGGAGGAAAGAGACTGGAGTTCATTACATAGCTTTCTCCAACATTGACTTCCTCCCAGAATCTTCTTCCTGCATACCCTCATCGCCTCTAATCTGGCAACCGGCTTCTGTCTCAGCTGTTGGGTAGATTCTGTGTTTGGCATGGTGCGCCATGCAGCAGTATTCGCACACTGTTGGAAGCCTCAGCTGTGATATCGTGTCTTATGTACGCAAAGGCAATAGCTCAGTGAGTAGACTGCCAGCCATGCATTGCAGAGGGCCTGAATTTGAACCCCAACACTGCATAAAAAGATGGTCACTGGCACACAGGCCTGAAATCCCAGCATTCCAGATGTGAACAGGAGGATGAAGTTATAGGTCAACGTCTACCTTAATCAGCTCCTGACCCACTTGGACCACAGGAGACCCTGCCTCAAATCAACAACAGGAAAGGTTACATCTTTTCCCTACAACAAAAAGGAGCTTGCATCGTGTGAGTGCAATAAGAACTTAGAAGGCAGCTTTATTCATTCATTGCATTCAGCAAACTCCAAGGTTCAGCCTTACGCACTGAGCTCAAGGTCTGTCCTTGAGGGGTAACTGCCCTGGGGCCCGTGAGCTCCCCACATTCCTGGAAGTGTTTCCTCATGTTTCCACGACTCTGAACCAGCTCTCCTCCCACACTCCAATTGTTAGCAGCTTGTTTTAGAAAAGTCTTTCCAGAGGTGAGGTATGGGCTTGAAGGCATTTCCAAGTCAAGGAGGATTGGGTGCTTCGCTTTGGGCGTGGGAAGGTACTTGGTGTCTGGGTGGGATAGATGTTGGACGGGTGGGGTAGGCTGTACTAGAGGCTGGCAGGGCGTGACACAGCTGGGCTGCTGCTGGACTGTGCGGAGCCCCGGCTGTTCCAACAACAGTTTGAGTCCTCATCGTATTGAGTTCTTTTGAGTGGTAACAAGAAGTTTTAGAGAGAGATTCTGTCCCTTTAGGTGAATCGTGACTCTTGAAAATGGGAAAGGGCTGGGTCAAGAGGGAGAAACATTCTTGGACTTAGAGGGGGGGAAACTTTCTATCTCCTATCAGTGTCCTCTCCCAACCTCAGTCTCTCCTGCTGTCAGCTCTAGAGAGCAAAGGGAAGCACCTCCAGATTGCTTCCCCCCTTACTTAATTTAATGTAGTCCTTGATAACTTCAAGGACATAATATATTAACCATTACATATTATATTAACATATGTTAATATATTAACATAATATATACCAATCACTCTCCCCTCACCCTTTCCCCGCCACCCCTGTTTATCTGCCCCCTTCCCTATAAAACTCTTTCTCACATTCCTGTCTTGATTTGGTTGGTCTCCCTTGCCTTGTTTTACGATGTACTGAGCTCAACCAGGGCCCTCTTGGCCACCGTGGTCTGGAGCTATCTGCTGGGACCTGGTGGGCTCAGGGAACAATGCAGAAGGGGGATTGCATAGCAGGAAGCACATAAGAGCTGGAAGCTAGAGAGACTGTTGTGAAATGCCATCCTGTGGGCATGACACAGCCAGCGTAGCCTTGCATTCCCATCAGCCTTGGCACCTGCATAGAGCCTGCTGAAGACTGGTCCAGCCAACAGTCAGTCACAGATAGGGGAGTCACGCAAAAGGTTCTGGTCCTTAACTGCTGAACTAGTACGTCCTGAGGTCTCAGAGACAACAGTCCACCCCTTCTCTCTGCAGGAAACTGCAATCGCCTCTCCAGTCATTCTCCGCGTGGATCCCAAGGGCTATTACTTGTACTGGACATATCAGAGTAAGGTGAGGCAGTTCCTACCCACCTGGTCCCTGAATTCCCGCTGATCCAGTGAACTCTGCCAGCTCCGTTGTAGTACAGGGTGGAGGCATGGATGCTGGCACAGCGAACAGCGAGCAGGGGAAAGAATGGCCTGGAAGGGACAGCTATTGTGGCTTTCCTGTGGATGGGAGAGAGAAGATACAGTCTCTCTAGTCTACGGCTGTCTGAGACCCATGTAACCACAAGAGAAAGGGAAAGGAAAAGGACGATGATCTACTCAAGACCTTGGGTCATGTGGAAGCTCAGAGCTCAGAGAAAGGTCTTGGTGGCCAGAAGAGGGCCCGGGGATTTCAGGATGGGAGAGAGACCGCAGGCTGTAGCTTCTAAGCCAGAGAAGGGAGAGGCTGAGAGGAAGGGAAGAGGACCCCTAGGGGTCCGTGGTCTCAGACAGTGGACAGTTGCTGCATCTAGAGGAGGGCTGTAGAATAGCCCTGCTCCCTACTCTCCCTCCCTGACCGGATCCCACACCCTTCTTTGCTCCCGCTGGGACCCTCCTCCAGGAGATGGAGTTTTTGGACATCACCAGTATCCGAGATACCCGGTTTGGGAAATTTGCCAAGATGCCCAAGGTATGTGGGCTGAGAGTCAGACTGCACGCAACGCGCCCTACTGATTCTGCTAGTTTTGTAGGCCACGGGGAGGCGTGAGCGCTGCAGGGGTGGGGGGTGCTTTATGGATGCTTTATGGTAGCAGTTTCCGAGCTGCTGGGGCAGCAGGGCACCAGCTCAGGCCAAGGAAGGGCAAGGTTGCTGCTGAGCTGGCTCGGGCTCTGAGCATGGAAATGGGGCGCGGTGAGTCGAGAGGCAGGATTGCTGGAAGATGGGCCATCTCCTGCCCCTCAATACCCCCGACTATCAGAGAGGTGTTGTTTCCAGTCCCCACCCCCTACCCTCATTGGCTGATTCACCTACATTTGCCTAATGCTGGTAAGAACATTGAAGGGATTGATAGCAAGCAGATTCCCGGTTTGGGAGCTAGAATCTGTCTTCAAACAAAAGCAAAGAAATAAAACACGCAGGACTCCTGGCTCCACTGCCTTACCGATCTCTTCCTGTGGGCCTCTTTCCCATGCCAGCTGTCGGACCCAGAGACAGAGGCATACTGAGACCCGCGGCTCCTAGGATAGTCATGGCATTTTGCCCCAGAGAGCTGTAGTTTAAGTGGCTGATGGGAAGGGATGGGAGGCGCCACATCTCTCGCCCTCACAGTCACCTCTTTCTTCAGAGCCAGAAACTCCGGGAAGTCTTCAATATGGACTTCCCAGACAACCACTTCCTGATGAAGACACTCACGGTGGTGTCCGGCCCTGATATGGTGGACCTCACTTTTCACAACTTCGTCTCTTACAAAGAGAATGTGGGCAAGGTGCGCGGGGGGCTCCTGACCCCGATCTTGGCACTTGGGACATCCTGAGAGTTACAGGCTTGGACCGAGGGAATTCAGGGGCCTGACTGTTCTGTGGTCCTCCAGGACTGGGCTGAGGATGTGCTGGCCCTGGCCAAGCACCCACTGACCACCAATGCTCCCCGAAGCACCTTCCTGGACAAGATGTAAGTGCCTGTCCACCAGCCTTAGCCCCCAGGGTTGACTTGCCACCCCCCAGCCTGACAGGCTGTTATCCGTCCCTACAGCTTGGTGAAACTCAAGATGCAGCTGAATCCGGAGGGGAAGATTCCCGTAAAGAAGTGAGTCTTCCCAGCTCCCCTCCCACACACCTCCACTCAGCTCCCCAAGCCTTCCCTCCCCAGGCACGACTCCTTCCTGCCTGGTACCTTTCTCTGCTCCTTCAGTTTTTTCCAGATGTTTCCTGCTGATCGCAAGCGGGTAGAAGCTGCTCTCAGTGCGTGTCACCTTGCAAAAGGCAAGGTGAGTGGTCATCCAATCAGCACACGGACTTTCAAAGCAACCATTGTCTGCCCAAGGCGGTATCCAATCTTACCTTCCACAGATTCATCTCTTACAAGGAGAATGTGGTTAAGCTGTATGGGGAGCTCCATTCCCACTGGAGAAACATTGGCCAGGAATTGTGACAAGGCAGAAATGAAATCACCATCCATCAGTAGCCAGTAACCCAGAAACTGTGTTTACTGACCTAGGCACAGAGGTGGGACCAGGACAAGGGACCAGGACTGAGTTCAGAGCAGATGTGTCTCCTCCGTCCCATGCCCCTGCGGGCAGTGCAGGAGAGGGCACCACAGGCCTGGCAGGCCTTCTTCCATTCCAACCTTGCGGATGGAGGTTTCAGAGGATGTTTTCAGCCTGAAGGAGCAAGATAAGGTCAGCAGGGACAGAAGACAGTCTGTGAGATCCACAGGGTGTGGAGAAGAGGAACAGCCAAGGGTGAAAGCTGCCAGGACACAGACTCCAGCTCAAGGCAGAAACACATTTTCCACTTGCTTTTTAATTAAGCAATTAATTTTTAATTATAAGTTGGAAGCAGCGTCACCCATGAGGTGCCTTATGTGAATTACCAAGAAGAAGTCCTCTGGGGAGATAAGGCCCTGAGCCAAGGTTCAAGTCTGGCTAGGGGAATGGATCTTAAACCCCTGTCCCCCTTGGCCAGTGCCTCCGTGTAATTATAACCTGCACCCCATGAAGCATTTCTCCACCTAAGAATTTAGAACACCAGAGATGAATCAAACTAGGACCCTGAACAGCTGTCTCTGTGAATCACATGAGAACGCGTCCTCTGCAGACCCACCTCACAGCTTTGCTGACCCCGAGCCCCGAGCGCAGTCAGTCTCACTGGATCCCAGCATGAGGCTGGGGAGAGAGTAGACTAGGCTCTGGTAGTGGTCCCACTCACACTGGTTATATGCTAGTGTACCCCCACACACACACATCTTCCCTCTTGTTTCCTGAACTCCCAGCCCAGCTATGTCTTCCTTACCTACCTGCTTTCCTTGTGCCCCAATAGAAGCTACCGACCAGCTTCAGAGGCACAGCTGGGAGAAACCCAAGCATGATCTCATGACCCATGCCTCCAGGCTGCCTTCCTGTGTCACCCTAAATGACGTCTAATAGCTTTTGGGAGGAATAGGGGACAAATTGCCGAAGTGCAGGACCTCTAGCCATCATCCATCTTTCTGTCTCTATTTCCTACAGATTAGCCTATTTTGGACATTTTTCATAAGGGAACTCACACAATCTGCCTTTGATGTTGGGCTTTATTCACCCAGTGTGCTGTTTTTTCAGTCTCTCCATGCCTGTAGCATGCATCAGCACGTTGACACTTGATATTACAAGGTCATATCCCGTTGTGTGGATCAACAGTTTACCTACTAGTTGATGGCTTCTAGCAGTTAATGGACATGTGCTGTTGTTCTGCCTTTTTTTTTATCTGTCATGAATAACGCTGCCCTGAACACTTGCACATGATTCTGTGTGGATGCCTTCAGATCTCTTGCAGGGGCACATTTGGGTGAAATGGTTTAGTCATATGTAACTCTACATTTAACATTTTGGGGAACTGACAAACTGTTTATCAGAAGTGGCTGCACCATCGTGCAGTCTCACCAGCATTGTACAAAGGTTCCAAGTTTTCTCCATCCCACCAACACCATCACTATCTCTTTTCTTTATGCCATCCTAGTGGGAGTGAAGTGATACTTCATTGCGATTTCAATTGTATTTGCTTAATGATTAATGGTATTGAAGATCTTTCCATGTGCTTATTAGTCATTTCTGTATCTCTTTTGCAGAAATATCTATTCAAATCTGTGTCTATTTTTCATTTGGGTTGTCTTGTGTTTGGTGTATGTATGCTGTGTGTGTGTGTGTGTGTGTGTGTGTGTGTGTGTGTGTGTGTGTATGCATGTTTGTCTGCATGCGCATATGTTTACATGTTCATTTGGAGGCCAGAAGTTGATATCTGATATTATTTTTTCAAAACTTTATTATTTGTTTGTTTGTTTATTGTGTGTGTGTGTGTGTGTGTGTGTGTGTGTGAAAGAGAGAGAGAGAGAGAGAGAGAGAGAGAGAGAGAGAGAGAGAGAGGGCACTGTGTGTCCCTGTGGAGATCCAAGGATGACTTTGGGAATTATCCTGCACTGCTTGTTCTTCCTTTTTGCTTCATTCTGGGATTTCCCAGTCTCTGCCCACTAGGGCAGGAAGTGCAGGCCACTGCCATTTCCACCTGGCGTTTTTATGTGGGATCCGAACTCAGGACCTTCTGCTTATGAGGCAGTGTCTTAACCCCTGAGCCATCTATCCAGCCCTGATATTATTTTTGAGATAGAGTCTCTCACTGACCCTGGAGCTCATTAATTTTACTGCCCTGGCTGACCAGTGAGCTTCATGGATCCATCTATCTCTGCTCTCATCCCTTCCCAGTTCAGGAGTTACAGACAAGTCGCCATGCCCTGCTATGGTTGGCATTCACTTAGGGGCTGGGAGACTGAACACAGGTCCTTATGCATGAATGGCGAGCACTTCACCAACTGAGCTGTCTATCCAGCCCTGGACTGTCTTTTTGTTATTGAATTATCATTTAGCAGATATTTGGCTTGTGAATATTTTATCCCTTCCTGTGGTTTGTCTTTTCAGTTCTGCTATTGTGTGAGAGACGCATGTGTCTGAGTCTACCTGCTTGTGCATGTGTGTCGGCTGTCTTCCTTGATTGGTCTCTATTTGATTCTCTGAAGCAGAGTCTGGCTTCATGAACCTGCAACTAGCCACCTCGTGCTGGGAATCCCTGTTTCTGCCTTCTGAGTACTGAGATCACAGGCCCAGCTGCCATGTCTGCCTGCTCTTGCAAAGGTTCTGGACTCTAGTCTTTAAACTTAGGCAGCAAGCTCTTTATCACTGAGCCACCTCCCCAGCCCCTGCCTTATTACTTTTTATTTTGTTGAACTTGTGATCCTTCTGCATTAACTTCCCATATATTTTCCTTTTCTTGATGATGTCCTCAGATACATGAACATTTTAAAATTTTATATAGTTTTTTTCATTTTTATGTGTCTTTTGTGCTTTTGACTTTTGACTTTTCCTGTGTGTGTGTGTGTGTGTGTGTGTGTGTGTGGTTTTGATTTGTGGTCCTGGAAATTGAACCTTGGATCCTGTGCATAGTAGGCAAACACTCTATTACTGTCAACTTGTGTAATTTCTTCATCTAATTCTATCAGTTTTTGCTTCTCTTATTTCAGGGTTTTGTCGCTATGTACATATATGTTCATATTCAAACTGCTTCTTTTGAAAATTTGTTCTCCACTTTAAAAAAAAGGGGGGGGGAGAAGGAGAATATTGTGATCTTTTTTCACTCATGTTCTGGTCCTTCTTGGTTCCAACCCTGTTCAACCTCTGGAACTAGCTACTGTTCAAAACCAGTGTCAAAGCAAGCCAGCTAACACGCTTTTTGATTGGCAAAGAAACTCCTTGAGAAGCATCTGCCTATGATGCCATCTGTCTGCCTGGAGCACACTCTACGATCAGGTCACCTTGCCCAGAGCTGTAGGGCTTAACCTCTGAGTAGGTGAGATGAGTGTAACATAGTGACTGTTTCTTCAGAATGACGCCATCAACCCTGAAGACTTCCCAGAGTCTGTGTACAAGAGCTTCCTCATGAACCTCTGTCCTCGGCCAGAAATTGATGAGATCTTCACTTCCTAGTGAGTTTCTCGGTCTGAGCTGGGCATGGGGATATGGTGGTAGCAACCCCTTTCTTCCACCTGTCCTTTTGGGAATTGCAAGGTTGCGCTGGAAAAGGGAGGGTTGTCTAAGTCTCCGGGTCTGAGGAATATGCACAGATGGTCCTCTCTCTGTCCCACAGTCATGCAAAGGCCAAACCCTACATGACCAAGGAACACCTGACCAAATTCATCAACCAGAAGCAACGGGACTCACGACTCAACTCCTTGCTGTTCCCGCCAGCCCGGCCTGAACAGGTGCAGGGTCTCATTGACAAATACGAGCCCAGTGGCATCAACGTGCAGAGGGGTGAGGATTCAGGGATACGCCCCCCCCCAGTCCCATCCCTCCCTGCAGCTGAGCTGCGGCCATGACCACTTCCCCTGTCCTGCAGGCCAGCTGTCACCAGAGGGCATGGTGTGGTTTCTGTGTGGGCCAGAGAACAGCGTGCTGGGCCACGACCTGCTGCTGCTTCACCACGACATGACGCAGCCTCTCAATCACTACTTCATCAACTCCTCCCACAACACCTACCTGACAGGTGCGTCCTGGCTCGTGCTCAGCTGCTCCTGGGCCCTGCTCCCCCCCTCCCCGCAGGCTCTGCCCACCTGCTGCTGGCTGGCACTGCCAGCATGGACCATGAGGGAACTGGGGACGTGGTCAGATCACAAGGGACGACGTCTGTGCCTCTCTTTTCCACTGGCTCAGCTGGTCAGTTCTCGGGCCTTTCTTCGGCTGAGATGTACCGCCAGGTGCTGCTGTCTGGCTGCCGCTGCGTGGAGCTGGACTGCTGGAAGGGGAAACCCCCTGAGGAAGAGCCCATCATCACCCACGGCTTCACCATGACCACAGACATCTTGTTCAAGGTGGGTCTCAGGGTATGTTGAGGTTGGGGGGAGCAAAGCAAGAGCGGAGGAATGCTTCAGGCCAGTGTGGGGATTAGAGGGGGCAATGGGGCCAGAGGTTAATGGTGACCGTCCAGTTTTATGTGTGCACTGAAACAGGGGAAGGGGTGGTGGAGAGATGAGTGGGGGGGGAAGACAGTGGGACACTAACCCCCGTCCCCCAGGAAGCGATCGAAGCCATTGCAGAAAGTGCCTTCAAGACCTCCCCCTATCCCGTCATTCTGTCATTTGAAAACCACGTGGACTCGTGAGTACCCAAGTGTATTATTCTCTACCGGCCCTCCAGTCTCCTGCCAGCAACTACCCCACCCACGTTGTCCCCAGCCTCTATCCATCTAGTGCTCTTTCAGATCTGATGCAAGTTCCTTGAGTCCTTAGCTCCTCCCTCCTGTGACCCTGTTCTTGCCTCCTGACCCCGGATCTGAGCCATCACAAAAGGACACAACAGGAGGGACAGGAGACTCATTGCTGAGCAGCTAACCCCACCCCCCTACTTTTGCACTCTGCAGACCCCGCCAACAGGCTAAGATGGCTGAGTACTGCCGGACCATGTTTGGGGAGACATTGCTTACAGACCCCCTGGAAAAGTTTCCAGTGAGTAGACTCTCTTAGATGACCTTGATATGAGGATAAGAACTGGCTCAGGATAGGAGGGTGGAAATATTTGGGTTCATTTTGGTTGGATTGTAGTTCTGGAATCCCGTCACCTACCATGTGTCAGACAGTATGCTAGAATTGGGATATATGAATGACAGAACTAGATCAAAGATGGGTGTGGGGGGGGCTATAAGCCTAGCACTTGACAGGCTGAGGCAGGAAGAGCTTAAGTTCCAGGCCAGTCAAGAATCCACGGTGAGACACTATCTAAAAGACAAACAAATAAGGACAGGGGAGATGACTCAACAGTTAAAGTACTTGCTGTGCGAGCAAAAGAACAAGTTTGGGTCCCCAGATCCCACATGAAATGCCAGGGAAATGTGGTGGTCTGCTGTGATTCCAGCCAGCCCTGGAAGACGGAGCCTGGGAATTCCCAAAGCAAGCTAACTAAACAGACTAGCTCTTAAGGGTGGGCTTTAGATTTAATTAGGACCCAGCCTAAGAAATATAAGGATGGAAAAGCCACCGAGGATGATTCCTGATGTCAATTTCAGGCCTCTACATGCACTAATTTATATGTGGGTGAGCCCTCCCCATATATGACAACACATATGTAAGCATGTATAATACACCGCACACCCCATGAACACACACATTAAATTGGAGCAAACAAACAAAACAAGGGCTGGAGAGGTGTCTCAGTAGTTAAAGTGCTTGCTCTACAAGCAAAAAGACCAGATTTCAGATTCCCAGATCCATGAAAAATGCTGGGAGGGTCCACTTGTAAGTGCGGCCTCAAAAGGCAGACCAAGAAACCCCACAGCAAGATCCTGCCTCAAAAAACAAGGAGGGGAGCTGGAGAGGTGGCTCAGGGGTTAAGCCTTGCCTTGCAGGCAGAAGGTCCTGAGTTCAGATCCTAGACCCCACGAATAGACTCCAGGTGGAAGTGGAGGCGGCCTGCATTTCTGATCCTGGTAGGGTGGAGCCTGTGAATCCCAGGGTAGAGTAAACGAGGAGAAGGTAGAGGCAGTCCATGGTGGTTCCCAAATTCGCCTGTGGTTCTACACACACACACACACACACACACACACACACACACACACACACGCACAATTGAATAAAATTTTTTTAAAAAGTAAAATGAAAAAAAAGAGGGAGAGCAATCAAGGAAGTTTCTTGTATTAACCTCAGGCTCAAACACACACACACACACACACACACACCACATCTTGTACCCATGTGCAAACACGTATATACACTGTTGCAATTCGCCTGCATGGTTGCTGATAAATCACCATCAAATGACTTAAGGGAACAAGGGGTTTATTTCCTTATGATAGTACAGTTACAGTTCATAATCCAACTTGACGGGAGAGCATGCACCAATACCAGGGCCGAGAGAAACTAGCCACACCATCTCTACATAATGGCTGAGAGAGGGCCGATCCTTACCTGCCAGACCAGCATGTCTGGCCAAATGTACACAAGGATGCCAACTCTCTCAACCAGCTCTCTGTGATTTATTCCAGGGCCTAATCCCACCCACCATGGGCTGGGCCTTCCAATCAGCTAGACAATCTCTTGGAGGTTTGCTCTGGGTTTAACTAAATCTCTATAAATGTGCCCAGAACTCAAACCCTCAACTGTCAAGTTGACACCTGTGTCTAACTATGACACACACATTCACATACACACACACACACAAAAGGAAAAGAAAAAGAAGCACACAAACAAAAACAAAACTTCACAGTTGTTACCCTTAAGTTTCTGGCCTTCTAGTGAGGACATGGACAAGTAATCAGGCCATATAACCAGTGCTTGCTACGGGACTCCCTACTCCGGTGTTAGGAAATCTGGAAAGGCTTCCTGGAGGAAGTAGTGGCTCAGATGAAATCTGAAGGATGACACAGGCCCAGGGAGCGTGGGGGAAAGAGCCTTCTAGTCAGAAGGAATGGGTGGGGGAGACATCACTGTGGGGAAGATTTAGTCAGCTGGGAGTTTAACACCTAAGGGACAGTTGTGACAGCTGAGGCAAGAGAAGCAAGGACAGAAGACTATGACTCAGCGTCGGCACACAAGACAGTCAGTGCTCCCATCTCTCTGCAGCTGAAACCTGGCATCCCTCTGCCCAGCCCCGAGGACCTGCGGGGCAAGATCCTCATCAAGAATAAAAAGAACCAGTTTTCTGGTCCACCAGCCCCCAGCAAGAAGCCTGCTGGGGAGGCAGAGGGTAGCTGCCCACCCAGTGCTCCTGTGGGGGAGGACACAGGTGAGTGGGTGACAGGGGCGGGGTAGGAGCGGGAGGAGGCAGCGCTTGACTAAGCTCTGCATGGCAGTGTGGGCTGCCGAGGATGGGGCTGAAGTGGAGGAGGAAGAGGTGGAAGAGGAGGAGGAGGAAGAGTCAGGAAACCTGGATGAAGAAGAGATAAAGAAGATGCAGTCAGATGAGGTGTGTGGGGATGGTCCCTCTCCTTGGGGTTACCCACTGGGCAGGCTGGCGGCTACATATGGGTTCTGTACTTGTTCTCTTCTCTGTCCTTCTCATCTGTAGGGCACAGCTGGCTTGGAGGTGACGGCTTATGAGGAAATGTCCAGCCTTGTCAATTACATCCAGCCCACCAAGTTCATCTCCTTTGAGTTCTCCGCCCGTAAGTTGGTATAGAATAGCGGCAATAGGAGGGTGGGATGGGTTGAGTTCAGGAGAAGGCAGAGCTCATACAAGAGTGGCAGATGGGTGGGGCGAAGGGAAGAGGGGGGGCATACTCCCTCCTTGGACTTGAGGCCCTGCCTATAAATACCGAGCTGAGGAGTCAGGCAAAGGGTTTGTTTAAGTGTCAGTGGCTCCCAGTCTCCTGGACTAAAGAACTTGGCAGCAAACAGAAAGTTCTGGAGTATGTCTGTGACAGGCAGATCGTTATGATGGGCCATCTCAGCGGGCCTGCTGAGGGCTCCGGAAGCTTCCTTCAGGTTCTGCGCTGCTCTCATCTGTGCTATATCAGGGTGGGTCCAAGTCTAGAAGCCCTCACCCCGGGAGTGCGAGTTTCTGAGAGAGGGTAGAAGATAGAGGCGGCCACCAGGGCCCACTTGCCCCCTCTTGACTCTGACCTCGGGAAGCAGAGTGCACCCCCCTGTGCATGTCCCCAACATGAGTGCCTTTCTGAATACTCCTGTGCAGCTGGGCCTCCGTGACACTGACTCCCCCATTTCTGGACCCACAGTCTGCCTTGCCACGGTGGCATACCACAGATGTGCTTAGTAGGGTATGGGGCACCACTTTAACATACAGCTCTGACATGCACTCGCTGATTGCTTGTGTGTTTCGTCCCTGCACGTGTCACCAGTCCAGTAGGCACGTGTGCTGCACGTCCCTGATGCCCTGGGCTTAGCCTTGTATGTTCCTCTCACTTTCCATGTGCATCTGTGGCATGAAGCCTCACGGTCCAGGAGCATGTCAGGGGTCCGGATTCTCTGCATGTCTACCATGAAGATCCTTTACTCTAGCACACTGGTCCCCACACACTCCTTCAGCGACTGTCTGCTAAACCCTCAGGCCTCCATAGAGTCCTGGGCTGGGAACAAGCTCTCTGTAGAGGGAGCTGCTTCAAAGGGCAGGACAGGACTGAGAAGGAAGACAGATTGATGGGGACTCCTCTTCCCTTTCTCCCCTATGTAGAGAAGAACCGAAGTTACGTCATCTCCTCCTTCACGGAACTCAAGGCCTATGACTTGCTCTCCAAGGCCTCGGTGCAGTTTGTGGAGTATCCTTGAGGCTGTCACCAGCTGGGTCTTTGGATTGGAAAGAGGGTTGTGGGGGGGGCGGCTGGGGTTCTTTCAGTGCCAGCAGCTTCGCCCAGCTCCTATACCCAGAGGCAGCTACAACAAGCGCCAGATGAGCCGCATTTACCCCAAGGGGACGCGCATGGACTCCTCCAACTACATGCCCCAGATGTTCTGGAATGCTGGGTGCCAGATGGTCGCCCTCAACTTCCAAACGATGGGTGAGGCCACTCCCAGCCCCTGAAGACCCTTCCTGGGGGGCATGTTTGGCACGTACTGGGTAAGGTGTCCGTGTAGATTTTGGAAACGTGTCCGGGTATGTGAGTGTTTGTTGGTCGTAGATGGAAACACTGAAGACACCAAGGCTGGCATGAGTTCTGACCACTCTGAGTGTGTCTTCGGGGACACCTGCTCCAGCCATCTCTGCTCCCTGAGTCTCCTTGTCTCCCCCACCCCAGACCTTCCCATGCAGCAGAACATGGCGCTGTTTGAGTTCAACGGGCAGAGTGGCTACCTCCTCAAGCACGAGTTCATGCGCCGGCCGGACAAGCAGTTCAACCCCTTCTCAGTGGACCGCATCGACGTGGTGGTAGCCACCACCCTTTCCATTACGGCAAGGCCCGGGTCTGACCAACGGCTGGGAAGGCTGGGCTCCAGAGGAAGAAGGCCGAGGACTCTCCCCCACCCCCCCATCCTGAAGACTTCAGCCCCAGCCAGTTCCTGCAGTAGCAAGTTGCCTTGGAAACTGCCTCCTCCTCAGTACTGGAAGCTGCCTCTTAGTCCCCATGGAAACCAGGGGGGGGAAGGGCTGAGTTTGGGTAGGGGGAGGGGAGAGGAAGTGGGCAGGCAAGGCAGGCAGGGCAGCTCAAACTCCAGGCCAGGGGAAAGATGTTGCTCCGCCCTTGACTGGGAAGGAATGTGGGGGTGTCCTATTCCTCCCTGACTCCTGGAAGCATCCAGGTTCTTAAAACTTAGCTGTAGCTCTTGAGCCATACAGACTGAACTTGGCCAGTACCGAACGAGGCTCCTCACAATACCCAAGAATGATGCTTGAGCGCTAAGGAGCTGGAGGCCCCAGGGACTAGGAGGCCAATCTGGGTAGATTTAATGCTGACCTCCCCTGGGTCCCCACCCTTAGGTGATCTCTGGACAGTTCCTGTCAGAACGCAGTGTACGCACTTATGTGGAAGTGGAACTGTTTGGCCTCCCAGGGGATCCCAAGAGGCGCTATCGCACCAAGCTGTCGCCCAATACCAACTCCATTAATCCTGTCTGGAAGGAGGAGCCCTTTGTCTTTGAGAAGGTGGGAGGCCAGGAGCAGGGCGGTTATTGGGTACTGTTCCTACTTCTTGGCTTCTGGTTACAGATAAAAGGAAGTAAGGCTCAGAACCTTCTAGATCTTTTCCTCTTTCCTCTGCCCCTGTCCTACATACTCTTGCTTCAGAAAAGTCCCCAAACTCAGATTCAGTTGCTCAGAGAACAGTGTGTGTGTGTATATGTGTGTGTGTGTGTGTGTGTGTGTGTGTTAGATTTATAGTCAGAATAATCAACTCCCAGTCCAGAGCTTTCAGCGTTCCATGTGATAGTGGGAGCTTTGCCCCATTAGTTGGCAAAGCTGCTAAGGGCAATCTGCATGGACCCCACTCCCCTGGGCTGCACATCCAGTCTTTCTCCTGGCACGCTGTGAGATCCCTGTGTGCATCCTAAGGCTATACTACCTGCCTGCCCTCACCGAATGTGCTAATAATGCCTGTCAGGTTCTCATCCTGGTGCTAAGACTCCTGGAGCCAGGGAATAGAGGAGTTTGGCTCTCCTTTCTTCTCGCCAGCCTGTCCTTGTCCCATACTCCCCTAGATCCTGATGCCTGAGCTGGCCTCCCTCAGAGTGGCTGTACTGGAGGAAGGCAACAAATTTCTCGGACACCGAATCATACCCATCAATGCCCTAAAGTCTGGTAAGAAAAGGTATCCTTTAGTATTTGCAGGGCTGAGGCCAAAGCCAGCATCCTTCTTAAAGGGTGGGGTGACTTGAGGGGTCCCCTGAGACCTCATTTAACCTTCTCATATTATCAGCCCTAGAGAGTGGGTCAGGGATAGACTCCTTCTAAGGAACCTGATCGGTGGGCACTGTGTTCAATAGGGTACCACCACCTGTGTCTGCGCAGCGAGAGCAACATGCCCCTCACTATGCCTGCCCTCTTTGTTTTCCTGGAAATGAAGGACTACGTACCTGACACCTGGGCAGGTAGGAGACCTGTGGCATGCTAGGGGCCCCAAGCTGTCCATTTCTTTTCCCCCTCATCAAGTCAGTCTCCAGAGTTGAACAAGACAAGACTCTGGGGTGGACCCTTCCATGTCCCTCTGCATACATACCCGGTGGTTAATGCTCTGTACTTCAGATCTCACGTGGCCCTTGCCAACCCCATCAAATACTTCAGTGCCCACGATAAGAAATCGGTGAAGCTCAAGGAAGCTGTGGCAGCGGGAAGTCGGCCTGAGGTCTGTTTTGCTTGGACTACAGCCAGAGGTTTCTAGGATTTTTGCCCTCTGGTGGACGGAACTGGGAGGGGCAAAGCTTGCTCAAGGAGAGTTGTTCCAGCCACCTGCTTCTTCTCTTCCTACCCCCTACAGAAGTCCTTCTCCGGCGGGAGTCCTTTTGCCTCCCAGGCCAATGGGGCATCAGCCACAGCAGGCAATGGATCAGCAGGTAGGCATTTCTGGGCTCACGTGCCCAAAGGGTGGGTCTCCATCTTTTGTGTTGAATATATATACCCTCCTCCCCAAAACAGGGAAAGTTGTAATGGGAAAAGGAGGGAAATATGGCTGAGAATTAATGTGTAAAAATATCACAAATTCATCATATTCATGTATGAAACACTAAAAGAATTTTTAACAAAAAAGCACAATACTTTCATCTGGGGAGGGAAGAGATGGGTTTGGAAACCCAATGGTGCAAAGGTACATTGCAGGGGGCGCTCAAACGTTGACCCTGAGGGAGCAGACAAGCCCCAGACTGGGGCGTTTTCGGGCACCTGACAATCCATCTCATGCTCTTGCAGCACCTGGGGCCAAGGTCAAACAGGAAGCCACGAAAGAAGTGGCAGGTAAGGCCTGCTAAGCCGAGGGATCTTGGAACAGAACCTGGGGAGACCTTGGGGCTCCCGGGCGGGGGGCGGGAAGGCGGTCTGGGCAGCATCGGGCCTCAGCCAGGTCTCCATAGAGCCACAGACCGCCAGCCCCGACGAGCTGCGGGAGCTCAAGGGCTTGGTGAAGCTGCAGCGGCGGCACGAGAAGGAGCTGCGGGAGCTGCAGAGGCGCGGCGCGCGGCGCTGGGAGGAGCTGCTGCAGCGCGGCGCGGCGCAGCTGGCCGAGCTGGGGCCGGCGGGCGCGGGCAGCAAGCTTCGCCCAGGCAAAGGCTCCCGCAAGAAGAGGACGGTGCCCTGCGAGGAGAGCGCCGCGTCGGCGCCCAGCGAGTTCCCCGAGGGCGTGGATTCGCGCGTGCGGGAGCTGAAGGACAGGCTGGAGCAGGAGCTGCAGCAGCTGGGCCAGGAACAGCACCACAGCGTCCTCAAGCGCAAGGAACAGCAGGCAGTCGAGGTGTGGGGCCGAGCACCCGCCAGATCCCCCTGCCTGGCCTCTTCTGCCCAAGCAAGGGCTTGTCTCCCTGATCCCTCCTGTCTCCCATGTAGCAAATCGCTAAGATGATGGAGCTGGCCAGAGAGAAACAGGCCACAGAACTCAAGACCTTCAAGGAGAGCTCAGAAACGTAGGGCTGCTTCCTTCGCACGTCCCTCGCTGCCTGCCAGCACAGATCTCCCCACCCCCCCCCCCCACACAAAAGGTTTCCCCTCTGCCTGTCTCCCTGCAGTGACACCAAGGAGATGAAGAAAAAACTGGAGGCTAGAAGACTGGAGAGGATCCAGGCCATGACCAAAGTCACGCCCGACAAGGCAGCCCAGGAGAGGTGAGCCCTGGAGGGGAGGGGGGGCTCGCCGAACACATCACGTGGAACAGCGTCTCCCCCCAAGAGTCCTGACCCACTAGCTACAGATTTGCTTCTCCTACTGCCCTTAAAGAGTTGATTCCACTGCTGTCATCTGAACAGAAAGTTCTTGAACCAACACCCCCTGAACAGAAAGGGGCACTGGAGGGAAAAGCCAAGCAGGACAAGAGAGGGGCAGCACCTCTGGTGCCCGCATTCCCACATGTGCTCCTCTGGGAAGCCTTTAAGTCAGCATTACTTTAGTGAGGAAGTGAACCCAGGGTTCCCAGGGGACTACTCCGTCTTCCATGTTGGTACCTCTGCTAATTCTTGCCCCTTGACGAGTATAGTGCATTGATGCTGTGGCCATGTCCCCCCATCTCCTGCCCAGGAAGACCCGTTTTTAAAACTAATTCTTTTCAACCAACAGGTTGAAAAGAGAGATTAACAACTCCCACATCCAGGAAGTGGTACAAGCCGTCAAACAGGTGTGCAGGGGCTGTATTCTTCCCAGACACACTCTCTTTAAGTGGGAAGGCTGGGGACTGGTCCTTTGCCCTTCAGGACACACTGTCCAGCGCTGTCTATGCATGCGGGAATGGGAAAAGGCACCCCAGAGTTTTGTATAGGGCTGGAAGTGCCAGCCTGAAGGGTGCTGTACGGGGTCATCTTCCATGGGTGGGGAACATAAGAGCTAGAAGGGTAGGACTGGAGCTGGTGGGTGAGGAGAGCCCCCAGCGGCTCCAAGGAGTGGGAAGAAGACGGGAAATCCTGCTGAGAATGTACCTCAAAAGCTCCTCCCCTGGGGATTGCTAACCACAGAACCATGACTTCCATTTCCTGTGGCCTGACTTTGGGCCAGGCACCTTGCCGGGTGCTTCATGTGAACTGATGCACACGGTGAATCCACACTTCCTCGAGTCGAGCATTGTTGATGATTTTACATCCTGGGGGGAGGGAAGCCCCAAGGTTAAAGCATTCCTACCGAATCTGACTCTTGGTTAGCTATAAGGAGAGCTGGATTCCAGGTTGCTTGTCTGCTCCGTTGTGATTCCCTGCCTCTCCCTCCCACCAGATGACGGAGACCCTGGAGCGACACCAGGAGAAGCTGGAGGAGAAGCAGGCGGCCTGTCTAGAACAGATCCGTGAGATGGAAAAGCAGGTGAGAGGATCACCGGCCCAGGACCAGTGGAGCTGGGGGGCTCCTGGGTGGGCCCTGGGGTGGTAGGGAGCACTGTCTAGGGAGCCACAGGGCAGGAGGGAAAAGAAGGGGCTCTTCGCTCCTCACCAGTGAGTGATAGACGATTCTCCCGGGGTCCCAAGGTCCTTTCAAGTGTGAATCTCCGCAGATCTCTCTGCATGATCTCTCTCTAAGCTCTCCGATGGGCCCCCATATGTTTGTCTCCCACCCCAGTCTCCTGGGAAGCCGTGAAGACTGACTATGTCTGTGTTCCACACTCCAGGGTAGGGAGAGTGGGTAGGACCCTTCCTGACTCAGGCGCTGGTCCTCACTGTCTCCACAGTTCCACCAGGAGGCGTGGTCTGAGTACGAGGCCAGGATGAAGGGCTTGGAAGCCGAGGTGAAGGAGTCAGTCAAGAACTGCCTCAGGACCTGCTTCCCCTCTGAGGCCGAAGACAAGCCCGAGGCGGCCCAGGAGGCCTCCAGCGAGCCGTGTCAGCAAGATCCACTCGCAAAGGCAGACGCCCAGGAGAGCCGCCTCTGATGCCTCTATCGCATGGACATTTTTAGCAAGAATGTCCAGACCTTTCTCTGGGGTCATGGGAAGCTGGGGCTCCACTGGATGCTGTAACCTCTCCTTCAACAGCCAAGTACAGGCAGAATGGGAGGAACATCAGGCCAAAGACCCACCTGGGACCCAGTAGTCTTCATCAAGCTGGCTTCCTGGCTCCCGACCTGGCCCCCACCTCTGGATAAGTGTCACCTACTCATCCGGGGCAAAAGAAAACAGACTGGGGAGTGAGAAATTGGATCCCCCCCCCCCCCGGCATCTTTCCTGTCTCCTGTGAGGAGGAGGGAGAGCATATGGAAAAGCTTCCTCGGCTGCTTGTCCCTCAGCCACTGGCACGTGGGGTTATGTCTGGTGGTGAAGGAGACACTGGCCTTTTGGGTGCTGACTGTGAACTTGGTTTGCCTGTTTTTCGGGGTCTGGGCAGAGTGGTTCCTAGCAGGCCTCGCGCTCGGGGGGGATACCTGAGGAGGACAGTGTCATTTCCTGGACTGGATTTATGTAGTTTATTTATTTATTTTTTTTTTCCTTTCTATATCTACTAAAGAGCCCTGAATTAGTATTTTCTGCCTTAGGCTGACCTCTGTTCTACAGTTAGGAATGGGGAGCTGGGGAGTTACTTGGGGGAAGAGGGGGGGGGGGAAGAAATCCCTGTGGAGCTGAATGCAAGAGGCACCTTCCAGAACTCTGTGACTGGACTTAGATAGGAGGTTGCTTCCCCTTCTTCTGACCCTGATGCTAGATGCCACTGCAGAATGGTGTCTGCTCCCTCTTCGCCACCCCCAGATATGGCCCTGGCCTATCCCCACTTTCAGGGACTGGAGCAGAAGAACTTAGAAGCATCCTCCATCCCTCAGTGGCCCCCGACCTCTTAAGGTATAAGGACGCTCCTGGGAGACCTAGATCGAGTAGATGCTTGGAGGTTTGCTACCACTGTGGTTGACTCTCGTGCTTGCAGTAGGCAGGTCTTACAGGCTGACAGCCATTCATTCCACCTACAGCACTGTCCCAAATCCCTAATGGACCCGGCGGGATGGGGCGGTTCTGGGAAGAGGTTGTTTTCTTATCAGAGAGTCGCCGCAGATGCCCTTAGCCTGGAACACCTGCGGCTGCGGAAAATAAACAGCTTCCCTCCGCCCTCCCAGGACTTGACCTCAGGGGTCCTACCATTCCCTGGCTTCAGGGCAAGGATAAGGTCTGCTCATTCATACAACTAAAGTCTGGCATTTGACAGTCAGCTTCCTCTCCATATCCACACTGGACACCACTGGAGTGGACATCTGTGCTTCGGGACAGTGTCCTGGCCTCCACCCTCCAGCTGGGCTATTGGAGGCCCCATCTCTCCCCGTCCTCCCACCATGCAACAGGGGGTAGCAGCAACCTGTGGGGATGAGCCTAGAGGAACTTACTGAGCCAGACACATGGGCATATGCCACAACCAGAGCCCGTGCAGCACGCTGGTGGCAGCCAGTGCCAATGACCGCAGAGGGCAAGGAGAAGCTGCCTTCGGCTCGCCTCTTGCCAGGCTGGGCAGCTCAGGAAGGAGGAGAGGTACCATCCTGCCTCCTGAAGGGGCCTCTGCGTGCCTTCTCAAGAGGCAGCCTTCCCTGCTTTTCAGGCCTTTGCACAAAGGGCCAGGCGTTCCCTGGGCAAATGCCTGTGGCTCTGGAGATGAGTTACCGGCCACAGGGGATGTGCTGAGGAAGAGTTGACGCGCTCCCCCAGGCGAAGGGCACCTGGGTTCTGTCCCTGCTGTGCCTCCTTGGGGCTCGCTTTCCTTTCCATCACTTCTGTCTCACCTTTTGCACAGAGAAGGGTCCTTAACCCCTTGGCAGCCCCACAGCTGACTCAGTGCCAGACCCCCTGCTGACTCACCCCACCCTCTAAACACCCCGCCTCCCCGCTCCCCGGAGCTCCTAGGCACGTGCCACCAAGCCCATCCCTGCTGAATTGGTGCAACGTGACAGGGTGAGGGGGCTGGTGACACTTGAGGAAAGAGGGGGGCTGGAAGCAAGGAGCTGCAGACAGAGTGACAGACTTGCAGACTGAGGCATCTTTGGGAGGAAGCCCTTTTGCCAGCCCAAGGCCTGGGATGGGATGGGGTGGGGTGGGGGGAGCTGGGCAGGTGGGAGGGAAGAGTGTAAAGTGCCTGCCTGCCCCCTGCCTGCCTCTCTCCTTCTCCTGTCAGACTTCAGCTCCCTAAGCGACAGCTTCTAATTCCGGCTGCTGGTGCCTCTGTGCTCTGCAGAGAAGTCTCAGCTTTTTTTCAGCTTTGCTCTTTCTTTTCTGTTCAGAACATAGTGAGCCCAGGGAAGGAAGTGAGAGCAAGGTTCTAGGGCACCCCCAGCACCATCTGAGAACCTAGCACAGACCAGGGCGAGCCTCCGAAGGGGACCTGCCCTGATGTCTTCTCTCCCCAGAAATTGTCTCCATCTGCCACGGAGAACAGGGGCATAAATGAAACTGAGCTGGGTCAGGGAGCACTGGGGGAAGGGCTGGCCCAAAGGCCCCAGTCTCTGGTTTTAGGGACGTAAAGGAACTACGTTGGCTCAGAGAGAGTTAGGGGGTGGGGAAGGGGTGGGAGTGCACACAGAATCCAGGGGTACCCTTTCTTCTACCCTGGAGTCTGAAGAAAGCAATTTATCTTGTGTCACAGAAACGGACATGAAGTTAATGTGACGAGGGTCTTTCTTTGGCTATCTGAGTGAAGGAGAGCATTCCTTTTTCCCTTCCTGGGGTCCCACCTGGCATCAGGTGGACTAACTTTGAAGACTACCTTCTAAACACTGATGTGGCATCTTCCCCCCCTCCCCAGCACACACAAACTTGCTTCCTGGTCTTGTGTGCAGCAGGCTGGCTGGTAATTCGCTTCCTTTTAAGATGGAACTCTGTAAGTCTGGAGCCACACTGCTAGTACAGGCCTCTGGAGTGGAATTTAATTCTTGTATCAAACACTGCATTCTGGCCAAGGGCTTTTAAAAATGTAAAAATGGAAGGGGATACTTCACAGTGAGTGCAGTTATCATGTGCTTCCTCACAGGACAGAGGACAGGGGAGTGCCTGCCTTTCAGACAGGACCCCTGAACTGACCCTGTCTGTTTGCAGGGGTCGTTCACGTTGGATGCCTTTGCCTCTGTATCCCCTCCCCAAATCTGCAAAGCCTTCCTCATTTTTTATCCAACATGATTCCTCTTGAAAGGCCAAGCTCTGCTCCAATCAAAAGCTCCCTCACCCCATCTTCCCCTTCCCTAAGCTGTCTGGATTTCATATTTAGCAGATGTATTCGATCCTTGGGTGACAGCCCCCACTTTTATATCCTGGTTTTGTCTTCCCGTCTTCTTGATTGAAGTGTCTTTCATCCAGTTTCTGCTTCTGTATGTCTCACTGCAGGAAACAATACCAGACTCATGAAGTCTCAGGAAATTCAGTAGCGGATGCCTGGCTCACTCTTCACAAATTCCAACTCTACTCACCCCCTGTGGCTCCTTTGCTAGGTTCCGAGGCACTTTAGCTCAACCGAAGCCTTCAGTATCCCCCTCTCCGGAGCTGACCATCTGGCCCAAAGGAGACTGAATGGGCTTTCCACACATCAGATGAAATAGATCACAGTGCTCTCCCCTTTCCTTAGGGGTCAGCTAGGGGTAGGACTAGAGCTCAGTGATATGAAGGTGGTTTTGTGCTCCAGGGTCCAACTCTATGAGGGAAATCTTGCTGTGTCGTTCCCTCTGTCGGAGGGGCCTTAAGGCATCTGTCCTGGCTGGCAGAAGCCCAGTCTCTAGCCCGACTGCGTCACTAGCAGCACACTGTCAGGTTTGGAAATGTCTGAGATGAGCTGTGCATCCCTTCCTCCTCTGAGTGAACGTGTCCGTGTCCGGGAGGACAATTGTGTGTGACTGTGATTCGTCGAGGTTACCAGCCAGGCTGAGCATCCCTCAGTCAGGCGCCCAAAGGCCTCACGCCCCAAATCACTACTCTGACTTTGGCCGTCACCCTCAGCTCAAGCCGGATCCAGTTCTGCCCTCGTGGGGTTCCATTTCCTTTAATACAGAACCGCTGGAAGCTGCTCTCAGTTTCTTGAGGATGAGCGCGCGGTCCTGCCAGTTTCTAGGCAGCGGAGGGCACCGACTAGAGTGGAGGCGGAGGGCGGGGAGAGAAGACTGCGACTTTGGGATTGGCCCGACGGGGTGCATGTGGCCCCCCGGCGATCAGCCCCCGCCCCCGCCCCGCAACCGCCGCCGCATTCCCAGGGGAGCGCGGAGGAGGAGCCGCTCCCCAACTTCGTGGCCCACGAAAGGGGGGGGTCAGAGGCGGTCTCCCTCGCCCGGTCCGTCTCTGCCTTGACGGAGCAACCCGTTTCCAGAGCAGTCATTGCCATGGAGACCCCCCTACAAAGATATAAAGTCAGGTGTCCAGGAGGCCGGCATCTCACGCGCCGCTGAACCCCCCAAGTAAAAAAGCGAGCGCCCCGGCGTGGCCCGGCCCCCGCGAGAGGGGAGGAGGCGGGGAAAGGCGCCAGGAGCTCCAGGAGCCGCGCGCCCCGCCAGGGCTGGAGGCAGGCGCGCACGGCGGGCACCACCCGCTCAGCAGGGGAGCGGGGGCTGCCCCTGGTGCGGGCAAGTGGCGCTGCTCCAAGCCACGAGGGACCAAGAGGCGTCGGACGCGGAGAAAACCGCCGGAGAGTGGCAGAGGCGAGCTTGAGCACCTGTGGTCTGGTGACCAGCGGGGACGCAAACCGCCCCCACCCCCAGGAAGGAGACCCAGAGAAGGGAGCATCGCGACGCCCCGCGTGCGACCCGGGAGCGGCGCAGCAGCCGGAGCTGCTAGGTGGCCGGAGTAGGCATCCCAGCTCCTCGACCACAGCCACCCACGCGCGGAAGGAGCGGTATCGGAGCCGGGGCCGGGGCCATCGCCCCGCGGGGTGCGGGAACAGGGGCGCCCCCGTGCGGAGCTGCCGAGCCGCCCGGGCGCGGCGGTCGGGACCATGCTTAAGCCCAAGGACCTGGGTCCCCGAGCGGGTACGCGCACCTTCCTGGAGGCTATGCAGGCGGGCAAAGTACACTTGGCCCGGTTCGTGCTGGACGCGCTGGACCGCAGCATCATCGACTGCCGCGCGGAGCAGGGCCGTACGCCGCTCATGGTGGCCGTGGGGCTGCCGGACCCCGCGATGCGCTCGCGCTTCGTGCGACTCCTGCTGGAGCAGGGAGCGGCCGTGAACCTGCGGGACGAGCGCGGCCGCACGGCGCTCAGCCTGGCGTGCGAGCGGGGCCACCTGGACGCCGTGCAGCTGCTGGTGCAGTTCAGCGGAGACCCCGAGGCGGCGGACACCGCCGGCAACAGCCCGGTGATGTGGGCGGCGGCGTGCGGCCACGGGGCGGTGCTGGAGTTCCTGGTGCGCTCGTTCCGGCGCCTGGGCTTGCGCCTGGACCGCACCAATCGCGCGGGCCTCACCGCGCTGCAACTGGCCGCCTCCCGCGGCCACGGGACCTGCGTCCAGGCCCTCACCGGGCCCTGGGGCCGGGCGGCGGCGGCCGCGGCGGCCCGGGGCTCCAACTCCGACAGTCCCCCGGGACGCCCGGCCCCCGCGCCCAGCCCGGAGCGTCGACGACCCAGCCCTCGTCGTTTACCGCGGCCTCTGCTGGCGCGTTTTGCGCGAGCGGCCGGCGGCCACGGCCACGGCCACGGTCACGGAAGCGAGCCTGCCTCCGCTGCCAAGGGCACGGGTCGGCACCGGGCACCGGGCAGCGAGAGGCCAGAGCTGGGCCGCAGCATGAGCCTAGCGCTGGGTGCAATGACGGAGGAGGAGACCGCACGCTTGCGGGCAGGGGCTCTGATGGCCCGACCAAACTCACCCCAGTCTTCGGGGGGTGGGCGGTGGCGTTCCCAGGAGGTGCTAGAGGGAATGCCCCCAACCTTCGTGCAAGCCCCTATGGGCCTTAGTCCTCACCCTGAAGGGGGGCTCGGCTCTGGTCGCCTGGGCTTGCGCCGACGGTCCACAGCCCCAGACATCCCCAGCCTGGTCGGGGAGGCTCTAGGGCCTGAGAGTGGCCTGGAGCTAGAGGCCAACGCTCTGCCTTTTTCGATGCCTGAGCCTAAGCCGTGGCAGGCGGGCACCGACGCAGTGGTGCTTCAGGCTCAGCGGTAAAGAGCCCTGTGACCCTCCCCCCTCCCCTCCTCCGATCGTTAGTTCACCGTGGTTTCTCCCTTCCAGGCCCTTCACTTTCTCTGAAATCTGCCCCCACCCATCTCAGAACCCATCCCACTGTCAAAGGCAGACAGACCTCCAACTCGTCCTCTGCCCGATGTGAGAAAGAGTCCGCATCTCTTTGCGCTCACTGGTGTTTCCTGTGTGCTCATGTGACCTGCCAGTCAGACAGGTAGACCCCTCACCCCCAGATGCCTAGGCTCCGTGTAGATCCCCTTTCCCCCACCTAGACAGCCAGGCATCAGAGGAGTTGACTTTGGAGAACTAAGACCCAGTCAACTCTGCCGACTGCTGCTGACCATAATACTCAGATAAATTACCAAAGTCTCCCTTACAGAAAAGTGTCAGAGAGGGAGAGGAATGAAGGAATCTCCCAACACCAGCCACCAGCCTTTCTGAGCAAGAGATCTAAACGTCCTTCAAAGCAATGAAACTGTTGGGGGGTTACTACGGCCTTTAGGTGTTGGCCTGGTTCATTGAGATGCTTCCGGGGAACAAACTCTCTGCCTCTGCTCCAGGCACATCCAAAAGTCAACTTTATTGATAGTGTGGGGTGGCTGCGCTCCAAACCCCAACCAATCCTGGCTCCAGGGACACCTGATGCCTGGTTGCATTTGAATTTCATCTTTGAGGGGTTCAGTACCTCACTCATCCTGGCCCAGCCTTATTTCCACTCACTCCCAGAGGCCTGAAATGGAAAGGACTTAGCACTTCTCCACCCCCACCGCCTCCCAGCTCCCCGGTTCTGCACGTGGGTGCTGCAGGAAGGTGGAACGGTTGCAAAGCGTTGCTTTAATTGTATTTCTTCCAACCCTCAAAGAACTCGTGTTTTGAGGCTTTGTACATGAAGCAGAAAAGCAGCAGGTCTGATCCCAGGCTTAAGAACCTGACAATATCTCTTTAAATAGAACCTCCGCAAGGGGGATAATTGACTGAAGTGTTTGCGACGTTTAACGACGGCGCGCGGGAGTCGGGAGCCCACACGAACCACAGGTCCGGGTTTAAATTACATCAAACTCCAGCGAGCGCTGGAAGGGGGGCTGTTCAGCGTCTCCTGCGTCTTGCTGGGCTGTTAATGGAGGGCAGGGCAGATGATGGATGTTAGAGGTGGAAACCAAGGACCCCTGCCTCTGGCCCACCGCGTGGGATGCAGGCCCGGCTCTGCTTCCAGCTTTTATTACCCTGCAGATTAGTGAGTCAGAGGCAACCGCGGAGAGGCAGTTTGGCTCTTTCCCAGCCCTGCCCTGTTCTGCCCTGGCCTGGCGAGGGGGCGGAGAAAGGGTTTGACCGGTAGCGTGCTCTATCTGGGACCCAGTGCAAGTGTTTGTAGCTCCCGCAGGGTGCTGTATGCCCGCAGCATGGGCCAAAACTCCTCCTTCAAGACAGTGAAAGTTTTCCGGGAGTGGCAGTACTTCAAGACTTTTTTTTGTGAACCCCAAGAGTCCATTGTGCAGCCAGCCCCTCACCTACCTACCATGGGATCTTTTCAAGTCAATGACGTATTGTTTTGTGGACCAGTACTCCGAGGGAAATGCCCCCAGAGCGAGAATATTGGATGAAGGATAGATGCGATCTTGAGTAGGCTTTCGTAGGGGGTCAGAAACTTCCCGGGTTCTTGCCTTTCCCCGCTGAGGCCCTGCTCCAGGACCCTAATTTTAGACGGTGATTCGTGGTGCCCCCTGGTGGAAGCTCTGAGCACTGCACGGGGCTCAGATCATCTGAGCTACCCACTGTACACTCCTTCCTCTGTGTGCATTTACCGTGGGACGGTCTTCCTCCTGTGGAATGAATATTAAAATCCGGATACTTGAAGTCACTTCACAGTAGTGAGAAAGGGACAATGAACAAGAAATCTCAGCACTGGGCGTATCAGCGAGTGACCAAACCCTTTGCTAAGAACCCCAAACTATCTTCCGAGTTCAGGCTCAGAGGTCCGCAGTTGCTGCTCTCTTCAGAAGAGCTGGAGATGCCAGCCTGTCCCTGTAGTCTCTGAGTCCATTGTACGCTGTTTTATAATAGTTGCTTTCCTTATTGAGGATGCCCCCCCCATCTGCCTTTCCTCACTCCCCTGGCTGGGTGGTAGACAGAGGACCCCAGAGAGTCTGAAAAGCCAGAGGTCATGTGTGGGATAGAGATATCTGGTCACCCCAAATACATTCTGCTTCCTTCACCCCTGCTTGCTCACGTATTCCCTTCCACTGCGTCTGCTTTTAACGAAGTTTCAACAGTGTAAGGATGAAAGTATGTTGGCTTTGAAGCAACACGACCATGAGGCTTTGGTCTCACATTGTATCAGAGTGCTGTCGTCATTTCAGTGGTGCTAACGTGCTTCTCTGGGCCAACGTCACCTCGGCGCCACTTTTTTGGCTAGACAACCACTCCTGGGGGGGGGGGGATGGCGGAATGTCTAAACCCAGTGTCTCTGATGGCCTTGCTGTGCTGGCAGACTCCTCAGCAGCCCAGCTCTGTGTAGAATTTCCACGGTTCACATTTCACTCCCCTGAACCCCCTCGTCGTGGACCCCTGGTTCTAGGATAGGGCTGACTCCCCTACCGTAAAAAAGATTTTGCTTTTCAGATTCTTGTGGCTGTTGTCATTGTAAAGAGTTACCCGGGTTGCCGGAGCACAGCGCTGGTCAGTGTGGGAGGCAAAAGAACGGATGCACACCCCTTTGCAGTGACACTCTAAGGACTGATGGAACTCAAGAGTAGCTAATAAACCCAGCATTATTCCATTGTGACCACTGGCCTCTCTTTGCCCCACCTACTCCTGCTTTCCTCTGGAGGGATAGAAGGGTACACTTGTTGCTCGTGCAGCTTCATCGGTCAATCTCTGTCCATCTTTTGGGGCTGGTGCCTCAAGGTAAAGTCACATGCGCTGAACTGCTAAGGGTGGAGTTTGGGGGTGTCTGAGTGTGAAGTTTGGGGGAAGGACTGGGATGTTGGGACAGTTCCTTGCTCCTGAGCCACAGGAAGGGAGGTTGAAATTAGCGTTAGAGCTAGAAGTTGAATGGTATTTCTGCAGGACTAGGACCCAGGATTCTTGGCTTCCAGCCAATTCTCTGCTCTTTCATAGCCCTGTATGGTCTCCTTCAGGGCTGAGACATGAACAGGGCCTGCTACCCATTGACCACTGTCTTCCGACAAACTGATGATCAAGGTGTGAGAAACTGGGAAAGGCAGATGATGCAGAAAGGGGTCTCTGGCCCCCGTGGATCCAGTGAGCACAACGCACAGCCTGACTTGCCCTGTTTATCACCTGCTTCAGTCCCAAGGGCCTTTCACTTCCTGTTTCCTTCCTTCTCTGCCCTCGTTTCAGGCTCACGTGCCACCAGAAAAGCTGTGTGTTCAGTGGACTCAAGTAAGTACTGGGGAGACCACCAGTCACCTGTGCCCAGATAGAACAGTCTGGCTCCAATCCCAGAAAGCGGAATACCCAGAGGTTCGAACATTCAGTTTAATTTAAAACAGGCACAAGTGCAAACAATTCACAAAAAAGTTTAGGGGAGATGCTTTTGTTTTTTGTTTTTTTAAAACTCTGACCCTTATAAAAAGACCTTGCAGTTCCTTTGCCTTAATGCAGGCCATTAGGGAGCAGAGGAATCTAAAAATATCTGGGTTGTGTCCAGACACCTGGAGTTCTTCCCTGGCTCACTGTCTCACAACAGCCAGGAAGATGGGGAGGGATTGGGGAGGGTGGGGGACAGGGAGACAATTGCTGCAGAAGCAGCTGGGGCAGCAGGTTCACACGAAGCAGGGGTGCCCATTCCCTTGGCATGAGGGGACCCCCCAGGAAGTGGTTCACGTTCTATTTCAGTCCAGGGTACTGAAGAGGATGGGTCCCTGATGACCTGGCTGCTGAGGAGAAGTTGAAACAGGTAAAACAAAATCTATTCCCTTATTATTTCTGTCAGTATTGGAGAAACATAGAAATCTTGAGGGCCCCCAGCATGTGTTAGACTCAACACACACCTCTTCACTGTTTGGGTAGAAACATGGGACTGGAGGCAGAAAGCCAGACCAAGAAAGAAGGTCCCTTCAGAGTGGAGCTTGGCGGCCTTGAAGATGGGGAGAGGAGCTCTCTCGAAGCTGGCTATAGGTGGCTGAAGGGACCAGATGAAGGTCATTAGGATGATCTTGCTCCCTAACGCACAAATATGTACACACACACACACACACACACACACACACACACACGTTCTCTCCATCTTGGAAAGTGAGATGCCATCACTCCACACTCAGAAGATGCCCTGCTGCCCCTCCCACGACCTGTGTCCAGGCGATTCACAGTTCTGTGAGGGTTTTACGAGGAGAGGCAGGACAGGAGACCGGAAGCAGGTGCAGGTGGTGCTTCAGGAAGTCAGACCAAGGGAGGGAGAAAGATTCAGACAATGATACCCTTCCCTGGACTCCCCGGGACCCCGAGTTTTGAGGCTGGAGCTGAGAATAGCGAGTATCCATGTAAAGACAGGCCATCCACCCTCTTGGGAGGCCCAGGACACTAGTGGACAACTGCTTTGAAAAATCTGCTGCAACCTGTCAGCTGTGCTGGCCAATGGCCAGGAGCACCACTCCCTATGTTTCTTAGAAACATCCCTGTGCAAATAACAAAGGGCCATCCTGCAAGAGGTCACCATCATCCCAAAGGCAACTGGAGACTCTCTGGGGACAGAGAGAGACCGAGGGGGCAGGTCCGGCCTGGCCCAGTGGGCAAAGGGACAAAGTGGGTAAAGGGTGGAACTTCACATTCAATCTTTGGAGAGAATACTGAGAGGAGGCAGGCAGGCCCTGCCAGTGGGCTGGCTGCCCATGTCTCCTGCCTGTGGGTGGGTCGGGGGTGGGGTAGGGAGGACAGGTGCGTCCAGGGGACGGGCTCAGCAAGTGGAGGTCTGCTTGCGGTAGAGTTGGATCAGAGGTACCAGGCACTCGGGCAGCCCCGTCTGCAGCAGGAAGGGGTGATCCAAGAGCTCCTGGGCAGTGGACCTTTCTTGGGGATCTCGCACCAACATCCGTTCCAGGAAGTCCCGCAGCACTGGGGAGACCTGCAGAGAAAGCGCAGTGAGGGGAAGCCATGGTTTGCTGTTGCTTGGGGGTGGCTTGCGCGCTTGGCCCCCACCGGTTAAGTCTCATTTTCTGGCTCCTCCCACCCCCTCTTCTTGTTGCATGAGCAGGCAGTGTGGAAAGGAGGCTGGATCAGTCCAGGAACAGTAGCAGGTTCACCTGTCATGAGACTGCCTGAAGAGGACTGAGGATTGAGGAACTCTGGGGAAGCTGAGTTCCACGTACCAGTCAATGGTCCATGGGTCTATCCCCGATCTCAGGCACTTTGCAGTTTTCTCTACGACTCAGTGCTCTTGTCTGCAAAATGGGCTAGTGGTGAAATATTCTTTCACTGCTTGTCATGTAAGGCTTTTGTGGGGATTAAAAAACAACAACAACAAAAAAGGCCCAGGGGCTGAAGAGATAGCTCAGGGGTTAAGCCTCTGCCTCTCGAGCAGAAGATCCTGAGTTCAGATTCCGGGTCCCACGTAAAAATGCCAGGCAGAAATGGTGGTGGCGGCTTGCACATCCAACCTTGGTGGGTGGAGCTTGGAAAATCCCAGAGTGAAGGAAGAAGGAAGTAGAACCAATTCAGGATTCCTGAAGTCACCCTTGGTCCTCCGCAGGGACACACAGTGTCCTCTGATACACACATACATAAAATAAATAAAAAGTGTATGAGGTCCAGAGTAAGGAAGTGCTTGAAAAATATAAAAAGCCAGAAGTGGAACCTGAAAAAAGATGTCTTTGTTGCTCCGAGGCGTAGAGTATATAAGGCAGGAGCTTATCTTGGTTCATTTGGAGCAGGTGTCTGGAGATGACACTGTCTTGGGCCGAAATCTCCTCAAACAGTTTATCTTGGGGTTCCTGGGCACCGGCTCCAAAAACCAGCTGTCTTGGGGTCATTTAGGGACTTGGCTGCAATTCCTCGCAGACTTTTTTTGTTCTGGCCACTAGGTGGCACTGCCATTTAGCTGTCCTGTGCCAACCTGCTGGCAGTTGGCTGGCTCTGGCTGGAGAAGGTAGATAACACACACATACACTGCTTTTATTAGGAAAGTTGTGGTCCGACTGTGTCATGCGGGAAGACAAACCACTTAGTGTGATGGAGGGGTTGCTGCACTGGTATAGCAACCCTGACAAGTGGGGTAGGTACGGCAGCGCGTCCTGGGACCCTGGCCCTCCCTCCTCATGGGTAGCTGCCAGCTCCTTTCAAGTTATCTGCTGAAGACTGACTCTTCTGTGGCAGCTGTGGAAGGGAATTTGCTGCAGAGAACAAGGGAGTTTGTGCAACAATGTGACTGCACCCAGCATGGGTTCTATCTATGTGGACAAAGACTGGACGTCCTGCCTCAGTGGAGGGGTAAGATAGGGCCTGGCTGGGAGTCGGGGCTCCTGTACCTTTCTCTTAGAGGAAAGGAAAGGGTCCATTGGGGATCCCACCCTGCACACCAACTGACCTTGTAAGAGTTTTTCAGCTTGGGTGGGGGGCTGTCCCGGAGCCTCTTCATGGCTTGCACTGGGGAGTCGCTGAAGTAGGGTGGCTCTCCATCCACCATCTCAATCACCATGATTCCAAGAGACCAGATATCCACCTGCAGGAGAAAATCTCTGACTCTACTGCCGGAGATGGGCCCGCGGTGGGGGCCGGCTGGAAGGGAGCTGATGGTCCTTCCTGTCCTCGTTAGGTGGCTGCCCTGGGGTCGGCTTCTTTTAGCTGAGTGGCCAGTGACCAAGGAATCCATCACACAAGGTGAACACCGGCCCCGCCCCACCATGGCCTTGAGCTGGAGGGGGAGGTCGTGGGGCTCACTCCTGGCGGTGAAGTCCAGGTGACGGACCCCATTAAATAGGAGGTGGCAGGCACTGAGTGGGAGCCTAAACAATCAAGGTCATTAGTACTACGGGCTTGGAGGGTATCTAGGGGGCAAAAAGGGGAACTATCTGTTTCTAAGCCTCTTTGGGGAGCCCTGAGGGTAAAGAGATGGTTACCTCGGTGGCATACAAAGACCTGCAGATTACTTCCGGAGCCATCCAGTATGGGGTTCCCACCAAGGACTTTCTCTTCGGGACATCTTTGCTGATCTGAGCACAGAATCCGAAGTCTGAGAGCTTCACCTGGGTTCAAAAGGGGAGCGGGCATGTTGGGGATTTAGCTCAGTGGTAGAGCGCTTGCCTAGCAAGCGTGAGGCCCTGGGTTCGGTCCCCAGCACCGGAAAAAAAAAAAAAAAAAAAAAAGATAAAATTATAAAAGGGGAGCGGGCAGAGCTCAGGAGTCCACTCAAAAAACACTCCTCCGGGTACCATCCCTGTACCCGGCGTCCCGAGTCATCTCGGGACTCTTAGGAGGAGTTTTAAAGAGCACCGGAAGGGGGGCAGCAGAGCCAGAAGTGGGGGGGACCTACCCTGCCATCGAGGGTCAGCAGGATGGAGTCACTCTTGATGTCACGGTGGATGACCCCCTGGGCATGCAGGTAGGCCAGGGCCTGCAGCACCGCCTCACACACAGTGGCAATCTGCTCCTCGTTCAGCCTGGAAGAGGAAAAGCTTGAGCGGGGCAGCGAGGCTGCGTGGAGAGGAGCCTGGCAGAAGGCAGTCAACTGCTCAGCAGCCCAGGCAGGCCGCAGCTACGGACTCCTCCTCCCCATCACGCAGACTCCTGAGTCTCAGTTACCCACACATACAGAGGCTCCTGCATGTACCCCGAACCTTAGGGACCAGAAGCTGCGGGTCCACCTGCGAAGGCCATGGCGCGGGTGGTCCTCCCTCAGCTGCCCACCTGACTTGGGAGATGATGTCTGTGAGGGCCCCGCCCTGCAGGAACTCCATGAGCACCCACAGCTCCTCGCCCACCAGGTAACTCTTGTACATCTCCACCACGTTGAGGTGCTGGTAGTCCCGCATGATCACCACCTGGGGGCAGAAAGGGGTCTGAATGCCAGACGCACTGCCCTTCTCCTCCCTGCCCCGGATGTGGAGCCCAGCTCGCTGCCCTGCCCCCCCACCCCCTCTACCCCCCCTCCCCACCTCGTTAAAGAGTAGCTCCCTGCGCTGCTGCTTCCTAAGGTCCATCATTTTAACCGCCACCTGGCGGCCGGAGTGCTTCTCCCGGGCCAGGCACACGATGCCTGTGGAGCCCTCCCCAATCTTCACATAGCTGTCCAACAGCAGTCGGGGGTCCCCCTGGTCCACCACCATCCTGAGTGCAGCCTTGAACTGTTCATGTGTCACGATGCCCGTGTCCTCTCCGGCCAGGGCACCCTTAGCCACCGCAGGGTCCTGGGGCAGGTACAGGTTGCTGGTGCTCATCTGGGCATGCCGAGTGCGGGGGGAGCCCGCTGGAGAGGACCGGCCGGGGAGTGGGCCAGCGGCTGCGGCGGTGCGGAGGGACTTCTGGGGGCTGCTGGTATCTGAGGTGGTCAGAGGGCTGAAGGTTCCCACGGGCTGGTCCGAGGGCAAGGACTGGGCCTTGGCAGCCAGGCTTGGAGGGGAATCTTTCTGTGGTGGTCGGAAAGCAGAGTTGGGCTGTGGAGACAAGAAGGGGTGCGGCTATGTGAGCATTTAGAGGATGCTTCCCAGAGACAGAGGGCGGCCGCCGTGGCCGCAGGGCACTGGCCAAGGTCACGCAGAGTTGCTGACCACAGGGATGAGAGGTGAGCAACAGCCCCCCTCAGTCCCAGGTGATCAGCCGAATCTCTACACCGTCTGTACTCAGCTGGTCCTGAGAAGACAAAGATAGCGAGTCCCCGGGGTATCCTCCAGCTGGGTTTTTCTTCCTGCCAGACAGGCAGACCCCAGGGACTCCGTTGTGAGCCAGCCTCCCCTGAGAAGCTGGACCAAGGCCCTGAGAAGCTGGACCAAGGCCCCCCAGAGTTGTTGGAAGTAGCTGTGACCCACTCCCAGAGCCAGGGCAGGGAAGAGGCTACAGCTGGGATCTGGTGGTCCAGCAGGGAGACAGGTTATGGCCCCCAAAGGACCACAGAAAGACGGTATCGTGGTATCACTGGCTGGGGTCTGTGCGGTGGAGGGGAGCGGCCCTCAGGTGTTTTCCTCTGGGAGGAGAATCTGGAGAGATCTTGAAATCAGGCAGGGAGATACAACTAAAATCAATCCTTGAGGCCAGAGGTGGTAAGAACTCTCCAGGGTGATCTCTCTAATTCTTCTTAGATATCTGAGACCTTTGGGGAACGGCAGTGGGAAGTTAACTTCAAAACCTCTATATAGAGAGAGGAAGGTAGTGAAGGGGTAGCCCAGCCTGGGAAGCTTATGAAACTCATGCCTTCGGCAACCTAGGAGCAAAAGAAACCCATCCTTTGTGACCCTCCCAAAGACTGGTGTGTGTGTGTTTGTGCAGGACACTTGAGTGTGTGTGCCTATGGAGATTCCAAAGGCGACTTCAGGAATCACCCTGGATTGTTCTACCTCCTTATTGCTTTGTTCTGGGGTTTCCCAGGCTCCACCTTCCGGGGCCAAAAATCACAAGGCCATTGCCATTTCTGCCTGGCATTTTTACGTGGGACCTGCGGACTCTGGTCCCTTTGCTTGTGTGGCAAAGGCTTTAACCCCTGAGTCACCTCTCCAGCACCGGATCATGTGTTCTTAAAAAGCACATGAAGAGAAACCTTGTAGGGGCTGCTTGGGATTTCCCTACATGCAACACAGAGGCAGACACCTCAATACTCTGGATCCCACCTAACTTCTGCTTTACACATTTGCCTGCCCACCACCCTGCGTCAGACTCTGGTAAGCTGTGTTTGGGTCAAGCACATGCTTTGCAGGGTAGGAGCCAGAAAGTCTCCCAGGACTGCATGAACTCACTCCACTCCCAGTGTGTGCACCGGAATGGTGAATAAGTCCCTGTCCTCCTCAGAGGCTGGCCCCACCTATCGTCCCTCTGCAGTGAACGAGCTGGACCTCTGGCCTGGGTGTCAGAATCTGGACCCTAACCTTCTGCTCGGATAAGTCACCGTAAACGAGGGGAAAGCACGCACTGACTGCAGAGCTAGACAAATCATAGATTTCTGGGCTGTGGAGCCTGATTTTAGAAGTCACTCAAGCAGAAATGTGTATCATAACAAAATCCTTGGTTGGGATGCAGGAAGCCCATTGAGCAACTCGGGATGAATGTGTTCTATGGTTCCATGTTCTGGGGAGGAGTCTTCCTGCGGGCCCACGAGGAGTTAACTCAGAAAACATGTCCTCCAAGTACCATACATGTGTTCGGGGGCAGGGCTTGGGGTTCACCTAAAGCCCCCTTGAGTCTGTCCTAATGGCCCTTTGGCCTCTCTCTACCTGGAGGAACTAAGGCAGGCTGAAAGATTTCCTTTCTGGCCTCCAGAGCTTCTGCACAGGCTTTCTGTATGTGGCATGGGTGGTAGAGGGGACATGAAAGGTCCCTGTGGCGACACCGCTGCCCATGCTGGTGGGCTCAGGAACGCAGCCTCTGTCTTGGTGCCAAGGATGTGGGGGAAGATGGGGATGAGGAAAAGTGTAGCACCAATCTGGTTTGGGATACAGGGGAATGGGATGGCTTGGTCTTCACCTTCACAGCTGGTCCCAAGTGTCCCAGCAAGCTGGCTGTGCCGCTGGTCTCTGCGAGGAAGGGGCTTGTACTTAATGTGACCACAAGCAAGAACCAGATGAAACTTACTAAGCCAACCACGCCAAGAACAGGAAAGGAAGATGCAGTGACCGAACTAATTGTCATGGGCTCTGGGTCGATTCTGGTTATCAGTGTTGACTGAGACCTTGCAGAAAGCCAGCTAGGGGGAAGAGACCAGTGGGGAGCTGCAGCCGGTGATGCCTGGCTTTCCTTTCCAGCTGGGGCTGAGAGGCCTGTGTCACACATGCCCTGAAGGCAGAACTATGCAAGAGTTGTTGGAAAAATATTTTTACAATGAAAACAGCAGGAAAGGGTGCATGCTGCAAACCCAGCACTCAGGAGGTGGAGGCAGGAGGTCGCCCATTCAAGTTTGAGTGTAGTCTGGGTTGCATAAGGAAGTTCAGTCAACCTGGGCAATTTAACAAGACCTTGTTTCAGAAACCCAAACAGTCTAGCTCATTTGAGGACTTAGTGCTTTGCCTGCCTTCAACATGTGATCTCATCTAATTGTTATTACCTCATGGGTTGTTATATTATCTCTTAGATACTAGCATGATATTGTGGCTGTTAATGGTCTGTCCTTGGCATACAGCATACTACACAGTACACAGGTGCTTACCTGATGTTTATTCTGATCCCAAGTAGAACCACTTCTCAAGCGCCCAACCATCCACCTGTCTTACCCCTCAACCTCTCTCTAATCCCCTTTATTGTCTTTACAAGCCCGGCCGCCTGGAGCTGAGAACACAAGAGACCTTCCCACAGCCTCACCCAGCACCTGCCGGGCCTTTGTGATCCAACAGCCCAGGGGACTGATACATGACAATGCTGGACCAGCTAATGCCATTGTAGCCATTTCAGAGAGCTGCTGGCTGGCATGGTCCTGGGGTTCTTAGGGCAAGAAGGGGAGGCTGATATCTATGACCTGTGATGGACTTTGTTTAAGGTATTCATTGATGTGTGCGTGCATGTGTGTGTGTGTGTGTGTGCGCGCGTGCATGTGGTTTTTCTGCTCAAGAGACTTCCAGTAGGCAGTACCCAAGAGTATTTTCAGTTGTTGCAACTGGAAGTAGGGGACTCTACAGTAGATATGCTGCAACAAAGCACAGGATGGACTCAGAGAGGACGACACGCTCCACATGCCGCTCATGGGTGCGGGGGTGTGAAGCCCTGAGCTTGCATCTGGGAGGAGGCTTAGCCTGCCTGTCAGAGGCCTGACTTGAGAACGCTTATCCAGCAAGGTGAGCCCGGACGCCTAGGAGGAAACCACTCTTCTGGATTTGGAACATACTGTTTCCAGCAGGTGGTAGGGGGGGGATATGCTCCAGGACTTCCGGGGCCACGGGGTGCTCAGTACTAAGCGGGGGACGGACAGGCTTGCGCCTCTTGTCTGTCAGTGCCCAGCTGAGAGGCAGCATTCCCTTGTCCCAGGCCTCTGTGGCCCACCCACCCGCAGAGGGATCAGCAGGTTCTCACCTCCCTAGCAGTATGCACGTAGTTTCGAAGAAGGGGAGCTGCCTCTCAGGGTACAGCCTCCCAGAGGCCCCCTGTGCTCACAGACCCGTGTTCCTCCCACCAGGCTCTGCTCAGCCTACTGTCCTTCGGCCTCACCGAGGGCTGGAGCAGAGGGGGCACCCAAACTCCTTGGTGCCACAGCTGGCAACGTCCTGACTTGAAAGCTGGCAGGTTCGGGCCACCCCTCAGCTCCAGCTGGACCACGCTCACACCACGGCCAGCAGCGGGGGAGTCGGCTCCTCCCCAAGGTTCTCCCTGGGGGAGACCAGGCCCCGCCACTGTTGGCAGCTGTAGAATTCTTAGGTCTTGTTTAAAACCCTCATGCTGTAACCTGTCTCTAAGGAGGCACATGACGAGCTGTCCGGGCTGCAAAGCTTCGTAAGCAAGAACCAGGGAGCCTGAGGGCTGGGGACGGGCCGACGGCCAGGCCCTGCCTGCCTCGTCCTCGGTGACTCACTGGAGATGCCTATGGGCTGTCTCACCCTGAGTAGGTCATCATCTGCCAAGTGGGCAAGGGTGTGACTTGTCACCGTGGACAGGACGTGGCAGGGCAGGTAAGAGGTGTGGGCACGCTGTGATCTGCCTGCTGCCAAGCTCCGCCCCCAGGCTCCTTTCCCACTTCCTTTTCCCGAGGAAAACAAGTTGGGTTGTCCTGCTGCTCTGGGTTTTGGGGCAGATTCAGTCCTCTGGGTTCGCATAGCCCGGTATCTGGAAGGCTGCGCCTCTTGGGAGATTTTCCCTAGAACACGAAGGTGGGGCCGGGCGGGGCCCAGCACGGGGGTGGGGGGGGGGTTTGAGAACTGGAGCCTGATCGCTCTGTGGCCTCTTGGGAGTCCCCCAGGGTGGGGTGCTTCCAACACAAGGAGAAGAAATAACTACTGAGACAACAGAGAAAGAACGAGGGAATGGAGGAGACAGCTGGCATCCTCACCAGAAGAAGGGTTCCACACTCACTTCTGCCTCTTGAAGAAGCTGTATCCAGGGTCCCCCTGCAGTCCTCGGGGGAAGGAGGAGGAGATGGAGGCAGAGACACCGTGCCTCCTCTGGGCTGGGGTGTGGGGACCTTGCTGGACTCTGGGGCAGGGAGGTTTCTGACTGTGGTTAATGATGAACATGGAGGGTCTGCCTTCCAGGGAGGACGCCCCCACGCCTCAGAGAACAGGAGTGCCAGCCACAGCGCCCCTCGCCCTGCTGGAAGGCCTGGCTTATAGTGTGTCACTCGTGCTCAGCCTTTGCAGGACATGCGTGCAGATGGTTTGGAGCACAGTCCTCAATGGGGATACACGCCTTCCGAGTCCTCACGTCTCCTCATCCTGATCCCGTTAAGGCCAGCCAAGCTCTGCATATACCCATTTCCTGTGGACACCAGCTAGGCCGGGCTCTCTGAGGTGGACAGCGGGCCCCAGAGTGAAGCCCCAGCTTTGACCTACCTTACTCTGGGGAGGAGGGCCTGGCTTGCCACTGTTTGCAGGGGCTGCGGCAGGAGTGGACGGGAACATGCTTCGGAACAACCGGTGCTTGAGGCTGCTCTCCTGGGTCTTGGGGCTGGGAATGCCTTCGCCACCTGGCCTGCCAGTGGCTGAGCCCACCAGGCAGGCCTGCGGTCGCGCCTCCTCGGAGTTGTGCCTGGCAGCTTTCACTCCACGCCTCCCTGTGGCCATGGGGGGTGAGGTGCCAGGCGGGGAACTCTGCAGGCAGGCACCCAGCTGCAGGCAGCGCTGCGCGGCCCCCTGGAACTCAGCAGGGCCCAAGGACTGTGCCTTGGCAGCCAGGCCATTGGGCAGGACGCGAGGGCTCTGTGGCTCGGGCCACGGCAGCTGCCTGTGACCCGCTGCTGAGCCCCCGTTGCAGCTGAGGTAGAAGCCATGCGAGTCAGTGCGCTCGGACTGGGGGCTCTGGAGGTACATGTCTGGGTCGGCGGCCCAGTGTTCATCCCCTAGCAGCCCCAGGGACTGAGCCCGGCGCCGGCTGGTAGGACTTCGCCCACGCAGGGTGTTGGAGCTGATGGCCGACAACTTCTGGATGTCATTGAGCAGCCCCGAGATGTAGCCATCGGTGGGCACAGAACTGCCCCGCACCACCGTCTATGGGAGGAAGAGAAAAAGAGCCTGCAGAAGCAGCTCCTTGATGGGGGGGGCTCAGAGTCTCCCTGAGGGCCCTGGGGAAGGAACATGCTTTGCAAGAATTCCTTCCTTACCCATCTGTTAGGTTCGGGGCTGATAGTGGGTCAGACCAGTGCGGTGGGCACAGGAATGCAGGCGCAAGGCCCTTCCAGCAGCACAGACAGGTGGCCGGCCCTGGATTCCACACCAAGGAGCAAGTGGGAAGCCAGGGGACCGGTGCTTGGTCTAGTTCTTCCTATGCACTCTGAGATAGCTGAGGAGGATGGGACCAGTCCCAATGACTCTTCTATACACGCTGTGACAGGGCTCCTGACCCCAAATCCTACCCAGCTGTGAGATCTCCCCAAGCAGTCTGCGAGAGCTGCAGCACCTTTCGGGACATACTTAGACTAATGATTATTTGTTGTTAACTGAAATTTAAATTTATTAATTTTTCAAGACAAGGTCTCATTGTAGCTCAGGTTGGCACAGAACTCACTACTGTCCTACCCAGAGGGATCCCTCGGTCCTGGGAGACAGCATGAATAACAGGGAATCAAGATAGCTAGATGGCAGCTCCTCCAGGTGCGGCTGGGGTTCCACCGAAGCTTATTGGGGCCTGGGAGAGGCTAACACACCATCCCTTACCTTCATGGGCTGCAGCTGCACACGCGTGATGCGCGAAGGGTCCACCACGGGCTTGGGCCGCCGCAGGGTGTCCAAGATGTTCTGCCATTGTGGGGGGAGGCCCACAAACTTGCCTTCTTTGGGGTCGAAGGAGGTGTGGACACGGTGCTGGAAGTTCTGTGGGGCTGAGATCTCGGGGCGTTTCTTTTTCTTCTTGCGGAACATGGCGCCTACAAGAGGAAAGTCAGGATGAACTTGGTCCGGAGGACAGGGATGGGCCTGCAAGAGGAAGGCCTCCTCCTCTGAGCTTGGAGGCACCATGGACGCTGGGCACCAGGCCAGGCTTTTCTCCCCTTCCCTGGGCAGAGCCCCTCAGTCCTCAGCTTGGAGTCTCCTCATCCCCACTTCCTTAGACAAATGGCTGACTCCCAGGAGACTGGTCTCAGGAACAACAAAAGTGCCATAAATAAGCCAATGCAGACTATAAACAAGGAAAAGAGGTGTCTGTTTTCTTGTTTGTGCCAGATCCCCTACCGAGGAGGCAGACTCTGGGGGTGTGTAAAGCCCAAAGCCCATTACAAATATTCCATGTCAAAGAATTAAAAAACAGAGAGAGGAAGGAAGGCTGGCAGACTCATTTTATGAAGCAAGTGTGACCTTGGTTCTGCAATCAAATAAGAAGGTACAAAGAAAGAAAAAGCTGAAGCAATTGCACCAGGAGTATAATGTGAGCTGGGCATCCTGGAACTTGGGAAACTGAGGTATGTGTGGGGGATTGCTACAAGTTGGGGTTAGCCTCAGCTAACTAACAAGACTTCCATAAAAAGGAACATAGACGTGAAAAACCTAAACAAAATTAGAATTGAGTCTGATAGTACATCGAAGATTCTGTTTGCTTATCACAACTTTGGTGAGTTCCAAAATGGGATATGAACAATGACATACAGACATACAGTGACATACGACAGTTAAAAAAAGAAGCCAACCAGGGACTGCAGGGATGGCTCAGGAGATAAAGCACTTTCTATGCACGTGTGAGGGCCAGAGTTCAGATCACCAGCACCCACATGGAACCTGGGTGCAGGCTGGGGCGGGGGCAAAGGAGATTCAAGCCAGTCCAACTGAGGGCGAGCTCTGCATTCAGCAAGAGACCCTGTTTCAGTAATCCAATTGAGGAAGATAATACCTGACACTAACCTCTAGCCTGCACACATACCCACATGCACGTGCAACAATGCACATACACGCATGCATGCACAAACGCCACATATACATACATATACATCCTCTCCCTCAAAAAGCCAACCAATACTATACAGAGAAACTGGGTATCGCTGGACCAGCAAACGCTAAAAGAGCCCTCATGGTGATTCAATTCCAAAAAGACTGAGCCAAGAGATCAGCTTGGGCTGGCCAAGAAGATATCCTCTCACAGATAAAGCTCTCCAAAAAAGGCAGAAGGCCCCACTTCCTCTGGACTCCTGTCCTATCTCAGAATGCTGACCGAACTTGTGGTCAAGTGTGCCTTTTGCCTGACAGATGACCCTGTTCTCCGAAGTGTTCACCTGATACCTTAATGTCAAGCGGCTGAAGACACCTCAGTGGGTTCTTATGTGACCCAGAGGGTTTTATGTGACATGAAAAGACACACCTGGAACTACTGAAGAGCAGACTGAGGCTCTCCCCTGCTCCCACAGAGCCCCCCCTCTCTCTCCAACCAAATGATCAGCTCTTACGCAAGAACAGGGGGGACGACATCAAGTAATCCCTTCCTGAGTTCCCTAACAGTCATTCCTGGGCAAGCCCTTCCCAGAGGCAGCAAGAAAGAGTTGAGGAGAAAGAATGACCCAGAGCCCCAGGATACCAGGGCTTATGGGGATGGCGGATGGCGGAGACAACCAGGAGCATGGGTGGGGGACAGAGAGATAGAGGAATCAGTCAGTCAATCAGCCCAAAGGAAGGCTAAGACTCATCCAGGAGGGTATGATCGTGAAAGCGGAAAACCCAGAAGTTACATAGAAACTACTGGGACTCAGTAAGGGAAGCTGGAAAAGTCCTCAACTCAAGGCCAATGTAAAAAGGTAACTGAATCTCTACATACCAGTAAGTAACAGAAAATGAAATAAAAGTGGGTGTGGTAGCTCACACACGTAATGCAAGCACGTGGGGGGCCGAGAGCAGGGGGATCAGAAGTTCAGGTTCAGTCTGGGCTACACACAGAGAATGTGAGGGAACTTATAGAATGTGAGGGCCACAGGAGACCCTGTCTCATAAAAACAAACCAGGGCTCGAGATGGCTCAGAAGGTAAAAGTGCTTGTTGTACAAGCCGGGCAACCTGAGTTCCATCCCTAGAACCCACGAGGTAGGACGAGAGAGCTGACTCCTCAAAGTTGTTCTCTGACCTCCCCATTACACGTGCACACCGTGGCACACTGTACCTGTGAGCACGTGTGAGTGCACAAACACACACGCACGCACGCACGCAAAATAAATTTAAAAACAAAAAGGAAAATTAAATGAAAACATATTATTTAACATTTTACATTAAAAGTAGAAAATACCCAGGAATAAACCTAATGAAAGGTAAAAATATACAGTAAAAAATACAAAATATTATTAAAGATATTAAAGAAATGTTCATAGATTGGAAGATTTCATACTGTGAAGATGTCAGTTACTCCCACATTAGCCCACATTCTTATTTCAGTCTCAGCATATTTCTTTTGGCAGAAACTGACACACTGATTCTAAAATGTGCAGAGAAACACAGGGAACCAGGAATAGCCACGGAATCTTACAGAGTAAAGTTGGAGGGTATACTAAATATACATCAAGGTTTATTATAAAGCTACCATAATTAATATAATGCAGAAATGTCATAAGGATTGACAAATACAGCAACAGAATAGGAACAGGATCCAGAAATAGACCTGCCCGCGTGAGGTCACTTGATTTATGGCAAGGTGACATTGTAGTTCCATGGGAACCAATGAGCTTTTCTACAAATGAGGCTGAGCAATTAAATACCCACATTGGGGGGAGGAATCTTCCCACCAAAATGTGTTCGATATCATACCTGAAATTAACTGGAAGTATCATAGACATAAAGGACAAAATCATAACACTGGGAGAGGCAGGAGGCAGAGTCTGACTGTTCCCTCCCCACACACACAAACTGGTGTGATGACTGCGTTGGGACCAAGTTTGATGGGGTCTGACATGTTGAAACCTAAAACTATTGTCGCTGGAGTGCCAGAGACAAATGAAACCAGAATTCTTGAGGGTAGAGGATAGGGGATCTTGACTTAAGATTTTGTCTATATGAATGTGTCAGGGTAGTAAGAAAGAAACAGCAAAATAATTGTTGTGTATTTGGTAGGACTATGAATGACTTCCTCTTATGCTATCTTTCTTCTAAGGAAAACAATTCTTGTTTTGCAGACAGGGTCTATTGTGGTTAGAAGTTAATAGGATCTGGAATCATCTAGGAAGCTAGGCACGCCCCTGAGCGATGGTCTTGATTAGATTAACTGAGGTGGGAGGACCCCCTGAAAGAGGACAGCACCATTCCCTGGGCTTGGGTCCTGGTCAGCATAAGGAGGAAACTGATTGAACATGAGCATTGAACAGTCTGATTATGACTGTAGGTTCGATGTGGCCGGTGCCTCCTCCAGCAGTGACACCCCTGCCAGGAAGGGCTATATCCTGGAACTGTGAGCCAAGATAAGTCCTCCCTGAGACTGCTCTTGTCAGGGTATTTTACAACAGGGAAAGTGACTAAAATAGGGTCTCGCTATGTAACGCAGGTCGACCACCTAGTGAACCTTTGCTTCCCAAGTGCTGGGATAAAAGGGCTGTGCTAGCACATTGAAAAAAATTAATTTATTTTATTTTTCTAGTTTTACAAGCATATTGAGTACTCATCCCCACTTCTACCCATCCCCCTTCTCCTCTCTTCTTTAATCCATCCTATACCCTCCTGCCCATCCACCTTCATAGACCCCAGAGTTCCCTCTGGCCTGCCTACTCTTTTTTTTTTTTTTTTAATTTCAGATTGAAGGCTGGAGAGATGGCTCAGGAGTTAAGAATCTGCCTTGTAAGCAGAAGGTCCTGAGTTCGGATCCCAGGTCCCATATAAAAATGTCAGGTGGAAAAGGTGGCGGCCCATACTTCTGATCTTGGTAGGTGAAGTCTGGGAAATCCCAGAGCAAAGCAAGAAGGAGATAGAAGCAATCCAAGATGATTCCCAAAGTCACCCTTGATCCTCCACAGAGACCCATGTGCCTTCTGATCACACATACGCACACAATGAATGAATGAATAAGGTTTACAATTAAAAATAAAAATAAAGGGGCTGGAGAGGTGGCTCAGGGGTTAAACCTCCGCCTTGCAAGCGGAAGGTCCCGAGTTCGGATCCCAGATCCCACGTATAGACGCCAGACGGAAGCGGGGGCGGCCTGCGCTTCTGGCCCTGGTAGGGCGGAGCCTGTGAATCCCAGGAGAGAAGGAGGTGGAGGCGTCCATGGTGGTTCACGAATTCGTCCGTGGTTCTACACACACATACACACACATACACACACACACAGACACACGCGTGTGCACACATACACACAGTTGAATAAATAATAATAAAAAAAAATTAAAAAAAAAAAATAAAATAAAAATAAAATAAATTTCAGATTGAAATATTTTTAGAGCAGTGATCACCACAGCCAATGTGTCCCAGCCTTTGAGAGAAACACTTGAGTTACAGGTGTCCTCTTTCCAGGCACAACCAGCTGCTCAGAGGTCCCTAGCTTGCCATTTCTGGGGCCCCGTCCACCCATGTCCAAAGTTTCCGGACTGATAGAGGCAGCTGCTGCAATTACCAGGATGCTGTGATGATCAGTCAAATCAGGCTACACTAGTCTTTAAATGTTACCCAGGATTCCACCTCTGCAGCCACCTCTATTCATCCAGGGAGGTCCTCTCCTCCAGAAAGGGGAAAACAGGGGGCTGGAGAGTTGGCTCAAGGAGGTAGAGCCTTTGCCTTGTAAACAAAAGGACCTGAGTTCAGATCCCAGATAAAAACATTGTGCAGAGTCTTTTAAAGAAAGGAACAAGAATGGGCAGCCCCTATGCAGAGGAGCACAGAGTGAGGAAAACAGGGCAAAACAAAACAAAACAAAAAGCCCAGAGCTGATGCACTTAGTACCCAATGACAATAAGAGATATATACACAGATATATACTGTAGTAGCTACACAGTCCTCATTAACTCATGAGGTCAGCAAGTTGCAACAAATATCACCATGACAACAGGTGACCACTAGTGTGATAGTGGCATGAGTATCAAAGAGGCAACCAACAGCTTTCTGATTGGACTCAAGATCCACTTGTCAGAATGGAACATAGTTCTGTTTCTGTTAACTAGAACAAGAGAACCTAAAAAATGAGAAGGAAGTAGATCAATAGGGAAAAACAGCCAATGAACCTATAGGTAGGAAGACAGTACACCAAACTGCTCTGTAAATAGTTACCATTATACTCACAAATCTGAAGAGCACTTAACACTCAGCCTAGAAATCTATTATAAGAGAGATAGAGAATCTAGCCTAGGCCAGTAGAAGAGCAATGAAGTGGAGAACAATGACCTTCCATAATGCAGAATACCAGTGATCCAGCAGTGCTAACCCAGAATCGGACCATCCTAATCTCTCCCTATCCTAAGGATTAGGAAACCTCAAAGAAGATAGGGCAGTGAGAATATAAGAACCTAAAAATGGGAAGGTCCACTGCTGAACAAGACATTCCATTCAAAGCAAGGATACAAATACAGGAACAAATACAAGGATACAAATACAGGAACTCACTGCAATGAGACTTGTCCTTACCAGACCTACATAATGACTGAAAGACCAATATACCCTATAGACTATGAGAAACTGAAGAGAGATAAGAATACATAGGGGAAACCTTAGGGACTAGAGCTGGATGACTGAAGGGAAATGCCCTATGAATAGGTGGCCCGAGGAGGGGCAGCTTGGTATGCCACAGAGGTCTGAATCCCCACAAGAGTAGACAACCCAGAGGAAACTCTGGGGTCCAAAGAAGCAGCCAGGCAGAAGGGTGGAAAGGAGTGGAATGAATTGATGAGGAGAAGGGAAGGAGATGGGAGGGAGGGAGGATGGAGGGAAGCAGGGATTAGTACTCAATATGCTTGTAAAACTAAAATAAAAAAAAATTAAAAAAAAAACATTGGGTGGAAATGGCAGCAGCCTGCACTTCCAACCCTGGAAGGTAGAGCCTAGGAAACCGCAGAGCAAAGCAATAAGGAGGTAAAGCAACCCCAGATGATTCCTTAAGTCACCCTTGGGTCTCTATAGGCATATGCAAAGTGCCCTCTTTTACACACACCCACACATACCTATATCCCACCATCACATGTTGTACATACCCACAAGTACACATGAAAAAAAGAAAAGAAAGAAAAGGTAGGAGACTTTTCCTCACATAGTCAGTCCGCGCTTTTCTTCTGCCAGCCTGAAAGAGAATTTTTTTTGCTAGTTTTAGGGTGGTCTCTCTGCATCATCTACCCAGGCACTGGAAGGTCCGCAGGCAAGGAACGGACCCCAGGGGTTAAGAAATGCTTTTACTATCACCTTCCGCCTGGCTAACCCATGACTGGGTCAGAGGATGCTCAGTGCTGGGAGGAAAAAGTCTAGCCCAAACCAGTCGGGGAAGGAAGCTGTCCTGGCACAGAGCCTGCCTGGCAGTAGGGAACCAGGTGGTTCCTGGAAGAGGCATTCTAGTTAAGGTGCTGCCACACCCAGCAAGGCCATGGTGCCGGGTGGTGGGAGTTCTGGGAGTCACAGGCCCGGGGTCACTGAAGGCAGGACTGAGGTGTCTGAATGAAGGCGGGACCTCTTCTTGACAAGCTCTTAGACCCATACTGAAGATCAGCTCTTGAGAGGAAGGAATTGTCCATAATCTAGATGAAGCTCAAGGTTAGAGAACCTGCCGCACTCACAAAAGTAGGAAATGACTGTGCTGGAGAACTGAACCCAGATGGATTTCCTCAGCCCCGCTCAGTGTCTGCCCACCCTGTTGGCAGTGCCTCGCTGGTGGTCTCGTTGCTGGAGGTCTTCATCATCCTGAAGCAGGGCTGATGGCAGGGCTGGCGGCCGAGCTGACCTCTCTGGGCTTCTCTCTCCACTTCACCTGCTGCTTTCCCCTCAGGGCTGGTCTGTGAGTCAGGGCCCAGGGGAACTAAAGTTGTCCTGATTTAAGCTAACCCTTAACCTTATACAGAACCGTGGGGTTTGGATCCTGCCAGGGATGAGTGGAAGAGGTTTGGAACAGGTCACAGCGGAGGCCGTGATGGTCAGGGTCTGGCATATATGAAAATAGAACCCCTGGGCAGGAGGTAACCATAGACTGGTCTCCCGTAGGCAGTGGGCAGGGCTCCAGGTCAGGTGCCGCCTTCCACAGTGATGAGGACCATCACGGCTTGAGTCACGTTGGGGACTGCCAGGGGCTGATGCGGGCCTCGCAGACCCAGGGCTGAGCTGCGTCCCAGAAGGCACTTCACCATAGGAAGCAGACCCCTTGGAGGGTGTATATCTGTTCCAAACATGCTCTGGCTCCCCTTTGGGTCCCGTTTGAATCAACACCAGCTGGTTCTCCTACTGTCATACCTGTTTTCGCCTGCTTCTGCGTGAACCTGCTTTCTGCACGCTGAATCACTCTCAAGGAAAAACACACATCGTTCATGAGTGCACCAAGAGAAGAAAGTGAGCCTGGGGGGCTTGCAGCTCTTCTGAAAGGGGCTGGATCTGGTCAGCTCTAAGCTGCGGGGTACTGGAATGAGGCTGGTGGGAACGCCATTTCTGGCGTTGTCAGTAAAGAAGGCTGGAGGGCTCCACGGGTAAAAGTACTCGCTAGGTGAGCATGAGGATCTGAATGCCCAGAACTCATGTGATCCAATCCAATCCAATCAAAAGGTCAGAAGCACGGCACGTGCACCTGCAATCCCCATCACTCCTGCGGGGAGATGAGCTTCCCTGGAAGCTTGCATGCACACTAGAAAAAAACAGATACCACTCAAAACAAGGTAGAGGGTCTGGCAGGATGGTTAAGTAGGTAAAAGCACTTGCTACAAAAAGCCTGATGTCCTGAGTTCAATCCCTGGAACCAATGTAAAAAGCCAGATGTTGTGGCACACATCTATAATCCATGGGAGACTGAGACAGGAAATCACCCCAAAGCTCAAAGTACAGAGTGCAGCCGAAGAGGATGGAAGGACAGACCAGTGTGTGAAAGTGTCCTCTGACCTCCATACTCACACACGCACAAACTCACACATTATATATACACATGTACACATACACGATAATGATAAATTTTAAAAAGCTGTGTGTGAGTGTGTTGTGTGTACAAGACAGCACTTGAGTATGTGTGCCTATGGAGGCCCAAGGATGATACTGGAAATCATTCTGGATTGTTCTACCTCCTTATTGCTTTGCTCTGGGGTTTCCCAGTCTCTGCCTTCCAGGGTCAGACCTGCAGGCAGTCACCACATCTGTTGGCAATTTTTACATTGTATTCATGGATATCTGGACTTCGGGTCCTTTTGCTTGCAAGACAAAGCCATCTTCCCAGCACCCAAAAAGCTGCTTTAAAAACATAATAGAGCATACACACACACACACACACACCCCTCATGAGAGAGGGAGGGGGGGAGAGGAGAGAAGAGATAGAGATGGGGAAGAGGCAGCTCCCAGTTCCCAGAATGATGAAGGCACCCAGCTCAACATGCCAGTCAGAGAGTGGGAGGCACATCCAGCTGCGTAAGTAACTCACAACCTCTTATTGGAGCTCAGATCCACGGCTGGAGTCCAAGCATAGACCTTGGGGCCTGTAACCTTGGCCTACTCTCTTTCTCTAGGACTCAGCATTTATCTGTTGGTGAGAAGTGTCAGCTTCTCCAGGCACAGCAAGACAGGGTGCTAGCATGTTCTTTCTCAGGGAGCGGCTTGGGTAATTTTAGTAAGACTCCCTTAGGGAGAGCTCTGGGCTCAGCGTGTCCCATATGTGATCTCCTGTCCATAGGCCTGTGAAGGAACACTGTTAGGTCTCCATCATGCATAGAGGGACCAGATGGCCACAGAACTACATGATTTGCCCAAGGAAAGAACAGTGTTTCCCAGACCCTGAAATGAACTTGGTTGCGGTGAGCCATCAGGACCCTACCCACGTGGTGTCTCCCAACATGCTTTGAGGAAGGGCCTGCTCTAGAATAATACTGCCAGTCAGAGGCGACCCCTTTGCATTGTTTTCCCATTTACATGTGTATGAATGGATGGGATATGTGTGTGTATGAGCGTTTTGCATATGTGTGGGTACATGTGTGTGTGTGCGTGCGCGCACGTGTGTGTGTGTGTGTGTGTGTGTGTGTGTGTGTGTGTGTGTGTGTAAATGCATGCACAAGAAGGTGAGTATGTGTGGACAAGGTGACATCAAGAATTATTATCCATCACTTTTCCACCTTACTGCTTTGAGGCTGGGTGGCCAAACTCAGAGTTGACCAATGGGGCCGGTCTAGCCAGCTTGCTCTAGGGTTTCCCTGGCTCTATTTTCCACCCAGCATTTTAGGTGGGATTTAGGGATCTGAGCTCTGGTTCTTTTGTTTTTGCAGCAAGTGCTTTGACCACCGATTCATCTCTCCGATACCTGCTTCATTTTTAAGGAACTTATTTATTACGTGAGTATATGTGAGTGTGTGGGTACATGCCAGGACATACACGTGGAGGTCAGAGGAAACTTTCAGGTGTCGGTTCTCTTCCACCTGTGGGATTCTGGATACTGAATTCAGGTTGTTGAGCCTGTGTGGCAAGTGCCTTCAGCCACTGGGCCATCTCGCGGCCCTGACCGCCTGGGATTTCATGGAGCTTAGAAAGAAAAATACCCATCACTCCCACGATCCAGACCCAGTGGCCTGCCAAGGACCCTGTTCCCTGCAAAGCTGGGGCCCACCCACATCCTCAGAGCTTCAGCAGTGCCGTGTGACCTCCTTGTAACTCTCTTTGCAACTGTTATCATGCTCTTTCCTGTAAGACAGAGCAGTCGGAAGATGCCCGTAACTGTCTCATTGACCAGGGAGATTTTTTTTCTCAGCCTTTGTTTTCTGGAGTTTGCCTAAATCTTAAATCATTCTCTTACTCACAAAGTATTCATTATGCATCAGCTCTGTTTTTGACTCTGCAGACCGTGGAAAACAAGACAAGACCCCCAGGCTAGAGACATGGCTAGTCAGACGTTAAGACTTTGCCTCAAAAGCAGAAGGTCCTAAGTTCAGACCCCAGGTCCCACATAAAAAACTCCAGGCAGAAATGGTGGCGGCCTGCACTTCTGGCCCTGGTGGGCAAAGCCTGGGAAACCCCAGAGCAAAGCAAAAAGGAAGGAAAAGCAATCCAGGATAATTTCCTAAGTCACCCTTGGTCCTTCACAGGGACACACAGTGCCCTCTGATGTGTGTATGTGGGTGTATGTGAGCATGGTCGCTCACACAGGCACAATAAACTAATTTTTAAAAATTATTTTAAAAAATTAAAAAGACAAGACCCTCCTCTTGTCTCTTCCTTCTTCCAAACAGATGCAGTTATCTGGGTACATCTGCCCTGTCCTTCTGCCCCTGCCCCAATTTTTGTCCTCCTGTGGTTATTCCCAACAGGAGCCTGGTTACATTCTGCTCAAACATGTTCAGTAATAGGGAGTTTCTGCTCCCCTCCAAGGCCTGTTCTGAACCCTCAGTCCCCTCACTGATGGGAAGGTCCAGGCTTCCCATCTGTTCCTCTTGGCATTTAAGTTGGAAGAGGTGGCATCCCAGCTCCCTGTTCTGGCTCAAAACATCATGTCAGGGGCGAGGGAACCTCCATCTTCATTTTGCTACCTGCAGGGTAAGATCTTAAGCCTGGACTGTGGCCTTTGCTCTATGGCCTGAAAGTTTCGTAGACGTGCCCAAAGTCACTGTGCTGAAGTGTAGAGGGTTCCCGTAAGCTGAGCAGTCCCCAGAGGTTCTGCTGCCCCACTTGAGGGACCCAGGTATTAATATGTGTGACCCACAGAGATGCAGCAGGGTCTGAGTTCCCACACCACAGGCCCTGAAGAATTCCCAGGGGAGAGATAATGGGCTGTGGCTTAAAAGAATATGGTGATGAAGCTCATCTAGTGGTTTATGTCAACACTCTGGTCCAGTAAGAGGCCGAAGAGACAGGCTGGACTGACTGCCAAAGAAGGTCAATATTGACTGAGGCCTTGTCTGGGCCCATTGCCAGTCTACTCAGTGTTGTGGTCCAGCAGCAACTCCTACTATCCAAGCCCTCTGACCTCTGTGTACTGTACCTAGAATCTCAGCCACTGTCCATCTCCCCAGTGTAACACTGTAATAGCCTATGCATAGGACTATCCCCAAGAAAAGGTCTGAAGAACCACATTTCTTAGAATGTTCTAGGTCAGGGACTTTATTATTGTCAGATTTCAACCGCTCCATCCCAAAGCCCAAGTCCTCAATGACTAGTAAGAAGAACTTCAGCAGTCCCGATCACTTTCATAGCCCTTAACTTTCCACAACTGTTTTTTGTTTACCTCTTTGCTCTGTGCTCACTAAACCACAGTGAAGTAGGTTGAATCTGCTTCACTGGGCCACATTTAACGATAGCAGGTAGCAGGGGCTGGAAAGATGGCTCGGTGGATAAGTGTGCTGGCCATGTAAGCATGAGAACCCGAGTTTGGATTCCAGCATCTATGCAAAAAGTTGGGTTTCTGAAACCCCAGGAGTGTGGGTCTGGGGTTTGTTGGCCACAAACCCCAGCTGAGAAATGCAAATTCTAGGTTTAAGGAGAGACCTTGCCTCAAAGGAATAAGGCCGAGTGACAGGAAGATACCCAACATGCTCCTCTGGCCCCTGTGTACACACAGGCGTGTGCAACTACACACACACACACACACACACACACACACACACACAGGCAAGGCTGTCAGGCAGCTGGGGAGAGGAAGAAAGCAATGGAACACAAAATGTCTGACATGTGCCAAACACTGCACTAGGGCTCTTGATTAATTCATCAGCTCTATTATATAGATGTGAAGAAACTGGGGCTCAGAGAAAAAACACTATCCTAGATTGTAAGTGTAGAGAGGTAGGATTCAAAGACTGACTGCAAGCCCCTTCCCCATGCCCAGTGTCCAGAGAAGTCAACCAACTTGGCCCATCGCACAGCTACTGTGCACAGGTGGGATCTGAAACAAAAGCCACATGCCCCTGGCGTCCCAGACAGTGACCATGGTAATGGTTTGCTCAGGTCGCCCATGAACACCTGTGACACATTCAGGTCACAGGTGCTTCTGCCTCTAAAGCTGGATCTCATTCCGCAAATGGTCTCTTCCCCACGCTGGCCTATGAATTAGGCCCTTCCTTTCATGCCTTCCTTCTGAGGACCTCTGCCTTTATTTTATTCCTATTGGTTGGCTCTAACTCTTTCAAATACTATCTTGACAAACGGCCACACTGTTCTCAAAATCTCGGGAAAGCTTAAATTCTTCCAGCCAGAGGCTTCCAGGGCCGCTGGACATTTATCATCCATCACAGTTAGTTACACCTTGCAGCTATCCCATGACGACAGCATTACCATCCACACTTGACAGGTGTTGAAAAAATATATTGGAGAGGAAGTAAAGCAACTTTCCAGAAGAATCACAGACAAAATGAGGATTTGAAACAGGTTCCATTTGGTTCCAAATACTGTGTCCTCAGACCACTGTCTTATACATAGCCAGAGGAGAGTTCACAGTTACATGATATATGCTATGCCAGCCACGAACACATAAACTGCGGACCCTTCCCCATCGTTCACATAGAAAACCAAGTCAGAGGAACCTAAACACCGCTGGAATAGACCAGAACACAGAGAATGGCAGTTCGATCCCAGGAACCCTTGGGTCTTAGGACTTGGTGGTCCCAGCAGCCCCCACAACAAACACATGCTACTCTGTGGATGTGGGAATAGCTGCTCTGTGCAGACATCCTTCCCCTTTGTGCCCCTCTTCCCCTAAGCATGAACTCAGCACCCCAGGGCTGAGTGACAGTGGTGATAATCAAGGTCGCGCCTGAAACAGGGCGGGACCATTTGAAGCCTTGCTGGTCTGCCATGCGGTGTGCAAGTTGGCTCTACGGATTGGGAAATGGCAACTAGATATGCCAGGCTACTGCTACTGTCTAACACAGTACCAGAAGGAATCCAGCTAGGAGGGCCACCTGCCTGCCCAGTGTCCCTCTCAGCCTGCCCCTCCCGAAGGTCTGGAAAAGGTTCTGGGGCTGGAGGCCCCTTACTCACCTGCAGCGGCTTTCCTTGCCTCTTCTCTTCGCAGCTCCTCACCCTTCAGCGGTTGGCTTTCTGGGGCACGCAGAAGAGGGAAGATTTAGGGACTTCCCGGACCAGTCTTCCGCTGGCCTAGGGAGACACGCATTGTGACCAACGTAAGTAAGTGTCTCCACGGATTTGGCGACCCGCCGGGAGTCCGGGACCTTGGGCACCGCGCCCCGTCCTCCTACCGTCAGAGCCAACCCTGGTGTCAGAGGCGGCGCGTGTCCCCGCGGGGTGCTGGGGAGGGGCGCTTCCGGGGCCGGCCGGTGTCCCCGCCGCGCTGCGATCCGCGCGATGTCCCGTAGGGCGCCCACGCGGAGGTGGCTCGCGCACTCCAGGGGCGGGGAGCTCGCGTGCCCAAGGCCTCGGGGTCCACGGCGGGCCGGCTCCGAACTTCGGGGACTGAAAAGCCCGGCACGTGGGCGGACGGTGGGGCCCGAGCCCGGATCGCGGCTCCCGCCCGGAGTGGGAGCTCCAGCCCTCGGCGGCGGCCCGGCACCCACCTGCCGAGCGGGAAACCGGGGAGCGCCCCGACAGGCCGCGGGAGCCGGGCCCGCCCTCCGCGGGAGGGACCTCGCGGAGAACGGCAAGGAGGAGCCGCGCCTACATGTTTGCGCGGCGCCGGCCTCACCTGGCCGCGAGTTTGATTTCAGGGTGTGGCCTCAGGTAGGACCAGCCAGCGCCGAGCTCGGGAGGGATCGCCGGGGGCGCGGGGAGGTGCTCCCGCCCTAGGGAAGACCCTGTGCCCGCCCCCACGCTCTCCTCCTACAGCTCGGCTCCAGCCCCCATCGACCCTGCGCCTTCTGGTCCCGACCTGGTCGCGCTCGCGGCGACCTCCCTGCCACGCAGAGACCGGACCTGCATTGTCCGCTGCGCGCGGGCCGTGTAATTAACTCATTTGCCTCGCAGATGATGCACGCGCTGGAGTCGCGGGCCCGTGGTCCCGGGGGAGAGGTGGGGGTGCACCCCGAATCCCGGAGAGCCCGAGCTGGAGGCATGGTGGTCTGCCTGCCCTGCCTCGGAACCCGCTCCTCTGCCCCGCCTCCACCCGACCCTGGGGTGCCCTCTTTGTGCAGGCAGGAGAGCCGAATGTGATAGGATTCCAATTTCCCTGTCACACCCAGCTTAGTCCTGGGAAACACTCTGCGGCCTGAAGATTCCAGAGAAAGAATTTGGGGAATGACGAGGTCCCTACAGGACCACAGTCAGTGTTTTGGTTACAAACTCAGTTATCTTTTGCCCCCATTAGTGAGTATCTTGACGTAAGATGGGTGTGGCCTGGCTTCCCGTCTGGGACAGTTGCCCTGCTTCTTTTAGGATATAGGTTTAGGGATACAGCATGGTTTTATGGGGGAAAAGATAGTGCCCTCCCCCCTTCTTCCCCAAACAAGGAAGGGAGAAGACCCTTAAATTTTCTTGACCTGGGCTCCCAGAGAGGGCTGTGCTGAGTCTTAAGGGGATTCCAACTTGGAAAATCAGGACTTCTGGAGCCCAGATGGCTAAGCCGGGACCGGGGGGGTGGGGTGGGGGGGAGCTGCCGTTACAGACCGGGACACAGGACAGTGTGTAGATCTGTAGATCGTTTTTTTAATCCATCTTTGGCTACCACTAACTGGAGTTATGGAAGGCACTATTGCTACACATTGTTTAGGTGTTTGATTCCCCCCTCCCAACTTAACTGCATGGTATTTTCTATTGCTGAAAGTCTGCTCTAGGGGCCTCACTAAAAGAAAGCACTACAGTGATGCATAGGAACTTACCAGCCCCTAAGGGGTCTGTATGCTGCCTGGCTACACCACAGTTCCCCATGCCTCCAGCTTCCCAGTGTGGTACTGGCCTTGTGTGGGATGATAAGGAAGCCTAAGCACATTCAGTTTTTTCTTTGCCATCTCTCTTCCTCGCTGGGTCTTCACTAAGTGGAACACTATAGACCAAATCATGGCCTCCTGTAGTCACCCAGGCAGCTGAGCTCCTCGAAGTGATAAACGTATGGCCCACCCACAGATCAGGGACATAGGACACTTGTGTAATGGTTGCAAAGGGAAGAAGTGTATTGGAGAGAGGAGGAGGCTGGTTGATGAAGATTTAAAAAGGACCACAAACCATATCTAGGATGAAATATACTATGGAGTGGAATCTCTTCAAAATCCTAAGTTAGGTCTTTGCTGATCTACAAATGTAAGAATGAATTGTAGTCTTTTCACATCTACTGGAACCACAGCTTCAAGGAGTAATTTTGAACTGTTGGATCATAGCAATGTACGAATATTAGAGTGTTACTGGAAATCAACTGGTATCTTTGAATCCAGGCTTGCATATCCTGGGGTGGCTACTAGCCTAGTCCCATCCCCACCTTGTAAGGAATAAGTCTAGAAAACCCTGGGTTCTTCCCTACCCCGAGGAGCTCGTATAATTTGGGACTCTGCAAGAGGCAGTGGCCCCAAACTCTGTTAACCAAGGAGCTAATGAGCCCTCCACTACTGGAGGTCACTAAAACCCAGTATCCGTCTGATATGGCAGAACAAGGTTCCCATGCTGAATACAAGACTAGACCAGGAGGTCTCTCGGACCCACCCCAACCTATATGTTTCTGTGCTTCCTGATTCTTCTGTGTGTGGTTCCTCCACAGGTTGGATGAAGGCGTGACCCTGGGACAGCTGGAACGTGCAGATGAGTCCAGTGATTGGTTCCTGTGATTGACCCTCATCTGTGCTGCTCTGATCCATGCCTGGCTCCGCCCTGCCTGTAAGAACCACAGTGTGTGGGAGCGTGTGGGTAGGAACAGTCAGGGGCCATCTGAGGGACAGCGTTTAGGGCCAGTGTCCACACACTTCCCTGTGGTCCTGAGGCTGTGGAGAGGCAGCAGACATTCTCTCTTCGGAGGAGGTTGGGCTGCGGGCGTCGGCCCGTGACAGAAGGAATTGTCTCGGCACTACTGTTCCACACACTGGGCAGGAGCCCGGGACATTCATGGCACAGAAAGGCTCCTGGAGCCCTGCCCACTGCCAAGCATTGCCCAGACAGCGCGGTCTGCAACGAGCTTTGGGGCGGCTCATGGGGTGGGGTGAACACTTCCTAATTCTCGCTCCCTCTGTGGCAGCCGGGCTTGTCCTAACACCTGAACACCAGCAGCCAGGGCAGAAAGCCCAGGTTAGGGCCAAAGAGGAAAGATAGGATCGACTTGTGGTTTAGAAATACAAACACATTATCCTTTTTCTGCACCTTTCTGCTGGTGATCTGAAAAGCTTCCTGGGAGTCAGGAACCTATCTCTGGATGCCTCTGCCCTCCTGGTTGTAATCGTACCTGCCAGTCACTGGACCCTTCCTGTGGGTCAGGCCCTGGGCTGAGCTGTTGGCACAATACTGTCTCACTTTGTCTTTGCAGTAACCCTGGGATGGAAGCACTGTATTACAGTTGGAGAAACTGAGGCACATAGGGGTTAAAGAACTAGATTACAGTCTCATAAGTCCTGCTATATGCCAAAAAAATGCATTCTCTCCTCTTCTCTTTCATATGTTGAAATCTAATCACCAATGCAAGTGTGGTATTTGAAGATAGGGCCTTGGGTATAATTGGCTCGTGAAAGTCCCTTCTAATGGCCCTGACTGTAAAGGAGATAATCTAGAAAGACTCTTTTGCCCCTTCCTTTTTAGGCAGGTCTAGAGTAGCCAGGCTGGGAAAGTGTATGAAAGTCTTGAAAAACCACCTCCTGCTGCTAGGATAACCCTGCAGGGAGTACCCCCTGCTCACAGGGAGGAATCCAATCCTCCACAGAGATAAGACGGTCAACTTCCCCCAACCCTTGGCTTATGAAAGGATATGGAGATTAGTTCTCCATTACAGATAAGACCTACCAAGCCCTACCTTGAGGGGCATGAAATCAACTGGGTTTCGTCCCAATGTGAACTAACCAATGAGGAAAAGACACCCCCTCCCCCCTTGTCTAAGTATATAAATATATCTGACCTTGGCAGTCATCTCCGGCACCTGAGTTCTCCAGGGCATCCTACCCTCAAGGCACTCAACGTCTAGAGTCCATGAGTTCCGTTCTTTCTCTCCTCTAATAAACTCTACCTTAATCCTCTACACGTGTTCTGGTTCCAATCTTCAACTCCGAGCACAAGAGCCTGCATACGTGCATACTCCTCGTGGCAAACTTTGCTTCAGTCCCAGATGCACAAAAACCTCCCCCACAACCTGCAACACTTTGGTTATGAGACAACGGTTATGAGACAGTTGTCCCAAAGAATTAAAATCCTCGCAGGAATCTCATGCTGGGAAAGGGAAAAATAGAAGACTTGGTGCCTCCCATGAAGAGATTCACATAGTTCCAACAACTTATCCAGCTGCCTTGCAGTAGAGACTGGAGAGCCCTTACTGGGGACTCAGTGATGGAGAAGCCACAGCTCCACAAGGACTGCTTAGATATACATTCCTTTTCCCCTCCATTTTAACCTAAGCCTACACGAATACTCCTGATGATGGACTTGGGGAGGGGTTACTGGATCCCTTTATTTCTCTCCTCAGTGTGGTCCATCAGATCCATCTCCTTTCTCCGCCTTTTCATAACTTTGATGTATCCAGATGGTGACCGAGCCTAGCTTCTGGGGGGATGCCAGAACCAGACTTTTTCCCTAAAAAGTAACATCCTTATGAATGGAATTTATGTCCTTCTGCCAGAAATCCTAGAGTGGCCTCTAGTCATGTGAGATTACTGTGGAAAGATAACCACAGACTTCCAGCCTCAAGAATTGTGAGAAGCAAAAATCTAACTGCATAGTTGATAGTCTTCAGTCATAGCATCTTAGTGACCTAACCCAGGTACCGAGTAAAGCCAGAACCTGTGCTGCTCAGAAGTCCCTGGTCCCAACAACCGTCTGAACCCTTGGCTGGGAGAGATCAGCTCGCATCACTGCCCAAGAAAGGTAAATCACTTTTGGCACAAAATTTTTGTGCAGGACATCAAGACCCCAGCCACATGTGTGGGGTTAGAGGGGTCACCAAGTTCCCAACTAGGAATCAGGTGTTAAGTTCCCCTGGTCAGGAACCAGCATCCTGTCTCCAGTCCCTGCCTCAAGCCACTCGTTTTTCACAGACCACAGTGGGCTCAACAACATGAAGTCCCCGTGCGAGGACTGCTGGGGAAGCTGGGCTGACACGTGCTACACATGACACATCAGCATGCTGCAGGCAGGATTCCATGCACCCTGCGCTCTGGGAGGGGCAGCATGCCCACCTGTCCTGGAGCTCCCAGTCCTAGATACAAGACACTCCTTTCTGCTCTGCAGTCCAGGGAAGGTCTCCTTTCCTTGATGGACCCATCTACCTACTTCTGTTGCAAACCTCTATCGGCTAAGCATCGTGAATCGAAGGAACCTACTTTTCCAGGCCCTTGGGGGTCTCAGGCAGGGAGGAGGCAGAGCTTGAACCCACGTGAGCGCAGAGACCATGGATTCTTGCAGGAACGGAGCCCTTGGTCTGTCCACATTCAGCATAACCTCAGTCCTAGCTTCTTGACATGGGCAATGTGTGCTCCCTCCCTTGGGAAGATGGGGAGGGGGAGTATTATGGTCTAGAGCATTAGGGCACAGGGGTCCTGACGAGCAGTTCTTCCAGACTGGGGGGGGACACAACTGATAAGGAAAAAGATGACCCCTGGACACTACCACACATACCCTGACCACGCACACACCTGCCACAGCAGAACCCTACCTAGGATCCTTCCAGAACGCAAGGTCACTGCCTGCCACTTAATCAGCCCCACAGTGTTACCTGCTTGAGATCCCACAGAGAGACCCCACCCCTGCCTGGGTCCAGCTCGCCGCACCCTCCTGGCTGCTGGACAAATGTGTCTGCAGACGTACCCCGGGCATTGGTCATGTCCAGAATCTCACGTCTTTCTCTGCCTGCTTTTTCTCAAATTCTAACCTTTTCTAGATTCCTTATGCCCGTGGAAACACACAGACTGTACTGCAAAAGAAAAATGGCCTTTGGGGCCCCTGCAGGCTTTGGTTACCCTGCCAGGTCACATGGATGAGAACTGAACCGCCCCGGAAAGGCCTGGGGAACAGAAGGAGCCACCTCTCCAGGAAGGATACTTACTTTAGAGACATGATGGATTCATTTAATATCTTCTCACTACAATTGCTTTGCAGACCCTGCTCTTAATGGCCTCCAAAGTTCCATCCAAATGTCTGTTGCTGGCACTTTAGCTCTCTGGCTGGCACTGCTGCTGGCACAACTAGCAGCTGGAAGCCTCCTTGCATGGAAACCCTTTATTATCCTTTCTTCTGCCACTCCAGGTCCAGGCCCCTTGCTTAGTGTCTGACTTCAAGAAGGGCAGCTGGTGAGAGAGGGTGCCTATAGGGCCACAGCTTCTGAGGGAGAGTGCTGCTACTTGCCCAAGCCCTACCCCCAACTCTTGGAGTTTAGGTCTAAATGCACGAAGTCACAGGGTCTAGGCTGTGTGGGCCCCAGGGAACACAGACCGCCATGTAAGTTTTGTGGGGTCTATCTAGCGGCCACTTGACTGGTGTGTTCTAGGCTGACATCTGCTCTCCTCCTGTTCTCTGGCTTGACAGAGGCCTATCAGCTACAGGGTGGCTGGCCTTCTGGGCTGATAGACGACCTGGGGGCAGTCCCTCCTGTGACCGCCCTTCTCTGTCTCCATGGGAACTCTGAATGCCTTTGTTCCTGTTCTGAACCTCACTCCATCGCTCCCATGAGCTGAGATCTCCACCTCTCCCCTCCTTTCCTTTCTGGATCTCAGTCACATCATCTTCCAGCACATTCCCCTCGAAAGTTTCCTCAGATCTGCTGAGAAGGCGTGAGCGCCCTTCTCCTTCTGAAAGCTGACCTGGGATGTGATGACTGCACATTGAATTCCTGCCTGAGGACTGGGGGCGCCGCTCAGTAGATCAAGTGCTTGCTGTGCAAGGATGAAGACCTAAGTCTGGATCCCTAGTACCCACTGCAGGGCAGAGAAGGGTGAACCCCAGGGCCCACTGGCAAAGCAATTTAGCTGAAATGGTGAACTTTGGCGAGAGTGAAGGACCTGACTTCTGGTCTCTCGTTTCTACTTCTGCCCTCACCACTGAGTGCAACCACATGCAAAACACATGAACGCACTCAACACAAGGCAGAATACATACGCATATACTTCTGTCCTGTCCAGTGGAAAGACCATCTTAGATAGAAACACCCCTCCGTGCTTTCCTCCCTCTGCCCAGACTCATTTCCACTTCTACAAACTCTCACCTTCGCTCTGGGCTTAAGGTGTTCCCAGCCTCCAGCTAACATAGAAGGGGCTTCCTGAGACATGCAGAACTCGAGTTCACTCCATTTACAAATCAGATGCTTATCAGCCAGTGGCTTGATGCCCACTAGTGGCCTGGATGCTCCAGGGTAAATCTGTCCCTGGGGAATACTTGGTTGAAAAGCACAGCTTGGGTCCAGCTGTGCGCTGAGCAAGATACAGGGTAATATGGCAAGGCCCAGACCCCCTGTGAGGACAGCATGCATGGAGAAGGGATAGTGACCTCCTGAAGCCATCAAACTGCTCAGTAGTTCTCAGTTGCTCCTGTGTAGGAGGGATGGAGGGTTGGAAAGGTGGAAGCTTGGATGTTGGTGTTGATGGACAGGCAGGCTGGGCAGCCAGAACACTGAGCAGGGAGGCAGGGCTTATAGTTAGCTGGGTGATCTCAAAACCCACCATCCTCTCTGAGACTCCTTCTCGCTCAGAATGAGGTGGGCTGAACTCACATTCTCAGAGGACCTTAATTGCTGCGGTATTCTAAGAGGGTTGGCTTGCTTGTGCGCAGCCCTCTCCTCCTCTGAGTTCCTGTGCTTTGGCCATGCCGCCGTGGCAAAATGGTCCCTTAATTCCTACCTTGGCACCTTCTTGCACAATTCCCTTTGGAGTCTCATTTGAAACTGAAAGAACATGGAGCTGGAGATGCTCCAGGCCAGGCAGCTGAACCACAGAACCAACCAGTCCTGCGGGTTTTCCCTGGGCTGTCCCCCCTGACTTTTGGGAACCCCGGCGCAGGGCAGGCTGGCCAGCAGCAGACAGCCTTGAGCAAGGTGACTGCTTTGCTGCTATGCGCCCTGGGGAGAGAAGGCTGGGCCCTGCTGCACAGAGGCTAGAGCAATGCCCCGGTGGACCTGAGCCTTCAGCGCCAGCTCCCCTGAGCACCCAAAGGAACCTTTCGGCTCTGAGCGGTGTGAAGGGGGAGGAAGAAGCCAGCTCTGCTTCGTGTCCTTGACCAGAAGCCCTGGGTGGGATGCATGGAGACTATGGGTAAACACGAGCACCAGCTGTCACCAGGGCAGAGGTGTCCGGATTGCTGATCAAGACAGGGCTTTGATGAATACTTGGGTCTCTGCATAGCCATAAGGTCATCATGAGGTTTCACAGACAGTGCTGGCCAGCGTGAATTTCCCTTTGCTGGGACTGAGGCCATGTGATCTTCTGTGTAGCAATGAGGATACCGATGTGATTTCCCAACATATGAAAACCTGTCATGTTCTGATTTCCTTTTTTTTTTTTTTTTTTTAGGTGAACAGAATATGGGGTAATCTTCTCTAAATTCTTGAGAAAGAATAACCCTTTGATAAGAAAAGCAAAACATCCCTGCAATTGAGCCTTACGATCGCTAGCATCCCCAGGGCACCTTGCACAGCAGCGCCTCCTGCAAGCAGTCCCCCAGGCTTTGTGCTCCAGGTGGGCTCCTTGGTGCAGAGTTCCGCAAGAACTGCAGCCACTGGGGTGAGAAAAGATCCCAGGACCAGAGAGAAGAGGACCAAGGCCACATTCAGCTTACTCCAAGGCTTTTTTGGGACCTTGAACTGTAGACCCCAGAAGCAACAGCCCTTAGCAAAGCTCCCCTCACATTTTGCTGTGTGCGACCAAACAGATTTGGTTTTGCTATGCTTTCTAGCTTTCCGGGGCCTTGCCCCGTCACCATTCGGAAAACCTCAGCTTCTTAGCCCCTCCTGGTCTTTTCCTCCTGCCACTTTGCTTGTTTAATACTCAGTTCCTTTGGAGTCTTACTAAATTCTTTCGACAACTGTAAGTCACGGACACTCTAAAGGAAACTGACATAGAGACATGAAACAACTTCTCCAAGTTACCAGGAAGCAGCCACGCAGGCTGGGAGCCCAACCTGATGACTGAGCGCTGGGCCGCACAGTCCACCATGCACAGGTCAGACTGCGCTCCTAATCCTCACTGAGCACCCTCCACCCGGACCCAAAGATGGGTGCTGGTTTTTTTGTTTGTTTGTTTGTTTGTTTGTTTGTTTGTTTTTTCGTACAGGCTTCCAGTATTGGTTTATGTTCATGAATCATCTGTACTGGGCACGTCGTGGCTGGCTGACAACTTCAGGGTCAAGTATAGAACAAGCCTCGTCAGGGCCGAAGCTCTGCCCTGCTCTCCTCGGCTACCAGGGCTTGGTACTGAGTAGCCAGGTGATCACTGTCACCCAAGTGTTGCCAGTGAGCCAGAACTAGTGCTGCCTGGATGCCTGCCAGGCGCTGTGGTGTACTGGAAACTTAATCCCCAAAGCGGCATTGTTGAAAGGTGCTTAGGTCACAAGAGTATTGCCCTCGTGGGTTCATTAATCCTATCACAAGAGTTTGTTGTAAAAGTGAGTGGAGAGATGGCTCAGTGAGTAAGCACTTGACTGCACAAGCATGCGGAACTGTGTTTGGCTCTTTGGAGCTCATGCAAAGCCGAGCGCAGTAGCATGCGTCTGTGATAGCAGCAGTCCTACACTGTGATGGGAGGCAGAGACACGTGAGAGTCAGGTGGGGGTTTGGGGGTCAGCTGGCCTGGGGCGTGCATGATGGGCAACAAGGTACCCGTCTCAAAGTGGGAGGTGAGGAGCCACACTTAGAGTTGTCCTCTTACCTTCACACCTGTGTCATGACATATGCATGCCTACACACACACACACACACACACACACACACACACACACACACACGAATGCACATACACAAGCATGTATATATGAACACACACACACATGTATGTATAACTGCTTGCTGTAGCAATCAGTTGAAGTCTGAGCCTTTGGTACATCTGTGAAGAATTATTAAATTGAGATGACCCCGAGCAAGCTCATGGGGGATTAATTAATACAGGAAGACCCAGTCCATAGTGGGTGGGACCATTCACTGGACCAGTGGATAAGATGGAGAGCAAGCAGGTTGGAAATTGGAAGACTGGCATGTTGGCAAGAGAGAAAATATGCCCTGGGCATGCCCTTGGTTTCTGATACTGGTGTGAACTCTCCTGCCAAGCCGACGGATGTAACAATAATCATAAACTGCAATAAATCCACTGTTCTCCTAAATAGTCTAGTTCTTGCATTCATTCAGCAATGGGAAGATGAAACTAACACACATACACACACACACACACACGCACACACACGAGATTTAAAAAAATGAGTTCAACCTTTTTCTGTCTCAAAACTCTCTTGTCTTCCCACCTGCTACCACAGGATGATGTGTTCAGTCAAGAGGAAGGTGCCTGTCACACGGGACCCTTCACCCTTGGGCTCCCCAGCCCCCAGATCTATGATCCCAATAGAACTCTATTTGCGTATAAATTACTCAGACGCACATGTTCTACTGCGGCAACACAGAACAGCCAGACAACCTTACCACTCCCGCTTCACATCTGAGCCTCCCAAGCCCACCCCGCGCTGAGTTCTGAGAGCAGAGGGCGCATCTGGTTTCCAGGACGGGCAGACAGCTCAAGCACACAGGAGGGCCTGGGGAGATTCCACGTCCTAGCCTTTACCCCAAGTAACCGGCTAGCCCCCTTTTACCAAGAGACTCACAGAAATGAATGCTCTTCAAAATCCCCTAGGGGCAGGCTGCAAGGTGCCTGGTGACGAGGTGTGTGGGTCGTTCTGCTGCTGAGTCTTTCTGCTGGCGGTCTGGAAGCCAACTCTAGGAACAGACCTCTGCCTCTAGCCACAGGCTGACCTCCCGTGGGCCCTTCTGGCCCTCTGCGCCCAGACACAGTGAGCTGGAGTCCCTTCTGAGCAGTAAGGGAGCAGTCATTCAGCCTCTTGATCTCCTCCCCACCTGGTCCTGGCTAGTACCCTGCGCAGGGTCCCACAGAGACAGGAATGTGCAAGGATTCTGCATCGGGAACCTTTCTTGAGTCCTCTTAGAGCCTCAGGCAGCCTTTAGCCTCTACCCCTAAGCTTTCTCCTGGTCTGCCCGGCTGCCACCCCGAGGGTCTGTTGCCTTCAGAAGCACCTGCCCCCAGCTAAGTACCAGCTTCTGATCAGTTCTGCATACCCAGAGCTCCCGGACTGAGAGTCACCTTTTCAAGAGAAAACAAGAAGCACTTCCAGAGACAGGTAGGGGGTGGCTTGGCTGGCAAAGGTGCTTGCAGCAAAAGCCTGACAACCAAGTTCAGTCTCCAGAACCCTGTACTCCACCCAGATGCAGTGGCTATTACCCGCAATCTCAGCGCTGCTACAGAGAGATGGGAGGTGGAGACGGGAAAATCAGTCTGAAGTTAGTCTATGCAGTACAGTAGTGAGGCAAGAGAGACTCTGCCTCAGACGCGAGGTAGAAGGAGAGAATCAACTTGTGCTCTGGCATCCAGTGGCATGCAGGTGCCCGAACACACATAAGCTCGTGCATACATGCATACATATCTAAAAGCACCTCTACAGAAAGGTCACGGGTTATTTTTTTCTCCTTCTAGAATCAGGTGTAGAGAGAGACACTGCAGACTCTTCCTGACCCTGGTCCTATGTTCTCTATGCTGGGAGGAACAGAGAGCTGTTCAGTCCCCATACTTCAGGGGCCTGGAGTCTCCATCCTAATCAGGCACTTCTAGAAAGACCTACTTTTGGTGCCAGCCACCTCCTGGCATCCCTAGGCTTGCCATCTTTGAGCCTGGTGCCAGGACCATTGTGGGGAAATCTGCCTGCCACAGCGCTCTTATTGTCCCAGCGGCCTTGAACCCAGCTAGGTGAGCACATATAGGGTCTAGTCCCAAGGTGTGCTGAACTTGTCCTCTATCCCTAGAGCCCAGTTTCCACCAGAACCAGCTTAGACAAAGGAAATGCCAAGGGAGAGACAGACTGCACTAACCTTGTTGTTCCAGAGCTATGTGAGCTTTAGAAACCAGGGTTACCTGGGACCCATGAGCCCACCAGTCAGACACCCTGCAGCAGAAGCTGTGGGGAGTGACAGTGGTAAGCCAGGGAGTCTCCCCTCATTCTCCCCCTCCCCCCCTCAGCAGCTGGCCCTGGCCTAATGCTGACTTTCAGAGTCAGAGTGAGCTGGGTCAAGTTCAGGGAAAGGGCATGACTGGCACAGGAACTCGATGAACAGACGCCCCATAAATATTTGTGGAATGAAGACATGAGGGGCAGGTGAGAGGCCCTCCCATGGGGGCAGGTCCTGCTGGCTCTGGCTCGGCCCAGCAGCAGCAGGAAGTCAAGGCAGGAACTGCTGAAACAAGCCTGTCCCTGGCAGAGAGCCTGAGGCCAGGCTGCGTGGAGTCGCTTCAAATCTACTTGAAGAGGGGTGGCAGGTAGGGTGGGTCATGGGAGTCCTTAGTCCAGGAACCCATAGCCTCTGTGGGAACGTGGTGGACTTAGCCTCTGTCCCAGGTAAGGCAAGACCTCGAAAGCTGGGCACCCTGTCCCCTGGTTCAGGAAGCCAGAGCCCGCCGCTGCCGCAGCAGCAGACGCCTACCTTACCTTGGTGCTCCTTGGCAGTTGGGTTTCACACTGTGCTGCTGCAGGCTGGTGCTTGTCTGGAGCCCAGAAAGCAATGCTTCTCTCTTGAGGAAGGAAGGAAGAAGGAAGGAAGGAAGGAAGGAAGGAAGGGAGGGAGGAAGGAAGGAAGGAAGGAAGGAAGGAAGGAAAGGAAGGAGGGAGAAGGAAGGAGATGGAGGGGAGGAGGGAGGAGGAGGGATCGGTCTAGTGACTTCCCGCCTCACTACCCCCATCAGAAAGCCAACTAAAGACCATCCGACAAGAAAGAAATAAGAAAGAACATAAAGAAGAAAAAAACCCCAGTAATGATTTCCACTCTTTTCCCTTAAGGCTCCTAGCTGGTGTCATCCTGCCTTTGTGGGCACAACCTTTCTCTCTGCAGCAGCTTACTCATTGGTGTGACCGCCAGCCCACCAACTGTGTATGTGTGCGTGGGAGACAGGAGGTCCACGCCCCTGTACCTGATACACATTGGGCCATGCCAGGGGCTTCAGAGTGGTCACCAACCATGCCCCAGATGGCACCCTGCTCACTGAGTGCGCCCATGAGCTCAGTGGGGACACACCTGGGTGCTGACCAACTGCGCGTGGGAAAGCGACAGCATTCTGGATAGGCAGGCATTTCCTTAGTGCCCAGGGCTGTCGGGAAGAGGGAGCAGCAAATGTGCTGCCCAGTCGCCTGGCAAGCTTGGTTCCCACCTTTCCCCAGGCCTCAGGACCACTTCCTACCTTGGCATCTTGCCATGTCTCTGTGCTGTGGACCCGGGGGGGGGGGGGGGGACCTGGGCCTGCCCATGCTGTGTGCTTGGTATTCCCTTCTCCCCTGCACCAGGACTGGGCCCGCCCAGCATCTTAGGATCCTGATCGCAGCTCTCTGCTGACCCAGCAGCTGCCTTTGCCAGGAGGCCAAGCGCACACGCTGCCACACACATTACCCGCTCGCACACGTGGGTCCACACCCAACTCAGAGCCACCTACCTGCACGGGCCTGCCTATGCCAATCCAGTCTTGCTCTCCAAATGCCACTCGGGCCCCGGAAGCCACTCGTTTACAGAAACACCCGCGAGAGAGGTGAGCTCGCAGCCAACCTGGGAGGACTCCAGCGGTTGTAGACTCCCCTCCTCTCCCAACACCTCCCGAGGACACACGGGCGGCCTGCTCACCATATCTGCTATTGTACTCTGCCAGCTGCCGGCTCTCCCCAAGCACCCCTGGCTCTGGCCGCGCCTTTCATGTCCTCAGGAGGTGGCAGCAGATTCACCGCAAGTCCCATCTTCTTCCAAGCCACGGTAGGGAGGGGAGGGCTGGAAGGGGCGGGCCTCAGGTGCAGCACCAAGTTTGCGGCTCCCAAAATAATCAGATGCAGAGGGAGGCGGCAGAAACGCTGTAGCGGGTGGGTGACTCACTGGCGGTGGGCCGGCTTAGTCACCTGGATGGCTGCTGGTGGCTCCCGGCAGGAACGCGGCCGTGCCCTCCCCCCACCTGCTGTGGCCAGCGGCTGCTGTCAGAGGGAGCTGACCGCGGAGCCGCCCGCCCGGGCTGTGTGTTCCGGCTGCCTGGCTGGCAGCTGCTCCCGCCTTCCTCTGGCCGATCAGGGCCGGGCAGCCCCGGCCGCGGCGCGCCCCTCCTCCTCCGCGCACCCTGGTTCACTTTGGGATCTCTCCATTAAATCCTCAGGCAGCGACCTGCTCCTTCAGGGTGCGAGCTGCTCCAACGTTGCTTGGCAATTTTGATATCGTCGGGGGTTGCCATGGGGAGGAGGGTGATGTCATTGACACAAAAAACCCACTGAATTTACAAATCAGCTGGGGCTGGAGCTATTTATAAAAACACGTTTCTCTCTGCCTGCCTTCGTGGAGGGGGAGGGAGAGGAAGGAGCTGCTGTACTCCACGATTCTTGCCCCCAACACCCCACCTGCAGAAGCCACTGGCCGTGGCTCACTGTTCACCTCTCAGGTGTAATCCAGCCCCTTTCAGGCTCTCTTCTTGTTTTGCCCTAAAGGGCAAAAAAAGACTCAGGGTGGGGGTGGTAGGCACAGTGGGCACTAGCTAGCCTGCTACTCTCCTGACCTTCCACTGCCCGGCCTTTGACCAGAACAGCTGGGCTGACTGGAACAGGGGCGGGTCTCTGGGAGCAACCCCCCAGATTCCTGAAGAGACCAGGTTAGCCTGGCCCACCATGCCTTCTTTCAGAATCTTCTCTGTCCTTCACTAGCTACTTTCCCCCTCGTGTCCCACTGCAGGTGCCCAAGTCCCAGTCTTAGCCCCCTGAAACCCACCCGCCCACCATCCCATTGAAACGCCTCCTCTCCGGGGCTTCCATCATAATCTGGTGAGCGCTGGCCTGGAACCCACTGCAGAGCGCTGGTACCTGCTCCCAGGCCCACAGGTGGGTTGTTGGGGAGGAATCTGGGGTTCTTGACCTTTCCCACCTGGGCCCAAGAATGGAATGAACATGCTATTTTTGAATATTCTTTCTTATTTTTTTTTTTTTCCCATAGCAAAGCAAATTGATATTTGGTTCACAGACTAGATTTCAGTTCCCAGTCTTGAGGTCACCTCTCAGCTCCACAGTTCCTTAGCTAAGTGACTCTGGCATGTCGTTTAACCAGTGGAGCCTCAATTTTCTCATCCATGAAGTGGAGATGATGTCATCTTTCTCACGGGATGAGGGAAATGAAGGAAATAGAGCTTCCAGCCCAAAGACTGCTCACCTCGAGGGCTCAGCAAACTCAAATGTTCTCGCGGGTGTGATAAGTCATTGCTTATTCTTATCTACTCCCTAACCGGTTCATCTTCCATAACCATCACCAGAGTTACTACTGTGCAAAGGTCCCGAGCTGCACACGTAGACATTGAGTGAACTGCTGGAACCTTTATGCAGAACCTTTACTTTGTGGTCACCAGGCAACATTCCTCCTTTAAGCAGGTAACCGGTTTCTTTGGGAGAACTCTGCTTTTGCTTTTGTAGTTCAATATAGCATTGTGAGGAAGCAGTTGTAAATAATCCACTTCCGCTCTACCTTACTAATAACCCAGGAAGTTCAAATTAAGACAGAAGGGACACGGGGATGCAGTACCTGTAATCCTGGCATCCAAAAAAACAACACAGGAAGATTGCTGTTAGTTTGAGGGCTAACATGGTCCAGACCAGCCTAGGTTACAAAGTATGTGTATTCATATATATTATATATCATATATATGTATTATATATGTGATATATCTTAAAAAGTGTGTGTACTCATATAATATATTATATGTACATGTATCATATATGTATGATATATACCTCATCGCTTGTGAACAGAAAAAACAAAACTAAACTAAAAGTTACAAAAGTGTTCAAGTAGGGTTGGAGAGATGGCTCAGGGGTAAAGGACTCTGTCTCGAAAGCAGAAGGTCCTAAGTTAGATCTCAGATCCCACGTAAAAATGCCAGGCAGAAATGGAAGCATTGTCCTAGTGGGCAAAGCCTGGGAAATCCCAGAGTGAAGTAAGAAGGAGGTAGAAGCAGTCTAGGATGATTCCCAAAGCCACCTTGGTCCTCCACAATGACACAGAGTGCTGGCTGATACACACTCGCACACACATAAAAGAAATAAGTAAAAATTTTTTAATACAAAATTAAAAATAAGAATTTAGAAATGCAAAAACAGGGGTGGAGAGATGGTTCAGGTGCTAAGATTCTGCCTCATAAACAGAAGGTCCTGTGTTCAGATCCCAGGTCCCACATAAAAAAATGTCTGCACTTCTGGCCCTGGTGGAGCCTGGGAAATCCCAGAGCAAAACAAAAAGGAGGTAAAAGCAATCCAGGAAGATGCCAAAGTCATCCTTCGTCCTCCACAGGGACATACAGTGACCTCTTACACACACACACACACACACACACACGTAAATAAAGTTTTAAAAAATGCAAAAATACAAAGCTAATAGAGAAATCCAAGAACTATGATGAATATGCAAAACATGAAGATCTGAATTTTTTTTTCCTCCACAGAGTCCATTTCAAGGTATGAAAAGAACACTATTAATCGTCTCTCATATCTTCCAAATTTCTGGAAATGGTCTGTTTTGAAAGGGAAACATGAAGATAGGAAGGTGTTAAGGTGGTGGATTGTTTATTATACTAAATTTGAAACGAATTTATTCGGATAAGGAGTACAATTGCTCTCTTTAAGAAATGTAGCATTTCTAAGTTCTTGTCAGTTTCTAAATAAGTAGCAGAAGTTCCTGAGGAAGCCACCGGCCTCACAAGGACACGCACATGTTTCCAGATTTCTGCTACAATATCTAGCAGGTAGGATAACAGTCAATGCACAGAAAGAACAAAGCAAACCACCTCCCGCCTTGATCAGCCAAACTCTCTGAATACCAGCCTGGAGAAACAAGAGCTGGACGGAAGCCAGGACCGGCCCCAGGCGCTGCACATCAGCGCTGGCTCTTGGCTTGATGCACAAAAGGTGCTCCTACCACGGAGCCCCGCGCTGACACTAGGGGGAATCTGATTGGCTGGCTCCGGTCACGTGTCCAGCTCTCACTTTGGCAGAAGGGAGGATGGTGGGAACAATGCTTCTTCTATCATACGTGATGCGATACGAACAGGAAAATTAACAGGCTACCCTTAAAGGAAAGGGAAATGGGTGCCGGAGGATCAGTAGCAGTGGCAGCCGCAACGGCAAAGAAAACACAGTCTGGGTTACCACGACATCTGGGCTACTTTCCTTGCTTGTCAATTCCTGAGTATGGAATTGACAATTTGCCGATTCCTTGTGTCTGAAAACTGGTGGCCTACATACTGAGACCGACTCCTTTGGCAGGAGGTGGTTTGGGGGCGAGTACTGTAAAGTTGGATGTATCTCCCTCCAACCCAGGTTGATTAAGGTGATTTGGATCATGTGAAGAAGCAGTGTAAAGGCTTGGCTGCCTACTGCAGACAAGAAACCTCGGATGCCCAAAGCCATGGCCAGTGGCACGCACTGTGCCCTTCTTACCTCTCTAACCCTAGCAGCCTTCAAGCCGGGTCAGGAATCCTGGCACAGTGCTTGGCTACACAGCAGCCGCTCGTGCCCGCTGCGCTTAAGGAATGAATGAACGTCTGCAGAAGTTCCATGTCTGGCCGCCCTCACTTAGGAAGCTTGAATCACAGAGCTGAGAGGGACAGGAGGAAGTCCCACCTCTCCTTCCACAGAGCCATCTGCAGCCCAAGTCATGAAGTGAGTCAGCAAGCCACGGAGGAAATCAGCTTTCCCAGCTCCCGGGCCAGGTCGCTCCCCACTTATGCTGAAAGAAGTGGGTTCTTCCAGGACACTTTGTGCGGCCAGTATTTCTGCCAAAGGCAGCAGCGGTCCGGTCATTGTGGGCGTTTCTGCCTGTCTGCCCGCCTGCCTTTGAATTGCGGCTCCCAAGGATCTGCCACAGTGTGAATTAGCCAAGCCTGTGTCCTCGCGGTTTCAAAATAATCCTTTGCTTCACTCTCTTCCATTTTTGTGAATGGACACATACCTCTAGACTACCAACCCGAGTCAGGTTTGGCGGGAACAATTGCTTATGCTGCAATATCCCAGAGGAAGATTTTAAACCATGATCTGAAGTGTGTTTGGAAATACCCTGCTAACAACAAAATCCTAAGATCTCCATAAACTAAGACTTCCAAGACTTCCCCAAGAGCACACAGGTTTAGAAACAAAGTGTCAGCAAATTTCCCTTTTATTATCCAAACCTTCTAGATCTTTAGATTCTCTCCTGAAACTCCTCCCTCCCTTTCCCCACTCCACACCAGGAAGGGGCCTGTTTCCACTTGCCTAGCCCAGGGGTTCACTGTGGGCCAGGAAGTGAGGCGCAGATAAGAAGGTCCCACCTCGTCCTCATCCCAGCAGAGAGGCTCAGAGGCAGGCGCAGGCATTGATACTGTAAGTTTCTGTCCCACACCCCAAGACTGGCCTTACCTGGGAGGCCCCCTTCTGCTTGGGCCTTCCCGGGGGCTAGGCCAGAGTCAGGAGCAGGTAGGCACCCCCAGGGCTCTGCCCCCACGCCAAGGCTGGCAACGAAGGAGAGGACGTCTGCCCCCGGAGGGAAACAGACTGCACGTATTGTCAGCGGGATGCTGTAGGCTCTCTATATTCTCTCTTGGTCCTATTCCCTTCCTCCCTCCCTGTGGGGTTGGTGGGGGATAGCCGGCAGGTCTGTAAAGTGGGGGCGTTAATCTTCCCACATTTCATGACAGTGGACAGGGAGATTCTGGGGCTCCGGCTTAGGGAATATCTATCTGCAGGAATTCCTGATAAAAGGGTGCCGGGAGGAGGACCTCTGGGGCTCACCAGCAGAACCAGCTGAGGGCCACGCCCCTCGGGCTGCGGGTCACGCCCCCTCGGTCTGCGAGCCACGCCCCTCGGGCTGCGGGTCACGCCCCCTCGGTCTGCGAGCCACAGCCCTCTGGCTGCAGGCAGAGGCCCGATGCTGCCTGTCTTCTGAAAGCAACCAGGGAAGAGGAAGGCTTCCAGGACCAGTGCTGGCTGCAGGCAGGGGGAGGGGACTAATCCCTGAGAAGCCCCACCCCCACGGGATTCCCACTCCCTGGGGAGCCTGGGGAAAGCAAGACAGGGGGCAGAGGCCTGGGCGCAAGGACACAGGCCCAGAAAAGAGGGCAGTAAGGATGCCCTGTTTTTGTAAGATCTTCCCTCCTTGCTCAGTTTCTAGCAGTGAGGCTACGGGGGGATATGAGGGTGGGAGGGTGAGCCAGAACCCCACAGGATTAGGGGTGACTCTGGCAAGGAGCTCCTCCTCACCTCTAGGAGAGTTTTAGTCCAGAAGAAATGTGAATTCAAGTAGATAAATCAGCGTGCACTTGGCAATTGAGAACTGAGCCTTTGAGCACGCTGATAAAGAATTCGTTGTTGAGGCAGATCCTGAGCGAGCCTGTGGGAAATTATCTAGTGGATGTGGGAAGACCCAGCCTACGTCGGTGGACCATTCCCTCGGCATGCGGATAAGATGGAGAGAGCCGGTTCCGTATGCTGGCATACAGGTACACTGGCAAGCAAAAGGTATGTCCCTCTCAGCAATTCTTATGGCTATGTTCTGGCCATTTCCTGATGGCGGTGCACACTCTCCTGCCGTGCTCATGAAGCGTTGTGACTGAGAATCATAAACAAGAATAAACCCCCTGTTTTGGCCATGGTATCAGTGACAGAGAAGGAACTGTAACAGGAAATGGAATTCTTTTTTCCCAGGACAAGATGGGAGAAGTGTGAAAACCCTAACTATCATAAGGCGGCTGCAGCTCAGGGAAGACCCCATTAGGTGAGCTTAGGGGGAGCCTGGCAAAGCTTTTCCCCATCTGCTTCTTCACCGAATCTCCAAGCTTCCACCAGGCACGTGTTATCTATTATTCCACATTAAACAGAGGAGGCACCTGCAGCTCAGCGTTTGAAGACTGTAAGGCAAGGACCAGGTGCAAAGCAGAGGCAGACCCCACGGAAGGACTTTGAATGCTTCGGATGACATTGCCCAGACGGCTCAAAGGGAGCCACTCAGCCAGGGTCCGGCCACTGAGAGGAAACTGCCTGCCTGGTGCCTTTCATCTCTGAGGGATGGGAAAGCCTGACTCCTCAGGTAGCTGGCCGCTGGCCGAGCGGAGGCCTGCTAGTGTGCAAGCACCTGCTTCATCTCTCTGGAAGTCTATTCAGGGAGCAGAGTCCACAGGAGGGGCTGCCTCCAGGCCCGGGTAGGGGGACCACTGGCCAGGACTCACTAGGAACAGGACAAGGACAAGCCTTTTTTTTTTTTTGTCAATGACAGGCGACTTTCCCGTCTGGCCTGATGGCTTTGGAAACCAGTGAGGCTAACCCCAGGGGGTCTGGAAACTAATTCTGGGAGTTTAGGAGCCTCAGATCGGATCCGCAGAGGTCCTCTTTCCAGCACAGGAAGAGATGGGCCATGGCTCTCAGCCCATCCCTCCGAGCAAAACCTTCTAGAAGCTTCTTCAAGGGTCAGGAGCGGCACAGATGATGTAATCATCCCAAGGAACTGTGTAGAGCCTCCCAGGTCTTCCCCCACACTATGCTAAGCCTCCGTTACATCTCAGATCACCTAATCTTCACAACCCACTTAATCCCCCCCAACAAAAACCTACCGGTGCCTCCTACCTGCTGGAGATCAGCCAGTGAACAAGCCCCGCTTGCCTTAGTGAGGTCTGCAGTCTGGGTAAGAACTGCTGTCACCCCATCTTAGAGATGGGGAAACTAAGGCTTCCTTCTGGCTCACTCACGCAAGGGAGCCCCAGGGCAATCTGCTTGGGAGAGTAATCTGCTAATCTGCAGCCAGATCCTCCCTTCTTTTTTTTTTTTTTTTCCCCTGTGTCTTCCCTTCTTTCTTTTCCAGCGCTGCCCAAGTCTTGGATCCTGTTGGTCGCCTTTCTGATTCCGTCTCACCTCCCTTCTGGGATGAAGTAGTCCCCTTTTCTGGATGCACGCCTTCCACCTGCGGCTCACGGAGGAGCCCCTTGCCAGCCCTGGGCTTGAGTCTAGATCAGCTTGAACCCATCTCAGTCACTTCCTTTGCTTTGCCAGCGGCTGGTTTCGTAGGCTCCAAGTGTGTGGTCATTCTGGCCAGGACATGCGTGCAGACACCGACTCGGGAGGGCTGCTGCCTCGTCTTCTTATGCATTTTTAGGTCACCCTGAAACCGTGGCAGCCAGCTGCTCCCACGCGGGCACCAACCTGAGGGCAAAAGCCACGAGGCATGCCCGGGGTGACCAGAGGAGGATGGACTTGAATTTCGCGGGACGGCTGAGCCCTGGCTCCGAGAGGTGAGGGAGCAGGTGCTCTAGGGCATCATTCTGGTTTTTGCAGCCCTGAACTTCCTAATCCAAGGCTGCTCCACTTCCCACCCTGTCCTGGGGCTTCTGGACGCCTCGCTCGCTGGTCCTCACTTGCTCCATCTTGAAGCGCACTGTGGGTTGTGCATCTTTGGCTCTCTCTCACGGCTGCCTGTGAGATGGCTTTTTGACTGACGTATTTCTCTCAGTGTCTTGGCTTCTCTGCTGTGATGTCCTGTTCACCCTAAATTATAAACTCTCCAAAGGGAGCGAGTAGGCCTTACATCTCTTCTCTCCTGTCATCTGCACGGAGCCCAGAGCAGAACTTAATAAATATTTATGGGCTAATCTTTCTTGCTACATACCAAGAGATCATCTGGAGGGGACACATGAGCTTGTTTCAACAAAGAACGAAATAGGAGGCAGGGGCGGGGCTGGAGAGATGGCTCAGGTATTAAGCCTTTGCCTTGAAAACAGAAGGACCTGAGTTTAGATCCCCAGATCTCAAGTAAAAATGCTGTGTGGGAATAGTAGCAGGTATATATTTCTTCTGTTGGTTCTCTTCCTTCGGAGCATGCTGGCCAATAACCTCCCTCCCCCTTCCAGCTTTTGCTGTGGCCAGGTCCCTCCACCTCTGTTGGCAACATTCTTGCCATAATGGAATGTAAGCTGAAATTGTAAACTGGAATAAAAATCCCCTTGGTGCCCCTAATTGTTTGGGCCTCGTGTTTGTTACAGCGACAATAAGGAACGGAGACATTTCGCGCTCTTGTCCTGGTAGTCCACAATCCTTGCAAGCACTGGCACATTCAGAGGGAAAAAGACTGGCTGTGACAGGCCATTGGTGGCAGGCAGAGCTGCTTTTCCATTCCTGAATTGAGCTTGTAGGGTTTCCTGTATTTCTCTTTTCCTTTTCCTATTAGGCAAGTGACCATCTTTCATTCATTGGCTCAGGAAAAGGATACAGCAAACACAAAACAGAAATGGACCTGAGTCCAAGCTGAACAGGAAGATGCCATGTCTTGGTACTCCTGAAGACATAAAGCCTTTTCTCTGCTTCTTTCATGCATGCGTGCATGTTTGCATGTGGGTGGGTAGACATAAAGTGTGCAGATGTATGTATATGAGTACACATGAATGTGTGCTCGCTTGTGGAGGCCCAAGGTGACATTGGGGATCATCTTTGATCATTCTTCCGCCTTACTATTGTGATTATTGTGTAATTAAACCCAGAATATGCCATTAGGGTTAAACTGACTAGCTAGCTTGCTCTGGGGATTCCCAGGATCCCCCTTCCAAGGCTAGAATTACTGGAGGCTGTTAGCTCCCCCAGCATTTTGATGCAGGATCTAAGGATTGGAACTCAGATCCGTTTGCTTTTGAATGGGCTGCTGACTGGGGCTCTCTCTCCAGTTCGTGCCTTCTGGTAGGGATAAAGGAGGGGATTGAGATACATCTGTGGGTGGGTAGCAGGCAGCAGAACCCTGCTGGTGCTTAAAGAAAAAGTTGCTATATTCTGAACGTGGCAGAGAAGTGTCCCAACCTCAAAGCAGGGTCTTTTGGAGTGATAGCCTTGTGGACTCACAGTGGGGTAAAGACTAGATGGATCCTCTTGCTATCCTGGTATGTGGCTCATCTGGAAGCTGCTTAAAAATAATTATTTGTCTGAATATTATTCCCAATAGAAGCAATTTTCCATCTTTCACTTCTTTAATATAGTATGAAATTAGCTATTCTGTGCATTGTGAATTAAATCAGGACAGTAAACGGGCTGGTATAGCTCAGTGATACAGTATGTATCTAGCATGCACAAGACTTGGGTTCCTTCTTTAGCACCTCAAAGAGAAAGGGCCCAGTGACTAACATCAAAAAGTCACTGAAGACCCAAGCCACGGGCCACAGGCTGCCTCCAGCACTGGGGAACTGTGGTCCCCCCAGGGGAGCCTGCCCACTCTGCCTGCTCAGAAACCGGTGTCCCCTGGGACTGAGTCCCTGACCCTTCTCCTGAAGGTACAGCAAACAGAGGTGTCAAGCTTGATTCTTCCCACAGGGCGATGGGACTGTTGCCAGTCACAGGGAAGCGGACACAGCAGACTGGCAGAACCCTGCTAGACAAGAAAGACAAGTGGGCAATGGCACATCTTATCAAATCTGGAGGAGAACCACACACTCATGGCTAGGAAGAGGGGATGTACACATTAGGGTCAACCTCTGCCTTGATCGTGCTCCTTGATTGAGCGCAGACCACCCCTACACCCTGCTTCTTCAGACTTGTTTCAAGAGCTCAGACCAAGTATATACTGCATGGCTCTTCTAGAGTTTGAGGAGTGTCTTGTGCATAGCGCTCTGCATCCGTTTCTCTGGCTCTTCCTGACCATCTGTTGCCATGCATAGTCTCTTGAACTTCCTCTCAAATGGACTATTTAAAAGATTGTTCTATTAGCTATGGAGAACTTCATCCTCACAACTCGGGCTGATCCGTCATCTGTGTCTTGGGCATTTCTGCATCCCTGTGGTCCCTTGGCAGCACTCTTGTCATTTTAAAACAAAAGCAGACAAGAGCAGGTGTGTGCCCGTGACCAGGCTTGGTTGGCAGCGCACTTGCCATGAACTTAACTATCTCTAAGGGCTCTGTCCCCCACCATGTGGGCAGCCTCGTGGTCTTCCTCATGGTTTCAAGGCACATCCCGATCACTGCAGCTGGCCTGTGAACTGCTTAAATTCCTGAGCATCTCTTTTCAGGAAAGCGTGACATGTGGTCCCAGTCTCATCTTATTTTCCTATCGTGGTTGGCAGTGCCTTGGTCCCAAGCTTCAGGAATTCCACTGTGATGAAGGTGGCTGTACTGTGACTCCCTCCTGTGAGCTTCCCACCAAAGGGATGAAGTGACAGATTCCACAAGCTTTTATTTTTGTACGTGTGGTGCTGGGGACCGAAGCCAGAACCTCACTCACACATGTTAAGCAAGTGCTCCACCACTGAGCTGCGGCTGCGGCCCCAAAGTGCTTTTCATTAAAAATTAATCAATGATTTTGTGGTGCTGGAGATTGCTACCAGGGCCTGGCACACAATAAATAGACAAGCATCCGTGACTGAGCTACGTCTCCAGTCCCCCAAAGTGTCGGAGATGAAGTGAGAGGAGTCGGAGCTGTCTGTCTCCAGAGTACACCGCTTAGAGAATTCAGTGCCAATCAATTCCAGCTCTCTTTCACAGCTCTGGACATCAAACTCTCCACTTCCATGTCCTGGGGGGTGGGACAGTGGGGATGGGCGAATCTAGCTTCCCCACACCCTCTTAGTCCTTCAAAACTCGTGTTTCGATTTATCCCCCTTCCCCCAAATTTTCCCTCATCCCATTCTTTTTTCGTATGACAAGTCATCCATTTTTGTAGGTTGGTTTTCTCTCCACATAAGAGGTTCATGCAGTGCTGGAGGGGGACCCCGGTGGCTTTGCATGTGCTAGGCAGACCCTCTCTCAGTGCAGCCACATCCCCAGTTAATGGAGCATTTTCAAAACAACCTTAACTCGGGGATCCCATCTTCCTAGGGACTGGACTCACTGTATACAGCTGTAAGAATAAAGCCACTAACTTTATTTTTCATGACTGTGTGTGTGTGTGTGTGTGTGTGTGTGTGTGTGTGTATCAGAAGTACTGTGTGTATTGTGGAGGCCCAAGAGTGACTTCAGGAATCATCCTGGATTACTGCTCAACCTTCTTTTGGCTTTGCTGTGGGCTTTTCCCAGGCTCTGCTTTCCAGGGGCAGAAGTGCAGAATGCTGCCATCTCCATTTACACAGGATCCAGGATTTGAACTTAGGTCCTGCTTTTGAGGCAGAGACTTAATCTCTCAGTCATCTTTCCAGCCCAGTAATGCCACTAACTTTTATGTAGCATGGCCGTGTCCAGACTTCAGATAGCTTGGGTTTTCTTTACTTGACAATTATCACAATGAAAAAGGGGAAATTTCTGATCCTTGACACTAAGCTTTCTGCCATCATAGTGATGTATCTTGATGCAAAGGCTAATAAAGTATGGAAGACAACTAGCATGTACAAAAGAAGATGACGGGAAGTCTCCAATCAATTAGTTGGGGTTCCATCTGTCTGAGAGGTTCCCCCAGAACCTCAGACCATTAAATAGCCCTAGAGCCAAATTGACACAAGCCTGGACGCCAAAACTTTAGTCTCCTTTCATAGAGGATGACGCTAGCTCAGAGAAATCAAGATGCACAACTGGCATCAAGTCCAAGCATCCTTCAAAGGCAGCATTTCTTAGCTGCGCTTGGTGGCACAACAATCCCTGTGATAATCAGGACGCAGAAATGGAAGGATCATCTCAAGTTTGAGGCAGCCTGGTCTACACAGCAATTCCCAGGGTTATATTCCCAGGGTTGCAGCAGCAACTGTAATCACCACACGAACATGCTAGTGTTTGGTGTTTGGCTTGGTACCACATGCAAGGAAGCGAATCAATACTGAGCACCACGTGGCCCTATAAAGTTGGCCTCTACAAAAGTAAAAGACGATTTGCCCTTCAAGGGCTCTCCTGGGTTGGAGACATAAAGCGTATACAAGGTCAAGGAAAATAATCACAAAACAGAGGAATGGAGCTCTGGGACGGCCGTTGGTGGCCTACACCATGAACTGTGGCCACTGGTTCACGTACTAGGAGCTGGACATGCCTGAGTTCTGAGCAGTCCCTTCCTTCTCCGTGTGGTGATAGGGGACCCTGGATCTGGCAGTAACTTGCTTCTTTCGTTCAGCTTATTTCTCTGAGCTCCTCTACTGCTGGGACTCATTCACCCTTAATTACTATTTCCTTGCATAAGCCAATCTCAGAAACTTCCTTTCTGACCCTTGTGATCAGTTTAGCATTTTCTCTTTCGATTTTTTTAATGCAAATATAAACAAATATAAAGCGACATTTGTCCACGGATTTTAATTAGTATTTGTTTTTACTTTATATTTAAGCATTTCACTTTGAGAAAGCTGGGGATGGGGAGGGGTGTGTGTGCATATGCCATAGCACATGGATAAAATCAGAGGACTTTTGGAAGTTGATTCTTTCTTTCCAATCTGTGGGCTCCGGGGATCCATCAGCTTACCATCTTGCCAGCCCTTATTTTATTTTTTTGCTTTTGTATGTGTGTTCTATGTTTGTGTCAAAGAGCACTTAAGGGTGACTTTGGGAATCACCTGGATTGTTCTACCTCCTTATTGCTTTGCTCTGGGTTTTCCCAGGTCCACCTTTCAGGGCCAGAGCTGTAGCCCACCACCTCCATTTCTGATTGACATTTTTACATTTATTAGGGATCTGAACGCAAGTTCTTTTGCTTGTGAGGCAAAGGCTATGAACTCTGAATCATCTCCCCAACCATCAGCCCTTATTTTTTGAGAGTCACCCGTACCTTAGGTTGACCTTGAACTCACTATGTAGGAGAGGATAACCCTGAACTACTTACTGGACCTCTTGCGTCCATCTCCCAAGTGCTGGAGATTACTTTCATGTAGTGCTGGATATCAAACCCAGGCTTTTGTGCATGCTAGGTAAGCACTCTACCAACCGAGCTACATCCCCAGCCCAATATTTCTTTATAAGTATCATCCTCACTTGGCTAATTTCAGGACTGTAGCAATTATATAACCGCCTGACCAAGCCCATAAACAAACTATTTTAACATTGCAGCACATTGAGTCACCTGTTCCAGCGGAATGTTAGAGCCTGGATTAAATATACATAAGAAATAAAGTGCGGATGTTATGGTGGAATGTGTTTATGAAAATAACTTTCTTGAGATAGAGTCTATTACGTAGACCACACCAGCCTTAACTTTAGTCATCTCTCAGGCTGAGTGCTGGGATTATAGACAAGCATGGACCACCTTGTTCAGTATAGCATTTGATTTTGAAAGGTGTAAGGTCAATAATCAAGTCAATTTACCGTCCCAAGGAAACACAATAAAACTGTGTGCTGGAATCAAAGAGAAGACTGTGGCAACACATCTAGAGCCAAGGATAGCTTTTCCTCCCAAGGGGATCCCACGTAACTTCTTTCTGAACTTGGGACTGTTTTTTGAGAACTAAGCAAATTTTTTGAATACTGAACATAGAATCAGTAGATACCAAGTTCCTTGATCAGAGGGGGTTTACAAATTAGCAGTTTGGGCAAACATAATGACCCATGGAAAGGCTAATGTGAACTTGTGGGACAATACTGCTCAGCAGCTAACTGCCACGTGAGATGCCACGTGCTCTATGGAGCAAGATTACTGCAAGTAGTACGTTTTAATAGAGGGCTAAACAGGTCTGCTTCTCAATCAGTTTGTGACAAAGCTTTTAGATAAAAGCCATGAATATTTTATCCTGAAAAAGTCCCTATGCAGAGACAGAGAAAGTGTTATGATATGAAGGTGATAATGTTAGAAGGCATACTTAATGTTCCAGTTTAATGAACATTAAAAGAATGTGTGATGAATTTTCAGTATACCATAGTTTAGATATACTGTCATCTGTGTTTTAGCATTTGACAAAAACATGGTCCATAATTTCTTAGTCAAGATTATCCCCAATAGACATTAAAAAAAAAAAAACAATATGTACATGTAGCAGAAAATCCAACACATCCACACACATACAAACTACCAAGTCTGTAAGTGTCGCAGGTCTGGTCCCCAAGGTGTTCCTGGATCGCTGCCCCTTTGAAGACCAGCCAGTCTCCAGAGCGGAGGACAACTGAGGAGACAGAGCTTCCTCCTTGGGCACCAAAAATGTTTTGGTGGTGGTGTGTGTGCACGTGACGAGGGCCACGTGTGCCTGTGGAGCACCAAGGGTGACGTTAGGAATCATCCGGGAGGGGCCTGGAGAGATGGCTCAGGAGTTGTGACTCTGTCTCACAAGCAGAAGGTTCTGAGTTCGGATCCCAGGTCCCACATTAAAAAAAAAAAAAAAAAAAAAAAAAAAAGGAATCATCCGGGATTGCTCGATTCCTTAATGCTTTGCTCTGGGGGTTTCCACACCCTGCCTTCCAGGATCAGAACTGCAGGTTACCGCCACCATTTCCACCCAACATTTTCTTTCTTTCTTTTTATTATTTATTCAGTTGTGTGTGTGTGTGTGTGTGTGTGTGTGTGTAGAACCACGGACGAATTCGGGAACCACCATGGACGCCTCCACCTCCTCCTTGTTTACTCTGCCCCGGGATTCACAGGCTCCGCCCTACCAGGACCAGAAACGCAGGCCGCCCCTGCTTCCGCTGAGGCATCTATACGTGGGGTCTAGGATCCGAACTCAGGACCTTCAGCCTGCAAGGCAGAGGCTTAACCCCTGAGCCACCTCTCCAGCCCCTTCACCCAGCATTTTTATGTGGCCTCTGGGACTTGAACTCAGACAAAGGCTGAGATGTTGAGCCATCTCTATAGCTCCCTGTGATTAAGTTCTTAGAAGAATTTCTTAGCTAAAGAAAATTTTTGAAATTTAGTAAATACAAGCAGTATCTGTCTATAGCAAAATCTATAGTTTACTTAATAGATGTCTTTCCGCTTATCCTCACATATTTTTCAATCATTTATCAATGACATGTCTGATTTTATTTACATTTAATTAGAAATGAAGTTGAATAGCTCATGTAAATGACTTATCAAGTCTTCTGTCTATTTCTTTTTCTAGCTTTGGAACTCGTGTGTGTGCAGGGCATATATGCTCTAATGCACACAAGACAGTCATGGGACTGATGGGGAAAAAAGATTAAAGAGGGATAAAAAGTTAACACTTAGTCTGGGAAGATGGCTGTGTGAAGCACAAAAATGCACGAGGTCCTGTCAGGATTCCAGATACCTATATAAAAAGCTGGTGCATGCCAATAATCCTGACTCTAGGAAGTAGTAGGAAAATTCCTGGTGCTCACTGACTGGCTAGTGTAGCCACATGTTAACCTATAGGTTCAATGACAGATACTGTCTCAAAAAATATGAGTGAGAGAGGAAGACATCCAATGTTGACTTCTGGTTTCCACAGGTACACACAGAAGTGAATGCACCTGCATATGTATTCATACGAAACACACACACACACACACACACACACACACACACACACACACACACAAGTAACAGTGAATCTTCAGAATACACACTGTATAAATGTCTAAGGAGAAAGATGCTTGCCATGCAAGTATGAGGACTGGAGTTTGGATGTGTGTAGGCCCAGCACCAGGAGAGTGGCGTCAGGCGATTCTTGGAGCTGGCTAGCTAGATGTTCAGCAGGAAGGCCTACCTCAAAGAAAACAGTGGACAATGCTCAAGAAAGATCAACTTTGGACCTCTACATACACACATACTCATATGTACCTGGCAAACATATATATATATATATATATACATACGTACACATATACATGCTGAAAAAGAAAAAAAAAATGGTCAAGGAGAACCTCTCTGATCACATGGGGATTTGGGAAGGCATCTATATGACGGGAAGGACCGGAAAAGAATTCCAAGCATAAGAAATGGCAAGCAAGGGTCATTGAATATAGCTCAGTGTGTAAGGCACCTACCTTCTTGCAAACCTGGTAACCTGGATTCAACCTGTGGAAGCCCCATGGTGGAAGGAAAGAAATGGCTTCTACAAGCTGTCCTGACTTCCACCGCTGCACCATTGCATGCATGCATGTATGCTTTGGTTAATGAATCTCTCAAAAGTAAGTAAATAGGATATAGAACAAATGACCGGCTCAAGACTTTCCAGAGATAATGAGCATTTGAAAAGCAGTGAGGACCAGTCAAACTGGGATGGAGCAGGCAAGGGAGTCAGGAAAAGGTCAGAGAAGTAGTGGAGAATCAGCATTGTTTTGTAGAAAACGATTGATCCTTTGGATTTTGGACAATGTGAGGTGGGAAAGAAATGAAGGGTTGTGAATGGTAGGAGGTTGAGGGAGCAGCAGTTTTGGCAACTTGCAAGGCTGCAGATGAATGACAGACACCTTTGTTGCAAGCAAAGCTCTCCACATCTGTACGCCCCATGCTTGCAGGTCCAACTAACTGGTTTGAGATTGAAGAAGAAGGAAAAAAAAAGTATCTACGGCTAAGTGTGGTGGTACAAGTCTGTAGTTTCAGCATCTGGAAGGGGGAGGCAGGAAGATCAGGAATTCAAAACCAGCACAGGATAAACAGTGAATTCAAGGCAGGCTGAACAACATGAGACTCAAAAGACCAAACAAAAGAAGAGAAACCAACGAAACACTAAACTATACACATTGGTCTTGGGAATAAGGAGTTAAACAGGCAAGACCAACAAAACATATGGCTATGAAATTCTTTCTCTGCACAAGACACAGGTGGAGAGGGTAAAAGGGGCTGAAGTTTAGCCAAGCAGTGGTGCACTGGGAGATACTGAATCCATTGAAGGATGGGGTCTCTATTTAACTTGCATAAGGTGCTACACATACTAGCGGGGAACTGGAGATAAGACTTCAACTTTAATCCACTGTTAAACACCAAGTACTGAATAATCCGTCTTTTCCCACACTGACTTAAAATGCCACCTTAATCCTGCTAAATATTCATAGCTTCTATGCCCTTGGTAGAACTGAGGATCCCATTAATAAGGTCAAAGTTTGCCATATTAACAATCTGTTTCATGTGCTTTCTCCTCACTAGGGAGCTGTGCTTTCTAGGAGTCAGAATAGAAACAACTTTTGGCAAAGAAAGAATTCCTCATTTTCAGATATGACGGAAAAGCTTTTCTTTACTGTCTTTGTTCAAAGACAAGTGCCGAGAGTCATTTCGAAGGTTGTGCTACCCTCTGAAAGGCTGTTCTATCTACCATGAGATAGCAGTTCAGCCAACAATCTGCAGTGTCCCTCTTGCAGGAGGGCTCCCCCCCCCCCCCGATTCAGGCCTGATGGCAGCTGGAGTCCCCAGGTTCAGCAGAAGGATGAAGCCTCTAACAGATGCCTAAGCTACATGAAGGCACAACGCTTTCCGAAGGGTGAGACCATGTTCCATGACCTCTTCTCAAACAAAGCTGAAAATCCTGCTTTTCATCTGTTGTGATTTTTTCTTTTTCCTTCTTCTTCTAGATCAGGTGCCATTGAAAGCTTCTGCTGAACAAACAGAGGCTTCAAGACAGACAAAGCAAGAGACACAAGGAAGAATCTGGTGGGTGCTGGACTCCAGCCCTCTGGAGACTGCGAAAGGACAGTCGGGAGCCCGATGCTGGCTTGTGCTACCTACATAGGAGACTGCCTCAGAGAGGAATGAGCAAAAACACAAAGGAAGGAGAAAGGGCCCCATTGCGTAAATATATTTTATTTTCTGGCAGCACTGGGGATTGAACCCCAGACTTCTTTTATGCTAGGCAAGCACTCTCGTGCTGAGCAACTGCCCGGAATCACCATTCTCCACACACTTTGTAACTTTACACTAAGGTAAAGAACTCACTAAGATATCATGGGTCTTACTAGTCAGGAGAGTCCTGGAGTTAGATAAGGCTGGAGAATGGCAGAGAAGTACAGCATCAGGTTCTAGGCATCTTTTGAGTATCAACCACTGGTAAGCAGACTTAGAAATCAAGTTCTGTGCAAGCAGCAGCTCTGTTGTCAGATATGTTGAAGAATTCACTGGTTGGTCACTGTGCCTATGCTGAAGAATCTAAATTTATTGGCCGGTCTCAGGGTAATGATGTCAGGTGTCAGTGCAGTGAGTTGGGAAATAAGGAGAACCAAGAAGCAGAGGGGGGGCCTGACAACATAAAAGACACACATTATTTTATATCATCAGTATGAGCAACAAACATGAGGATGCTTGAAGAGTCATATTTAGTTAAGAGCAAATATTTACTATTTGTTTCTTTTCAGATCCAAGTCATGTTTTATCTCAACTGTGCAGACTCAGCTTCCCTGCATTAAGTTAAGATGCACTTGTGCTATTCTGCATTCTAGTGATCTCAGAGCAACAATCAGACACCAGCAGAGAACATGAGATAAATTTTGCTGTCCTTTTCTTTTTTATTTATTCAATTGCGTGTGTGTGTGTGCGCGCGCGTGTGTGTACGTGTGAGTGTGTGTGTAGAACCACGGGTGAATTTGGGAACCACATGAACCGCCTCCACCTCCTCCTTGTTTACTCTATCTCGGGCTAGGATCCGAACTCAGGACCTTCTACCTGCAAGGCAGAGGCTTAACCCCTGAGAGCCCCTTTTGCTGTCCTTTTCTATCAGAGTTCTTCTGTAAACTCAATGTCAAGTGAGTTCGCATTTCTCTTTGGGTGTCCAGCTCTTTGCCTCTCTCAGATTAGTCTTTTGGTATTCTGACCTCTGTTCCCTCAAGCCTTCTAAGTAGAATCCTGTTACGCTTCCCAGACCTTAGCCATCTCTAACTCATTCTGCATGTAACCATTTTTGAAGGATTGAAAACCCTGTTCAAAACTATGTCTTTTCTAACAACTACCAAATAAAATTAACAATATTTCAATATATATCACATATGAAATTCAATTTTGCCATTTAAAATTGAAGAAAATTGGTTTTGTGCATATTATTTTCCTCGCTTTTCCATTTGATCTAAAAAGAAGGTCAGACATTCCTGAAGAAAATGCCCTAAAAATTGGCTGGTATCACCCTATCATAACTGTTCTAAATCCATTCCCCATGGTAAAGCAACTCTTCTCTAAAAAGTTAAACCGGTTATTGTTTTAGTTTGCAAATGTAGATGGATGCCAGAAGCACGAAATTAACAAATGCTATTTTATTATCATAAAATACATGTTACAAAATTACAAAAGGAAAAATACGGGGGAAAGCAAGAAGGAAAGGGTTAAGTGAGGCTGCTGGTCTGCAGTGCTCTGCAAAAACTGCCAGTCACTCAGAAATAAACCTGTAGCTTGAGAATGATGGTAGTGTCTAGTGCACTCCAAGGTGCATTACAGTATATACAGATTCAGCGATCCACGGCACAGTCCTCGGTGTTAGGCAGGAATCTGGGAGTGCTGTGACTGCCTATCTCGCTGAAAGAGCAAAGCCTCAGGACTAATTACTGTCTCGACCTTCCATAAAGCTTTGTTCAGGTGACTCTGAAATGTGGTGTCAAAAACCCCATTCATTTCTGCTGCAAGGTCCCTCAGAACAGACACCGTGGGCTCATCACTGGCATTCAGAATCCGCACAAAGAATTTATTCCATAACTCACCATCTTTTAGCCTGGAAATATATAAAACCCATTTTCATCAAGATTAGGCATATGAAAACTAGAATCCTTTCTGAGTTTAACTCAGCATTAATTAACGCACCTAGATAAATTCAGGTAAGATCCAGAACTCCAAAGTTAAAGAGAATTCAAACACTCCTTTGAAAGCCCAGGGAAGAACTACAAATGTAAGCCCACCAGAGCGAAAAAAGCCATGATGCAATCAATGCGCACAGAAGGAAAGAAACCCTGTCCTCTGACTCTCACACCTCCTCTGTGGACTAAGACACAGTGATACTTTTCCAGCAGAGAAGGAATTCGATTGCCGCTCTCACTTTTCCTAGAGCGTGGGTTGTTAAAACTCTTCTGCCTTCTTCCCACCTCACAAGCATATCACTGATTCTCTCCTAACATGACTTGAAGCAAGCTGCTTACTTCCTATTATTATTGCATGTGCGCATGCTTGTCCATGTGTATGTATGTGTTTGTGAAGGCCCGAGGATGACATCGAGAACCATCCTGGATTGCTCTACCCCCCTTCTTACTGCTTTGCTTTGGGGTTTCTCAGACTTTACCTTCCAGGATTTGAACTGCAGACGGCTACCATATCTACTCAATACTTTTATGTGGGATCTGGGGATCTGGACTCAGGTCTTTTTGCTTGGAGGCAAAGGCTTTACCCCCTGAGCCAGGTCCCCAGCTCTACTTCCTATTATTTTCCCTGAAAAAACTTCCTAGCTGGAGGATGGGATGTCAAGAAGGCCAGCTCACCCTCTTATTTCTGTTTGTGTTTCCAGACCAGCTGGCCCATTGCCTATTAGAGATGTCTGATAAGCCTGTCTTATACCCTTTCAAGCCTATATTCAAAGCACACATGAAGATATGATTGACCAAGTTTTGAATTAAATGAAGAAGAAAATACGATCCAATGCTTTGGAAGGGAAAGTAGGGGAAACACTGATTATTTTTTTTCAATCTAACAATGATAAGTCGTAAAATTGGAAAGCTTATTGTGATGAAGTTTTTAGCTAAAATTAAGTTAAAGTGGAATGTAAGATATTTAGTTTCTTGAGCAGACCTGAAGGAACACTAAGATTCTGAGACCAAGCAGCTCTTACTGAAAGATCACAAACTTCCTTATCAGGAGATGCTATTCCTTGGCTTGCTTCCACCCACTCATTAATTGGGTAGATACTCATATCAGTGTATAATCTAGAAACTTAACTCTCCTAATTAACTTTTGATAACTCAGCTATTAAAAGGGACTTACGACTAATATCAATTGGTTAGAAAATTATTCTTCAAAATGTTTCTACCAACAGCTCTACATTGAGAGGCTTCATACTAGTCATCTTTGATGCAGTTGGGTTTACCAAAAGCCTGGAATCATTGTAGTTCAGTTCAAGAGAAATAAAGTTACTATAGCAGAGACCATGAAAGAGAGAGAGAGAGAGGGGACAAGCTCTTGCAACAGGCAAATGACCCAGTACTTACTCAGAAGTATTCTGGCTAAGTTTCCAGCGGGAGCCATTCCAGAAGACCTGGAGGTGCTCCTTGAACAAGAGTAAATGTGCTAAATCTGCGATAGCACACAGGTCTACCTGAAATCACAAAAGGACAATTAGCTGAATAACTCCCTGCCTGTGGTAGAATTCACTTATATAGAACGTTGAAAAGCACTAACAACTTAACCAAGTTACTTTATGACTACACTTCAGTGGGGTGCTTTTTACCCTTGTAGGAAGGGGAGAGGCTTCCCAGAGAAAGGACTAGAGCCCACTCAAGGGATTATCCTTAAGAACAAAGGACAACAAACTGTATTACCAAATCAAACGGCAGGACTATCACATTTTAATGGACCCCAGCTGTGACCTAATGTGGTCCACGACTATTTTAGGCCATACTACATAGGCAGTAAGCGAGCAACTTGTCCTGAGCTAAGTCCAAAGAGATTTTTACATATATCACCATCATACAAAACACTTTACATTGTTCTCATATCACATATCTCTTTTCACATATCATTGCACTTAATCCCCATAATACATCTTATGTACAAAGAGCAGAGACCATTATTCTCATTCTATAGTAAAGATCATAGAAACTGACTTATAAAAGACTCCATGGATGCTTAAGTAACAGAAATATGGTATCTACAACTTGACTTGGTCATACAATATCTAAAAACTAGGTTATCTATTCTAGGAGGGTCAATACCAGTAAACACTAGCTTTCATAGCTTAGCTAGATAAGGAACTGGTTTAGGAATTTCCCCGATACTGGTTCAGACTTGTCTTACACTTACTTACCTGGTAGGGAGAAGAACAGTTCTCCAGGATCTTTTGTCCTTCCAGGATCTGTACGGTCGGAAAGCCACTGAGGGCAAAAGTGTCTGGCTGTATTCTAAGGTCAACACTGTAGGAAAAGTCCACTATCGCCAAAGCTTGACCGTTTTTATTACACTCACAGGGATTGTTGATTCTGAGCCCAGATTCAAGAGAAAGAGATAATAAATATAGACATTGAAAAGAGCTGCAGAGCTGGTCTTTAAAAAAAAGAAGAAAAAAAAAAAAAGCCTACAGGTACATCTTAGCTTTGCCAAGAGCTCCCTCCAGTGGTAAGTTATGAAAAAACACAAAAAGGAACTGAGTGTCCACCCAAAGGGTCAATCAGTCCCAGGACACAGAGTGTAATTAAACCACAGCGCATGCACCTACACAACAAAGGTCAACTTCCACAGTGTTCAGTGGGTGCTGAAGCACAGCGCAGACTTGTGCTCTGTGCAGGTGTCAAGTCTTTCCTGTTTACCACAACAGATGAGCTTTCCAAACAGCAGATTCTTCTGCAGTTTAATGAAAACAACGTAAGGTTATTTTCAGTGTAGTACTACCAACTACACTGTAAGACTTCCTGCTTCATTCAGACCAGCAACATATTTTACCTTACTGCTTTTCTATAACTCTAGCTCTTACCCTCTGAGAAAACAGTTTATGGTACAAACTTACTCTCAATTAAATTGCATTTCACATCGTTATTGGCTGGAAGGCACGGAAACTGTTTGTCTCAGAAAAAAATGGATTCCTTTCATGTATTCTTTTGTTTCGTGATAGTTTTCCTCAAGCTCCTCATTGGTTCAGATGCAGGTCTTTACATTCCTAGACTAAGGCTTAACTAACCTGATCCCATAACTGTAAGCACTGTGTGTGTGTGTGTGTGTGTGTGTGTGTGTGTGTGTGTGTGTGTGCGCGCGCATATGTATCATAATGCATATGTAGAGGTCAGAGGACAATACTCTGAAAGTGATTTGCACACATTTAAGTGTCCTCTTGTACACAGGCATACACACACACACACATATACACACGTGAAAAAAAAAAGAAAACTATCTTGTGAGGTCTCAGTTTGGAAATGCATGCAACAATTTCTGGTGGTCACAATGACTGAAGGAATGTAACTAACAATTTGTAGGTGAGGGAGTTGTGGGAAACAAATACAAATTGTCTTGTTGCAAATACCTATGGTGCTTGGATGAGAAATGCATCTGTATATGCATGAGGAAGCCAGTAAGATTTCTACCTCAGGAAAGAAGGTGAGATCCTTTAGTTCTTTTGGTTTTAGTTGCAGAAATGCATCGAAAATTTTCATCTGCCAACTGTGACTGAAAGTCTAATTCAGTCTCTTCTTACATGTTAAAACTATCAGAAAAAAATGGAAAGGATTCCAGCTCTGAAGATAATACCATTGACTTAGAAAGCTAACTGTTTATGCAAGACATGGTAGGGCAGACAAAGCATCTTTACACCAGGTCACAAACTCAAGTACCAAAAGATCAAGTCTGTGCTAGTCTACAAATGTTTTTACAGAACAGAAATCTTGGACCATCTATTACTTGTTTGTGACTCATATTTTCTTTTTCTTTTTTGTAAGTGCCTGTGTGCACATGTGGGGTGTGCAGGTGTGTGAAAGAGGGCACTGTGTGCCTGAAGCCAAGGAGTGACTTGGAGAATCATCCTGGATTGTTCTACCTTCTTATTGTCTCCCTCTGAGATTTCTCAGGCTCTGCCTTCCAGGGCTGGAAGTGCAGGTCACTAATATGTCCACTCAGTGTTTTTAATGTGGAATCTGGAGATCCAAACTCTGGTCCTTCTGCTTTTGAGGCAAAGGCTTAACCCCTGAGCTGCCTCTCCAGCCTATGACTCTTTTTTTCTTATTGCTTTTGGTTTCATTTCTTACTTCCTGTCTATGTTTACCACCTAAATCAGACGGGTAAATTGGATTTAATGTGAAAATTAAATCTCTCTGCCTGAGTGTGCACACTGCTTCTACCAGTCACAGACAACTTAGCCTGACCTCTGAGCAATGACTCTTTGGCTGGCATACTTGCTGCATCTGCACTGGCCCCACCCAAACAATAACTAAACAATCAATTTATTTCACATCTCTCAAAATATTCATTTTTTAAATAATCCTGACAAGAAGCATTATAATTATCAAAGTGGTTGATTCTATCTGAATTAGTTATTTCTTTGTTAGAAAAAAAGTTCTTTTAAATTGTTCTCAATGGGGCTTGAGAGATGTCTCAGGGTTAAGACTCTGCCTCGAAAGCAGAAGGTTTGGATCCCATGTAAAAAATGTCAGACAGAAATGGTGGCGACCTGCACGTCTGGTCCTGGTGGGCAGAGCCTGAGAAATCCCAAAGCTAAGCAAAAAAGAGGTAGAAGCAATCCAGGATGATTCCAGTTACCCTTGGTCCTCAACAGGGACACACAATGCCCAGTGACAGATAGACAGACACACGTGAAAATAATAAAGCTTAAACTTTTCTCAATGATTACTGACATCTACATAGCAAATATTCTTTAACATAAATAATGTGTTCATCAAAAGAAATAGAAATGATCATTATCCTTCAACAGAAAGTGGACAAGTATAAGAAAATGAAAAGACAAACCTGTTTCTTAAGATCAGACTTTTTGGGCTCAAGTCTCCATGAACTATCTCAGCTTTATGTAGCTTCTCCACGATTGTCAAAAGATTATAAATAATCAGCACTATTATTTCATGAGTAATAAACTGACTGTGTTGGAGTAGATCCTGGAAATAGAACAGAAAACTATTTTTCAAATTGGCACAGCTGCAGCTATGCTCGGCGCCGTGACAACTGGTGCTCCGTATGCTTCCCTTCTGCTTCTAGTGGAATGCAGCTAGTCTTGCTGGGACTGCTGTGCTGTGGGTTCAACAAGAACTGCCTCAATAAAGTAGACAGCGCAAACACACAGGGAGACAGGGGACCTCTGGAGTGTTTTCTTTGGTTGTTCTCCACTTTATTTTGAGGTACAGGCTCTCAACTCAATCCACAGCTTGCTGCCCAGCTAGTTTAGCCAGCCAGCTTGCTTTGCGGAATCTCATCTGTCCCCCAAGTGCTGAGATTATAGGTGGCTGCCACGCCTGTCCAGCTTTTATGTGAGTTCTGGGATTTGAACTGTGGTTCTCTGATTACACAGCAAGTACTTTATCCACAGAGCAATCTCCCTACTCCAGCACAAGTCTCTTTACTTGACAGCATATTTAGTATAGTTACAAACCTGAAGGGTGGAACAGTTTATATATTGGTACCAAATAATATAGCCATCTTGGTATTGAAAACAATTGCAAAAGTGATCACAGTCCTCATCTAGACGTTCCTTTATCTTGAGGTTGATATAAAAGTCCCATGGGACAGGTTCAGAAGATACCTGCAAGTTACATGTAAAAATAGGAGTAATTAGAATATGTGACCATGGTTGGCAGACTGAAAGTTTTATTTAGCCATAAATAGTAAATCACATAATTTATAGAAAAATGTATGGAAATAGAGATCATCATATTAAACAAGTGAAAGACAAATACCCCATTTTTTCCTATATGCAGAATCTAAATTTAATGATGTATACATGTGTAAATATAGACACACACATGAGAATAGAGGGAGGGGGTACTATTTTGAGGAATTTCAGGAAGGAAAGGGACCAGTGGTGGTGGTGAGGAATAGGAGAGAGACAGAGGGGTAGCAAATATGAGTAAAGTAACCAAGACACCACACGTCTTAAGGAAACTTAAAAACAAACCACCAACAACAAAATTAAACTAAACTAAGCAACCCTCCAGCAGGCATGGGAGTGCAAGCCTGTAATCACAGTACTCAGGAGGCAGTCAGACACAAGTGTGACGCCAGCCTGGTGCACAGTGGGTTTCCGGCCCAGCCAGGGCTTCAGAATGAGACTGTCTAAAAAAACAAACAAACAAACAAACAAAAAAACACCAACAAACAACAATGAAAACTAACTTCTGATATCCCAACAGATATAATAGTACAAAGGCATTTAAAAAAAGCATAATTCAGGGCTGGAGAGGTGGCTCAGGGGTTAAGACTGCCTCACAAGCAGAAAGTCCCGAGTTTGGATCCCAGGTCCCATACAACACTAAGCAGAAATGGCAGCAGACTGCACTTCCGGCCCTGGTGGGTGGAGCCAGGAAATCCTAGAGCAAAGCAAGAAGGAGTTAGAAGCGATCCAGGATGATTCCCGAAGTCACCCTTGCTCCTTCACAGGGACACATGTGCCTTCTAATACACACAAACACTGAATGAATGAATAAAGTTTACAAAAGGCATAAATCTATTTTACTTACAAGGTAACTAAAATTACAAAGAATAGGTCCTACCTTTATTATGGATAACTCTGCAGAGTGTCTTGGTGCCACCCAGAATAACTTGTAATCTTCACATACTAGACATTTTTTAATGCAATAATCTTCATTATCTGTTGAAAAGGTTTGATTCCATTTGAAAAAAACCATGAGAGGGTTGGTGGGCAAAGTGCTTGCTGCCCAAGCTTCAGGATCTGACTTAGGATCTCCCACACCCACATAAAACCCCAGGTATGTTGATGCACGTCTGTGACTAAAGCACGGGGAGATGGAGACAGACTGATCTCTGGCCAGTCAGTACAGCAGAAATATCCAGTTCTAGGTTTAGTGAGACACCTTGCCTCAAAAAATGAGAAGTGCAGGCAAGCAACAGATGAAGATACATAAGGTCAGTCCTTGGCTTCTCCAGGTATGTGTGCATACACACCCTTCTTTCTCATACACACAACCCACCAGGAACATCTATAACTCTATTTAGCTTTTACTACCTGGTTTGGATATGAGAGGCGCTACTGTACTGTGAGTTAGTAGCATTTAGAATATTCTTCAAAATCATTTGCTTAAAAACTGAAAGCAAATAAATAAAAACTTTGTTGTTACTGTGGCATGAAGCATGAAGTTATCAATGTTGTCGATCTCTATTATGTTATTTATTACAACCTAGGAGCATTCATAGTGTTAAAGCATTAAATTCAACTACAGATAATTACTTATGGGCAAAGGACATGTATTTAGTACTTACCTAATTCAATTTCTTTCTCTATTTCCAAGTTAGGCATCGGTCTATCTATCATAGAAAACTCGGTGAAAGCACTTAGCTCTGGGAGGGATTTGAATAGTTGTATGCGATACTGTAAACACCAAGGTGACGGAATAACATTTTCTGTAGAGGGAAAAAATTGAAAAAAAAATTAGGATGGGGCTGGAGAGGTGGCTCAAGGGTTAAGCCTCCGCCTTGCAGGCGGAAGGTCCTGAGTTCGGATCCCAGATCCCACGTATAGACGCCAGGCAGAAGCGCGGCCGGCCTGCACTTCTGGTCCTGGTAGGGCAGAGCCTGTGAATCCCAGGGCAGAAGGAGGTGGAGGCGTCCATGTTGGTTCGCGGGTTCGTCCATGGTTCTACACATACACAGACACACACAGACATAGACACACACGCGCATGCACATGTGCACAGTTGAATAAATAATAAAAAAATTTTAAAAAAATTAGGCAAAAATCTAATGTTTAGGGGCTCGAGAGGTGGCTCAGGGGTTAAGCCTCTGCCTTGCAGGCGGAAGGTCCTGAGTTTGGATCCTAGACTCCACGTATAGACACCGGGCAGAAGCGGGGGCGGCCTGTGTTTCTGGTCCTGGTAGGGCGGAGCCCGTGAATCCTGGGGCAGAGTAAACAAGCAGGAGGTAGAGGCAGTCCATGGTAGTTCCCGAATTCACTCGTAGTACTACATCTACACACACACGCATGCACACACACACACATGCACAATTGAATTAAAAAAAAACCTAATGTTTAAAGTCGTAGTAGAGAAGGGCAAAGAAACAGGATTACAGAACCAGCATGTTAATCTGACCACACTCACTGGTCTTGGGCATTTATCATAGGAGTCAGTGTTAGTTTATTTGGGCACCAGCACAATTTTGGCAACATTTTTATGAAAGAGAAGCACAAACTCGATGTGCTGAGGTGTATAAACGTGCACTAGGCATGGCTCTGGTCGATGGCCTATAAATTGCAAAGGCCTACCTGCAGCTTCATTGGTAAGCTCCAGCTTCTCAGGAATTTGAAGACTTTTGATGGAGGAGGTGCTTGTTACAGAAGCAGAAGATCCAGAGAAGCCGGATGAGTGTGTGGCTTCACGACTATCTTCAATAATTGGGCTGAAAGGAATGGCAACCAATCAGTTCTCACAGGGATAGTACATACCAATGTATCTATTATAATTTTATAGTCTTTTCTTAATTTGTGAATTTCATGTTGGACTAATCTTTTATTTTAAAATAATTTACCATGACTGTGACTTTATTAGTCTCATTTACTACTATTATTATTTTGTGTGTGTGCACGCACATGTATCAAAGGACACTGTGTGTCCCTGTGGAAAGCCAAGGGTGACTTCAAAAATCATCATGATTGCCTCTACCTCTTTTTTGCTTCGCTCTGGAATTTCCCAGGCTCCATCCACTAGGGCCAGAAGTGCAGGCCTCAGCCATTTCTGCCTGCCATTTTTACATGGGACCCAGGATCTAATCTCAGGTCTTTCTGCTTGTGAGGCAGTCTTAATTTCTGAGTCATGTCTCCAGCTCATTAGTCTCATTTTTAAAGTTCATTATTTTCCCAAGTCAGAAATAAACTCATAATCAGAATCTAGACAATGTCTTCATCTTATTTGATAAAACAAGGCCCAGAATTACATTTCTGGATTTTTGCTTCATTTACTTAACTTATACCAAATGTACATCTGTTCTTATACTACTGAGAAATATTGACCAATACTGACACTAACTTCATCCTCTTCATCCATTTTTTTGACTTGCTAGTTTTTATTTTTTTAAATCTTTTTATTATTATTATTTATTCAACTGTGCATGTGTATGTGTGCGCGCGCGCGCGTCTGTGTGTGTGTAGAACCACAGACGAATTCGCGAACCACCATGGACGCCTCCACCTCTTTCTGTCCCCGGATTCACAGGCTCCGCCCTACCAGGACCAGAAGTGCAGCCCCCCCCCCCCCCGCTTCCGCCTGGCGTCTATACGTGGGATCTGGGATCCGAACTCAGGACCTTCCGCCTGCAAGGCGGAGGCTTAACCCCTGAACCACCTCTCCAGCCCCGACTTGCTAGTTTTTAATAAGGAAAGGTCAAAAGAGGCTAGTGAGATAATTCAGCAGCTAGGGAGGCAAGGCTAACCTGGCAACCTGATTTTACTCTCTAGAAGCCTACACAGGAGAGAAATGACTTCCACAAATTGTCCTCTGACACCCACCTGTATGCCACAACACGCATATGGATGTTCTGTCTGTCTCAAATAAATGAATAAATAAAGTACTTTCTAAAACAGTCAAAAAAGAAAAAGGGAAACCCAATTCAACTAGGGAAATAGCTTGAAAATATAATTTAAAAAGCATAGGCTGACAAATTAAAGAATATTCCTAAAACGGACATTAGTTTCTTCAAATTAGCTGACTTTTAAAAAACTTGATTGTCAGATCTTTTTTTTTTGCTTTTTAAAACATTATTTAAACATAAGTATGCATAAGAAATGCACTCATATTGGTAATAGAATGAAATTAAAGTTTAATTTATCCTAAATAATCTTGACCAGAAACTTGGTATACGGTTTATAATTAAAAAAAAAAAAAACTGTAATCTAATTTATCTTTATATTACAAATGCATATTTTATTTATTTATTTTGCGTGTGTGTGTGTGTGTGTGTGTGTGTGTGTGTGTGTGTGTGTATCAGAGGGCACTGTGTGTCCCTGTAAAGAATCAAGGCTGGGGGCTGGAGAGGTGGCTCAGGGGTTAAGCCTCTGCTTTGCAGGCAGAAGGTCCTGAGTTTGAATCCTAGACTTCACAGGCAGAAGCGGGGGCGGCCTGTGTTTCTGGTCCTGGTAGGGCGGAGCCTGTGAATCCCTGAGCAGAGTAAACAAGAAGGTGGAGGCGTCCATGGTGGTTCCCAAATTCGTCCGTGATTCTACACACACACACATACATATACACACGTGCACACATGCATACATGCACAATTGAATAAATAATAAAATTTTTTTTTTTAAAAAAAGGATCAAGGCTGAAGTTTGGAATTATCCTGGACTGCTTCTATCTCCTTCTTGCTTTGCTCTGGGATTTCCCAGGCTCAGCCCACCAGGTTGGGAAGTCAGGCTACTGCCATTTCTGCCTGACGTTTCTATGTGGGAACCGAGATGCAAACTCAAGACCTTCTGTTTCAAGGCAGTCTTAACCCGAGTCATCTCTCCAGCCCTACAAATGCACGAAGGAGCATCTCACCCTGTAGCCACATTGCCTTCAAGCTCATGAAGCTCCCACTTTGGCAGGTTATAAGCCTGTGCTGCCTTAACCAGGTTGCCGTTTCATTAGGTTTCTTATTCCTGTACACTTGTTTTACATCATGATGAATCTCACATTTTCATTCAGAGCACTCACTGTATGCCCTGATTTGTACCTCTTGACATTGAGTTTTTGTTTTTTAAAAAAAAATTTATTATTTTTTGTTCATTTATTTGAGACAGAGAGAGAACACCTGCTGTCATTGTGCATGGGTGGAGTGAGGACAACTTTTAAGTCAGTTCTCGCCTTCTACAATGTGGACTTGTGGGATTGAACTCAAATTGCCAGGTTTTTGAGCAGGCGCCTCAACTGCGGAGCTATCTTGCTGTGTTTCTAACTAGAGAGTAGACCTAGGACTTTCTAACTTAAGCTTAGTTTACAACTGTAATCACTACACCCGGCGGCCGAGGCAGGAGGGCTGCCATGAGTTCCAGGCAACCTGCGCTATACAGTAAGCTCTAGGCCGGTCTTCTGGAGTGAAAGCCGATTTTTAAGAAAAAAGTGAAGAATAAAACCGGATGTATTCAACACAAGTTTAGTCCCCGACTGGCTTTTTATGTCCTAGCTCAGAGCTACTTCCTGATATCCTTATCTATCAGATTACTGCATCAAAAGATGTTTTTTGACCAGCTCAGTGGTAAAGGTACTTGTGCAGGAACCTGATACTTGAGTTTGATTCCTGAGCCCACATGGGGAAGGAGAGAACCAACTTTCTAAAGTTATCCTCAGACCTCCACAAACATAAGCTTGCTCCCTCTTTCTCAAATATAAAACATTAAAGTTTTTAATGCATCTCTAATTAATTATTCAAAAATAAATATCAGTTTTACCCTAATTTAAAATTAATACTAAGAAAGCATTAAATGGCTCCCCTCCCAGCAATGTATTTTGTTGAGTTTCTTACCGGACCTTTGAATCTCATAGCCATCAAAATTGGCCTCTAATCCTCAAATCTAACCAGTCAGTAGATCCCACTGACACGATCTGAAACAGCCTTATTCACATATTGAGGATTTGGCAGACAATAAGAGTGTGGTAACTGACAAGCACCCACAAAATGAGAGCAGACAGGTCTGCAAGAGCTGTGACCCCAGTCACCTCAACTTCTTGGTGCTGAGGGTTTGGTTGTAGAGCGTGCCGCAGGCGGTGTGCAGACCCTCAGATGTCCTCCCATCCAGCTCTTCTTCCTGCAACAGCCGTTCAGCATCGCAAGGGACATCTTTCAAGGACATAATCTCATGAAAAGGAGTGGACACGAAATGTGCGGCTCTGGCAAAGTCACAAGTGTCTTCTGGGTTAGGACAAAGAGTCACATTCCTGAAACCTGTGATGATGGCATCCTCACTCAAAGGTTCAATTCCCGTTAGTTCATCCTAAAATGACAACCACAGAAAGTTTAGTTGAAAAGTTTCAGTGAACATATTGATGGCTTTTTTTTTTTGGCTTGTAGAGCAATTAAGATCTGACCATTAAGAAACAGAGACAGTAAGTCAGAATCATTAAGACTCCTTTGGGTAGCCCTTGTGTGCTGGGGACTCCAAGGCTCTGCTTATAAAGCTGGAGTAATGGGCATTTTGAGTATGTGGATCTGGAAATCTGACCTGTCCCTCCACTCCACGTCCTTTCGTCTATGTGGGAAGTACTTTAACTGCTGAGCCATTTCCCCAATTTCAGGTAAAGATAATTTTAAAAAACATAGAATAGCATTTAAGAAAAATGATTTTGTATCATTAACATAGAAAATCATGCATATATATATATATATATATACACACACACACATAGCGTGAGGCTATATATATATATATACATATATATATACACACACACATAGCATGAGGATATATATATACACACACACACACACAGCGTGAGGATATATATATATATATACACACACACACACACACACACACACACACACACACACACACACACACACACACACACACACACACAGCGTGAGGATTCTCCAAACAAATATTAGCAATGTTTTCCCCCAACCAAACTAAAGCACTAATACTATTTTTCTCAGGGCTTTCATTTAGAAAATGTATTTAAAAAAATTTTTTTATTATTATTTATTCAATTGTGCATGTGTGCACGTGTGTGTATGTATGTATGTGTGTGTGTGTGTGTGTGTGTGTGTGTGTGTGTGTGTGTGTAGAATCACGGGCGAATTTGGGAACCACCATGGACGCCTCTACCTCCTCCTTATTTACTCTGCCCCGGGATTCACAGGCTTCACCCTACCAGGACCAGAAACACAGGCCACCCCTGCTTCCACCCGGCGTCTATACGTGGGGTCTAGGATCTGAACTCAGGACCTTCCTCCTGCAAGGCAGAGGCTTAACCCCTGAGCCACCTATCCAGCCCCTAGAAAATATTTTTGATGACTTCTGTCTTCTAGTTTTCAAGTCTCCTTTTTCTATTCCATATAGTTGTTTATTTTCTTTTGCACAAGAGGGCTCTTGAAAGTCTGTACCTATGGAGACCCAGAGATGACATCAGGAATCATCCTGGATTGCTCTACCTCCTTACTGCTTTGCTCTCGAATTTTCCATGCGTCACCCTGTAGAGCGGAAGTCCAGGCCGCCACCATATTAGCCTGACATTTCCAAATGGGATATAGGGATGCAAACTCAGGTCATTTTGCTTGTGAGGCAAAGACTTCAACTCCTGAACCATCTCCCCAGTCCTCATATACTTATTTTTACTTCTTAAAGGCGACTCATAATTATGAGAGAAAGTGTGGAAAATAGAGTAAAAAAGAAAAAAAAAAGCATCTGAAATACTATTACCAAATCAAATTTTGTTTTGTTTTGGTTGAAACAGGGTCCCATTATGTAACTATGTATTTTACTTGATATCTTCCTGCCTCAGTCTTACTTCCTGCCTCAGTCTTAAGTAGTAAGATCCTAAGTGTATGCTAACATGCCTGGTTCCTGACATTTTTACTGTGTGTGTAAAACATGCTTTCTGTCTTTGAAAGTAATACATGAACCTTTTTTAAGACACACAATGAAAAATCTCCTTCTTACATTCCTCTTCAAGGGCAGAACACTTATAAGATATATAAACAAGATACTCATTAAATTTACAAATACATTTTTTAAAAAAGTCAAATTTCAGCATTTATGCTATTATATGTTGTTCTTTCTGATTTTTTTTGTTTTTCTGACTTATTAAAAATTCTCAGGGGTTAAGACTCTGCCTTACAAGCAGAAGGTCCCGAGTTCAGATCCCAGGTCCCACGTAAAAGTGCCAGGTGGAAATGCCAGGCGGCCTGCACTTCCGACCTTGATGGGCGGAGCCTGGGAAATCCCAGAGCACAGTGAAAAGGAGGGTAGAAGTAATCCAGGATGATTTCTGAAGTCACCCTTGGTCCTCCACAGGGCCACATATGCCCTCTGATACACACACACACACCCACACACCCACACACACACTAAATACATAAAGTTAAAAAAAAATTTTAAATAAAAAATTCTTTTAAAAAAGTCACAATGTGAATCATCAGAAATTAGTCATCATGGCTAGAACTGTAACTCAGTAACAGAGTGACTAGCATGCATGGGGTAGGACCAGGAAAAAAAGTGAAAATAATTAAGGCATGCAGGTACTCCCTGCTTGAAATACTATTTTTAAAGTGTCTCTGTTAAGCTTTTGACCTGTTGATCTATCCATGTTGAGAGGGCGGTGTTGAAGTCCCCAAGAATTATCGTTTGGGGGTTGATTTCTTGCTTTAGACGCTGTAGGGTTTTCTTAATGAATGTGGGGGGGCCCGTATTGGGTGCATATATGTTCAGTATTGTGAAGTCTTCCTGGTGAATTGTACCTGTGACTAAAATGTAGTATCCATCCGTATCTCTTATAATTTTCTTTGGTTTGAAATCCACTTTGTCTGATAGCATAATGGCTACCCCTGCCTGTTTTCTGCTTCCATTTGCTTGTAGAATTGTTGACCAGCCTTTTATTTTTAGAGCGTGCCTATCTTTTGTGGTGAGATGGGTTTCCTGCAGGCAGCAGATTGATGGATTGTGATTTTTAATCCAAGTTTGTAATCTGTGTCTCTTGATCGGTGAATTAAGTCCATTAACATTTAGTGTTATAAAGAAATGGACCTTACAGATCTCTATCGAACTTTTCACCCACGCACCAAAGAATACACATTTTTCTCAGCAGCATACGGAACTTTCTCCAAAACAGATCACATATTGGGCCACAAAATGAATCTACACATATACAAGAAAGTTGAAATTCTAACCTGTGCCCTATCAGACCATCACGGCCTAAAGCTGGACATCCACTACACATGAAACAAGAGAAAATACACTAACTCCTGGAAACTTAACACTATGATGCTGAATGAGAACTGGATTCAGGAAGAAATTAAAAAGGAAATTCAAGATTTCCTGAAAGTGAATGATAACGAAAATACAACTTACCAAAATCTCTGGGACACAATGAAAGCTGTTGTAAGAGGTAAGTTCATAGCTCTTAATGCCTACGTCAAAAAAATGGAAACATCAGAAATAAACAACTTAACAATGCAGCTTAAAGCTTTAGAGAAACTAGAGCAATCTGATCCCAAAAGCAGTAGAAGAGAGGAGATTAGCAAAATAAGGGAAGAAATATCTGAAATCGAGATTAAGAAAACGATAGAAAAAAATCAACCAATCAAAAAGCTGGTTCTTTGAAAAAATCAACAAGATTGATACACCCCTAGCTAAACTAACCAAAAGCAAGAGAGAGAAAACCCAAATTAACAAAATTAGAAATGAACATGGAGTTATCACTACTGATACCCAAGAAATCCAGAGAATTATAACATCATATTTCAAAAACTTATACTCTGTGAAGTTTGACAACACAAAAGAGATGGATGAATTTCTAAGTAAACACAACTTACATAAATTGAATCAGGAAGTTGTGAATTATTTAAATAGTCCTATAACATATAAGGAAATTGAGGAAGTAATCTCGAATCTTCCCACCAAAAAATGTCCTGGACCAGATGGATTCAGCACAGAGTTCTACCAGACATTTAAGAAGTTAATAACACCAATACTCCTTAAACTGTTCCATCAAATAGCAAAGGAAGGAACACTACCAAATTCTTTCTATGAAGCTAATATCGTTTTAATCCCAAAACCTCATAAAGATTCACTTAAAAAAGAAAACTATAGGCTGATCTCCCTGATGAACACAGATGCAAAGATTCTCAACAAAGTCTTAGCAAATCGGGTTCAAAAACATATTAAAAAGATCATTCATGGGGACCAAGTAGGCTTCATCCCTGGCACACAAGGTTGGTTCAACATACGCAAATCAATAAATGTAATTCATCATGTAAACCAGTCCAAAGTCCAAGACCACATGATACTCTCGATAGATGCAGAAAAAGCTTTTGACAAGATCCAACAGCCTTTTATGATCAAAAGGCTAGAGACAGTGGGAATGGAAGGAACCTTAATCAATATAATAAAAGCTATATACAACAAGCCCACAGCAAGGATTATGCTCAATGGGGAACAATTGGAATCATTCCCACTTCAATCAGGAACTAGACAAGGCTGTCCACTCTCACCACTTCTATTCAATATTGTACTTGAAGTCTTAGCTGAAGCCATAAGACAAGAAAGGGACATAAGAGGGATTCAAATCGGCAAGGAAGAAGTCAAGCTATCCCTATTTGCAGATGACATGATCTTATACCTGAGTGATCCCAAAAACTCCACCAGGAAGCTCCTGGAACTAATTGAGAAGTTCAGCAGGGTGGCAGGATACAAAATAAATGTGCAAAAATCAGAGGCCTTCCTATATGCCCAGAATGAAAGAAGTGAAAAAGCCTTGAGAGAAACAATACCATTTACTATAGCCCCTAAAAAAATGAAATACCTTGGTATAAACCTAACTAAGGAGGTAAAAGACCTTTACAATGAAAACTTTAAAACCCTAAAGAAATAGCAGAAGACACCAGAAGGTGGAAAGACCTCCCTTGTTCCTGGATTGGCAGAATCAACATCGTAAAAATGACCATCCTACCAAAGGCAATATACAGATTCAATGCTATACCAACCAAAATCCCAAAGCAATTCTTCAAAGAAGTTGACCAAACAATCTCAAAGTTCATATGGAGGCACAAAAGACCCAGGATAGCAAAAACAATCCTGAGTAACAAAAACACAGCTGGAGGTATTACCATACCAAACCTAAGTCTATACTACAAATCATAGTTATAAAGACAGCCTGGTACTAGCTCCAAAATAGACACACCGATCAATGGATAAGGATTGAAGACCCAGATATAAGCCCACAAAGTTACAGCCATTTGGTCTTTGACAAAGGGGCCCAAAGAATCCAATGGAAAAAGAACAGCATCTTCAACAAATGGTGCTGGCAAAACTGGATCTCCACATGCAGAAGATTAAAGCTGGACCCGTACTTGTCACCATGTACAAGACTTAATTCCAAATGGATCAAGGACCTTGATATCAGGCCAGAGACTATAAAAACCATAGTTGAAAGGATAGGGAACTCCCTCGAGCTGATTGGGCTAGGCCAACAGTTCCTAAACAGACATCCAATGGCACAGTCACTGCTACCAACTCTCACAGTTGGGATCTTGTGAAATTAAAGAGCTTCTGTTCAGATAAAGAGATTATAACACGAGCTCAAAGGCAACCCACAGAATGGGAGAAAATCTTCACTAACCACACATCTGATAGAACTCTGCTGTCCAGAGTGCACAAAGAACTTAGAAAACTAAACACCAAGGAAACCAATGGCCCAATTAAAAAATGGGCCCTGGAACTTAAAAGAAACTTTACCAGGGATGAAATTAAAATGTCTAACAAATATCTGAAAAAATGCTCCACTTCCTTAGCCATCAGGGAAATGCAATCAAAACTTCCCTGAGATATCATCTCACCCCGATCAGGATGGCAAAAATCCACAATACAAACAACAACAAATGTTGGAGAGGATGTGGAGAGAGGGGAACTCTCCTACATTGCTGGTGGAAATGCAGGCTCATACAGCCACTCTGGCGAGCCGTCTGGAGATTCTTAAAGAAATTAAAGATTGAAATGCCATATGACCCTGCTATTCCACTTTTGGGAATAACCCCCCATACAGCAGAGGTTCACCTCGATAGCACAAGCACGACCATGTTCATAGCAGCACTGTTTACAATAGCAAAGTCATGGAATCAGCCCAAATGTCCAACAGTTGACGAGTGGATAAGGAAACTGTGGTACATCTATACAATGGAGTACTACTCAGCCATCAAAAATGATGAATTACTGGAATTTGCCGGGAAATGGATGTCATTAGAAACAATTATATTAAGCGAAGTATCCCAGACCCAGAAAATTAAGCGCCGGGGTGACATACAATGCCCACCAGGATGGAGTGAAGGGCATTGCAGGAGCAGCAAAACTGCAAAAGAAAATCAACAAACCACAATCCAGAACTTCAGAGACTCTATATCAACCACCTAGAACTAGGCCAACTTAGTCTCTCCCCATCTTGAAGCTCAGGGAAATTTGCGGAAGAGGGGGCGGTAAGAGTGTAAGAGCAAAAGGATGGGAGGAGCAGTGATATATAAGATACTCTATACTAGTTAGGGCTGAAGCAATCATAATTGGACTTTGCATGCCCTGCGCATTGTCCAACACACTGTTGACCTCACAAAGTCTAGCATCTGCTAAAGGCACCAAGAGCCTTGGAGGTAAAGGATTGGCAGCCACAGCAGTGTTCCTATACCTAAGGGGAAAACGGGAAAGGGTTCAGGGAAAGGCCACTGGGTCCTTGTACGTCATCGGAGAGGAAGGCCCAGAGGAAAATCAGACATGCACAAGAAAGGACTCTCTGGGAATTGGGGCGGGAGGCCCTGGGGGATGGGGAGGGAGAGGGGTGGGGAGGAGGAGCAAGGGGTACAGGGGGGAGGAGGAGGACGGGAGGGAACTGGTGTACCTAATAAGTTTGTATGAGCTGAAATAAAAAAAAAAATTAAAAAAAAAGAAATACTATTTTTAAAAACATTCTTATACATAAATCTTTATGAAAACTTAAATTTTTATGATTAATTCCTAAAGGAATTAGCTGATTGAGAAAGGAAAAACAAAACAATCCACTAAGGTTCTTTATTTATACTATTTAGCTGTCCCACCATATTTATTTACCTATAACATAAAAATGCCTATTTTATTTAACACTTGTGGATATTATATATTAGCTTTTCTGGTCATCCCCAATTTTTGACATTTACTTGAGTTTATGACTCAAAATTAAGGAAGGAGAGTGGGAGGTGGATTTCCAAGAAATAGTAGACACTGATTTAAAAGTTATGATTAACTTAGATACCTCTAGTCTAAGTACACACTTGATGCAAATACTACTTATGGCCTTATTAGTTTGGACATCTTAAACATGAAATTTTTAGGGGATAAAATTCAGGTGGTATTTATTAACAAAATTCAAGTAAGAGATGTGAGACAAGGAACTCCGCTCATACTCAAGCTCTCCTGAATAGTTTGATAGAGTCCAACCCAGCCAGGCTCATTATCGCATTGTCTCTTCACCAGACACACAGAACTTGCTGCTCTTTTCCACCACTGTCTTTCATAGCAGCCAGGGAACTAGCTGTATCATAATTACAGAATAACTTTCCTAAAGTACTTAAAACAAAACAAAGAAAACACACTTGGATTTCTTCCCCAGAATTCTAATCCCATCAACTGGAATGAATGGGGCCGCCTGGAGTATGTTTTGTCATATCTGTCCCACTAGGCTCTTCTGAGTCACTGGAAATATTTTATATCACGGGTATAAACTATGTGTAAAAGTTTATCTAGCTTTATAATTTTATTTGTGCAATTTACTAGATATAAAATACAACTCAATAAAGAAATAAATAAAAAGAAAATTGTGCTAAAATTTTTTCCAAATGACCTACTCTCTTGGATGTGACTGTTTTAAGTCACTGAAACTATTGATTACATCTCCTCCTAAAAATCTTCAGTTTAGGGCTGGGGAGATGGTCCAGGGGCTAAAACCTTTGCTTGAAAACAAAAGGAACTGAGTTCAGATCCCCAGATCCCATGTACAAAATGCCAGGTGGAAACGGCAGTGGCCTGCAATGAATTCTGGCCCAGAAAGGTGGAGCCTGAGAAAACCCAGAGCAAAGCAGTAAGTTCAAGAGCAATCCCTGATGACTCCTGATGTCACCCTTGGACTACTACAAGCACTCACACTCAAGTGCCCTTTTGTATACACACATGTACACACATAACACCTATGTGCATGGGGAAAAGGAAAAAGATAAAGAACCTTCCGATTAAGGCAGAGGAAATGGTTCAGTGGCGAAGTTCTTGCCACAGGAGCAAAAGGGCAGAAATTTGAATCCTCACATCCCAGGTAAGATACTAGGTGGGTGTGGTGGTCTGCCTGTAATTTCAGACTCAGAAGGTAGAATCAGGGGATCCCCAGAGCAAGCTGGTTAGCCAGATTAGCCCTACAGGTGGCTCTGGGTTTAATCAGAGACCTTGAAACAAACAAACCAACAAACCAACAAACAAACAAGCAAACAACCCTAAGAGGAGTGATGGAGGATCATTCTCAGGCCACTACACTCACACTACTCACATTCACCCACAGGCAAACATACACACACATGTGCACAACCCATACACAAGAAAAATAAGGAAAAAAATCTTCAAATTAAACATATTCCATTGTCAACTGTAGGAGTGCTCTGATGCTAATTTGCAGAGAAACATGATTTTCCTGCTTTTGAATTTCAACACAAGACTGATGACAATTTGGACTTGAATGCTTATGAAATGTTATTTAATTCCTAAGCATTAGCAAGTCTATTTTCTGGTAGTTAGAACAGGAAAGAAAATTGGCTGTCCTACATAAATTTTCTGTTATTACAAGAGGTATTATACAAAAAAGGAAGAGGAAGAAGAAGAGGAAGAGAAGGAGGAGGAGAAGGAGGAAGAAGAAACCATTTGGTGGCTTGGCTAAAACAAATCAGAAGTGTGAAAGAAAAGCTTGCCAAACCATTCTAGCTTTTAGGACTTTGAGATATAATTTCTATATCATGAAATTCAGTACTTTGTAGTATATAGTCATTCCTAGTAGATTCGTAAGGCTGTGTAACAATCACCACCATGTAACTGTAGAACATTTGGTGAGGTGGCTTAGTAGATAAAGATGTCTCTACACAAACTTGATGACCTGAATTTCATCCATAGAAGCCAACATGGTGGAGAGAGAAAACTGACTTGTATAAGTTGTCTTCTGACCTCGTCAGCAAACCATGGCATGCCTTTTTAATCTCATGTAAACATTTATTATTTAAAAAGATTCTGCCTTTCACTTGCATACTTCTCTCAATAAATAAATAAAACATTAAAAAAATCCAAATAGAAGTCATTTTCCATTACCCTCTGTCCCTAAACCCTTAGAAGCTCGTAATCTACCATGTCTATTCTTGACATTTCATATAAATGAAAATTATTTATGTTTCTTTATGTATCATACCAAATACATGAGTCTATTACTGAAATGTCTAGCTTCTTTCATTCTGCATCAATATGTTTCTCTCCTTTGCATTAGAAAATAACATTCCATTTTATTGATATACGTTTTATACATTTGTTAGTTGATAACATCTAGACTGTTCCCAGTTGTGAATAATATTTCTATGAGTAATTGTGTGAGTTTAATTCTATTAGGAAATGCTGGGTCCTGTGGTAATTATGCTTAGCTTTTAAGAAATGCCAAAAAGGGCTGGGATGACAGCCCAGGGGTTAAAGCTTTTGCTTCACAAGCAAAAAGACGTGAATTCACATCCCCAGATTCCATGTAAAAATAAATGATGGGTGGAAATGGCAGCGGTCTGCATTTCTGGCCCTGGAAGGGGGAGCCTGGGAAGCCCCAGAGCAAGATAATAAGGAGGTAGAGCAATCCAGGATGATTCCTGAAGCCACCTGTGGTTCTCTACAGGCACACGCACCCCCTCTTATACTCAATGCACATGTACACACACACACACACACACACACACACACACACACACACACACACACACACACAGCTCTCCAGCATACCAGCAATGTGTAAAAATCTTAATTTTTCTATATCCTTGCCCCAAAACACTTGGTATTGTCCATCTTTTGATTACAGCCATTCTAGTGGTGTAACATTACCTCACTGTGGTTCTACATTTTTTTGGTGACTAATGAGTATGAGCATATTTTCATGTTTAATTCAACGTTGGCGATTTTAACACTAATTTTTTTTTTTTTTTAAGATCTGGCTATTCAGACCAAATTGGCCTGAGATTTACTATACAGTCAAGCCTAGCCTCAACTTGAGAACCTCCCCTACTTCTACCAAGTGAGTGCTAGAATTACAAGCATATACCACCAGGCTCAGCTCTTAACACTAAACTTTTGAGAGATGTGAATGAAATAACTCACTAGCCCATCTGGTAACATTAAGGGTCAATGCTCCTTACACAAACATCTGGAGATACGTCCTCGTTTGAGGTGGAGCTTTCTGTAGTTTTGAGACTTGCAAGGGGTCTTCGTTGCACTAAAGCCGGTGGAGGATCTGTAGGAAGACTGGACAGACAGACTCCATTTAGCATTTCTGTTATTATTCATGGAAGTAACAACAACCTTATACTGCATCCTCTTTTGGTTTTGCTTTTCTTTATGTTTTCACTGTATAGTCCAGAGTGACTTTCCTTCTTCTTCAACCCCTTCTTCCCCAGCTCCGAGTGTTGGGATTATAGGTATATCCAAGTGTGCAGACAGTTTCACTTACAAAAATAATAAACTTAAAAAATAAAAATACCAACCAACAAACAAAAATACAAACCTTTCATTCTTTTTTTCTGAAAGAAACTCATCAAAAATGGAGAAAGACATACTGGCACCTACAGAGAGAGAAACAGTTTTAGGAGTGATTTATTCTCCAAGAATACCAGAGAAAGTAAATATGCTATGCCATTGGCAAGCAGAATGCAGTCTGCAATTTTTTTTTTTAACATGGGACCAGGGATCCGAACTCAAGATCTTCTGCTTGGGAGACAGAGTCTTAACCCCTGGGTCATCTCTCCAGCCCTGCCACCCCCCTTTTTAAATAATGACAAAATTCAAACACATGAGAGTAGAGGTTGCTTTATAATTTAACAATCATGTGAACATGAACATGCCTCTGAGGCCAAACCCAGCCCAGTAAGATTCCAAAGCAGATTCTTCTTCTTCTTCTTCTTCTTTCACAAAGTTTCCAACACTGTTCACAAATTGCAACTGAGGTTACAAAATGTACAGTTTCAGTTCAGGAGAATGTAAAGCTATATTCTACTGGTAACTTACACTGAAGAACTACAAACTTTAATAATAACAACAAGACAATTATTTTTTCCACAGCGCTGAGAACTGAACCTAGGCCCTTGTCACTGATCTATAATACCACCAAAGCAGATCTTAAGCACACATCTCCTCTGTAAACAGTTCAGCATATTCTTGTTATTTTAATAATTGTTTAAACTTGTTTTCAGAATTTTGAATTGGAAATACAGAATAATGAAAAATATTGGGAATGCACATATTGTGACTGGTCAAGTATCTCTCAAATCTTTTTTTCTTTCTCAGTAATTCTTTGTTGTCATAGTTGAAGTAACTGCCTATTTGCTATATAATACTGCATCTTATAGCTATATTTTCTTTGCTATTTAACATGCTCCTCAATGTTTTTCCCATAAATTGATATTTAGAATTAGAGGTTCGATTAGAGTTGTTTTGTTTTACTAAACTACTTATAAATAAATAATCATATTTCTGTCACTTAAAATTTCAATATTTCTTAAGATTCTACTTTATTTTCATAATTAAAAAATTTCAATATTTCTTAAGATTCTACTTTATTTTCATAATTAAAAAATTTCTACAAAAATAACAAAGAAACTGAAAGAGAAAATGTAATTCTTTTTCAATTGAGTTTGACAGATGGAAAGTCTACCATTTGCAACATGCTTCCAAGTAAAAAAGAAAAATATTTTGAATATAAAATACCACTGTTATACTTTACTCAGTGTATAGTAAATTAAGGTGGAAGATCTGATAGCCAGTATAAGCACAAAATTATATTTAAACTAAATATTTCAAAGTAGTGAGGAATCTCATGAAATGTCTATCATATCTCAAACCATATGTATAACAAATTCCATGAGTCAAAGGTAAAATAAGACTCTCTCCCCGTTGAAATCTTTTACTATGCCTCATATAATGCACTTGTAATTAGAAAGTCAAACATACCTTTAGAATCAGGTTGTTCTTGAAAAATGTTTTCTGCAAGTGAAGTTTTCCTGTAAAGAAATTTGCTTTTTTTTTTTATTTATTCAATTGTGCACGTGTGCGTGTGTGTGTATGTGTGTGTGTAGAACCGCAGACGAATTCGGGAACCACCATGGACTGCTTCCACCTCCTCCTCGTTTACTCTGCCCAGGGATTCACAGGCTCTGCCCTTCCAGGACCAGAAACACAGGCCATCCCCCCTCCCGCCCGGTGTCTATATGTGGGATCTAGGATCCAAACTCAGGACCTTCCGCCTGCAAGGTAGAGGCCTACCCTGAGCCACCTCTCCAGCCCCAAGAAATTTGCTTTAAAATATGCTCAATACCCACACAAAGAACTATTTGATTTTTTATTTTTTAATTAATTTATTTGATTTGTGTGTGTGTGTGTGTGTACCTGGTACAAGGGTTTAGTAGACAAGCAGGAGGTGATAGAGATATTTCTGGATTTTTCTGAGACTCTGAGGCGATTTGCAGTTTGTCTATCTCCGTTGTAGGTATCTTCTCTTCTTGCTGTTTGTAGAAGAAAAAATAAAACCAATGTCCCTCTCATCCAGAAAATGCCATTCGTTTTTAAGCTCTGACTCTAGTATTAGCCTTACCACACTCTTCTAAATATCCACTAACTATATCAGATTTCAGTGTGACAAAACTTCTTTCCAACAATTAATGTTCCTAGTAAAATTGTTAGTGCTGTACTCGACTGAGCACTGCCAAATGTATATTGAATTTTGTTAATTAACCCCATTTTAATGGACAGTGATAGGAATAAAAGTTAACATCAGAATTAACAAGATAATAATGTATAAGAAGCCAATGACCTGCACCACTTGTTTCACATGCCATAAATCCCATCTAAAATAACTTGTCAAAATCACTTTCCTGCTAGTAGTAACCAAGAAACTACCAAAAACTAAATAGGGGTTAGGAAACTTTTAACCTCTATTTTCATATTGCTTAAACTTATTTCAGGCTGTGCATGTTTCTTAGAAGCCTGGCATGCTTGAGGTTAGTTTTCTGTATTACAAAAATAAAAACTACCTGGTTACCAGCTCTTTCTTGCTGAGTAGTTTGGATTTCTTGGAGCTTTTTCTCCATCTCTTCAATCTGTTTCTGCATTTCTGCTCTCTTCTTTGCACTGGTCAAGAGCTCAGCTGGAAACAGTGAAGTCAGTTGAGGTACCCTTCCCCCCAGCAATCTATCCCATCGAAACTGCCTTTGGGGATTGTATCAACATACATGCTCATGCTGATAAACAGAAGATACTTGCCCAAGGTCCTCAAATTGAGGACTAGGTCTCTCTTACTTTTCCTCCCTTTTTCGTGTGTGTGTGTGTGTGTGTGTGTGTGTGTGTGTGTGTGTGTGCCTACACATGTGCATGTATGTTTTTGCATGTGTATACACATATACATATGGAGATTTGCATACAGGAAACTTGAGATCAATACTGGGAATCATCCTTGGTTGCCTTTCCACCTTATTCTGTAATCAATACCAAGAGCTCATATAGAGCCCCTAGTCAACTTGATCTGGAGATTTTCAGGCTTTGCTTTCTGGGGTTGGAATTATAAAGAAGCCGCCTTGGCCACCTGACATTTTATGTAGAATGTGGGGCTCCAAACTCCTTCCACTTTATGGCTTTAACCACTGACTTATCTCCTTAGTTCTAGACCTCCAGAAAAAGGGAATATTTACTATGTGCCAAGTACAACTCGAAAAAAGGTTTTAGTGATACATACTAAGTTCTTCCCATGTGATGCTGGCATTTAAGTATGACGGAAACACACAAAGACATTTTTAATAAGAAAATCACTGGTACTAAAAAGGGGAGAGGGGTGTGCAGCAAGATGGCGCAGTGGGTGACGGTACTAGCCACCAAACCTGATGACCCGGATTCCTGGAACCAACATGGGAGGACAGACCTGACTCCTGAAAGATGTCCTGACTGTCAAACATTTACCAAGCAAGTTAAACACACAGACACACACACATGCATTTTGCATGTGCTGTGGCACCAAGTGAATGCTTAAAAAAAAAAAGAGGGCTGGGGTTGGAGAGAAGGCTCAGGTGTTAAGACCTCTGCCTCACAAGCAGAAGATCTTGAGTTCAAATCCCAGGTGTCACATAAAAAAAAAAAGCCAGGCAGAAATGGTAGTGGCTTATACTTCTGGCCCTGGTGGGAGGAACCTGGGAAATCCCAGAGCAAAGGAAGGAGATAGAAGCAATCCAGGATAATTCCCAAAGTCACCCTTGGTCCTCCACAGGGACACAGGGTGCCCTCTGATACACACACTCACAAAAGTAAATAAATAAATTAATTAACTAAAAAAATTTAAAAAGGGGAGGGGGCTGGCGAGATGGCTCAGGGGTTAAGACTACCTCACAAATAGAAGGTTCTGAGTTCAGATCCCAGGTCCCATGTAAAAAACACCAGGGGGAATTTCAAAACAGCGCCCTGCCCTTCTGGCTCTGGTGGGCAGTCTGGGAAATCCCAGAGTGAAGCAAAAAGGAAGTAGAAGCAATCCAGGATGATTCCTGAAGAGTATCTCAAACACGCACGCATGCACGGCTGGAGATATAGCTCAGTCATTAGAGTGCTTGCCAACATGCATCCCTGGGTTTGATCCCAGCACTGAATGAACCGTCATAGTGTCCCACATCTGTAACCTCAACACTTGGGAGGTGGAAGTAGGAATATCAGTTGGGAGGTGGAAGTAGGAATATCAGAAGACCAATGTCGAGGTCATTCTTGAGACAAGACTAGGTTATACAGGGCCCTATCTAAAAAACGAACAACGAAATATCCTACCACAGTCAGATAAATCAAAAAAAACGGGCTGTGGATGCAATTTAGTGATAGAACATATGGCTTGTATGTGCAAAGCTTAGGGGGAAACAAAAATAAAGACAAAAATGTGTGTGTATAACTGACAGAAGTCAGTGGCTGTAAGGACCAGTGATGAGGGAAGACCATTCTGATAAAGCATATGATGAGACTAAAACCACACATGAGGGGATTATATGAACCTGCTTAAGGTTGGGCCAGTAGAACTAGAATCTTTGTCTAGAATGCATATAACCTTGGGTTAGAAATCCAGCTCCTCATAAACTGGGTATGGGGGTAGTGATTCCAGCACTCAGGAGGTAGAGGCAGGAAGACAGAAGTTCAAAGTCACTGTAGTTATATATCAAATTCCAGGCCAGACTGTTGGAATACTTAAGAGAATGCCTCAAAAAACAAAAAATCTACTTTAGGACTGTGGTGATAAATTCAAAATGGGGCCAGGCATATGATAGCACATGCCTACAATCCCAACAGTGGAGAGATTGAGGCAGAAGGGCTGCTGCAAGTTCCAGGCCAATCTGTGCTACACAACGAGTACCAGGTTGGCCAGAATACACAGCCTAAATATCCTGCCTCAAAAGCCAAAACCAACCAACCAAGCAAAGCCTATAAAACCTACAAAACAAACACACCCAAATAAGTTTAAAATGAAACTAGCACATTAACTAGCCTGCTTTTCTTTAATTATATATAAACTGCAGGTACAGAATATAAACAGATAGCTGAATTGAACTAGGTTAAAGTCTTACCAAAATGATTAGAAGAGAAGCATGCAGCATTTACAGGGAGCACGAAGAAAAAAGTCAGGATAAAAACATGGTAAAAAAAAAAAAAAGTTTTTTTTTAAAGGTGACGTGTTAGAGAGCGATCCTCAGTCTGTAAGGACCAAGAATTTCAGTAGGGCCTGTAGCAAGTGAGCTGAAAGAAAAGGTGATAGAGTACGGATTTCTGTGGTGGTACAACTCTGAGTGACATGTTGAACAATCAGGCCAGGGAAGGAAAAATGGGTGGGGCTGAGGAAGAGACCACAGGCAGGACAAGGAATTTAAGTTATGCCACTGAATGGTCTAGAGGGAGGAGGATACTGAACCACGGGCTTCGCCAGTCAATGAATGATAGAGTAAAGAAATGTTCTGAGAAGGTTCACGAAGTACAAAGAAGCCGGGACATGAATCTGCAAGAAGCTAAGAATATTTGAAGAGGAGCAATGGTTAGGAAGCAGCGATGGAAAGAACGAACACCTTGTCTGCTGGTCCTCACCATGGCTTCCTCCTTTCTTGTGGTCTTCACTTTTGAACAGTCAGCAATAGTCTTTGAGACCAAGTTTCAGAAATAACAAGAACTCATATTTATAGACTTGAGGAGTTACAAGAGTATGAATTCTACAGATGAGAAATTACAATTCAAAGACCAGCTTATAAAGTGGTTATCAAAAATCTCTTGAGTTCCTTCACTAACACTGTAAAACAAGCAAACAAAAACTCTCAGAAGTAAACGACTTTTTTAAAGATAGGTCTCTTGTAGTCCAAGCTAGTGTAGAGCTTGCTATGTAGCACGACTTTAACTTCTGATCTTATTTTCACATCCCATGTGCTGGGATTACAGCTGTGTGCCACATCTGACTTCATGCCCCCCCTTTTTAACTATTTGAATCCCACTTATACTTCTTTGGCTAATTACAAAGAAAATGAGCCGGGTTTTTCCTATAAGAAATATTTTTATCTAGATGGACTGTTTATTCTTCTAGTTCACATTTGGCTACCCCCTCCTTACCTGTTTATTTGTTTTTGACATGGCACTTTTGTTCTGTAGTGCTGGGAATTGAACTTACAACTTCATATATGCAATACAAGCAATCTACCATTGAGCTACACCTCCAGTGCAATTCCTATTTGTAAAAGTCTTATTCAGTCAGCTCTTTGCTTTGCATATATCCTTCCTTCCTACTTAGTTTTATGTGATATTTTTCCTCTGGGCATAAGATGATGGCATCTTGGATTTTGCCCTTAGTCTAACCAAGGAGGAGATTGTGCAGCGATTTGAAACATTTCATCCTGAAGGAAAACTTATGAGACTTACAAAGTAAACACTCTAGTCTCAGAAAGTTCCTAATACTTACAAAATGGATTCTGAAGCGAATGCTCTCCAAAGTTTTTTTTTTTTTTTTTAAAGTAGTAAACAACTGCTGGGCAGGACATTCCCTGACTAGCCAGAGCAGTCAGGAAAAGAGCTCCGACCAGCCAAGCTACATCCAAATCATGCAGACAAGTGTTACAGCTTCTGAGTCTCAGCTTTGAGTCTCCCTGCTCTTGAGATGGTCCCTGTAAACGTACTGGTTTATTAAGCTGGACTTTGGTGTGACTGTTCCTTTGGCCTGTTATCCAATCCAGATTTGGATTGGATTTGGTGTCTCCCCAAGAAAAGGGCCAAACGACACCTACACACATAGATTCCCCTTTTTCAACATATCACTTAAAGTCTCTTTTATTCTTATGTTCTAACACCTTATAGTCCCTAAAATATATTTCCCTGGTTCTCAGTCCATTCTGTCCAGCCTGTTGTTTCTAACATTTCTGAACATTAGGGTTTAGAAAAGGAATTTATTCTATTTCTCCCAAATTCCCAGTTTCTCAATTTATTATAGAACTTCATTTAAAAAAAAGAAAATGTCTTTGAGAAAACAAAATAAATTCTGACTGACAAGAGATGTGACTGAATATGCTGATCTAAATGAGCCCTTGAAAAAATTCCATGCCGAGAATCAGTATGGTGAAATATTTCACCCTTAGTATTTTTGCAGCGGTGCATATACACACGCAGCAGTCACAGCCTCTACTGACTTTGTGGTGGAATATGGTTGCTCCTTCCCACAGCTCAGAGCTTCCTTCCTCATCTACTCCCAAGTACAGACTCAGTTTTCTTCACAAGAGTTTCAGAACATACGGAGAAAAGTGGTACCACTACACTAAAGTACAAATAACAGAGCAGTTTCCCTAGTCTTGAAAAACATTATGTTTATGAACTTGAGTTAGAGCAATATACACACCTTCTCTTCGCTCTTTCAACTTCTTCCGGAAAACTTCGGCTCGTATTTCTTCAAAGGAGAACTCCCCGACTCCTGCATAGATCTTCTCTTTACAATACATCATCTTCTCCTTCTTCTCTTCAGACTCTTGCTGATGACTCTGAACCCTTTGCAGGGGATCTCCTTCCTCCTTTCCAGGCTTTCTAGTGCTCAGAACATGATTTATACTAGGATCAATTTTACAGGGTGTCCTAAAGAAGCAAAATAATGGTCAGTCACTGTAAAGTCAAGGTGAGTTATTTCTTACACATTAAGCACAAACAGATTGACAATAGCAGCAGCAAAATCACATGTGATCTATTTCAAAACAAATAATAATTTGAAAATTTTTGAAAATAAGAATGAAAGTAACTTTCAAGGACCACCAATAATTATGTTCTGTGGCTAGGAATGTAGCTCAAAGGCAGTATGTGTGTTCGCCATGATGAGCAAGGTCATAGGTTTATCTGCAACACAAGGGAAGGCAGGACCGAGTACCTGCTCTGAGAACTACCTCTGTGTTGGAGAAGAAAACTAGCAATAAGCTAGGATCAAATAGTGTGCATCACTTCTAGGTAAAAATAATTCCGAAATGCTACATCTTACTCAAATACAGCATAGGCAATGAAGTCATTTTTCACTTTTAGCATAGCACTCAAAAGAATTAGAGTTAGGAAAGAAGCATTAGGGAACTGACGGTGTAGTTTTTAGCTGAGGGAAAAAAAGGAAAGCAGCAAAAGTTTAAAAGACTCCAGCATGATATGCCTCGACATACAGGATTGTCTCAACTTTGGTTATGGGCTTAAATCCTTTATATGCCTACATACTTTTATAATAAAGATATTTGATCCTTCCCAGATCCACAGAAACAGAATCTATAATGGTAGGATTTAAGCATCTACATTTGGCTTTTCTTTTGCGACAAGGTCTCATGTAGCTCAGACTGTCTTGAGGATAACCTTAAACTCTTCATTCTCAGGCCTTCACTCTCAAATATATGCACCATCATACCCTGTTTATCATGTGCTAGAGATGGAATCCAGGGCTTTGTGCAAGTTGGTAGACCTTTAGAACTAGTTTGTAGGAGGTATAGAGAAGAGTTTAGAAATGCGGGCTAGAGAAGTTCTAGAATGCTGTAAGCTTTTAAAAACTTCCTCAATGTGCTCAACCCAATAAAGCACTTCTGTGAAAAATTCATACTAACATTATGCTTCATGGTTTAAGATGAGATGCTTTCTTTCTGAGATTATGAACAAGGTAAGATGTCCATTCTTGCTACTTCTATTCAACATTGTACTAGAGGTTCTAGTCAGAGCAATTATGGTATGGAGAGTAAGTGAGCTATGGAGCTACAAATAACATGGAGGAATATTAAATTCATTTTGTTAAAGTGGAAGAAGCCAATTAGAAATAGCTTCTTAATATATAATTCCAGTGACATGACTTTCTGGAAAAGGCAAACTATAAAGACAATTAGGAGTAGTAGTTTTTAGTGTTCCACAGAAGGAAGGGAAGGATGAAGAAAAAGCACTGGGGATTTTCAGTTTACTTGGAAATGTTCCCCCCTTCCCAAGATTACGAGTTTGAATACCAGTCCCCAGCTGGTACTTGGAGAGGCTGTATAGCCTAGATGATGAGAAGTCACTGGAAGCCAGCCTTTGAAGATTATGTCAGACTGTTTCCTCTAGCCTAGCACTCTGCTTCCCAAGCCACTCATTATGTGAAGATCTCCACTACATACTCACACCACAAATCTATTCTGCCATGCTTTTCCTATCACGAGTATCATAGCCTTGGAAATGATCCAAAATAAGTTCTTCCTTAAATTGCTTCTGTCAGGCACTATGTTATAGTAGTGAGAAAAGTAATACAGAAAATTGGTACAAAAAGAAAGTGGATCATTACTGTGATAAACCTGTTCACATAGTTGGTAGGCTTCAGAACTAGATTGCAGGAAGGAGGCATATGGATGAGTTTGGAAATGTGAGCTACAGAAACTCTAGAATGCCATAAGCTGAGCTTATTGGGCCATTCTGAAGGACGTCTAGAAGCCAAAATTGCAATGGGAAATCCACCACTAGAAATGACAGAAACATGAAACATCCGTTGTGCTAGTGAGATATATAAGTATGAACTTGAAAACTGAAGATTGATCTCTTGGTCTAACTGTGAAAATTAGTAGCTAAAGTAAGCAAGCCCCGAGAAAGTCTGCAGGAGATTATACAAACGATGAGAACACCCAGCCCACAGTGACTGCAACTGTCGTTCCCCGGGCAGGTGATACGACAGAAAGAGCTGGCTCGGTAGGTCTGGCACGTTTCAGTTACGTTGGCAAGTGCAGTTTGCTCCTCTTTCAGCAATTCCTGTGGATATGGTGCAGCCATATCTGGTGGTGGTAGCAACTCTCCTGACAAATTGGACTATGAAATATAATGGAGAATGATAAGCAAGAATAAACGTCTTGTTCTCCTAAGCTTATTGGTCCTGAACTTATTGGCAAGAAGCAAACTGAAACAACTGCTCAGGAGGTGCAGGCGCCCGGCCAGAAGCGTCTGTGTGATGCAGGTGGCAGAGCAGGCGGGGTGGAGCTGCCCAAGCCTTGGACCTGGGACTGGGAAAATGGTTCATCAAGTAACAGTGCCACATGAGCTTGACGACCTGACTTTGATCTCCAGAACCCATGTAAAAATCTGGACACAGAGGTTCTCATGGGCAATCCTAGTGTCCTATAGCGAGATGGGAGGTAAATACAGGAGAATCTCCTAGAAGCTCAGCCAGCTAGTTTGGGATACACGAAGCTGCAGAAACAATAGAGAACCTGTCTTAAAAGATGAGGACCAACCTCTGAAAGTTGTCTTCTGACCTCTACACATGTGCTGTAGCAAGAACACTCCCATAGACAGACAGACAGACACAGATGGCTCAATGGGTGTTTATGCACAAGCTTGAATCTGATCAAAAGTCTACATGGCAGAAAGAAAGAACTTGAACTTGAACACTGGCCTCTAACCTACACACTGTGGGATGCATTAGACCATGTTCTACAGGATTCACATAATATAGTTTAAAAGACATGAACTGTTACAATCTAAATTGTCACTTACACTTTCTTTCCTTTTTTTGTTCCTCTCTCAAATAAATAATATTAAAAATTCATTTTGTATGGCTGTTTCAGTTTAAAAAACACCTAAATCATGGGGCTGAGTAGATGGCTCAGGGGTTAAGACTCTACCTTACAAGCAGAAGAACCTGAGTTCAGATCCCAGGTCCCACATAACAATGCCAGATGGAATGGTGGCAACCTGTACTTTCAGGTCTAGAAGATGAAGTCTGAGAAATTCCAGAATGAAGCAAAAAAGAGGTAGAAGCAATTTAGGGTGATTCCCGAAGTTACCCTTAGGTCTCCACAGGCACATATAAAGCCCTAAGGTATACATACACATGTGCATGCAAAACAAAATTTACACAAGAAGTCTGGGCTTTTTGTTCTAATCGTATAATGAATGCTGAGTTTGGATTTCACCCAAAAGTTCAGAGAAGCTAGTAAGAGATTCTGATCATGGAAATGACATGATCAAAAGTGTACTATGGAACTGCAACGTTATAAAAACTAGATAGGGAGGAATGACTGAAGACAAGGAAGCCAGCACTATGGTGTGGATTATTCAAATCCATATGCTGAAAGTCTGGTCTACAATTTGTGGTAGCATTGGGAAGTAGTGCAGCCTTAGGAGGTGAGGCCAAGTAGAAGGTCTTCAGGTCACTTCTGCTTTTACCAGAAAGCTGAGAAACACAGATTGCAGAAATTCCAGCAGAGGATGATGGGGACAGAAAAACATAAGGAAGTCCTAACTGCATAAGTAAAAATATAGTTTTAACAATATCCGCAACATGAGGTAAAAAGACAAATGATGAGGTAGCAAAAAATATTCACAACTCTGTCATAGTTAGGCACAGGTGTCAACTTGACATTTGAAGGTTTTGAGCTCTAGGCACATTTGTGGAGAATTAGTGGTTGGGTTAAGCCCAAAGCAAACCTCAAAAGATTATCTGGCTGATGGGGAAGGCCCAGGTGGGTAGGATTAGGCCTTGGAATAAAATACAGACAGCTGGTTGAGAGAGTTGGCATCCTTGGGTGTACTTGGCCAGACATGCTGGTCTGGCAAGTAAGGATCATCCCTCTCTTCTTAAGGGAATCCCTTGTTCCCTTAAGCCATTTGATGGTCACTTATCAGCAACCATGCAGGCAAACTGCAACAAACTCCTAACAGGTTTAGCTTAGTTTCTTATGAAGAACAACTACAAATAATTAAGAAAAACACAACCTAAGCTGGACATGGAAGTGCTTGCACTTGGGAGGTAAAGGCATAAGCATTACAATTTTAAGGTCAATCTAAACTACAATACTGGATGCCCTATCTAAAAAATAATAATTCAATGTTTATCACTCTAAATCAAACGAACTTTAACATAATTCATGTCTCTACACAATAACTTAAAACACTAGAGAAATTAAATGCCCATAAATGTATGCTATCAATTTCTATTCACAAAAATAGCTTCCTTGTTTTGAGCTCAGTTCACACAGACTCTTTGCCAAAACTGTACTTATTTTACATCCCATAGTACCTAGCAAATAGTGGAGGTATAAACTAGTTAGGAGGAGCTAGAGAGATGGTTCAGGGTTAAGACTCTGCTTCACAAGCAGAAGGTCCTGAATTTGTATTCAGGTCCCACAAAAAAAAAAAAAAAAAAAAAAAAAAAAGCTAGGCAGAAAAGCAGTGGCCTGCATTTCTAGCCCGGTGGATAGAGCCTGGGAAATCCCAGAAGGAAGCAAAAAAAAAAAGCATTACAGGATGATTCCCAAAGTCAACCTTGGTCCTCCACCGGGACACACAGTGCCCTCTGATACACACACACACACACACACACTAAATAAATGAATAAAGTTTTAAAAAATTAGTTACAAGGAAACTTGTGCTAAGACACACAATATCGAGTATTAGAATTCAGCAGTCTTTATGAGACTGAATCTCAGGTAGATTACCTATCACCGTTCATAATTTTTCTTACAACGAAAGTAGAAGAGGAAAAAGATACCCAGGAAGAAAAAGCGGAATAAGAAAAAGACCTTTTAATTTCTAATTACTTCAATAACAAAAGCAAAATATCTTCCTCATATCAAAGTGGTTATCTTTGTTATAGTAATATAACCATAAACTTAATAATTAAAAGCCAATTCCTAAATCAAAACAGTATTAAATGATTGTTTAGCCCTAGCACCCCAATGAATATAAAGGCTACATAAAGCTTTGTCTGGTTACTTTCCCTGCTAAAAATGCCTTTAGAGACTAGACTAGGTGCTTCTATCCACTCTTAATAATTCCCACTTCAAATTATCTGGACACCAAACTCACATAACTGGCTGTTGTGCAGTCTCTTCCACATACGGAGTAAAACTGGGACGCGCAGCAGGCAGAGCTGTACTGCTGTGGGGCTAGAAATAAAGAAAATAATTAATTTTAGATTCTGCCACAACAATATCTAGTTATTCAAGGTGCTAAAAAATGTTAAAGATAGAGCTGGGCAGAACAGCCTACGTAGTGGCAGTACAGGGGAGACTGAGGCAGGAGAATGGAAGTCATAGGCAATCTAACCTGCCTAGTGAGATCATGTCTCCAAAACAAAAAAAAAAGAAAAAGAGAAAGATACTAAAAATATGCCTCATCTATAAACCCAAAGTCTTCTTTTACGTTGGCAAATACATTTGTTCTGTGAGTCCTTACCCTGTATTCCAAAGGCCTGTCTATGTTCCAAGGACCTGGCTGTAGCTCATTCTCTTTGGCTCTCGGGACGGGGGGTGCCATCCATGGCTGCAGTGTAGGCTTAGATAAGTCTGCTGTATAAGTGCTATCAGCATTTTCATCAAAAACAGTGATTCTGCGATTACTCTGCATCTGTTGAGGAATTGCATTCTGGAATCCTCTGCTCTGACTTGGAGCTAGGAGAAAAATATTAAACCTTCATGTAAACTCTTTTTTTCAATTTAGATGCCATATAAGATATAATTGTTCTTCTCAAAATCAAGAACACTTCTACTATCACAGAATCAAAAGATTTAGAAAGATAAACTTTTTAAAAGATCAGAATGAATTAATAATAACATTCACATTTCTCTTTTCTTTTCCTTCTACCCAGTCTACTCTCGTCTTAAATTCAGATTTCTTTAAAAAACAAAAATGCCTGTATCTCCTTTCAATCACCATTAGAACATTTTTTCCTTTTAACAGAAACTATCCTAAGAACTTTTCAGTTTTAAGCTTTCTCTCCAAGGAAATAAGCAGAGATGCCCTAGAACCAGGGACATAAAAGTGAAGACTTCTAGGGATGCGCTCATGGCTTTACCGCAGTCATCACCGGGGAAATAAAATATCCCTCTATTCTAATTCTAGGCTGTTGGCCCATGACATGATATTGATAAACTGATTCTTAGAAAAGGATAAAGAGACTATAAGTCTAGTGCCATAAATTGAACTAACAAAAGCTTACTGTTCTTTTGTACTTTGGAAACTTTGTTGTGAACCTAAAACAGTTTAAAAAACAGTCAGAGAGCTGGAGAAATAGCTCAGGGATTAAGGCTCTGCCTTGCAAGCAGAAGGTCCTGAATTTGGATCCCAGGTCCCACATAAAAATGCCAGGTAGAAATGGTTGGAGGTCTGCATTTCCGTCCCTGGTAGGTGTTGCAATCCGCCTGCATGATTGCTGATAAATGACCATCACACAGCTTAAGGGAACAAGGAGTTTATTTCCTTACGATAGTCCAGTTACAGTTCTCAGTCCAGCTTGACGGGAGAGCACGCACCAACACCAGGGCCGAGGGAACTGGCCACCATCACCACATAAATAGGCTGAGAGATGGATGATCCTTACTTGCCAGACCAGCATGTCTGGCCAAGTGAACAGAAGGATGCCGACTTTCTCAACCAGCTCTCTGTGATTTATTCCAGGGCCTAGTCCCACCCACCATAGCTGGGCCTTCCCAATCAGCTAGACAATCTCTTGCAGGTTTGATCTGGGCTTAACTCAACCATCAACTCTCTACAAATGTGCCCAGAGCTCAAACCCTCCACTGTCAAGTTGACACCTGTGCCTAACTAAGACAGTAGGCAAGCCTGGGAAATCCCAGAGGGAAGCGAATTTGAAAATGGGACACAATTTTGGCTCCTTTGTCCTTCATGGTCTGGAGTCCATGAGTTCTTCAGGGCTCTCTCGTCCCTCACGGATTCACATCCATGAGTTCTGTTTTTTCCTCTAATAAACTCTGCTTAATCCTAAAAAAAGGGCAAAGGGGGAAGTGGTAAAAACCCTGTGCCCCACAAAGATCCTATTTCAGATTTCCAGCTCCCACATAGAACTGTGGGACAGATAATGGCAGTGGTTTGTAATTCCAGCCCCTCAGAGCAAAATAACAGGAGGTAAAGCAACTCAGGTTGATTCCAGATGCCTCCCTTATACCTCCACTAGTGCACTTACACTCAAGTACCCTCTTGCACACACGCCCACACATACATGTATACATTCACATATGCAAACACCACAAACACACACACAAAAAAACCCAAAAGCAAGTAAGAAGTTACTGTATCATCTATGGGTGTACACGATTGCTCAATTTCTAAATACTAAAAGGCTGACAATAGGAATTTTCATATTGTTCTGAGGCTTCAGTGCTAAGCATCACACTGATAAGACATTACTATGCATTTTCCTTCAATGAACAACTCTTACTTAGAAAATGGTAAGTCCTAAATATCATGGGGTTTTGTTTGTTATTACAACACAAAACTACCACTACCTTTTAGTTGCATTATACACTGTACTATTAACTCTCCTTTAACTTCTTTTTGCCACCTAGTATTCAGAAAATAAGACTGTGTCCACATGTGTACCTGTGCATTATCTCCTTACATAATTTGCCTACCACAAAGGCTTCCAAAATGATATTTAATAAATTTACCCTTTAGGGCGCCTCCTACACGGCTGATGGGAGCCTTTGCTATCTTTTTCCCTTTGCTCTTCAGCTCGGCCAGTGTGCTTCGCTGTGGTACAGATTCAAAGACTTCCTCCTCCTCCTCTTCATTCTCAAGCGCCAAGAGAGCTTGTCGAGACACTCGAGCCTGGAATTGTCTAAAGTAAGACAAAAGACAATGAACTTCTGGTTGAAATGACCACTACTAACCAGACTCAAGATTTCTATGTTAAAGCAAATAAAAGGAAAGAACAGATTGATGGAAGACAGCAGAACTATCCCTAAGAAACTGTTAATGCTTTCAGGAACTAAGAAACGTAGTTGAAAGAACATTTTCGCCAGGATGATTTAGATCCCCTTTAAATTTCCAAGTTCGATCAATTAAAAATACTCAGAAAAACATCATCAGGTTAATTTTAGGATCAGATTAGAGTGACTAAGATTACAAAACTTACAAAACATCAGAATGCCCCATCAACTTCTCCCCCTTATCAACCTTTTGTTAGAAAACTGAAAAAGAACTTTCCAGGATTGTTGGAAGAGTGAACGAGCATCCATATACCCTTCTCCTAGACCCACCAGTTGTTAATATCCTGTCACATTTATTTTATTACTATTTGTTTTTCTTTACACAATACACACACACACACACACACACACACACACACGCGCGCGTGCGCACGCGCGCACACACACAGAATTTCTCTGATCCATATGAAAAAGTTGCACACACCATGGCATTTTACTTTAGTAAAGCTGGCAGAATGGAAATTACTGCCATTGCTGTCACAATTTTATAGTATCATCAGGAATTACAAAAGCAAAAAAAGCAAATAGATTGTAGTTGCTGGCTAGCAGACAGTATACCCACCACAACCTCTATCTTTCCTACTACTAGAATTCAAGCTTTAAACAATATACAAGAAAAGAAACTGGTGACCCTAAAAAGTAAACAAAAAAAGTGAGGCTACAGAGATGGCTCAGGGGTTAAGACTCTGTATTGTAAGTAGAAAGTCCTGAGTTCCGATCTCAATTCAAAACGCCAGGCAGAAATGGTGGCAGCCTGCACTTCTGACCCTGGTGGGCAGTGCCTGAGAAATCCCAGAGGGAAGCAAAGGGAGGTAGAAGCAATCCAGGATGACTCCCAGAATCACCCTTGTTCCTCAACAGGCACACACACACAGAGTGCTCTCTCGCTCTCTCTCTCTCTCTCTCTCTCTCTCTCTCTCTCACACACACACACACACACACATACACAAATTAAATTTTTTAAAAAAGCAAGTAGATTTAAGGAATCAAAACTTAAAGGTTTGTTTCCGTTTTGTTTTCTCTTGTGGTTTTGAACTATTGCAGTGCTGATGTGGGAATCAAAAATTGGAGAAATCCTATCTTTCTGGCCAAAGGAATGAAGAATTGATTCTGAGGGCCAATAAGTATAGGAAGAACACTAGCAAGCAGCACCAGAGGGAGATTCCTAACTACATGATTCCCATCTCCATTCTCACCTAACTATTCCCTGAGCTACACACACACACACACACACACAGAGCTTATATAAACCATATCCCAGCAGAAGAACAAAGATCTAGAAAGCTGAATGATGTAAAGGGAACAAGAATTTGTGATACCTGAAATTTGGTTGTCTACTAAGATAATGAGACTAACATCCCCACAGACTACCCAGCAGCAGGATTCCATCTCCTAGCACAATATCAGAATAAATGTCCTGGATAGAATTCACATTATCTGTGACATTCAGAACCAGGAAAACGTGACCAATTCTCAAAGGAAAAGACAACAGCAAGTGTCCAGGTAAGTAGATGGTTTCAGAGACTTTAAAGCAATGTTGTAACTAGGATCCACAAAATAAAGTAAAAACATTTGTTCCCTTTCTCTTTTGCAAAGGCACACACGTGTGCATTTTCCTCCTGACTTTTTTTTAACGTGGAATCTGGGATCCAAACTCAGGTTTTGAGAAAGATGTTTAACCCGAGTCATCTTTCCAGCCCTAATAAAAACGTTTGAAATTAAGTCAGACAAATTTTCACTGGAGAAACAGAAACTACAAAAAGAACAAAATAGTTATTTTAGACCTGAAAAATATGGGTTTTTAAATTAAAACTATCTAAGAGGGACTCAGAATGAGAATGGACACAGGAGCGGACGAAATGTGACCCTGAAAGCGGGTCAATAAAATCAATCTAACAGAAAGAAAAAATAAAGATTTTAAACAAGAAGTAAAAAAGACCTATGGGATAATATCAAAAGACCTAAAACGTACATAACTGAAATGCCAAGAGAGAAGAAATACAGACACAAAAATTATTTTGCTAGGTGTGGCAATTAGTACACTTGGGGCCAAGGCAGGAGAATAGTGAATTTGGGCTAGCCTGTGCTGCATACTGAGATGCTGGCTCAAAAAACAAACAGGGCTAGCCAGATGGCTTAGCAAATAAAGGTGCTTGACTGAGTTCAACCCCTGGAAACCATACAAAGGTGGAAGGAACCAATTCCACAAGTTATCCTCTGACTTCCACATATGTGCTATAACATATATGCCCATAATATACTTATCATACACACAACAACAAATAAAATGTAAAAAAAAAAAAAAAGACAAAAAAAGCTGTTGATTTGGAATTCTTCATCCTGTGAAGAAAATCTTGGGGTAAAAGATAAAAATAAAGGCATTCTTAGATGACAAGAAACTAACAGAATTCATTACTAATGTATACACTCTCTATATAAATGGCTGAAATAAGTTCTTCTTGTATGAAGGGAAATAATAATTTAGAGAGGGATATGGAGCCTCAGGAAGCAGAAGAGAAATGCTAAATACAGTAAATACTGTGATTACCTCCAAATTTGTTTAAATATGTATGTGTGGTAGCTAAGCAAAAATTATAATTAGTAAGGTTTTCAGTGTACATACACATAACACACAACACAAATGTCAAAGAAAGAGAAAATAAAATTTTTAATTTTACATGTAGTGGCAAAATATTAAGTACTCTGTGAAGCATGGAAATGTGTATTATATACTTCAGAACAACTACTGAAACATTCACATTATTCAAAAAGTAGGATATGTGTTACAGAGGAAACATAAGACAGAGGAAGAATAATATTACTAAGAGTAGGGCTGGAGAGATGGCTCAGGGGTTAAAACTCTGCTTCACAAGCAGAAGGTCCTGAGTTCAGATTCCAGGTCCCACATAAAAACGCCAGGTGGAAATTGCAGTGGCCTATATTTCTGTCCCTGGTGGGCAAAGCCTGGGAAATCCCAGAGCAAAGCTTTGGAGATAGAAGCAATCCAAGATGATTCCCAAAGTCACTCTTGGCCCTCCACAGGGACACACAATGCCCTCTGATACATACACGCATGCACACACCACACACACAATAAAAATAAAGTTTTTTAAGATTACCAATAGTATTAATAATCCTATTAAGTAGCTCAAACATTGCAAAAAGAAATGGACATCTTGAGATGAGGAAAAAAAAATAAGGCCCAACTCAGTTAAGGTTGGTGGTGCCGCTCAATTGGTAGAGTGCGTACCTGGTATGTGTAAGTTCAACCCCCAGTATAACATAACCAGACATGGTGGCTACATGCCTAGAAGTCTAGCACCTAAAAGGTAGCAAAACAGGGCAGGAGATCAGGGATTCAAGGTCAAATAGATATATAGCAAGTTTGAAGCCTCCTAGCTTACATGAGACCTATCTTAACAAAACAGGATGGAAAGAGAAAAGAATACAAGTAAGGGAAAACTAAATTAGAAACCTGTAACACAAATATTCATAGCGGCATCACAAATATTCATAGCGGCATCATTTCATAATATCCGAAAAGTAGAAACTGTCTCAATGCTCATTAACTGATTAAGTGATGAATAGGTACAATGCAGTAGTATATCCATATAAAGGAGTATCTCTCAGCCACCAAAAAGGAATACCAGGAACGGTGGCACATGCTTGAAATCCCAGCACTTGGAAGAATAAGGCAGAAAGATCACACACTGGAGGTCAGCCTGAGAAGATCTTGAGTTTGCTATCAACCTGTACACAGAAAGATCTTGTCTCAAGTAAATGTAAGTACACAAACAAATTAATGAAACATATAGAAGGCTGGGGATGTAACTTAGTAAAAAAGCACTACTCTAATACACACAAAGCCCAGAGCTTGATCCCCAGTACTACAAAATAAACCAAACAAAACCAAACAAAAGAACTAGAAGAACTACAAAAAAGACAAAGTTCTAGGGCTGGGGATGAAGCATGCAAGAAGTCCTGAGTTCGGTCCTTAACTTGGTATAGACAGGGAGGGCGTGGTGGCAGAGGAGGTAGAGATAGGAGCCTCAGGAGTTCAACGGCGTGACTGCCTTCTCAGAGCAGAGTAAGTTCAAGACCAACCCAGACTATGACATGAGCCGACTTAGAGGGAGGGGGAGGGCTGTGTATATAGTTTGGTTCAATCCCAACATTACATAAAATCCAGCATGGTGGCACGTGCCTGTGAACCCAGACTCCAGAGGTGGAGGTAGGACGATCAGAAGTTCAAGGCATTCTCAGCTACATAGTTGGGGGTCAGTCTGGGCTACGTGAGACTCTGTCTCAGAAAAAGAGAATAAATTTAAAAACAAAATTCTGTGACCTTCAACTAGATCAGAGTTCTCACATACAACACAAAAAGCCCAATTCATATAAGAAAAAAAATTAGATTTCTTCCAAGTCAAAAATATTATATATATATATATATATATATATATATATTGAGTACAGGGTATTGGCTATCAAAATCTCAGCTCAGGGAACCTTGCAGAAGCAGGGGTGGTAAGATTGTAAGTCTAAAGGTGGGGAGATGTACTGCCAGCCAGGACACTCCAGTCAGGACAGGGCTACTACACTGAAGAGCTCATTGCAATGAGATCTCCTTCTACCAGATCTACACAATGGCTGACATATCAATATTCCTCCATAGACTAGTGAGTTCCTGAGGAGAAACAACTGCAAACCAGAGGGAATCTCTGAAACAGGTTCTGGAAAGAAGGGGAGCTTCCCTATTTGTGGGTATACGCACTGAAGGCCCGGCTAAACCACAACAAAGCCCTGCTCCCTTACTGGCACAGCAGCCACAAAAAGAGTTCAGTCGTCCATACACGCAGAAGGACATGACAGTGGGAGGGACATGGTGGCATTGGGGAAGGGAGGAAAAGGTAGGAGAGGATGGGGAAGGGGAAATGGACATAATAAGGTAAAAAAATAAAAGAATAAATAATGAATGAAGTCCTGAGTTCAATTTCTAGCACCATGAAACTTTTTTTAGTGAAATATAATAAATAAATATAATCCAGGAGAAAATATTTACCAATTATATATGTGACAAAAGACTTATATTTAGAATATATAAACAACTCCTAAAACTCAAAAGCATGGTACTGGAAAGATGGCGCAGGGGTTAAGACTCTGCTTTGAAAGTAAAAGGACCTGAGCTGGAATCCCAGATCCCATGTAAAAATGCCAGGCAGAAATGGCACCAGCCAGGCAAAGCCAAAAAGCCAAATGATTCCCTTTGTCCTCCACAGAGACAACACAATGCCCTCTGATACATACACACAAATAAAATAATTTTTGAGAAAAAAATAAAAAACATGACAAATCAAAGAGACCTAATTTAAAAGACAACATTCAAAGTCAACGTATATGACACACTAGAAAAAGCAAAACTACAGGGCTGGAGAATAAATCAGTTTTCCAAGGTTAGGGTCAGGATAGGTATCTACTCCAAAAGGATAGCATCATGGATTCTTACACCATGTGGAACCTCACCCTGATCATACTGACAGTTATGTTTGTGAAAACATGTAAATCATACACTCAAGTGAGTTTTATTAAATGAAATTTTTTTTGGATTTTATTATTATTATTATTATTATTTTATTTCCACTCATACAAACTTAACAGGTGCACTGGTCCCCTCCCTCCCTTCACCCCCCCTATTGAATGAATTTTTTTTTTTTTATCCTATTGAATGAATTTTTAAAAAACCTGTCTTAAAAAAAAAAAAAAAAAACTAAGTAAATGTAAGCTGTCAACACATGAGAGGACATTTTATTCTGATGTTATTAAAGTTTAGACGAGCTGCAGAAAAGTAACTTACCGGTGCTGAGACTGCAGTCGTTCTAGTGGCTCAGCCTTGCGTTGAATCCCATCCTGAAATACTGCATCTGCTTTCTTAAAGTTTTCTCTTGCTTCATATTCTTCTGCCCAGGAGATATAGAACTGAGCAAGTGAAACGCCAATTCCCTGGTTGTGCAGATAACTGTACATATCCAAAGGTTCATTGCACAAATGCCCCTGTAACAAATCAGTGTAACAGTTAACCAATTAATTAATTTCTCACATCAAATACCTGTTATGTGTCAACCAATCACTGAAGAGACTACATACCGTTCCTACACTAAAAAAAAAAAATCTATTATAACGTACTGGAATAAAGTCCACACTTGGAGAACCCAAAAAAAGAGACAAGAGTTAAGAGATTACTTTGGAAAGGAGCTGAGGAAAGACTTCAAAGAAGGGGTGAAATTTGATCTCCTTGAAGGAGAGATGACTTTCATCAGGTAGTGAATGAGAAAGGAAAGGTATGCCAAATAGAGAATATAGTGCAAGAGAAAACTTAACACATGAAGTCAATAGTTACAATACACAGCAAATTCACATTCATGGTAAACTGTAAGTCTATCTTACTTGCATTATTGCACCTGGTATCACACAGGCACAACTCAGTCATTTGACTAAACTACTAGAAAATAATCTCCATTCCACTGAACTATCAGAAAACAACCTAAGTCCAGACCTGAACCATCAGAGCCTTATGCACGCTCTGCTGCAAGCTGGGGTCTCGTTGGAAGCAGACCTGGTTCAGGAAGCTTCCCCTGGGACGGGAGCAGAACAAGTGGCTGGCCTTCAGTGCAGACACAGGACCCCATGTTCACTGCAGGGAGCTAGGATGGCTCTACAGATTTTTTCTAGTTGGGGTCGGGAGGCCAAGCCTTTGTACCCCCACAAGAAGCAGTCAGAGGTTATAGATCCCAAGAGGGGTGCACGACCTGGGGTGAGTCTGGGCTTTCCTAGCAGGGGAACCCTCAGGGTGCTGACAGCTGTGAATTAGGAACATTCCCAGTTAGGTACCCAGAAGGCCCAGCACCCAATGACAACAAAATTATAAATAAATGTAAGAAGTATACTCCACCCCACCCAAGTTCAGCAGTCCCAGTGTACATCGTAGCCATGACATGCATCATTTTTCCAAGAGGGCTGCTTGCTGCCCTCTATTATTTTTGTTTTGCTTCTGTGCGTGTACATGTTCACATGCGTGCCCGTGCACCTGTCTATGCAGGTGTGCATGGAGGCCAGAGGAAACACGGGGTATCTTCCTGTGTACTCCACAGGTCTTGCTCTGAACCTGGTTGGTGCTCACCAATTCAGCGAAACCAAGTGATAAGCAGCCCCAGAGATCCCCGGGTCTCTGACCTGCAAGTCTAAGCTAAGTCCTCATGTGTGCTCCAAGAACACACCCTGTATCAGTTGTGCTTTCTGTTCTGCTGGGCTTACCACCAGTCTACTAGTGGCTTCAAAGTTGTCATCTTCATTACGACAAACACCTTAGAGGCGGAAAGCACTGTTTTCTCCTTGTCTAGAGCCAGGGTTTAGAATGACCTAAGTGAAATAAATGAAATAGTCCATTTACTTTTTTGTTTGTTTCTGAAGACAGGACCTCACTATGTAATTGTGAATGACTTGGAACGTAGATTGGGCACTTGGAACTTGAGGCAATTTTATTGCCTGTGCCTCCAGAGTGCTGGTATTACAGGTATGCACCACTACACCAGGTTCTAGTCACATTTTTGACAAATAGTTATTTTATAGCTTAACTTTGCGGTAATTCAGTAAATAGAATATTTTGCTTATCTAAACTGGAGACTTTTTCATGTGATGCTCTAGGAAAACTGATATAGGGTGTATTCTCAGTTGACAATTCATTCTATGTTATCATTATCACACAACAAAACTTAACAACAATTTAATATCCTCAATTTAACATCTAAGTGACTTTTGCTCTTGCATGTGAGATACCTATTAAAGGTCAGATTGCTCACAGTGCTGAAAGAGGTCACCGAAGAAATAACAAATAAAGACAATATGGTCAGATGGATAGATTCAAAAATTAAATAAACCTTTTTTAACAGGACAGACACATTTTTACACCTTTGACCAAATAAAAATACTGATTCTTTCTTTTTTAATATTCTATTTATTATTTGAGAGAACAGAATGCATGCATGCCACAGAGCATGGGTGGAGGTTACAGTTCAATTTTTTTTTCATTTTTTTCACTTCAACTTTTGAAAGCCAAGTTTTCTTCTTCCATTATATGGGGATTGAATTCAGGTTTCCAGGTTTGCAAGCAGGTACCTCAGCCCCTGAGTTATCTTGTTGGCCTCACTGAAGCTTAAATAATTCTTCAAAAGATATTTTAGCCAGAAATCTCATCCGTTTCAAACACTGTTATTTCATTTTATCATCTTAATAGGATTTATTATATTACATATTTAAACAATTTCAAATTTATTGCTTCCTTTTTAAAATTTCTTTTAAGATAAAAGCAAGAAAATTAGTATCTAAGAAACCTTGATCATTCATGAAAAAAATTCTCATGCATATCCTAGAAATGAAAGAACTGCCAGTCAAGTGAGACAGTCCTAAAGTGGTCAGGCAGACATTTTTAACTATGATGGCAAGCTCACCAAGAGTCCAAAGACCAAGCAAACACTAAACTATCAGTTTTTTATGATAATGATTCTCATAAAGGAGAAACAGGGTTGCCAGGATTACCAAGGAAGCGGTCCCTGTATGTCCTTCCTCCAGTAGGCACATAATCCAATTCTGTGTAGAATAAAGAATTCATAATCATTTAGAAATTTATAGACTTTGGGCTGGAGAGATGGCTCAAGGGTTAAGACTCTGACTTTTAAGTAGAAGGTCCCGAGTTCAGATCCCAGGTCCCATGTAAAAACCCCAGGTACAAACTGCAACAACCTACACTTCTGGCCCTGGTGGGTGGAGCCTGGGAAATCCCAGAATGGAGCAAAAAAAAGAGGTAGAAGCAATCCAAGGTAACTCCTGAAGTCACCCTTGGTCCTCCACAGAGACACACAGTGCCCTCTGATACACACATGCACATGCACAATAAATGAATAAAATTTAAAAAAAAGAAAATATAGACCTTATGGTTAGACTTAAAGGTGAAAAATCCCATTTATTTATGCCTGTAAGTCAAATCAATTTGACAAATACAAAATATTAATTAGTTATTGTCTGGTAAATGTCTCCAGTTTTCCTCTTTTTTAGACATTACATTCCTCTAGAAAAAACAGCTAACCAATTATTTTAAACTCAAATGAAACTTACCAATTTGAGCCAGAGACTGAGAAATCGAGGATCACTGTAATAACGTTTTTCTCCTTGTAGTGATTCCACAGCTCTTTCTAGTAACGCTGACATGTTACTCTCCTTTCCCCCTTGAGGATAGTTCTGCTCTGTCCACTTAATATATCTGAATGAGAAAAACAGAAAAAGAACGTATTTACATATTTCGAGAATATACACATTCATTCCAGCTGTAAAGGCCCATTATGGATTTCTCTTTCACTGTAGAAAGTAGAAAATATCATTTAATTTCTTATTTATCAAATGATTAACTATATAAATTTTTGTCTTGGGAGCTTTTTTCTTCTGGTCTTATGGTAAATCATCTACACTTTCTCTGCATCTCACTGATCATGTACATCTTTGCTGGTGTGTTTAAGAACCATACTTTCTTCACGATCTCTGACTCAGTAATAACATATTAGTGTTTTCATATATCTGAGCGATATAATTGCAGTTTTAAGGTCTCTGTGAGAGTATTCTCTTGCATGAATGTGGTCACGTGTGATCCTTCCAAAGGTTCAAAACGTCAGCAGCCTTCTGCACGTTGTCTTTACTCAGATTTCCAAGATAAAAACAGCTCTGCCTCACTCATAAGTCTTTAAACGTTGCCTTAAATTAAAATGTAACTTGAATATTTCACTTACAAGTGAACAGTCTCCACTAAGGTTTGCAGTGGGAATCTCTGGGCAGGCCAAATGTCTAACCCTGGTGGACCAGTAAACCCGGCAATGATGAAACACGAGAGCTCTTGGTGATCACTTGCTCCCATGAGCCTGATGGTGGATATTATCCAGAACAACTGGATGCTCAAGCATCAAAACTTCCTGGACATTTCCCATCATTACTTTCACAAGTGTCTTTTTTTTGTCAGCAGCACAATGTGATACTTCATAGTGCCAAGTACACAGACTTGGCTCCAGGGTCTTCAAGAGCATAAGCGAGCAATTCTGGGTGTGGGTGAAAAGCTGGAGAGGAGGCCCTGGCAGGTGTCTCCTGGCCGAGGACTCTGAGAAGACCAGGTCTGAGGCGTGGTGAAGCTGTAGTAGCCCTTCCGGCACCCCAATGGCGCCAGAGATCCTCTTGAGCTCTGGCTATGCAGCCCCATCTGAGCAGCTTCCTCCCAGATAAGGTCAAGATTGGAAAAAGAAACCTCCCCCCCCCCCGCCCACCCTCAGCCCCTCTATTTTGGACTTATTAGCAGAAATATCAACACATTGAAAGTTGTTTCTTTAGAGGTCTCAGTGGCATATCTTAAGCTTGTATCTCTCCAATTTTAATTCTCAAGTATTTTCAGCAATGCTGGGGAACTCTAGAGAGAGGGACAGAACAGTACAGCTCTGAGTCATGCATTATACTCTAAATGTCTCTAAATCTTAAACACCTTGAGGCAGCTGAGATTAGCTCAATAGTGCAGCACTTGCTTAAACATGTGTGTAAGGTCCTAGACTCCATCCAGAGTACTATGAAACACACACACACAGACACACACACACACACACACACACATCCCTTAGGAGAACACACTCAAATTCTTCCTGATCTGTGTCCCCAAGGCACCATCTTCTACTGCCACCTCACTCCACATACCCCAGTATGCTAACATGGCACAAAAAAAAGTCATCCAATGTTTCTGTTGTTCTTTTAAAATAAATACTCACCGATCCCAAACATCCAGAGGGTCATTTCCAGTGTAAAAGCGAATTTCAGATTCAAATGCCCTAAAATTTAAACAGAAAAAGTTAGTATGGGCCATCCAACAGCTAGTAAGTAAATAAGTAGCACTATTCCTTCACTTACCAAAGCAATCTAAATAAACATAATAGTATGAGGAATTGTTAAACAGAAAAAGAATAGAAATAATTACAATTCTGACTGATAACATAATATGCAGAAACTTGAGAAAGAAGTTTCAAGACTACGTAATGAAAAGCCAGTGAAAGCACTTGGGACTAGAAGATGGCTCAGTGGATAAGGTATTTCCCATACAAGCAAAAGGACATGAGTTCAGAATCCCAGAACCCACGTAAGAGCTGGCAGGCAGTGGAGCCACTCGTATATCTCAGCACTCGGCAGGCAAAGACAGGTGACTGCTAGGGAAAGCTGGATGGCTAGACCAATGGATCGGTTCCTCTGAAAGACCCTGTTCACATACATGTGAACATGCATACACACGTACACATACCCTGTACACATGAGAAAAGACATAAATCCATATTCATACATAAAACAAAAGCTGACTTTAAATTCAGCTTTACCATCACTAGCTGAGTGATATCGGATAGCTTCTCTGTTTTCAGTCTCCTTATGCATAAAATGGAGATCATACATTATTTATTAAGTTTGTGAATTTTCACAAGTCACTTCTCTTGTTCAACCAGGTTTGCCTACAGGTATCTTTATCCACTGAGTCATCTTGCTGGGCCCTTAGTTTTAATAATCTTAAAGCATTTAGACATAGCCAGTACTTGATAACTAATACCTTTTACTTTTATGTGCTAATACCATTAACAAACTACATATATACAAATATACAAAAATAAGTTAAGAAAATTCTAGGAACTGTCTCAGTGGGTAGAGTGTTTCCTATGCACCCCATGTAAATGCCAGGCATAGTGGTACAAGTCTGTAACTGTAGTGTTTTGAGAGGTGGGGTGGTGAGGTATAAAGTAATTCACCTAAGCTCCCTCACTACTCACTAATTGAATTAGTGAAGAGACCCTGGTTCAAAATTAAGGTGGATGGGCCAGTGAGATAGTTTAGTACAAAAAGTGCTTGCTCTCCAAGCCTGACAACCTGAGTTCAATCTCTGGAAATCACATCAAGGTGGAGAGAGAGGGCACACGCACACCATAGGATGTATGTGTGCATCAGCGCCCCCCCCAGACACACCACTAATAAATAAATAAAAGGTGGTGGAGACGCATAGAAGAAAACACCCTTCACATGCACACACCCTGTCCCTAAACAGGCACAAACAAATTCTAGAATGGGGCTGTAAAGAAAAAGAATTCCAAGCAGGCATAAAGGTACAGGCAGGGGGAGCATGCGTTCAAAGTCTGTTTGGGCTGCAGTCTTATCTCATATAAACAGAAGACCCTAAAACAGGCAAAAGTAACTTATTCTGACAGAAATTTAATCAGCAGGGAGGGGAGAATGATTGAGACAGGGCACAAGGAAGAACTTTCTAGAGTAATGTTTAATGAAGTGCATATAAGAATTTATTATTTGTACTTTAAAATTTGAGCGTTTCAAGGTTTGCAAGATGGCTCCGGCGTAAAGGTACTTGCTGCCAAGCCTGATGATGGGAGTTTGATCCCTCTGAGCTCACATGGTAGAAGGAGAGACCCGACTCCCATATGCTGTCCTCTGACCTCCACACATGCATTAATGCACACATATCACAACTCACACAAACACAAAATAAATAAGTAAATGTTAAAACAGTATCTGAGCATTTCTTTATACATAAATTATACTTAAGTGAAATCTCCAGAGATGGGGGTAGATTAGTGGCAAACGTTATATTTAGCATTAACAAGGCCTCGTGTTCAATCCCAGAAAACAAAATAAAAACCACCAGTCTCAGTTAATGACCAAGTAAAATGATGGATGAGAGAGCAATGAATAACCACCAGTCAGGTGAACAAAATGGAGAAGCAGAGAAAGGAAGGGATTTAGGAATGAATCAGAAATGAAGAGATTCAGTACTTAACTTACAAAGTTGCATCCAAACAACCCTGCTGAGAGCTGAAAACATCCTAAATTGAAAATGCATCTAATATACCTGCCCTATCAAACAGGACAACTTGGCAACACAGCTCAGTTCCCCTCACAGCCACATGGGTCACTGGGAGCTACAGCTCCCTGCTGCTGCCTGGCATTGCAGGGCAGTCTACCACATGTCTATTGCCCCTGCAAAGATCAAACTTCAAAGTATGATTTCTAACGAATGAATCTCTTCCACACCTCAGAGTCAAAAAGCTCATCACAGTCAAAAAGTCCTAAGTTGAACTATCTCAAGTTGGGGAACTGTTTACATATACACTGCAGATAAAGACATTTAGAGGGGCTGGAGAGATGGCTCAGGGGTTAAGCCTCTGCCTTGCAGGCAGAAGGTCCTGAGTTCAGATCCCAGATCCCACATATAGATGCCGGGCGGAAGAGGGGGCGGCCTGCGTTTCCAGTCCTGGTAGGGCGGAGCCTGTGAATCCCAGGGCAGAGTAAACAAGGAGGAGGTGGAGGCGTCCATGGTGGTTCCCGAGTTCGTCCATGGTTCTACACATATATACACACATATACATACATATATATACATGCACCCACACATGCATACACACACAATTGAATAAATAATAATTTAAAAAAAAGACACTTAGAAAGCAAGAAATGGCAGTTGACCAACGACAGAAAAATCTAAATAAAGCACAAGAACAGAGGGCAAGAAATATAGCAGCAAGCCAACAAGAAAATAGGGAGAATAGCTAGAAGTAAAAAAAACTAGAGTCACAGAAAACTGGAAGGAGTGCTAGGAATAGAATACCACCATCTCTAAAGCAACAATAAAACATAACGCCTTCAAAGGCCTCATGCAAGAAGTAAGGCCACTAATTGCATCTTAGACCAAATTCTAGTCTGCCTGCCATCCATCCATCCATCCATCCATCCATCCATCCATCCATCCATCCATCCATCCATCCATCCATCCCATCCATCTCCCTACCTACTTACTAGATATCTATTGTGTGTATATGTCCCTGTGGGTGTGTGTCCCTGTGGAAGGCCAAGAGTGACTTCAAGTATCACCCTGGATTGCTTCTACCTCCTTTTTTCTTCTCTCTGGGATTTCTCAGGCTCCACCCACATGGGCCAGAAATATAGACTGTCACCATTTCCACCTGGCATTTTTTCCATGGGAGCTGGAATTTGAACTCAGGACCTTCTGTTTGTGAGGCAGAGTCTTAACATCTAAGCTCTCTCTCCAGCCCACCCTTTCCCTTTTCATACTGGCACACACTCTACCACTGAACTATAGCTCCAGACTGCTTTAAAAAAAAAAAAAGGCATATTGAGCAGCAGCCTGCACTTCCAGTCCTAGTGGGCAGAGCCTGGAAAATTTCAGTGTGAAGCACGGAAACAGAAGCAATCCAGGATGATCCCCAAAGTCAACTTTGGTCCTCTACAGGGACACACAGTGCCCTCTCACACACACACACAAAACAAATATTTAAAAAAAAAAACAAAACTTTCTTTAAAAAAGGCATATTGATTAAAACATTAATTAAAGGGGAGCAAGGTTCATTTGAGTAAGTCTAGAATATTTCAGATTTATTTATCAAAACAGTTTATTCTTGAGAAACTTTTCAATATAAACTAAAATTTTTCTGAGGTTATATGATCTTTGAAACCATTACTCCTTTTCATCACATTCTCATAAATTCTTTTCTATTAAGCTAATAATTAAAGAACTGAGAGATGGCTCAGAGTTAAGAGTGCTTGCTCCACAGTTATGAGGATCAGGGTTTGGATCCCAATATCTAAAAGCTGGGTGCTCCTGCAGATGTCTGTAACCCCAGCTTTCAGGGGGAAGTGACAGGACAATTATCACTAAGGCTTGCTGGCTTCCAGATCTAGCTGCACATTTAAAAAGAGACCCTGCCTCAGAGGAATAGGCACAGAGCGATGGACGAGGACACCCAACATCCTATTCTGGTCTCCAGCATGTATACAGATAAATGCACCTGCACCCGTGTGCACGTACACACACGTACACATCTCACACACACACACACACACACACACATATACAATACATTAAATAAAAAGTTAATAATTTAATATAAATACAAGAGATTCAAGCTAGGGTTTAGTTCACTTCTCTAGCACACAGGAGGGCCTGGGTTTGACCCCCATTATCATGTACATGCATGTACACACACATACACACAAATATGACAGATTTTCCCTCAGAACTCAGAAAAGGCAATAACTTCTCTAATGATTATTACCAAGCAGTTAAGCCTGCTTAGGAGTCCTGAAAGGCAGTACAAGAACATGTTTCTTGCCTACATTTATTTTTGGCCCATAATAACTATATTTTATTGGTCAAAGGGTTTGCCTGTTCCACAATCAAATGAAGGTCTACAGCTTTTGTTACTGGGTTTTTTATTTTTTAAATTAATTACTTTTGAAACAGGGTCTCACTACTAGCACTATGCAGTACAGACTCACAATCCAGCTCAGCCTCATGAGTGCTGGGACTGTGTGTGTTGCAGTTACTCTACATCACTGCAGATAAATTCACGACTAAACAGCTTAAGGGAACAGAGGATTTATTTTTTATTCTCTCTTAAAATAGTCCAGTCACAGTTCCTTATCCAACTTGGCAGGAGTACATACGACAATACCAAGGGCCGAGGAAACATCATATACACAAAATGATTGAGAAAGGTACAGTACAGTCCTTACTAGCCAGACTAGCAGATCTGAGTAAGTATACAGAAGGACGCCAACTTCCCTAACCAGCGCCCTCTACCTTATTCACCGACCCAGGGACTAGTCCCACCCACTAGGGGCTGGCCTCTCCATTAACTAGACAATCTCCTGCAGGTTTGTTCAGGGTTCAACTCAACCAGTTCTTTACAACTGTGCCTAGAGCTCAAGCCCTCAACTGTCCAGTTGACAAAGATACCTAACTCTGACAGAGTGCAGGTGCCAGCCTGCCATCACGTCCAGCATTAGCCATTCATCTTAACAGTTCCTGAGGTTCTCTTCAGAGATCTCTCACATCATAGAAGGAATCTATGCATGCATGGACACACACACATTCCTCAGGACATTCTGTGAGATTCACATCCGTGAGTAAGAACAGATCAAGTCCAAACTATTGTACACACCGTTTCTGCTGCTGCAGCATGGTGTTGCAGGCCGACTCCTGCTGTGCCAAGGCCCCCTGAAGTGTGGACATGATCCTCCCGTGTCTTAAGGGCTGCACGTTTTCTTTACTCAGCTCCCACTCATCTCCCTCCAGGTGCACGGCTTCACTGTGAAGAAGGAAGCAACCATGAAACTGACAGCATCATTGTTACACCCTCAACGTAAGTGTTTCGATTCAGGCCATTCTTCATGATCTCTCAGGTGAATGTGATGAGCTGGTTCATCAGTACACTATTAGACTCCCCGGCTTCTGTGTGGCCACCTAGTTTTCAAGTTCATGGCTGTTGTAATTTCCTAATGCAACAATATTAGAAGAATAAAGTTTATGATAAAGGAAAAAAGTTTTTTAAAAAGTGTTACAAATTTGAAAAAGTAATAAAAAAAAGTTAGCAATTCCTGTGTTACTACTGAATGAACCACCAAGTGTAATTGAAAATTAGTGTTAGGGGCTGGAGCGATGGCTCAGGGGTTAAGACTCTGCCTTGCAAGCTTAAAGTCCTGAATATTGGATACCAGGTCCCAGGTTAAAAAAAAAAAAATTCCAGGCAGAAGCAGCGGTGGGCAGCCTGTATGTCCAGACATGGTGGGTGGAGCTTGCAAAATCCCAGAGCAAAGCAAAAAGGAGGTAAAAACAATCCAGGATGATTCCTGAAGTTACCCTTGAGCCTCCACAGGGACATACCGTGCCCTCTGACACTTTAGCTTTCAACTTAAAGCTAAAGTTTATAATATGTAAAAGAAGAGAAATAGACAAAACAGTTTACTATCAAAACTGACCCTCAAAATTCTATTATACTCTACTAGGGGAAACCCAAAACTCCTTGCTGGTATTCACAGTAATTGGGGCTATCCTCTGTGCTTCAGAGTTCTACACAGGGTCTGACAGAAGTCTGACTGGGGGCTGGAGAGGTGGCTCAGGGATTAAGCCTCTGCCTTGCAGGCAGAAGGTCCCAAGTTCTGATCCCAGACCCCATGTATAGATACCGGGTGGAAGTGGGGACGGCCTGTGTTTCTGGTCCTGGTAGGGCGGAGCCTGTGAATCCCAGGGCAGAGTAAACAAGGAGGAGGTGGAGGCGTCCATGGTGGTTCCCAAATTCACCTGTGATATGCACATGCGTGTGCGCACGCGCACATACACACTAAAAAAAAAAGAAGTCTAACTAGAAGGCACACCTACGGATTTAAAACAAAAAAAGACAAGCACTCATCTTCAAAACAAAGCTAACGCTACCTGAGATTTCAATCTAGAGGTTCCTGAAAACTCTCTTCAAGAAAGTAACTTAGGGGAACTGGCCAGATGGCTCAGTATCTTTGCCTCACAAGCAAAAGAACCTGAGTTCAGACCCCAGATCCCACGTAAAAATGGCAACAACTCCATCTAATTCTAGACCTAAAATGTAGAGCCTGGGAATTCCCAGGTTTACAAAATAAGGTGGAAGAGTCCCAACATCACTCCTGGGCCTCCACGGACACACACACACACACACACACACACACACACACACACACACACGTACGAGTACTTGTGCCCTCATATACATACCCACCCACATTGTGCCACCCCTCCCATGCACTCCACACACACAGACATGAAAGAAAAAAAATTTAAAAAAGAAGTAACATAACAGGGGACATGAAATAGTTCAGTGCATAAGGTGCCCGCTCACAGACTTGACTACCTAAACTCAATCCCTGGAATCCAGAACCTAGACCCCAGGTTAAAAAAAAGTGTGGTGGGTCTCTGGCAATCAGTATGGTGATTTCTAAAAAAGTTAAAGATTGAAATGCCATATGATCCTGCTGTACCACTACTGGGAATAATCCCCCATAATGTAGAAATTCATTACAGTGACATGGCCACAACCATGTTCATTACGGCACTATTTACAATAGCAAAGTCATGAAATCAACTCAAATGCCCAATAGTTGACAAATGGATAATGAAAATGTGGTGCACTTATACAATGGAATACTACTTAGCCATCAAAAAAGATGAATTAATGAAATTTGCCAGGAAATGGATGGAATTAGAAAAAATCATATTGAGTTTAGTATCCCAGATACAGAAAATAAGACATTGTATGTACTCCCTAATAAGTGGATCCTAGTTCCAACCCACTTGATGACATATTCAAAGGCATAACTACTGTAATTGCAAAGGATTATAAACAGGAGGGAAGGGAAAGGAGGACCTCAAAATAAAGGAGATAAGGGAACATGCTTCAGTATAGAAAATAGGCCACAGTCAAGTATTAGATGTAAGTAGGAGACATCTGGTGCAGCTCTCTCTCGCTTCCCTTCCTGGTCACTTGGGACTGAACCAATCAGGGAGGATATAGGGACTGGCATAGTCGGTAACCATCCCACAAATGGGACATTGACACCCTCCCCACACACACACTGCTGTGTCCTACTCCTATTCTTCCATCTACCTTTGAGTCTCCTCTTATATTAAGATCTTCATTTAAACAGTCTTTTATCTTTGGTCAGGAGGTGACCTTCGATACCAATCGGGATGTAGCCAAGGGCAGTGCAGTAAAAGCAAAACTGAAAACAAACCATAATTCAGAATACCAAAGACCCTACATTATTCACCTGGAGCTAGACCAGCCAAATCTCTCCCCATCCTAAAGCTCGGGGACCTTTTGGAAGAGGGAGCTGCAAGACTGTAAGAGCCTAAAGATGGGGAGGACCAAAGATATGCAAGATACTCCACACAAGTTAGGGCTGTAGCAGGCAGACTTGGATTTTGTCTTACCTGCACAATGATTGACATGTCAACAACCCCCCAAAATCTAGCATAGATCACAGGGGAGAAGGCTCCAGGGAGTAGGATCCTTAGAAGCAAGGGATTAAACAGTCATAATAGAGTTCCCAACTAACAGGGAGCCCAAGAAGGGACTCTGGGTTATGCCACTGAGTCCTGAATCCTCATTAGGGTGGAGGACTCGCAGGGAGGTTTGGTGTTTCACACAACAGGATGCTCCAGGGGATGGGAGGGAGGAAGGGGGTGGCCCTGGGAGAGGTGGAGGGAGGAGGGGGGGAAAGGAAAGGGTAAAGGGGGAAGAATGCAATGGAGGATGACTAGGGAGGGAAGGGAGAAGACAGGGTACCTATTGAGCTTGTATGATTAGGAAAAAAATAAAATGTGGGAGAAAAAAATGTGTGGCGGGTATGACAGCCCACTTGTAATTTCAGTCCCAGAATGTGGAGGTTCTGAATCACCGGAGCAAGCTGACTAGCCAGACCCTGGAGTTTAATTACCCAGGCTCAAAACAGGAAGGTAGAAGAGCAATCTAGAATGATTATCAGTGCCACTCTTGGATCTCCATCCGCATGGGCACTCACCCTATACACATGAAAAGGGGGAGGAGGGTTAACTGTAGGAGGGCAGGCGGCTCACACAATTCCACACGGGAAACTGAAGCAGAGGACTGCTGCAACCCAGTGGCTACTGTGTGCTACGTACTAAAGTACTCAGGCCAGTCTGGACTACAATGTGAAACCAGCTCAAATTGAAAAAGACAGAGAGAGAGATAAACGGAGAGAAATTAAAAGCAACTGGCAATTTGGGTTACAACGATGTTTTGTTATATGAATCCTGTGTGCTCCATGGTCAGAACATGACAATAGGAAGCACTGAATAGAGGTTTGTTGAATATTTCTTTTTTCCTAGAATTTGCTGTTGTTAGAATTGAACGCAGACCTCTCTCTACTACTGCACTCTATCCCCAGCCCTCCTCCCCATCTCCCTCCCCCTACTTTTCATTTTTGAGACAGAATATGGAAATAGGTTGTGGGACTTGAACTCAGCAGCCCTGGCAGACCTTGAACTGTCCATCCTCCTGCCTCGGCCTCCACAATGGCTGGGATTACAGGTCTGTACCAAGAAGCCTGGCTGAACTGGTTTTCACGCTGAGAATATGACAAACACTAACTACCTTGGTGAAATGTTCCAACCTAAGCTGGAGCTGCCCCTCCCCTTCTCTTCCTGCTTCTTCCTAGACTTTTCTTTATAGTCTGCTCTCATCTCAAAATAAATAACAATTCCATTCTTCCAAATGCTCAAGCCAAAAAATCTCACTTATTAACAACCTTGATGCCCCACTCACAATTCTGTGGGTTCTACCTGCAAAACACATTCAGAAACCAGCCACTTCTCTACATCGCCACTGTCTTCAGGCCTGCTCAAGCCACCCTTTCTCCTGCTTGGATTACTTCAATCAGGTTTAAGCTAGAATCTGAGCCTCCATCCTTTTTTCTCCTCTATAGTCTATTCAACATTACAGGCCCAACTGATCCTGTGGGACCAAATCATAATTTTGTTTTGCGAAAAATTTTCCAGTGGTTTTTAATTACGATATAAGGGAAAGTCAAGTCCTTGCAATGCCTGCACATTCACCTGCTAAATTTCTTTCTACTTTCCTCATTCATTGAATTCCAGGGACACTGATTGTGCACATGGGGGTAAGGGGTGGGTATAGTTTCCTTGCCTAACTTCCCTGGAGTTATGGAGATATACATAACTAACTGGAGTTTCATTCCAGTTTTAAAATCTCTTTGGTGAGCCCTCTTTATTCAAATTCTTCATTCCTCCCTCCCTCCCTTCTCACATCTGCTTTCTCTTCTATAGTGCTGAGGACTGAACTCAAGGCCTGTGTGATGAGCGCCTTACTCCTCCTGAGTTGCATAAAGGTTGAAGATTGAAATCCCCAAACCTTTCTGAAAGAGCACCAACCCCACCCCTGAAGTTACCTTACCTCTTTCTTTTCTTTTCTTTTTCTCCCTCTCTTTCTTCTGAACATCATAACCTTAAATTTGTAATTGTTTCGTGTTTTTTTGTTGTTGTTGTTCCATCCCTAGAACTTAAGCTTCAACAGCATTATCAGGACCTTTGTCTTTTACTGGTGGGCCCTAGAGCTTTGTAGGTGGTCAAAATAATTTGTTGTATAAATCAAAAAGCATGGCACTGATGCAGGTACTGTGGATTCCATATTGAAAATGCATATTTAGTTCCAACATTGAGGCTGCTTTTTAGGTCTTCACGCTCCTGGCACAGCGATAATTAGTGGAGCGGCTACTTAAAAGCAGTATTTACAAATACTTCTAATTCTCCCATAACCCGTGACATATTAACACGGACATTTTGCACGTGCAGGAAGGTCAAACAGATGGCTGAGCTGAGGTCCAAGCGCGGACCAGAGGACAAGTTTCAAGCACACAGACTCTGTGGCCGGCGCCCCTCGGGATCGGGCCACGCCAGCAGCAAGGAGCTCGGGAGGGGCCCGCCCTGCCGGGACCCCGGCACTGCTCGGCGCGGAGCCTGCACTGCCAGGCCCGCGGGGCCCGCGCTGGCTCCCGCAGCCCCTCTCCGCACTGACCTCGAAGCGCGCCCTTCCCTCTGGGCCGCCATTCTGCATTCCCGGCTCTGCTCCCGCCGCTCCCGTCCTGCCGCGGAGCCTTCCTCGGCCTGAGCGTCCCTCCTAACCCTGTCGCTGAAGCTGAAGCTGCGGCAACGTTCGCTGACGGCCCCCAGACCAAAGTTTGCACCGGTCCTCTTCGCCTAACCCGCCACTTCTCGCCCTCGCTCCTGAGCCGCCAAGTTTCAAATTTAACGGTCCCGCGCGCCGACGTGGCCACGCCCCATCGCTTCTGCCCTACTCGCGCTGCGGGCAAGGCATTCTGGGGCTTGTAGTTTGAATCACTTTTAGTCCGCGCAGTCGCGGTGCACAATGGGGGCTGTAGTTCCAGGAATCCATGGCTGCCCAGGTGCCGCAGCTTACACACTTAAAATTCTTCGCTGTTACGCTCCGCCCTTGCTGTCTGCTGTAAGTCTTAACACCTGTCCAGAGATCCTGTAGGCCACTCAGACTCAGTTGTTCTCTGCCCAGCCCTTGAATTTTGAAAAGTTGGATTCTGGACGCTTGCCCCTCCTGGCACTCCACATTTGGAATCCCTGAGTTCTTTTCCAGCCTCATGCCCCTCATGGAGTCCATGAGTTCTCCAGGGTGCCCTAGCCCCTCGTAGTACTCCACGTCTGGAGTCTGTGAGTTCCGTTCTTTCTAATAAACTCTACTTTAATCCTCAAAAAAAAAAGTTGATTCTAGTTCTGTAAAATGTGGCTCATGTATCTCTAAACTTGAGCTGGCTTAGCTACACTTCCTTTCTCCAGGGTGCTGTGTTCACCTCTACAACTTCTTAGCTTTGACCACTTCTATGAACTATCTTGGAAATGTAACATTTTTTCTTTATGTAGCAGTCTTTTATGTGGCCTAGTCAGATGTCTTGTAAACTACACAACAGCATGGACTCAATATACAATCAGGCTAAGTCCTTGTTCCTTTCAATGGAGATGTGTATGCAGGCAGGGGATCAGGCTTGGTGGTGCCTGTCTGTAATCAATCAACTATTAGACAGAAAAATTGTGAGTTCAAAGCTGTTCGGGCAATTTAGTGAGATCACATCTGTGATACTTAATTCTGGGTGTCAACTTGACCACACCTGGCATTAACTAAGACCAGCTGAGACCACCTGAAGAGATTATTTAGATCAGTACATTTACAATACAAAGACCAGCCCCTAGATCAGACTGGAACCTCCCTAGATCTCATTGGAACCTTCTAATAACTGATCAGATAAAAGGAACCCCAGAACAGGAGACTTAGAAGAAGAGAGACTCTCCCGGAAGCCTCTAGCCTCCAGCGACTTGGATGGGAGTGCCTTAGCCTGCCAGCTTCAGCCACCGACCATGTCACTTCCACCATGAAAGTCTGTTTCTTCCCTCTGTAACTGTAAGTTGAATAAATCTCCTTTTCTCCCTTAAGTTGTTTGACTTTGAATGCTCTCTCACAGCAATAGTTAAGAGTAACCGTTACAACATCTTTAAATGTTAAAAAGGGAAGAGGGTCAGGGATATAGCTCAGGGGAAGAACACTTGCCTAACATGCAATGATTGGTGTCCCAGGACAGAAAAAGGGGAAGGGGGTGAGCAAGTAGGGGACAGAGAATATTACTTGGAACGGGAGTTCCGATTAGGCCGGACCAGGCTTTAGGTGCATCCACCAATTGGGAGGCAAAATAGGAGTAAGACCTTCAACATTTTTTAGTAGAAAGAAGAGACACTAAGCTGAGAACCTCAATATCTCGAGCAATGACTAGGACGCAGCCAGTTCACTCAGTAAACCAATTCTCACCCTGCAGGAACTAAGGCTGGTGGGAGGGAGAAGAAAACCAAAAGCAATTTCAGTGAACTGACGCCCCAGCCAGAGGTAAATCAACCCTGGTGGGGAGGAGGATGGAGAGGATAGAAGATCATAGGGGAACTCACAGTCTGGGAAAGGAGAAATCACAGAAAATTTCCAACAGAAGATGGTGAGCCAGAAAGGATGAATTGGCCCAAACTGTTAAGCAGCACAACCAAGTTCTGTAGCAGCTGAAGTGGATCTGTAATACATTTCTACCTCCTCTACTCACTATGGACCGTGAGTTTACCCAACTGGAGCCTCTCTGGAGCCTGTCCATGTAAAACCAGTTTGTCCTAATCAGAACTTATGCTCCAAGGAATAGTATCTATCTCACCCTCTTTTTTTTATCCCGGGGATTAGAACTAGACAGTACCTCATTGCATGTTAGGCAAGTACTCTCTCCGGAGCTGCATCCTAGCTCCACCCCTTTAACTTCTTAATCTTCTCTGTCTTATGTTCCATTCTCTCGCCTAACTCTCACATAAAAAAACATAGAAACTAAGTCATACTAAGACGCTACTAACAGTTAATGTTATAGTACAGTTTTTTTGTATCATGTTCTAAAATGCCAATAGGGGAATAGAGACTGTTTCTAAAATGCTGGGTTAAGTCTCTCTAGTGGCCTCAATATGCCAAAACACACCATGAATCTCCAAGAATATCAGTACATTAGTTTCCTAATACAGCTGATCAAAATACCACAAGTTTTGTAGCTTGAAATGATCCAGATTTGCTATCTTAAAGCTTGATGGATGAAAAGTCTGACATGGGTTTTTGGAGGGGTTTTAGACAAGAAAAATGACAAAGGATTAAATCTTATTGGTGTGATTCCAGTCAACAGTAGTAGTCTGGGGCTATTTTAGCAAGCCTGTCAATTTCATGCATTTACCTAACATCAAAGCCATACTTCCTTGAATCAATGGCTCTTAGATGGGTTTCGTACACACAATCTCTTGTTCAGTATCATGAAGACATTGATTATACAGAGGCATTGATTATACAGATTATACAATTTTGCTTTGCTTTCATGAATTGTGTAAAATCTAGCTTTGATAGGCCAAATACTCCTAAGATGAGAACCTTGGGGGTCTCCAGGGCACCTTGGGATCAGTTGCTGGTTTATTATGCAACCGCAGAAGGAAGATGGACTCTCTGAGCATGGGAGGATGGTCAAGGGGGACAGAACTGGCGGCAAAGGGGCAATGTTCGAGACCCGAGGATACTATTCTATCTGGGAAAGCAGCGTTACCACGTGGCCTTTATCCTGACAACAGGTCAGCCAAGCACAATAGCAACTGCGTGTTAAAATTTACCAGTGATTCGATGTCTTGAGGTGGAAGAATCAATGAAAAAGAGGTATCAGAAGCCAACCAACTCGTGTTGCCAAAATGAAGGGAGGTGGAGGGTGAAAAGACACATTGGCCCAGGCCTGGGGCCTGCTGGCAGCTGCCAGGTTGCATCTCGCAATTGCTATTGCCAACAGGACACCGGGGATCTCTCCAAGACGTTGTGCTTCTGTCTTCGGTTCAGTGGAAACTCCTTTCTGAGTTAGACTTCTGCTTTTCCGTAGAAGTACCCGACTTTTCATGATCTTCTCAAAACATTGGAAATAGCCTGACCCAAAATTTCCACTGATACATGCAATAAATATATATGCTGAGTGGGGAGGTGCCAGTTATCAACTCTACTGCATCTGGCAGAAGAGACTCAAAAGGTCAGACCAGACCACAAGTTGAAAACATACCAAGTCATTATGGCAAAGAGGTTAAGAGGCAATGGCCTGTGATCCTGTCCCTGGGGACCTAAAGGCAGAGAGAGATCAAGGTTCTCCTCAGCTTCATAGTGAATTCCAGGCCAACCTGGACTGAAAGGAACTTTTCTCAACAAATAAAATACACTTAAACCTTCCCCCGACCCTCCTCTCCCCTCCCCTCAAAAAAAGAAAAGAAGAAAAAAGAAACAAGACATGATGCAGAATTAAATAAGTTATGTGACTAAATTAAAGTTGCTAAATTAAAGTTGCTTGTCCTGACCAATTCTGTGCTCCAGGCAGATCCTGGAGAATCTTACTTAGTAAGTCCCCATCACCCGGAACTGTGCTCATTTTATACACGAAGGGAGCCAAACTCAGAGAAGCCAAGGGGCAGCAGCGGGAGTCACCTCAGAGGAGGAACAGTGCAGGATATGCATACTGCCTGCTGCTTGTCTGAAAGCCCTGGGTGCTGGAAGCCTCGGCTCCGAATGAAGAGATTCAACTAGGTCTGCTATTTTAATTTTCAACTATTATTTTATTTTCGTGTTATGTATAGCGTTGTGTGTGCGTCTACACGTGTGCATGTGGGTGCATAGGGGGCACATTGAGTGTCTTCCTCTACACTCTCCACCTTAGTTTTTGAGACAGAGTCCCTCCTCACTGAGCCCAGAGCTCACTGGTCAGCTAGAATGGCTGGCCAGTTAACCGTATCCAAAATCATACTCACACTTATATTGTACACACACATACACAAAATAAGTAATCAAGTATTAAAACAAAAGAGGATCCTGAAAAGAGAGGAAAGGAGGGTATACTGCATATCTGAAGGTGTGCAGGCAGTGTAGATGTTTAGGGGAGGGTGGGTTCCTGGGAAGAGCCAACCTAGTGAGCTTAAGTCAGGGAGCACACCTAGTCCCTTTGCCCAACATCAGAGGGCAAAGCCAAGCTAGCAAACTCTTTAGTCCCCTTTGGTTCAGGCCTAGAGACAAGTCTAGGCAGTCTGGAAGCTGCCTCTAAGCTCTTCAGAGCTGCGGAGCCTTCAATTCCTCCCACCTGGGCCCTGCCCCAGAACAGAAGCAGATAGGGGACAGAAGTGGCACCATCCCACCTGGGTTGTGTTCCTTTCCTCATCCCAGACACAGCTCTCTGATGCTAAGTTGTGTTCATTTGTTTGCTATATTCTGACAAGGCCGAGAAGGCCAGAGAGAACCAGGCCCGACGGGTCTGATTGGTCGGAAGACTCTATTCCACTGCTTGCTGCCCCTAGCTGTGGACACCAGCTGGAGGCTGCCAGGCTGGGCTCATCATGACTGTGCCTCTTGCCCCCAGGGCATGAGATGAAGAACACTGGAGTTATTATTTCACCTTTCGCATCCTAACCCCCATCCTGGTCTCCTCTCTGCAGGTGGGCAACCTGAAATAGGGCACACTGCCTGATGTCCCCAAGTTCTCGTGAGGAGAGGGTCTCTCAGGCTGTGAAGAGCTCTCTAGGAGATGGGACCCCAAGGAGGTTGTGCCTCCCTGGGGATGCTTATAGGGATTTTCAACTTGTAGCCTGTGAGAAGCTCTTAGGGATCGGACAGGATGTCTTGCAAAGTGGACATGTCACCCAACACACCACCAGATTGTCGCATCCAATGTGGTAGTAACACCCCCAGCACACTCACACCTGAGAGTCACTACATATGCTAATTTGTGTAAACTCTGTACCTGTGGCTCTCACACAGGCGGATAGCTAAATCACCTGGGGATGTTGGTTTAAATCCGGATCTTGATCTATAGGGCTGAGCTGTGGCCAGAGATTCTGCATTTTTTACAAATGCTTAAGTTGTGAGTGCAAGACTCTTTGGCACGAATTATATTTTCTTTAGAGGAGGGACGCTATATTTAGGGGGCATTTTATCTATAGAATTTATTCAGTGCAGAGAGCAACTGATATGTAGTGGGCAGAGGCCACCGTTGGACATCTTATAAAGAACAGGGTACCACTTGGGGCTCTCAAGGCAAGAGGTTAGTGAGTTTTAGCCATCCTGAACTATATAGCCAGACCCTGTCCCAAAATTAATAAAGTAATTAAAACAAATAAGGACAGGCTAGGGAGGTGGCTCAGTGGGTAAAGTGCTTGCCTAGCAAGCATAAAAGTTGGGTAGATGTAACAGCCACCTGTAATCCCATCACTTGGGAGGCAAAGACAGGGAATCTCCAGGAGGAACTGGCTAGCTGTCTAGTCAATTGGTGAGTTCTGGATTCAGTTAAGAGACATTACCTTGGGCTGGAGAGATGGCTCAGGGATTAAGCCTCTGCCTCGCAAACAGAAAATCCTGAGTCCAGATCCCAGATCCGAAGTAAAAAAAACACCAGGTGGAAATGGCAGTGGCCTGTACTTCCAGGCCCAGAAAGTGGAGCTTAGGAATTCCAGAGCAAAGCAAATAGGAAGTAGAAGCAATCCAGGGTGATTCCTGAAGTCACCTTGGATTCTCCACGGGCACACACAGTACCCTCTAATACACACAAAGACATACACGCCAGAGAGAGAGAGAGAACTACTTTTATAATAAAAAATTATAGCATGATCAAAGAAGATACCCATCATCGTCCCTATGCTTACTAGAATGATCTAGCTCGAAGTGTCACTAGTGTTGCAGTTGGGAAACCCCAGGTTAGATGACATCTTTAAATGATATAAAGTTTACTTGATGATGACTCCAAGTCACTATGATATGAATATGTGTCACTGTCTAAGACATGGGACATCTCTGAGCATTAGCAAATTCTGTCACTTAGTACTTGGAGGCACTAGATTTTGGTCCTGGTGAATAAGCTATGGTAGTAGATATGTCTTGCTCAGTTTCTATTGCTGGATATTTACGACCAGGTAGTGTACAAAGGAAAGAGGTCTATTCCTCACTGTTCTAGTAGCTGGAAACTGGTAGGAACCAGCTTGAAGGACTCAAGCTGTTTCAGCTCTGGAGGAGTGAGTGCAGCAGGTATGTATAAAAGAGCTCATTTTCTCACAAAGCGCCATTTCTGCGAGTTCTGTGGAAACTCATTTGCCACCTCCAGAATTACTCAGTCCTGTATGGAAGGCAGTTGGTTCCTCACAAGGAATGGGAACTGAAGTTCACATCCATGTGGAAGATTCTGCAGCTGGATTGACCAGACTTTAGTGATTGTGGAGAGATGGAGTGTTGCTGGGCTCTCTTCAGTCCCACTAGTAGCCAATTACTATCAACCTCTGCCATCTGACCTCGCATCTTTGTGACCATTAGACCATTAGACTTTTGGAACGTATTTACTTTATAGACCACTATCTTCTATTGGTCCTAAAGCTACAAATACTATACAATACGTGATAACTCTACAAGCCACTTCTTCCACTCTGAGGCAACTTGCCTCTCCTATAAAGAAGTTTACAGAAACTCTTCCATAGTGAAACACGTTCCTTAAAATAACTCAGATCTGTGTTCCCAGCCATGGTTACTTACATTTGCCGCAGAACAAATGATCTCTCACCTTTTTTGCAGTCAGAGCTGTTTCGCATCTGAAGGCTCTGCTTTCCAATACTGCTACAACGGCAGCCAAATTTCAACACAAGTTTTATTCAAACCATGACAAGACTGAAAACTCCGTAAGCCTCGACCCCGACTCTTGGCCTCTCAGCCAATTTAAGAACCTTTTGTTGTTTAGTTTTTCTGAGGCAGCTTCTGTGGTAGCAGATGTCCTTGAACTTCCTCCTCTCTGTGCTGGATTCCAGGCGAGCTGACCTCCCTGCTGGCCAAGAAGCAAATCTTCAGGGCCCGTGAGATGGCTCCATGGGCAAAGGCATCTGAGCGCACACCTGATAACCTGGCCAGAAAGTGGAGCTCGGACTGGAGAGACTGCCTCGCAAGCGGCAGGACCCGAGTTCAGAGCCTGGATCCCACATGAAAAGGCCAGGTGGGCACAAGTGAAAAGATCTGGAAGTAGGAGGGGGTCTAGCAGGGGAGATGAAGGGTGTAAAGGGAAAAGGAGGGGGGATGAGATTGGCGACTAAGCGGTGAAAATATCATAAATTCACTATATTCATGTATACGACATTTAAAAAGTTCGAAAAAAAAAAAGTTAAAAAAAAAGTCAGGCAGAAATGGTGGCAGCTTGTGCTTCTGCCTCTGAAAGGCGGAGCCTGGAAATCTCAGCGAAGCAGCCGTCTCGCTGACCCGTGGTGGTCACGAGAGGGCCTCACAGGAGGTGTCCTCCCTGCGATGCCGCCCCCCAGCTGGTCTCCCTCTTCCACCTCACGGTGACTGTAAGCAAGGCAGAGCATCCCTGCCTGTCTGCAGCTGCCTGTCATGCCTCGTGCCCAGTCACTTGCTTCTCTGTGTCAACGGACTTAGTATTTGCATTGAGATACAAGAAAGGTGGCTTCCAGGATGAGTCCCAAAATCACGCTTGTACCTGCCTCCACAGGGACACACAGTGCCCTGTGTTGCGCACACAGACACATAGACACAGACACACAGACACACACACAGATCCACGAATAAATGAATGAATAATTTATTTGTACTTGTATTTATCTATTTATTTATCTATCTATCAATTTATTTATTGTGTGTGTGTGTATCAGAGGGCACTATGTGTACCTACAGAGGCTCAGGGGTGACTTCAGGAAGTCACCCTGGATTTGCTGTACCTCCTCTTTGTTTTGCTCTGGAGTTTCCCAGACTCCACCTCCAGGATCAGAAGTATAGGCCGCCGCCATTTCTTCCTGTTATTTTTACGTGGGATCCAGGATGACTTTGAGCCAGCCTGACTTGTTTGGTGTTTAAAGAAAGAAAGCAGAGCTTGAGTGACACTTCAGACCACTCAGTCATCCTGATACCCCTGAACCTGGCTACCTGAATTTCATCCCCAGAACCCACATGGTAAAAGGAGAGAACTCACTTCTGAAAGTTGTCTTCTGACATCCACACATGTACCTTGGCACATGTGTGTCTTCTCTTTTTCACATATACATAAAAGGAAGGAAGGGAAGGAAGGAGGAAGGGAGGGAAGGAGGAAGGGAGGGAAGGAGGAAGGGAGGAAGGAAGGGAGGGAGGGAGGAAGGAAGGGAGGGAGGGAGGAAGAAATGTTGAGCCAAACAACCTCAGGAAATGAGCTTATTCATGCTCATGGTTTCAGATTGTAGTCTAATATGGCAGGAGAGTTTTATTAGCACCAGGACCAAGGGAACTGGTCATAACATATACATAGGAAGAGATAGAAGAGAGCCATACTTTCTACCTTGCTAGTCTGCCAACTTGCACCCTTCTCACTCCATCGTATCTACCTCCCAGGGAGTGGTCTCCCCTACCTGGCTCAGCTTATCAATTAAGTATCTCCTATAGGCTTGCTGAGAGCTGGCCTTAACTAAATAATTCTTCCTAGGTGTGCCTGAAGGCTCAGCTCTCAGTTGTCACGTTGGCACCTCTAACTAATTGCCATACTTGGCTACAAGTTGTGAGACTGTGTCTCAAAAACCAAAACCAAGAACAAAAAGAAGACACTTTTAAGGTCATAAACTTGACAAATGTCTCCTTGATGATGTAATGTGCATCATCTTTATTACAAGGCATACGTTCATTTTACCAGGAGCATCTGCCCAGCTAAGTACTTCAATTACACAAATAAGGCTGGAGCCTGGGAGTTCTGTGGTTCATGCTAGAAGCTAAAAATTCCCAAGTACCAGAGTGAGAAGAGGTGGCAGAAATCTTTAGAGCAACTTCCCCAGCTGACAGAAGGGCTGAGATTCAGAGGAGTTAACTTTGCTCAAGATCACACAGCATATTGTGGCAACACAACCCAACTACTGCTGCTTTACTTAGTCAGTCAATGAAGCCTCACTGAGCATTGGGTACTGTCAGGCACTGGCTGAACAAGGGTCATAAACATAAACAAGATTCTTAGCCAGGTAGACCATAGTCTACAGGTGAGGAGGGCGGCATAGTGTGAAAAGATCATTGCAATACAGCAAAACTAATAATGGAGCAAATGTAGCCTAGCAAGTGTGGGCCCGTGGAGGGGATACAGCTTCTGGGGCTGCTTCACAAAGGCACCTTCTGCTTGTGTCTGGGATTGGTCCAGATGATTGTTAGCACAGAGTGGAACTGGACATTAGAGTTGTGAGTCCACAAGTCTAACACTAGTTGTCATAGTTTTCCTGCATGTTGCTAATAAATTCATGACCTAACAGCTTAAAGGAACAAAGGTTTTATTCTTGCTTACCCTTCACCGTTACAGTTCATAGTCCACCTCGGAAGGAGAGTTAATACCAATATGAGGAGCCAAGGGAACTGACCACACCATATCCACAGGAATTGTTGAGCGGGAAGCAAACCTCACTTGCTAGACTGCACGGTCTGCCAAACTGCTGAACCAGCTCTCTCCTTGTCCACCTGCTCAGGAATAGTCTCGCCCGATGTGGGCTGTGTCTTCCCATATCGATTAGATACTCAACTGTATTTTTTTTTTAATAATTAACTTCTTTTTATTATTATTATTATTTATTCAACTGTGTGCATATGCGTGTTTATGTGTGCGCACGCGCGCGCGCGCGTGTGTGTGTGTGTGTGTGTGTCTGTGTATGTGTAGAACCACGGACGAATTCGGGAACCACCATGGACGCCTCCACCTCCTTCTGCCCCAGGACTCACAGGCTCCGCCCTACCAGGACCAGAAGCGCAGGCCGCCCCTGCTTCCTTCCGCCCGGCGTCTATACGTGGGATCTGGGATCCGAACTCAGGACCTTCTGCCTGCAAGGCAGAGGCTTAACCCCTGAGCCACCTCTCCAGCCCTCAACTGCAGTTTTGCTCAGGGCTCGACTTAACTAATAAATCTTCACAGAGGTGCCCAAAGCTCAGCCTTCGCTGTCAAGTTGGCACGTAGATCTCACTAGAACCCTAGCTGAGGTCACTCCTTAGCAGTTACCCATTCATACTCATGTTGGACACAGGCTGGCCTTAGGAAGCCTTAGGAAATATCTCTGTCAGCTGTCAGCATGAATGGCCTACCCAGTTCTCCTGTAATAGTAGGATAATTGTCTGGGATGCCAGTGTACTAATCATCATTCACCCCAGCCAGCATGACATTTCTGCGCCCCCCCCCCCAATTTCTCATCCCCTCTTGTCTCTGTGGTCTGATCATGACCCAAATGGAAGTCTGGAGAGGGAGAGGGCAGAGGAGATACAGCTGACATGGCCCTTCGGTCCTTCAGTCTATCTTCAAGATAGGCATCATGTCTGAAACTGGGCTGCATCTTGTGACCTGTAAAAGCAGGAAGACAGGAAAGTCAATTTGCTAAGGGAAAGCAAAGTGGAACGGCAGAACCAGCTGGAACTGCTATCTCTAGACTTCTTATTATTTAAGAAAAAAAATAGCCTATGTGATTAAACCAAGGCTTGTTAGGCTTTCCGTGACAGAAGCGAATGCATTTCTAATGGAGATACCATCTGTGCCAGCGGAGGTCCTAGCAACCAGCGGCATACTGTAAGTGATGTAAATGAAGGGAAGACTCTACAACGATAAGGACAGGGCTCACGGGGACACACATGAGCAGTGAAACCCCGAGAGACAGAGGCAATAGGAAGCGGTTACTCCAGGCTTTGATGGGGCAAGAGAAGGGTCATCCCTGGACCCTGTTGAAGAACTACAGCAAAGGCAGATCCTGCAAGAGCAGGGTCAGGACTCGGCCACCAACAGTCATGACACCCCAGAGGATGGCCACTCCAGCCTCTCTCTCCTCCCTCCTCCTGGTCTCCTCCTTGGCCAAACCGTTGGAAGGCAGAGGGCTAAAGTACCGGTTGGCACAGGTCTTCCCCCAGGGAGATGCTGCCAAAAGAGAGAAGGAATCAGACGGACCCAGCCAAGGTGCTGTGTGGCACAGGGTTCTCCTGCGCTCCCTGGCAGTGATGCTACTGAAAACGACTTTGCTTTGTAGCATCCCTGCCCCTGGTAGTCTTGGTGCCAGAGCTGTGTGCTCCTGAGATGACAAATCTGTAAGTCACCAGGTGTCCCTTCTTGACCATGTGCCAAACGGTCAGATGTGAAATAGTACATGCAATTGTAATAACTACCCTGACTCACATTTTTCTGGCACAGTTGTCACCCCATTTTTATTTATGCCTTTTGCTTTTTTAGCTTTGTTTGAAGGATTCTTTTGTGTGTTTGTTGCTTGCTATAAATTAGCTCAAATTGTGCTTGGAAATAAATGGAGTGTGAACAGTAAGTCCAGGCTGCCCCGAACTCACTACATAGCCAAGAATGGCCCTTGCAGGCCTGATCCTCCTGCCCTCCACCTCCCAAGTTCTGGGATCACAAATGCGAGGACCAGAGAGATGGCTCAGTGGGTAAAATGTGCTTGCTGAAAGCCCAAGGACCTGAGTTCAATCCCTGAAATTCATAAAAATGTAGAAGGAGAGAAGCGACTCCACAAGTGTGTACCATCACAACTGGCAGCAAGTCTTTATTTATTGTGTGTGTGTGTGTGTGTACCTCCTCTTACTTTACTCTGGAGTTTCCCAGGCTCCCTCTTTCAAGGTTGGACCACTGCCATTTCTGCCTGGCATGTTTACATGGGATCTGAGATCTGAACTCAGGACCTTCTGCTTGGAAGGCTGAGGCTTAACCCCTAAGCCATCTCTCCAGCCTGTGACAAGTCTTACTATCATGTAGAGCTGAGTTTGACTCTGGGTAAGAGAGTCACAAGCTGAGCCCTGGCTTCCACAAAACAGAAACTACTCTCATCTACGGTGAACGGGTCATGCCAGGCAGGTAGTCTTGCTCTATGAGATCCTCAGGAGCATGGATTCAATGGGGCTGCATTGCCAGCTGCACTTTGGCCTTCTGGTAAATTTTCTGACTCTCACTGTGATAGTTAAGCCTGGGTGTCAACTTGACACACAGGGTATTAACTAAGCTGGGCTGAGACCACCTCTGGAAAAGGATCAACTAAGACTACTTGAAAGGATAGTACACGCCCTAGATCCTATCAGAACTCCAAAGCTCTCAAAGGATTCTCCCAATACTGCATCATATAAAAAAGAGCCACCAAGGAGAACAGATTCCTTCTTGCAGCTGTGCTAGGAATCGTTCTTTCTTCCGGCCACCCGGAGTTCTCCAGCCTTCAGCCAGCACCTACTTGACTACCGAACTGAGCAACTAGCTGTTGGCAGCCATCGTTGGAACTACCTCGGCTACTGACAGCCTTCGCTGGACTACCTCGGCCATATCTGTAAGCCAACTCAATAAATTTCATATATATATATATATATATATATATATATATATATATTCGTTCTGTGAATTCTGTGACTCTAGAGAACCCTAACTAATACACTCACCAAGCAAAGCAGCTGCAGCCTTACCCACCACTGACCTTGACTCAGGCATAACCCTGCTGCAGGGAGAAAGAACATTCAGTGGTCTGGGACCATCCTTGAGTCTCAGGAATGTTTTGGGTTTAGGATAAAAATTTCCTCCCAACCTGAAGACCATTTTATGGGATGGTGAGGGAGAGATAAGAGATATGGCCCCACTCAACCTCCACACAAGAAGAAACATATAGCTCCTTTAGAAGCAAAGATCCTAGATCACAAACTGGGTGAGTTATAGAGAAAAAGATTTGGAGCAGGACGTAGCTTAGATGATGCATTGCTAGCACAAATCCTAGCAATTCAGAAAGTAGATGTGGTGGTACATGCCTGCGATCTCAGCACTGGGAGGTAGAGACAGGAGGATCAAAGCTTGAAGTCATCCTTGGCTGCTTAGGAAGCTTGAAGCTAGCCTGGGCTACCTGGGAGAAAGAAGGAAGAGAGGAGAAGAAAAAGGGAGGGGAAGAGAGGAGAGGGGAAGGAGTCAAAAAGGTTTACGCTGGGAGTGATGAAGCATGCCCAACATCTACTATAGCAATGAGGTTGGAGGATCACTTGAGCCCCTAAGACCAGCCTGGGCAGCACAGGCTTCAGTTGACTTGTGGTTCTGGCAGACCAAGATTGAGGGGCCAAGTCTTCTTGGTCTTACAGGCAGAATTCTGAGGTGATAAAGGATCACATAGCAAGACACAGAGAGTTTAAAACAAAACCAAGCACAAAAATACACACAGGAATGGGTTGGGATATAGCTCAGTCAGTAGGGTGCTTGCCTAGCACATATGCATGAGGCACTGGGTCCGATACCAAGCACTAACAACAACAATGTCAGAAGCTCATTATTTCTAGATAGGTGTGGTGGTGCACTACCTGTAATCCCAGCTTAAGATGTGGAAGCAGGAGGGTCAGAAGGTTAAGGTCAGGGCTCGCCAGATGGCTCAGCTGGTAAGACATCTGCTTGCAAATCTGGTGACTGGAGTTTAATTCCTGGAAGCGCGAATGATGGAAGGAAAGAACTGTCTACTTGTGCACCAGAGTATGCATTCATATATGTGTTTTCTTTCTTTCTCTCCTCTCCCTCCCTCTCTCATAAACAAACAAACAAACAAATAAATAATATAAAAAGTTCAAGGTCATCTTTGGCTGCATATTGAGATGCAGAGTAGCCTGGGTTACAGGAGACTCTGTTTCAAAACAAAACAAAACAAAACAGAAAAACAATATCCCTAAGTTAGGGCCACACAGGACACTATGAAAGAGAACAGTGTGGATACAATATATCCAGGCTGTGGAGACAGACTGTTGGCTATGGGCTACAGCTACGGAAGCTGGTTTCTGTCTGTTTATGCTGACATTTATTGATTGATTGATTGATTGATTGATTATTGATTGATTGATTGATTGATTTTCTTGGCAGTATGCTATAACAGCAGCTTATTTTCTGTTTATTTTAAATTTTTCTCCTTCATCTTATACAGTTATCAGGATTTAATTGTCCCCAAGATTAAATGACTTTGTCTTATCCTAATCACCTCCCAAAGCCCTCCCTATATTTCCCCTGATAATAGCTCTTAATGATCAAATTTCAACACATGAATTGTTAAAGTGTTGCAGGTTCTCTCCGGGGTCTGTATGTGTCCAGGTTCTTGTGTTCGGGAGTCAACGATTGAAACCAGGACAAGTGTAGAGGATTAAGGCATAGTTTATTAGAGGAGAGAAGGAATGGAACTCACAGATGCTGATCCATGAAGGACAAGAGAGTCCTGGAGAGCTCATGGACTCTAGCCATGGAATCCATGAGGGGTGCAAGAAAAGTTAGATAGGAACTCATGGATTCCATGAGGAGCAGAGGAGCCAGAACTCATGGACTCTAGCCATGGAGTCTCATGAGGGGCAAAGGAGCCAAAAACAGCTGCCAGGGTCAGAGTAATTTATAGTCTTAGGCCTGCCCCAGGAGAAGCAGCTTTTCTTCATTGGTAATCTCCGGTTTCTGCAACCCTGATTGGTGCTTTTGGTCCTCTGCATCTCATTGATCTGTTCATATTGGGGCCCAACCCAGTCGATCTTGTGCCTGACCTCATGGTAGGGTTTAGCTATCATGGAGAACTGATCTCCATATCCTTTCAGGAACAGAGAATTGGACAAAGTGGTGACTTCTTTTTAAAAAAAAAAAAACAAACCTAGTAGCTAGATGGCTTTGCAATTAAAACAATCAAGAGTATGATCTAAATCACCTAGCACTATGCATATAATTCTGGAAACTGTTTTCACTTAGCCTTTCCATAGTGAAATATGCTTTAAAGAACTGATTGAATCAACAAATTTTACATATTAATTACAATAATTAGGAGGAATTCATGTGTTCTCTGTGAAGAATTAGAGTCAGTTCCTCTAGATTGATAGTAGTATTATTCTTTCAGGTTAGAGCGTGTTCCTTCAGGGTGATTCTAGCCCCAGAGATGACCTTCAAAGACCTTCAGAAACCTTTCCAGCATGGCTGCTCTAAAACTGCCTAATTAAGACACACTAAAAATCATATCTATGCCACATAGCAGGAACCCATGGGAAGGCAAGTCTAAAATTACAAACAAAATTCCAACATATATTAGATAATGGATTGCTCTAGGCAAATACAGTTGGATGGGCTTGACATTGAGCCCCACTAGACCCCAATTCTGGTGGCCCTCTATCACTTAGGGCCAGAGGAAATCAATACTTCTGGATAACGTCCACTATTCTCAGCAGCTAAGTGAAATGTCCTCTCTAGGTCTGCCTTTTGGGGACTGAATCACCAGGCACACAGCCTTGCCCACTGATCTCTGGGGCAGACCCCCAGGCAGATCAAATAACCTCTTTATTCCACTGAGATCACCACAGCTGTCACGCTGCTGTGGTTGGATGTGTCCCACAAAAGTCCACGTGTCTGACTTACTCCCCAAGTCTTTGGAAATGGTGGAAAGGTGGGCATAGTGGGAGATCCTCAGATCATTTGGGGTGTACCCTCAAAGGGGACTGTTGACGCACAGACCTTCCCTTGTTCCCTTTTTGCTTCCTAGCTGATGCAGTAAATAGTTGTGCCATTAAATGCTCCAGCCATGATGCGCTATCTCAACCACTGGTCCAAAACAATGAGACTAGTCGATTGTGAATTAGAATTTACAAAAATGAGCCAAAGTAAGGCTCTCCTCTTTGTAAATTAATTTCCATGAGTATTTCATCGGGACGGTGGAAAGTTGATGGCTGCCCTTGCTGAGGGGTTATAGGCAAGATTCTATAGGCTCTGAGGTCTTTGTCTGGGATCTGAGCACCAGTGTAAAGAGAGTTTTATGAGCTATTTCAAAGAGCACACTTAGGTGCCTGCAAGATAGGTCAGTCATAGTTTGCCTTCATTGTTGCCTATAAATTCACAGCCAAGCAGATTTTAGGGGAATGAGGGGTTTTATTTTCTCTTATGGTAGTTGGGTTATAGTTCTTAATCCAGCTTGGCAGGAGAGTCCACACCAATACCAGAGGGCTGAGGGAAATGGCCATACCATATCTACACAGGACTGCTGAGAGAGAAGAGAGAGAGAGAGAGAGAGAGAGAGAGAGAGAGAGAGAGAGAGAATCTCTACTTGTTAGACTGGCATGTCTGGCCAAGTATGCTAAAGGATGCCAACTTCCTTACCCAGTTCCCTCCATCTAATCCGCCTGCCCAATGACTAGCCACACCCCCATGGACTGGCCCTCCCACAAATCAGACAATGTCTTACAGGCTTGCTAGGGGCTTAACTCAACTACCAGTTCTTCTCAAATGCGCCCAGAGCTCTGACCCCTCGACTGTCAAGTTGATACCTATATCCAACTATGATAGTTAGGTAAGGTGCTTGCTCTCACACTAGAGCTCAATCCCCGGAAGCTCATATGGTGGAAAGAGAAAACTGACTGCAAAAGCTGACCTCTGGCTTTCACCCTTGTGTCATAATATAGATGCCGCTTCCCCCACCTGCTCTTTCCCCACCCCCCCCTCAAAAAACACAGGTCCAGAATCTGAGCAATTTGAGCTTAGTATATTTCCTTGCCAGAAATAGAAGTATTGGGCCACTAGTAGGGCCTTCAAGTTCTAAAGTCCTACAGGATTCCCGGTAATTCCTGCCCTGCACAGATACTGAGCTGGACTCAGCCCTATATTGGGATGGTATTGAATTTAAGATTGTAGTTAAATCTGTACCTGCCAAAGCACACTCAAGTCAAAAGTATCAGATGAGGTTTTCTGCTTAGAGTGTCAGGAATTCAAAGCTAGCTGGCTAAGTGTCAGACTTGCCCGTCGCCGTTCAGTTGCTTCCCCCTGCTCTCTGCTTGAATTACCCCTTCCAACAAGGGCCCACAGCTCAACCACCCTCCTGTACTGGCCTCTGACAGCCTTTTGACTCAACTCTCCAAAAAGTCCCACTGCCAATCCTGTACCTGCTTTGCCTACACAGAAACGTTCACTGAAAACTCTTCCCTTCTGGAAATTTCCATCCGAAAGGAGAGGGGAAGCTGAAGGTCCCAGTACCATAACTATCTGGGTGGCTCCATCCACACTTCTGAGGTGTGGTGCCATCCCCCCAGCACTGACCTCTTCCTCCTCCTCCTCCTCCTCCTTATTTTTCTCTACATCTATCTTTCCTTCCTCTCTCTCTGTCTTTTACCAGAACCAGGTGACTCTTACACACTAAATCTGTCAAGTGGCTTGAGGTTTGAAATCCACCAGAACCATGCACTCACTCACCTTTGGAAAGTAAAATCCATTCTCTGTCGCTCATCCATGGGACATCTTACCTCCATCATGCCGTAACTGTCAATATTTCAAGCCAAACACAGATGGAGATTTCAACATGGCCGTCTTTCAATCCCCGGAAGCCTTACTAGTTAAAATGTGGCTTGCAGTGTAACAGATGAGTCTGTGATTCATTAAGCCTGGAGCAGCACAGTCCTGAACACTTGGTTCTTTAAAAGAGCCACTGGACCCTGGGTTTGGGTGTGGTCCAAAGCAAAGCAGGTGCTTAGGGGAAATGTAATTGTGAAATAATGTTTTGTGAGTCTTTTTTATGGGCTCCATTTTATTTATTCATTTTAATTTCTCCATATTTTATTTATTTATTTAGAAATTTATTTATATAACTGTATATATGGAACTAGCCCCATTCCAGACACTCACAGTGGACTTTCTTTAATCAGATTCTGTGTGGTTTTCCAAGTAATAAGACTCAGGTCTTGGTGGAGTTTATTCTCCATCCGTAACAGCACAGTATGCTCACTTGAGATATTTTTTTCTGAACCACTGGGGCTGGATAACATGGCCACTTGCCATGTGTTTTGCTACTATGTCCAGAAGGACCTAGGTCAGTACCTCATAAACAAGTACTAATTTAACATTTAAAAAAATAGACTAGAAATAGCCCATTTCAAATTTTAAAAAAGGATCAACTTTTTTTTTAAATAGTTTCACATCATTTTTTAAAAATTTTTTACATCATTTTAATGGAACTTTAATGCCAAATATATCACACATTTTTTCATAGCATTGAGATTTCAAAATAGTAGATGAGGTGCCATCTAAACACTTGAACTTTGTGGAAGAGGGGTCAGTACTAATGTAAGGGCCTGAGGGTGGGGAGAGGTACTGCCAGACAGCATCTTCTGGTAGGGACAGGGCTTCCACACCCAAGAACTCACTGCTGTACTGTCTACTTCTATAAGACCTGTACAATAGTTGATCTATCTACATTTTACAATGGATGAGGGACAATTTCAAGAAATGCTTCATCTCTCTGAAAGACTGTTTAAGGCTAATGCCAGACAGGAGGAAGCTTCTTTACTTAGCTATTTATCCAATGATACTATGCCCCGACAAGTATTCAGATACCTGACAGTACAGACACCCCAGATGAGACCCAGTGGACCACATATACAAAAAGATATGAAAGTAAAAGGCAGACTGGCTGGAAAGGAGAAAGTATAAAGTGGGAGGGAGGAGGGAACTGGGAGAGGATGTGATTGGGCAGTAAAAGGTGAAAAATGCATAAATTCCTTGTATTTAGGTATGGAAGACTTTTGGGGAATGATTAGAAATAAATTTATTGTTTAACTGGTTCAAAATTAAAATGTACACTTCTATTTATGTAAATGAGAATTAAAATAGAAGAATTATAAAGTTTATCCTAATGCTTATCAAAGGACAAAATTACAACAAATTTAGTTGGAGATGTAGTTGGCTTTTATTTTTGATTCATGAATTCTACATGTAAGAGTGTTTTAACTGGACAGTAACGGAACAGTAGGTTCTATAAGGTACAACAAGGAGACAAAACAAATGGCAAAAACTAGTTAACATCAGTTTACTTTGGCTTTTTGTGTGTGTTTGAAATGGCTTGTTAGCTGAATCATACTGGAATCTCCTGTTTTCAGGAAATATTGGTCTGTTTTGGGATGTGTCTGGTTCCTCAATGTTTCAGTTTGTGTATGTGGTATTTAGTATAAGTGACTCCATTTTGATTTTGTCTAGTTAGTGCTGGCCTACTTTAAGAGCTCAATTCAAAATAATAGCTTCTTGGCTCAAGGTGGTAGTGCAATGGTAGGATCCTTGCCTAGCCCACATGAGGTCACTGGTTCAAAGGAATGGCCTCCTAAAATTTTTATTTATCATTCCAAAGTTAAGTATTATAAAAATGCAGAATTTCACTTTCAGTTTTGGATTTAGGTTCCTATCTCTCCATTTTTTCACAAGGTTTTAGGACTGACCTGTGGGAAGGGGAGGCTGAACTCAGAACCTTGTGCACAAGAGGTAGGTACTCTGTTGAGCCACATTCCCAGTCCCAAGGGCTTATAAAGCAAACAAAACAAAACAAAACAAAACAGACAACAAAAAAGAAACACAGAAAGAAAGAAAAGTGGAAGGAAAATGGACTGCGGCCTTTCAGAAGGAACTGAAGACCGGGAGTGGTGGCCCATGCCTGTAATTGCAGCAATGAGAGGTCAAGATCGGCAGATCAGAAGTTCAAGGTCATCCTCTGTTACTTAGCAAATTTGAAGCTAGCCTGGGATACATGAAACCTTATTTTAAAAGTAGTGAGATTGACTGTGATCATGAAACTGCTCACCGACAATCTCCTGAGCTCTCAAGTACTGGGTGAGGGAGCACGCAGCTTCCCCTGCATCTCCAGGCCACCAAGCTCAACCCTGGAGTTCAATGGAATGGACTGTGCTTGTGGAGGCAGCAGACACCTTGCACATAGCCGGGGTGTCCAAACAGCCCGTCGAGGATAAGAGCATGATGTAACATTTTTGAGGAAGATGTACCACATGTTGTTGGAGGTGCACCTGCTATAGGGCACTCTGCAATACCCAGAATCTGGTCGTCTGCTCTCCATCAGCTGTGGGATCCCACATGCTACTGAATGACGAGAAGACTGAAACGTAACCATACTGGCCACCACTTGTACTGTGGGACCTGAGCCAAGAAATATCATTTTATGTATGTTCCCATTTTGTACTTATTTACTTGTCCATGCCAAGAAACACCAGATAGACTGTCCGACCCAATCGACTGTGTATGTGACTCTAGCCATAAACAGTCGGCTCCAAATTAGAGAGTACTTTACACTCTGGAGCTGCCACTAGCCGAGAAGACAACCTTGAATAATAACGTATAAAGATTATGAACAGAGCAAGTGGAACTGTCCAATCAGAAGCCAGTCACTAACTGTTCAAGGAATTCCAAAGGCCATGAGTAATGTGAGGGGTACCAGAAACTGCTTATCTGCTTATGGGGTACTTGAAACTGCTGGGGGTCGGAGCTGACCAATCCCCACATGCCTTTGCCTCAATTTACCCAATTATGTATCTGCTAGATTAGAAACTCCCTCCTCTTATAGAAATAACTTATAAAAGTCCCTGTAAAACAAAGACCGGGGCTCTCATTCCAGATCTGTTGCATCAGTGATGGCAAGAGCCCGCGTTTGAGCTTGAATAAAAAGGCCCTCGTATGATCGTTATCAGTGTCAGCTCCATGGTCTCTTGGGATTCAGAAATCTGGGCACAACAGTACATTTTGTGAAGGTGTGTATCCTGTCCACTAGTTGTCCCTTGTTTATGTTGGACTCATGCACCAAGCACAGTTCTTGAGCTCCATAGTAGATTTTTTTTTCTCATTAAAGGTTCAAAATAAACAAACAAACAAACAATTCATAATAAATAAACAAATAGAATATAGCCTTTCAATGTGCTTGGACTTCTAAAATGACTACCCGAACCCAAATTCCTAGTCTGGAAATTGGAATAATACTGGGGCTGTTTTGATAGCCATTGATGGTTGCTTATATTTGTTTACACACATTTATTTACAAACATGTAGAAAGCACCACAATCAATAAATTAAGCAGTAATGACTGCAGCCAACCCCAATGTCAGAAGCAGCCCCGGGGAAACAGATGGCAGAATTGCAAGCAGGAAGGCTACAGTCCACAAGCAGATAAACTGCCTTGGGGATCCCCCTCAAGTGAGGGGTACAGTACCAGCATCTCAAAGACTCAATATCCCCATGATATGAGGTCCCTCTGGGGTCTGTATGTGTCCAGGTTCTTGTGTTCTGGAGTCGAAGATTGAAACCAGAATACATGTAGAGGATGAAGGCAGAGTTTATCAGAGGAGAGAAAGAACAGAATTCACAGAAGTGAATCATTGAAGGACAAGAGACTCCTGGAAAGCACATGGACTCCAGGCATGGAATACAGAGGGTTGGGGGGTGTAAGAGCAAAGTCAGTAGGAACTTAAGGACTCAAGACCTGGCATCCCATGAGGGATAAGGAAGCTTCCAAGAACTCACCCCAGGCATGGCATCCATGACGGTGAGGGAAAGACAGAAAAGGAACTCACAGACTCCAGAGAGGGAGTCCCATGAGGGGCAAGGAAACCAAACATGGCGGCCATGGTCAGGTTTATTTATAGGCTTAGGCAGATGGGGGGGTGCCTTTTCCTCATTGGTTAGCTCCAGTTTCTGCAAACCTGATTGGAGCTTTTGGTCCTCTACATCTCATTGGTCTGTTCATATTGGGGCCCAACCCAGTCGATCTTGTGCCAGACATGTGACCTTATGGCTGTATTTAGCTACTAAGCTCCATATCCTTTCATGAACAGAGGGTTGGGGAAAGTTGTGACCTTATCTCTATGAAGGATTAGAATCCGTTTCTCCAAATCAATGAGGCGTGTTCCCTTAGAGTAATCCCAGCCCGGGGATGGCACTGAAGACCTTCGGAGACCTTCCCAGCATGGCTGCTGTAAAACTGCCTAACTCAGTGCCTCTCTCTTTGTCCTCCCAACTCTTGCCTACTCTTCCTCCGGATCCAGGGGAGATCATGGCTTAGGGACTCCCTGTCTGGTTCTCAAAGTCTCTCTGGACTGCCTGGGAAGAAAGGGTTGTGCTGAGCATGGACACATTGAGGAATCCCAAGTCGCTGGTTGCAGCCAGGTAGACACCCAGAAGCACATTAGCAGTGTGCAGGAAATCTCCAGGAACCAAACCTCAGAATGTGGGAGGATTTGGCCCTGATCTATTACACCACACCATACAAAAAAACACACCACCATTGCTTCGTTAGTTCCAAGTCTGCAGTCCTTTGTTCTCTGGTCACCAAGGCCAGACTAATTGTTCTAAATTCTGAGCTTCCACTGGCTCTCTGCATCAGTAAACTACTACACAGAGCAGGCAGCTCAAATCTGGGAGGACATCGTTAGGCAGTTTTAGAGCCGCCATGCTGGTACAATCTCTGAAGGTCTTTGAAGGTCATTCCCAGGGCTGGGGTTTACCCTAAAGGAACACACCCTTACCTGAAAAAACATACTCAATTGATTTGGAGAAACTGATTCTAATCCTTCACAGAGATAAAGTCACCACTTTGCCCCAATTCTCTGTTATGGAAAGATATGGAGACTAGTTCTCCATTGCAGATGAGCCCTACCTACAGGATGGGCACAAGGTCAACGGGGTTGGGCCCCAATATGAACAGACCAATGAGATATAGGAGACCAAAAGCTCCAATCAGGTTTGCAGACACTGGAGCCAACCAATGAGGAAAAGCCATCTTTCCCCGGGCTTGCCTATAAATAACTTGCTATAAATAACCCTGACTGTGGCATCCATCATTAGCTCCCTTGCTCCTCATGGATTCCCCATCTGGAATCCGAGAGTTCCTGAGTTTTCTCTTGACCCTCCTGAATTCCATGCCTGGAGTCCATGAGTTCTCCAGGGCTTCCTTTCCCCTTATGGACTCCATGTCTCGAGTCTGTGAATTCTTTTCATTTATTTTGCCCCTCATAGGATTCCATGTCTGGAGTCTATGAGTTCTTGGAGGTTCTCTTTTTTTTATTAATTTTTTATTATTTATTCAATTGTGCGTGTGTGCACGTGTGTATGTATACGAATGTGTGCCTGTGTGTAGAACCACAGGCGAATTCGGGAACCACCATGGACGCCTCCACCTCCTCCTTGTTTACTCTGCCCCGGGATTCACAGGCTCCGCCCTACCAGGACCAGAAACGCAGACCGCCCCTGCTTCCACCCCGTGTCTATACGTGGGGTCTGGGATCCGAACTCAGGACCTTCGGCCTGTAAGGCAGAGGCTTAACCCCTGAGCCACCTCTTGGAGGTTCTCTTGTACATCAAAGATTCATATCTGTAAGTTCTGTTCTTTCCTCTAAGAAACTCTGCCTTAATCTTCTACGTGTTTTGGTTTCAGTCTTCATCTCCTGAACATAACCTGGGCACATAAAGACTCCAGAGGGAGCACTGTAACATTTTGGTGAGCCAGCTGGAGTTCAAAAACTCTGTAGCAATTATAGAAAAATGTACTTTGGCATCTTGTGTCTCAAAAGTGACTGAATAGATAGGGTACAAAACTTACTAGGAAAAATAGCTGTGGCCATGAAGCAGAAGATTCCAAGTGCATATCCACAATCCCTATCCACAATTCCTTTTTCTTTTTTGTTCTTTCATATGTTCATACTAATTTATGTGTTTCACCCCTTACTGCCCAATCCCATAGTTTCATACTTTCTCCTTTCCAGCTAGTCTTTCTCCTGTTTTCACATATTTTTGCATGTGTAGGCCACTGAGTTTCATCTAGGATGTCTGTACTGTCAGGTGCCTGAAAACTTGCTGGGGCGTGGATGACTTATCTGTGGGTAAATTGTTGAGTAAAGAAGCTCCTGTTTGGCATTAACTTTTTTTTTATTCAATTGTGCATGTGTGTGTGCGCGTGCGTGTGTGTGTATATGTGTGTGTGTGTGTGTATGTGTGTGTAGAACCACGGACGAATTCGAATTCGGGAACCACTATGGACGCCTCCACCTCCTCCTTGTTTACTCTGCCCCGGGATTCACAGGCTCCGCCCCGCGTCTATACATGGGGTCTAGGATCCGAACTCAGGACCTTCCGCCTGCAAGGCAGAGGCTTAACCCCTGAGCCACCTCTCCAGCCCCATGGCATTAACTTTTAATAGTATCTCAGAGAGGTGTACCATTTCTTGAGCTCTTCCTTCATAGTGAGGTGTTGATAGGGCAACTATTGTGCAGGTCTAGTGGAAGTAGATACCACTGCAGTGAGTTCTCACTTCTTCTCACCCTCGGCGCTTACATTCTTACTGCCTCCTCTCTTGTAAGGTTCTCATAATCTTGGGATGGGCGTAACTTCAATGCCCTGTTTAAAGTTGAGTATTGCCGAATCCCCGCTGGGCCAGCCAGGAAAAAGAGGGGGAAAATTGGCAGGAGCCTCAGAGCTCGAAGTGAGGGGGTGAGCGGTGTGGCGTCACCACAGACCCTGGGAGTCAGGTAAAAAGCAGGCAATGGACGAATTGCTGCAGACTCAATTTATTTAAGGAAGTGTTTGAGCTTATATAGGGTCAGGTGTTGCCATCTCTCCGCTGGGGGAGGGAGGGAAGCCACCAATCATTTAGCTGTTTGCTAGGTGGCCATTGCAGGGGAAGGTTAGATGGCCGCTTCCCATTAGTTGTTTATCCCTCCGGCTGCATGGTTCCTCTATTGGGACATGTCCGGGGCATGTCTGTAGGTGTTCAGGCTTGTCCATAGCCTTGGGTTCGGGAGCGGGGGCTAGGGCCTCTATGAATCAATAGTGCCACAGTTGAGCACTCCACAGTCATTAATTCTCTGCATTAAACATCTTCAGTAACTAAATGATGCTTCTTGGTCAAGTGCTGAGAGCTTCTCTAATCCAGGAATTCTCTGAGCCCTCCCTTCCTTCCTTCCTTCCTTCCTTCCTTCCTTCCTTCCTTCCTTCCTTCCTTCCTTCCTTCCTTCCTTCCTTCCTTCCTTCCTTCCTTCCTTCCTTCCTTCCTTCCTTCCTTCCTTCCCTCCCTCCCAAAAGAAAGATGAAGAAACTGGGACTTAAAAAAGTTAAGTATTTGGACTAAAGATACAGTTCAGTTGGTAGAGTGGCTTGCCTGGCACAAGTTGATGTCTTAGGTTTGATTCCTAGCACCCCATAAACTGGGAGTGGGAATGTGCACCTGTAATCTCAGCACTCCAAAGGTAGGGACATTAAGCCTAGAAAATTCAAGGCCATCTCTTGCTACATAGCAAGTTTGAGTTCATCTTGGGTTACTTAGCAAGATTGTCTCAAAAAAAGACCAAATTATTAAAAACTCAAACTCTCATTTCAAGGATAATGACAAAACTTTCTAGTTGTTTAATTCATTTATTTGCTTGAGGTGGGGTGGGGGGAGAGTATGCCACAGTGCACAGGTGCAGGTGAAAGGACAATTAACTTTCAGAAGTTCGTTTTGTCCTTCAACCATGTGGGCTTCCAGGGATTGAACTCAGGTGGCCAAGTTTTGGAACAGTTGCTTCACTCCCTGAGCAATCTTGTTGACCTCCCCAAACCTTCTTTTAAGTATCAAAGAAATGTGGCTAGGGAGTGAGGAGCTTGATGCTAAAGCTCCTGCCTAACGTTCCTAAAACCTGCATTCAATTCCCAGCACAGAGAGAGAGAGAGAGAGAGAGAGAGAGAGAGAGAGAGAGAGAGAGAGAGAGAGAGAAGAGAGAGAGAAGAGAGAGAGAGAGAGAAGAGGAGGAGGGGGAGGAGGAAGAGGAGAAAAGGTAACCACTACCAAAGAAATGGAATATGAAGCTTTTTACTTACAAGGAACATTCAAGCAATAAATATTTAAACAAAAAACTTCCTTCCTGTAGACAAGGAAACTAATAAACTCCAGGAATGTTTTCAGAGGAAGTGAATTCCAAAACAAGATTCTTTTCTTCTCCCCTCTGAAAACTTGCCTAGTCCAGAGCCACAGACAAGGGCCGTCTATGTTCCTGTCTTGGAAGTGACAGATATCGGAGAAATAGTTTCCTCTTGGAGGTCTTTAAGAATTTATTCAAAGAATTTATACAGGGGGTCAGTTCAATTTGTTTAGTATATAGTGTAAGAAGAGCTAGAGCTGAGAAAGAAAAAAAAAGTCTATTCAGAAATATTTTCTGGCATTTTTTCTAGTTTTGAAATCCAGCTCAATTTCTTTATCAAAAGGTCATATATAACCTCAGGTGGTGTGAGGAGCCTGAGAGACTTAGAGCAGCCATAGAGCCCAGTTTGATGTGGGGGAACTCAGAATTCTCCAGACAACTCTCCAGGCCCTGAGAGAGACATTGAGATTCACGTTGGGCTGCAGGCATGCCTGTGGAGAGTGTCTTGATTTTGTAATTGATGTGGGGAAGACCCAGGCCATTGTGGGTGGAATCATTTCCCTAGGCAAGTGGTCTCAGACCGAATAAAGATGGAGAGGGCTAGCTGATCATGCATTCTGTTCTGTGTCTTGACCGTGATTGCGACAGACTGTTTTAGCTCCTATGGCTATAACTTCCCTTGTGATGAAGGACTGTATCCTCGAGTTGTAAGCTGGAATAACTTCTATCCCCTTAAACTTCTTGGGTCAGACATGTTGCTTCAGCAATGTGTGATGGAATTAAAACAATCCTCCTTCATCTCTTAGAAAGTATGCTGCGTCTCAAACTGACTTCATGATATCAAAGCCTGAAACAGCCCCATTACCATCCAGTTTCATGTTATATGCTGCTTTGCATTCCCCTAGATAGTCTAAACCAGTATTGACAAATTTAAAAACACTTTCATATTTATTCAAATCACTGACCCAGATGCTCTTGACCCTTGCCAGTGAGTGAGTCAGGTTAAGCATGAAAAGACCAATGAGAGGAATGAAGGACTTGTAGAGCTGTCACAGTGCACTGCAGCACTCTCTGGTGAGGCAGTGACAACTCCACTCTTTCTGCTATTTGAAATGTCATTTGGGTTGGGGGTGGTGATTTATGTCATAATCTCAACAGTTGGAAGTGGGGAAAGGGGGTCAGCAGATCAGGATCAGCCTCAGCTACCTAGAACCTAGAACCTAGACTTTGAATATAGAAGGTTCAAAGTCTGTCTGGGCTGTGTGAGCTCTTGAGAAAAAGGAAGAAGGAAGGAAGGAAGAGAAAAGGAGGAAAGAAAAGAGGGAAGTGGAGTTCTGATCCCCCGTGGCCATGATGAAAAGCTAAGCATGATGGAGTCTTCAGTCCTAGCCCTGGGCCTTGCTGACCAGCTAGTTTTGCTGAATTGGTGAGCTTCAGGTTCACTCAGAGACCCTGTTTAAAAATTAAGATGAACAGCGACACCTCTATATCTGCACTTTACACATGTGCATAAACACACACACACACACACACACACACACATTCATTCACTTGAATTAAAAGAGAATAAAATAAAATGGCATTCAGGCTGGGTCTCCATTTAGGAGAAAGACTATCACAAGTTAAGGCCAACCTGAGCTATATAGAGAGTTTGAAGCCAACCTAAGTTACATAGACCCTATCTGAATAAATACACAAACAAATAAGAAATCACTAGGGGCATACATAAACCAGTTTCAATTGGAGCAGGTACCCCTGAAAGAAGCAAAACCGTCCCATGAGTGACTTACACTAAAATGTGGAGTGTTTGGTTGGGTATGGGGGCACACACCGGTAATCTCAAGTGTTTGGGAGACTAAGTGAGGCAGGTGGATCACCAGTTTAAAGCTAGCACAACCCTTTCTGCCCGGGGGGCTTCCAGTTGAGGGAGGACATACTGCTCATCAGGTAAATTCTCCCAGACCCCAGGTCACCCGCTTGTCCCAGATCCTCCCACCAGCAAGGCAGAGCAGCACCCAGTCCGCTCCAGACTAGGGAGGGCCACTAGGCCACATCCCAGGTTCCAGGTGAAGTGCGCCTTCACCAGCAGCTCTGCCCTTTCTGCCCAGGAGGCGTGCATGGTCCAAGAAGGACACACTGCTCCTCAGAATTCAACAGACTCCAAAGAAAACCCAAGCACAGCTCTAGGGGACAAAGGCCATACATCTGAAGTATTCTAAAATCATCCTATCACATGGGAGAGATTCTTTACATCCAGCCCAAAGATAAGTAAACCCCTTTTTACCATCCTGTCCCTTTCAATTATTAATCACTGTAGATTAACTTTTCCATGTAGCCACCCCCAAAACATATACAACTTCAGGGACTATACCACTCACCCTCACATATCACCAAAGTACTAAATCGTAAAAGTTCACTACCATACTAATATTCACCCCCTGTCCACTAAACCTGACTTAGTTGATGTACTAACAGTCTAATAGCCTCATCTAGGAAATAACAATAACAACAGACAAACATACCCAACTCCAAGGCAAACACTAGTAATAACTGCTTGAGAGTAGTAATACCAACTGATTCAGTTCAGTCAAAACCACACAGAAACTGAAAGAAGGTCTTAAGAGATAAAACAACAATGCCCAAGTCACAGTACAAATCCATGAGAAACAAAACCCAAGAAAACAAATCTCCCACCAAAAGAATTAACCCCATAATGATAGATTCCAACCAGAACAAATTCACAGAAAATAGCCAAAAAAGCCAGACCCAACGATAATGACTTTCAAAGCATGATCATTACCATGATCAATACTATGAAAGAGGAAATCCGGGAGGAGTTAAATAACCGCATAAACCACTTTGAACAGGAACGCAACAGACACTTGGAAGAGTTGAGAAAAACAGTTCAAGAAACAAAAATAGGCATAGAGCAGTTAAAACAGTCTCAAGCAGAGTTTAAAATTGAACTAAATGACAAATTATCTTCAACCCAGAACTCAACAGAGTGTTATCAGCAGAACTAACGAAGCAGAAAATAGAATTTCAGATCTTGAAGACAAAGTGGAAGAATTAACCAGCTCAATGGAAGAGGTTGTTAAAACCAAAATGATACTTGAGAGAAATATTCAAGAGTTATGGGACACCCTGAAGAAACCTAACGTGCACATTCATGGACTACCAGAACAAGAATCCCAAAATACCACACCTGAGGAAATTTTTCAAATTATCATAATGGAAAACTTTCCTCATGTAAAAAATGAGAAGCCCATCCACATACAAGAGGCATTCTGCACCCCAAACAGATATGACCAAAATAGAAACTCGCCACAGCAAATAATAGTCAAAACATATTCAAGACAAAGAATAGGTGCTAAGAACTTCAAGGGAAAAAAATCAAGTCACCTTTAAAGGTAAACATATTAAAATAACAAATGACTTCTCAATGGAAACAGTAAAAGCAAGAAGAGTTTACAGAGACGTACTTCAAGTATTGAATGAGCAAAAATGTCAACCCAGGCTGATATACCCGGCAAAACTATCTATCATGATTGAGGGAGAAAGAAAAGATTTCCAGCACAAACACAACTTGAAGGCTTACATGCCTACCAACCCAGGCCTTCAAAAAATGCTAGAAAAGATACTCAAGCTTGAAGAAAAGAACAAGCGTATTCAGGAGGACAGAAGGGGAATATAGTACCACCAAAACCTAAAAGCCAAACAAAACACTTACAAAAGCCACTAAACATAAAAAATATCCAGAATTAAAAATAATTTCTCCATTATAACATTAAATGTCAATGGAATTAACTTACCAATCAAGAGACACAGATTACCAACTTGGATTTAAAATCAGAACCTATCAATCTGCTGCCTTCAGAAAACTCATCTCACCACAAAAGATAGGCACATTCTAAAAATAAAAGGCTGGTCAAAAATTCTGCAAGCTAATGGAACCAGGAAACAATCAGGGGTAGTTATTATGCTATCGGACAAAGGGGACTTCAAGCCAAAAAAAAAATCATAAGAACACAGATGGATACTACATTTTAGTCATAGGTAAAATTCACCAGGAAGACTTCACAATACTGAACATATATGCACCTAATATGGGCTCTACCACATTCATTAAGCAAACGCTACAGCATCTAAAGCAAGAAATCAACCCCCAAATGATAATTCTTGGGGATTTCAATACCACCCTCTTAACAATGGGATAGATCAACAGATCAAAAACTTAACAGAGACAGAGGGCTGGAGACATGGCTCAGAGGTTCAGCCTCTGCCTTGCAGGAAGTGGGACCTGAGTTCGGATCCGAGATCCCATGTACAAACACCGGGCAAAAGCAGGGGCGGCCTGCGCTTCTGGTCCTGGTGAGAGGAGCCTGTGAATCCTGGGGCAGAGCAAAACAAAAAGGAGGTAGAAGCAGTCCATGATGATTCCTGAATTCACCCTTGGTTCTACACACACACACACACACACACACACACACACACACACACACACACACAATTGAATAAATTAAAAAAACAAAAAACTTAACAGAGACACATTGGAACTTAATCAAACTCTTACTGAAAGGGACCTTACGGATCTCTATCGAACTTTTCATCCACGCACCAAAGAATACATATTTTTCTCAGTAGCACACGGAACTTTCTCCAAAATAGACCACATATTGGGCCACAAAACGAATCTCCACATAGTCAGGAAAGTTGAAATTCTAGCCTGTATCCTATCAGACCACCATGGTCTACAGCTTGACATCCGCAACACAACAAACAACAGAAAATACACTAACTCCCGGAAACTAAACACTGTGATGCTGAATGAGAATTGGATTCAGAAACAAATTATAAAGGAAATTCAAGATTTCCTGGAAACGAACGATAATGACAATACAACTTACCAAAATCTTTGGGACATAATGAAAGTTGTCTTAAGAAGTAAGTTCATAGCTCTTAATGCCTACATCAAAAAAATAGAAACATCACAAATAAATAACAAGCTAAAGCTTTAGAGAACAAGAGCAATCTGATCCCAAAAGCAGTAGAAGAGAGGAGATTAGCAAAATCAGGGGAGAAATATCCGAAATTGAGATAAGGAAAACGATACAATCAACCAGTCAAAAAGCTGGTTCTTTGAAAAAAATAAGTAAGATTGATACCTCCCTAGCTAAACTAACCAAAAACAAGAGAGAGAAAACCCAAATTAACAAAATTGAAAATGGAGTTATCACTACTGATACCCAAGAAATTTAGAGAATTATAAGATCGTTTTTCAAAAACTTGTACTCTGTGAAATTTGACAACACGAAAGAAATGGAGGAGTTCCTAAGTAAGCACAACTTACCTAAATTGAATCAGGAAGTTTTGAATTATTTAAATAGTCCTATAATATATTAGGAAATCGATGAAGTAATCTCAAATCTTCTCACGAAAAAATGTCCTGGACCAGATGGATTCAGCACAGAGTTCTACCAGACATTTAAGGAGCTAATAACACCAATACTCCTTAAACTGTTCCATCAAATAGTAAAGGAAGGAGCATTACCAAATTCTTTCTATAAAGCTAATATCGTCTTAATCCCAAAACCTAATAAAAATACACTTAAAAAAGAAAACTATAGGTCAATCTCTTTGATGAACACAGATGCAAAGATTTTTAAGGAACTCTTAACAAATCGGATTCAAACACATATCAAAAAGATCATTCACGGTGATCAAGTAGGCTTTATCCCAGGCACACAGGTTGGTTCAACATACGCAAATCAATAAATGTAATTCTCCATATAAGCCAGTCCAAAATTCAAGACCACATTATACTCTCAATAGATGTAGAAAAAGCTTTTGACAAGATCCAACAGCCTTTTATGATCAAAATCCTAGAGACAGTTGGAATGGAAGGAACCTTTATCAATATAATAAAAGCTGTATACAACAAGCCCACAGCAAGGATTATGCTCAATGGGGAACAATTGGAAGCATTCCCATTTCGATCAGGAACTAGACAATGCTGTCCACTCTCACCACTTCTATTCAATATTGTACTTGAAGTCTTAGCTGAAGCCATAAGATAAGAAAGGGAGATAAAAGGGATTCAAATCGGCAAGGAAGAAGTCAAGTTATCTCTATTTGCAGATGACAGATCGTATACCTGAGTGATCCCAAAAACTACACCAGGAAACTCCCTAAAAGTAGCTGGGTGGCAGGATACAAAATAAACGTACAAAAATCAGTGGCCTTCTTCTATGCCCAGGATGAAAGAAGTGCAAAAGCCCTAAGAGAAACAATCCCATTTACTATAGCCCCTAAAAAAATGAAATACCTTGTAAAACCTAACCAAGGAAGTAAGAGACTTTTACGATGAAAACTTTAAAATCCTAAAGAAAGAAATTACAGAAGATACCAGAAGGTGGAAAGACCTCCCATGTTCCTGGATTGGCAGAATCAATATCATAAAAATGGCCATCCTACCAAAGGCAATATACAAATTCAATGCTATACCAATTAAAATCCCAAAGCAATTCTTTAAAGAATTTGACCAAACAATCTCAAAATTCATATGGAAGCACAAAAGACCCAGGATAGCAAAAACAATCCTGAGTAACAAAAACTCTGCCGGAGGTATAATCATACCAAACCTTAGTCTATACTACAAATCCATAGTTGTAAAAACAGCCTGGTATTGGCTCCAAAATAGACACACAGATCAATGGATAAGGGTTGAAGATCCAGATATAAGCCCACACAATTACAGCCATTTGATCTTTGACAAAGGGGTCCAAAAAATCCAATGGAAAAAGAACAGCATCTTCAACAAATGGTGCTGGCAAAACTGGATGTTCACATGCAGAAGATTAAAACTGGACCTGTACTTGTTGCCATGTACAGGATTAATTCCAAATGGATCAAGGACCTCAATATAAGGCCAGAGACTATAAACCTTAGTTGAAAGGGTAGGGAATTCCCTCGAGCTGATTGGACTAGGTCAACAGTTCCTAAACGGAAATCCAATAGCAGTCACTACAACCAACACTCAACAGATGGAATCTTATGAAATTAAAGAGCTTCTCTTCAGATAAAGAGATTGTAATCCTATAACCTGAGCAAAAAGGCAACCCACAGAATGGGAGAAAATCTTCACTAACCACATATCTGATAGAGCTCCATTATCCAGAGTGCACAAAGAACTTAGAAAACTAAACACCAAGGAAATAAATGGCCCAATTAAAAAATGGGCCTTGGAAGACCACATGATACTCTCGATAGATGCAGAAAAAGCTTTTGACAAGATCCAACAGCCTTTTATGATCAAAACGCTAGAGACAGTAGGAATGGAAGGAACCTTTATCAATATAATAAAAGCTGTATACAACAAGCCCACAGCAAGGATTATGCTCAATGGGGAACAATTGGAAGCATTCCCACTTCGATCAGGAACAAGACAAGGCTGTCCACTCTCACCACTTCTATTCAATATTGTACTTGAAGTCTTAGCCGAAGCCATAAGACAAGAAAGGGACATAAGAGGGATTCAAATTGGCAAGGAAGAAGTCAAGCTATCTCTATTTGCAGATGACATGATCTTATACCTGAGTGATCCCAAAACTCCACCAGGAAGCTCCTGGAACTAATTGAGAAGTTCAGCAGGGTGGCAGGATACAAAATAAATGTGCAAAAATCAGAGGCCTTCCTATATGCCCAGAATGAAAGAAGTGAAAAAGCCTTGAGAGAAACCATGCCATTTACTATAACCCCTAAAAAAATGAAATACCTTGGTATAAACCTAACTAAGGAGGTAAAAGACCTTTACAATGAAAACTTTAAAACCCTAAAGAAAGAAATTGCAGAAGACACCAGAAGGTGGAAAGACCTCCCTTGTTCCTGGATTGGCAGAATCAACATTGTAAAAATGACCATCCTACCAAAGGCAATATACAGATTCAATGCTATACCAATCAAAATCCCAAAGCAATTCTTCAAAGAAGTTGACCAAACAATCTCAAAGTTCATTTGGAGGCACAAAAGACCCAGGATAGCCAAAACAATCCTGAGTAACAAAAACACAGCTGGAGGTATTACCATACCAAACCTAAGTCTATACTACAAATCCATAGTTATAAAGACAGCCTGGTACTGGCTCCAAAATAGACACACAGATCAATGGATAAGGATTGAAGACCCAGATATAAGCCCACAAAGTTACAGCCATTTGGTCTTTGACAAAGGGGCCCAAAGAATCCAATGGAAAAAGAACAGCATCTTCAACAAATGGTGCTGGCAAAACTGGATCTCCACATGCAGAAGATTAAAGCTGGACCCGTACTTGTCACCATGTACAAGACTTAATTCCAAATGGATCAAGGACCTTGATATCAGGCCAGAGACTTTAAAAACCATAGTTGAAAAGATAGGGAACTCCCTCGAGCTGGTTGGGCTAGGCCAACAGTTCCTAAACAGACATCCAATGGCACAGTCACTGCTACCAACTCTCAACAGTTGGGATCTTGTGAAATTAAAGAGCTTCTGTTCAGATAAAGAGATTGTAACACGAGCTCAAAGGCAACCCACAGAATGGGAGAAAATCTTCACTAACCACATATCTGACAGAGCTCTACTGTCCAGAGTGCACAAAGAACTTAGAAAATTAAACTCCAAGGAAAACACTGGCCCAATTAAAAAATGGGCCCTGGAACTTCAAAGAAACTTTACCAGGGATGAAATTAAAATGTCTAACAATTATCTTAAAAAATGCTCCACTTCCTTCGCCATCAGGGAAATGCAAATCAAAACTTCCCTGAGATATCATCTCACCCCGGTCAGGATGGCAAAAATCCACAATACAAACAACGACAAATGCTGGAGAGGATGTGGAGAGAGGGGAACTCTCCTACATTGTTGGTGGGAATGCAGGCTCATACAGCCACTCTGGCGAGCCGTCTGGAGATTCTTAAAGAATTAAAGATTGAAATGCCATACGACCCTGCTATCCCACTTTTGGGAATAACCCCCCAAGCAGCAAAGGTTCGCCTCGATAGCACAAGCTCGACCATGTTCATAGCAGCACTGTTTACAATAGCAAAGTCATGGAATCAACCTAAATGTCCAACAGTTGACGAGTGGATAAGGAAACTGTGGTACATCTATACAATGGAGTACTACTCAGCCATCAAAAACGATGAATTACTGGAATTTGCTGGGAAATGGATGTCATTAGAAAGAATTATATTAAGTGAAGTATCCCAAACCCAGAAAATTAAGCGCCGTATGTACTCCCTAATAGGTGGCTCCTAGTACCAAACTCACCCAGCCCACATTGGGACACTCAAAGTAAACCTATGTAACACAGTAATTGCAAGGATTATGAACAAGAGAGATGGGTTAGGAGGGCCACACCAGAAACAAGAGAGAGGAGACCATGTTACAGCAGAGAAAATAGGCCTCCATGAAGGTCTGCAAGTAAGTAATGAGAAACCTGGTTAAGTTCACAGACGTTCTTTCCTGATCTCACCAGAAGGGGAGGGCATATAGTCTAGCAGATAAAAAGTAATCATTTTGCAAATGGGTGATGGACCCCTCTCTCAGTGAGGTTTCCTACTCTTATTACATCTACCCTTGAATGTGCTATTACAACAAGACTCCAGTTTAACAGCTTTTTGTCTCTGGCCAGGGGGTGACATACAGTGCCCAGCAGAATGGAGTGAAGGGAATTGCAGGAGCAGCAAAACTGCAAAAGAAAATCAACAAACCACAATCCAGAACTTCAGAGACTCTATATCAATCACATAGAACTAGGACAGCCTAATCTCTCCCCATCCTGGAGCTCAGGGACATTTGCGGAAGAGGGGGCGGTAAGATTGTAAGAGCAAAAGGATGGGAGGAGCAACGATTTGCAAGATTCTCAACAATAGTTGGGGCCAAAGCAATTATAATGGAACTTTGCATGCCCTGCGCAATGTCCAGCGCACTGTTGCCCTCATAAAGTCTAGCATCTGATAAGGGCACCGAGACCCCTGGAGGCAAGGGATTGACAGCCATAGTAGTGATCTTATGCTTAAGGGGAACAAGAGAAAGGGCTTATGGAAATGCCACTGGGTCCTTATATGTCATCGGAGAGGAGGACACAGTGGAGAGTTAGGCACACACAATAAAGGACTATCTGGGAATTGGGGGGGAGGCACTGGGGGAAGGGGAGGGGGAAGAGGGGGGAGGGAGGGAACTGGTAAAAAATTTTTAAAATGTATAATTAAATTTTTAATAAAAAAAAAAAAAAATGGGCCTTGGAAGTTAAAAGAAACTTTACCAGGGACGAAATTGAAATGTCTAACAAATATCTTAAAAAATGCTCCGCATCCTTAGCCATTAATTAAGGAAATGCAAATCAAAACCTCCCTGAGATATCATCTCACCCCGGTCAGGATAGCAAAAATCCACAAAACAAACAACACCAAATGCTGGAGAGGATGTGACGAGGAGGGAACTCTCCTACATTGCTGGTGAGAATGCAGGCTTATACGACCACTCTGGTGAGCAGTCCGGTGATTCTTAAAAAAGTTAAAGATTGAAATGCCATATGACCCTGCTATACCACTTTTGGCAATACTCCCCCATACAGCAAAAATTCACTTCAATGGCAAAAGCACAACCATGTTCATAGCAGCACTGTTTACAATAGCAAAGTCATGGAATCAACTCAAATGCCCAACAGTTGACGAGTGGATAAGGAAAATGTGGTACATTTATACAGTGGAATACTACTCAGCCATCAAAAAAGATGAAATAATGAAATTTGCCAGGAAATGGATGGAATTAGAAAAAAATTATATTGAGTGAAGTATCCCAGACACAGAAAATTAAATGCCGTATGTACTAATAGGTGGATCCTAGTACTAAACCCACTTAGTGACACACTCAAAGATAAATCTCTGTAATACCTACAGTAATTGCAAAAATTATAAACAGGAGGGAAGGGGAAGGAGGGTCCTGCCAGAAACAAGGAGAGAGGGGATAATGCGACAGCAGAGAAAACAGACTACCATCAAGTACTGCAAATAAATAGTGAGACATCTGGTTAAGCTCATAGACTTTCCTTCCTGGTCACTTGCAACTGATGGGGTTTGATCTTACCAGTCAGGGAAGGCATAGAATCTGGCAGATAGATGGTAACCATCTTGAAAATGGGAAACTGAGCTCCCCTCACCAAGGTCTCCTACTCTTATTCCATCTACCTTTGAATCTACTCTTATCATAAGACTCTATTTTAACAGCCTTTTATCTCTGGCTAGGAGGTGACATCCAATACTCATCAGGATGGAGCCAAGGGCGGTGCAGGAACAGTAAAACTGGAAAAACAAACAACAAACAAACAAACCATAATTCAGAACATCAGAGACTCTACATTAATCACCTGGAACAGGCCAGCCTAATTTCTCCCCATCCTAAAGCTCAGGGAAATTTGCGGAAGAGGGGGCAGTAAGATTGTAAGAGCCTAAAGATGGGGAGGGGCAATGATATGCAAGATACTCCACACAAGTTTGGCCAAAGTAATCATAATAGGACTTTGCATGACCTGCGCAATGACTTACATATCATTGACCCCCCAAAGTCTAGCATGGATCACAGGCACTAGGATACTTAGAAGCAAGGGATTAACAGCCACAATAGTGTTCCTATACCAAAGGGTAACACAAGAAAGGGCTCTAGGCAATGCTACTGAGTCCTTACACCTCATCAGAGAGGAGGACCCAGAGGGAAGTTCGACATGCACACTAAAGGATGCTCCAGGAATAGGGGGAGGGGGCCACTGGGAGAAAGGGAGCTGGGGGAAGGAAGGAGAAAAGGGGGGAAGGAGCCAGGGGATCCAGGGAGGGGTAGAAGGAGGGAGGGGATTGGAGTACTTATTTTGTATCAATGGAAAAAATAAATTTAAAAAAAAGTCTAGCACAGAGTACATATAGAGAATTTGCCTCAAAAATTATTATGGAGTCATTTACAAATTAATGAGGGGTAAAATATTTTAAAGAGTTAAAAAAAAAAAAAACGAATTGATGAGGGGGTGAATGTTGTGGCGCGAGGGGACAGATGCAGGAGAAAGCCAAGGTAGAAAGGGAGATTAAGAGAGAAAGAGAACTTCACAGGGGAGAGGAGGGAGCCAGCAGAAAGGTATAATCCTGGATGGGCAATAGGAGGAACAATAAGACAGAAAATACCGCTTTCTGAAGGTTCTACGGTAATATCAAGGAGGGATGCAAAGCCAGGTAGAGCATCTACTGGACTTCATACCAGAGACATCTCGACTATGTTGGCAGCTCTGGAGGTTGCATTTAGCAGCAGAACATCAAACAGACAGGAAGGAAGGTCACTGATCCCCAAAAGGTAGAAGTGAAGTAGGGAAGCTGCCTGAGACCCTCTCCCTGCTTGTCTCCTGTACCAAGAGGACTTTCCTCTGAGCCCACAGAGTCCTTAAATGGTTCTGACTGGGAAAGTACCTTTAGCCCAAGCTCTGACCCCACCCATGGGGTTACAGTCAGAAAAGGGACGAGGGGCCTTATTGGTACTGTACCAATTCAGGGCCTGCAATGTCTGGTCAAGTCATGCACAATGATACTTGAACCCACAGGGCCAGGACAGGGAGCGGAAGGCAGGGCAGCGTGCTGGAAGGTAGGTGAAGGTATAAGTGGGAACTGAAAACGTGCCCCAGAGCCGGGCGGCTGGCGCTTCCTGTGGATGATGCAATAGCCGGCTGCCACAGGTGCTGTCAGGCGTGTTTTTCTGGTAGGAGTGTTTGCAACGGACAGAGCAGCGTGACTTGCCTATTTTGGAGAGGCGAGGACAGTATTGTGGATGGAGGAAGGGTGTGCCTTGAAGGCAGGAGATCCAGCTTCAGACCATGGTTGGGTGCCGCTCCCCGTCCTTGGAGAAATTATCTTGTTTTCCTAGGATGTCAAACAGGACGACTGATGATAGCTCCCTTCTGAGTTGTCAAAGATGGAACAAGACCCCCTTTGCAATATCGTGTCTGAACAGGTTGGGGGTGGTTTGGCTCTAGCTCGGAGGTCTGGGGCAGGATTGGGACAAGAGGCTGTCCTTAGTACCCAGTCTCAACTCCCGCAGAGCCAGACTTTTCAACCAAGGTATGCCGCCTCTGAGTCCTTGAGTCAAGGACCTCATGTTGGAAGGTCACCTGGTATTGTGCAGAGCTGGGAGCAGAACCCAGATCTTCCCAGTGTGGGGTGTCTTTTGATAGCACTTCATCTCTTTGGTCTCAGCTGAAAATTCCTGAGGTTTCCCTGCCAGACATAGTGGAAAAAGAGACTGCCCTCCTGTTGCTGGTGCAGTGGAAGGAAGAGCACTTTAACTCCAGTCCTCGCTTGGCAAGGTGAACCCAACTTCTCTACGGGCCGGGCAGCAGCTGGGAGGGGAAAATCCCAGGATGTCACTCCAATATCAGGCTAGGAGTTTTTCTGTAAATTATCTGCACAGACTTAATAATATTGCACAAATTAGTTAGGAGAACCTAAGGAAGACCAGGCATCCCCAGAGTGAACATGATGTAGACAGGATACTTACTGAAATCTTACTTTATTTATTTGTTCTTTTTAAATGTGAACTTGTGCATTCATTCATTCATTCATTCACTGAGCAGACAAGTATTGAATTATCTCTAAAACAGACTAAGCACGTGCTGAACGTCATAATGTGCAGGATTACGTACGACCATCTTTTAGGGTCTCTAATGTGGTACCTTAGTTCTTAGTCTCTGAATCCTGAGATGCTTTCTTCCCAGCACCTGCATGCTTTATCTGAATCGCATTGAGCTGGTAATTAGTGAGCTCACTGGCAAGAGGATCAAGTTTCTTCACCTGCATGATTCACTGAATCCTCCCGCCTTACCTCTCCAGTGCTAGGATTACAGGCATTTCATACACACACACACACACACACACACACACACACACACACACACACACTTTCTGTCTGTTCGGTGTTTATTTCTTTCTCGCACATACTCTGTAACTCCAAAAAGAGGATATAATATAACCTTTTTGTAGGAAGGTGGAATGATGCTTAGAGAGAGAAAATTTCTGTGCTAGAGCAAGTCCATAGAAGAGGGACCCCCACCACTAGCCTTAGAGGTCTCTAGTCTTCTTACACACCTCACCTCTCCTGAAGGGAGTTAAGAAGAAAGCACCATGGACTCTCCCACCAGGGCCCCCCACCTTACTCTTGGGTTAATTTCCAACTCTTCCCTGGATGGCCAGCCTAGTAATTCCTGTTATGTAGCTGTTAGTTGAGTTTTTAAAAACTACCCTTTCTGGTAACTCAGTGTCTGGAGTTTCAGAGCCCATTCCTGGCTTCTGAGAGAAGCCTCTCCCCTGGTTAGAACAAGGGTGAGGGCTCCGGGCTGCTTTCTGTGGGAGGTGGCTCTTCTGGTCACATCTCTCCCACACTGTCGGAGGGTCCCCTCCCTTCTAAGCCTCTTGGCCAGTGCTTTTCTGTAGGGATCCTCCTTGCAGTGGTTAAGGCCTTTGCCTCACAAGCAAAAGGATCTGAGTTTGGATCCTCAGATCTCTCGTGAAAATGCCTGGGTGGATATAGTGATGGCCTGTGATTTTTAAGTCTGGGGGCAAATCTTGGAACTCCCAGGGCAGAGCAGTAAGATGGAAAAGCAATCCAGAATGATTCCCAAGGTCACCCTTGGGCCTCTACAAGGCATAACATTCAAGTACACTCTTGTGTACATACACCTGCAGACACATGTAGACCCACCTACATGTAAAATACACACACATACATACATGCACTCCATGCACCATAATGAAAAAGAAGAAAAAAAGAAAATCACTAAAAATTGTCTCCTCCTATCCTAAAAGCTTCTTAGTCCCATTCTCCGACAAAGGTGATTTTTTTAAAAAAAATTTTATTTATTTATTGTGTCTGTCTGTCTGTCTGTCTGTCAGAGGACACTGGGTGTCCTGTGCAGACCCCTGGGTGACTGTAGGAATCATCCTGGATTACTTCTACCTCCTTTTTGCTTCACTCTGGGATTTCCCATGTTCTACCCACCAGGGCTGAAAATGAAGGCCACCGCCGTTTCTGCCTGGCTTTTTATGTGGGATCTGGGATCCAAACTCAGAACCTTTTACTTGTGAGAGAGTCTTAACCTCTGAGTCATCTCTCCAGCCCAACAGAGGTGATTTTTAAAGAGATTTTTATTGTATTATTGAGAGGATTAGAGATCAGGCACAAGAGCCTTTAACACAAGTGTGGAGATCAGAGAACAGCTTTGGGAAGTTTGTTTCCTCCTTCTCCCATGTGGGCTCCCACTTAGGTCACCAGGTGCCTTTACCCACTGAGCCATCTCCCCAGCTGCTACAAGGGTGATTGTTAACCTACTAGTTTCGTTTTTGAGTTAAGATCTCCCTCTCAGGCCTAGGCTAACCTTGAACTCCTGCTTCTCCTGCCTCTGGGATTTCAGGTGTGTAGCACCATGCCCAAGTGATTTCTAATCTTTCATAAGGTCACAAACTCCGCTATGTGTGCCCACCAATCACTTTAGCCATTTTTAGGGAAGGTCCTGATGCTCAAGACTCTAGAGTCTGGTGAATTCACATAGGTGAGAATCTAGACTGCATGGTTTCCTACCTTTGTGTCCTGCCATGCGAGGCTGGGTTAAAGCAGAAGGCTTAGCAGGAGAGCCACGGTAACCACTACTCCTAAGAACCTGTGCAGGTCTATAGAGAAGAGTCAATTCTTGACCCTTAGAAAGGCCCATGAACACCCCAGTTGGCCTAAGGCCCTGATCCAGGTACAAAGCCACTGATGAAGACAGGAGGAAGATGCTCAGCACGTGGGAAGCCCCGGTGGGCTCCCGCTGTTCTTCTCAGTCTCTTATCACTCCATGTGTGGCATAAGTCCAAGGTCATCCTGACCCTCTGACACACCCTCCTGGCTAAGCCTCCTGGTAAAATAATGAACCTCCTTTTGATCCCAGCATCTCTTGCTGGACATCTATCAATTCCTGGTAGGCCTGGGCTGCTGGCCAACTTTGTCTCTCTTTCTCTTTTCCTCATCTGTCCTTTGGGGACAGTATTTTCCTACTCTGGTAACCACAGACTCTATCTAGCTCCTTCTGTGCTTGCTTTGCTCTTCACTTCCTTCAGGTGCACTTTGAGGGAGCTGGGCTAAAAATAGACAATGAAAAGGAACTAAAAGCCTGGTGTGGTGATGTAAGCCTGCATCTCGGTACTTGGGAGTTGGAAATAGGAAGAGTAGAAGTTCAAGGCCATCCTTAGCTGCACAGAGAATTTGAGACCAGTCGAATACAGGAGACCCAATCTCCATACATATATTGCTATACATAAATAAAATTTAGAATTTAAAAAGGTACAAAAACACTTCTGAACCTCTGAAGCATATTCTTATTTCTATCTGTATTTTGCAATTTTGACAGAGCAGCTTGGTAAGTAAACACTTCCCAGTCCCGCTGCTCTGGCTGGACCTCATTCATGTGCTGGCCCCCTAGGCAAGTTTAGGGACCGATTTCTTTCATTGCTTGCAGCTTTTATTTTATTTTTTTTATAAATTGATTGAGATTTTTATTTTACTTTATTTCAGTGTGTGTGTGTGTGTGTGTGTGTGTGTGTGTGTGTATGTGTGTGTGTGTGTACCAAGGGTGACTTGGTGAATCATCCTGGATTGCTTTTACCTCCTCCTTGCTTTGCTCTGGGATTTCCTGGGCTCCATCCACCAGGACTGGAAGTGCAGGCCTCTGCCATTTCTCTCTGGTGTTTTTACCTGGGACTGGGATCTGAACTCAGGACCTTCTGTTTTTGCAGCACAGTCTTAACCCTTGAGCCATCTCTCCACTCTGATTGCTGCTTTAAAAAAAAAAAAAAATCCTAGGGGCTGGAGAGGTGGCTCAGGGGTTAAGCCTCTACCTTGCAGGCGGAAGGTATTGAGTTCGGATCCTAGACCCCACGTATAGACGCCGGGCGGAAGCGGGGGCGGCCTGCGTTTCTGGTCCTGGTAGGGCGGAGCCTGTGAATCCCGGGGCAGAGTAAACAAGGAGGAGGTGGAGGCGGTCCATGGTGGTTCCTGAATTCGCCCGTGGTTCTACACACACGCACAATTGAATAAATAATAAAAATTTTTAAAAGTTTTTTTTTTGAGAGAGAGAGAGAGAGAGAGAAACATATGCCATGATGCATGCATGGGAGGAGGAGGCCAGAGGACAATTTGGGAAAATCAGTTCTCCCCTTCTTCCACCTTGTGGCCTTTTGGTTCCCAGGATTGTGAGTGTTGAGATACCTCCCTTTCCCCTAAAACTCACCTATAAAATTTTTGCCCCCTCCCCCGTATGAAATGCAGATTCTTAGGTATTCCAGGGCATCTCTGTAATCTGACCTGAACCTACCTCCCCACACTTACCCTTCTGAAATCAGGGCGCAGGGCCCATATGGTTCAGTGGAGGGTCTTGCAGCTGCTTCCAAGATAAAACCATCTTTTGAGCCATTTTTTCCCCTTAGTTTATTGTCCATCACCTTCTCACCCGGCACCTGGTGTATTCGGTTTTCCTTGTTGAGAACGTCCCCATTTTTCTAGGCCCAAGCCCAACTCGAAAGCTTTCCCGTTCTTTATGATCTCCCGACACACACACACACACACACACACACACACACACACACACACACACACACACACACACACACACACCATTCCTGCCGCTTTCCATTATTCGCAGGTAAGCTCTCTGAGGTTTGGCACCAGGGTCTGGCCCTTAGTAGTGGCTGGAGGTACCAGGAGCTGACACCAAGCAGGCTCTTGGGAAAGGTGATGTCTTTCTTAGACTCCCTTGCCCACTGCGTGCCATCTGCTCTCCGGGAAGCCCCAGTACAGTCTGAAGCCTGTGCCATCAACAGGATGGGTGTGGGTTGATTACGCTGCCCCTGCACCCTTGGCCATCCTCCACACCAGATTCCCGGGTTCTCGTCCAGTCAAGACATGGGGGACTCTGACTGTGCGGGATCCGAGTACCATGCCGTAGTTGTGCCAGACACACGAGTTCTCAGACTATGCAAGGCTTTGGGGCTGGAGTTTCCTTCGGACCCGCCCAGCAGACCAGAGGGCGTTTTTCCACCAGAAGCCGGCCACGTGTTTTACCCGCTACACCCTCCGGCGGAGGCTAAGGTCTTCCCGCCGCCTCCTCCTCCTCCTCCTCCTCCTCCTCCTCCTCCTCCTCCTCCTCCTCCTCCTCCGCTGCCTTTCTGGAAGCGCCGCAATAATTCAGCGGGCTCTCGAGAAGATAGAAGTCACTTTGGCGCCCCCTCTCCCCCGCCTAGCGGAGAACTCAGGGACTCTCTGGTGCTTCTGGAGCTCGCGTTAGGAACCGAATCCTCGCTGGTAACCGCGCTCCAAACTGCGCTTCTGGCGGCGGCCAGAACTTTCCTCGGCCCCTTACAGAGTTTCCAAGGGAAGGTTCGCACATTGGTGACTGTCCCTGGCAGCTGCCCAGCCCGGGACTTGGGGCTCTACTCGCCATTGGCTAGTGACTGGCGTGACGCGCCGTGGGGCAGGGCCTCATCAGCTGTTTGCGGGATGCCCCGAGCGGGCGTATTTTGGAAACAATACGGCGCGGTGCTCCGTGGTCTCTTCCCGCGCCAGCTCGCGCCCGCAGCCGCCGCTGCCCCCTGCCCGCCGGCACCCGCCTCCCGTCGCAGCCGGGTGAGCTGCCGGGGGGCCGGGCGGAGCTGGATCGCACCTTCTCGGGGAAGTGGGGAGCGGAGTCGCGCGGCGCGTGGGGGCCCGGGAAGGGTTTGGACTGTGGGCATCAGGGGTGATCATGCGGAACTGGGCGTCGGAGTGCGGGAACCCGGTGCAGAACCTAAATCTGAGCGTGTTGCTCCAAGAGGGGAGTTTGGGGGTAGCAATTGAAACTCCAAGGAGTTCCAAACCCGCCTTTCGAGTTTGACTTTGGAGTAGGGCCGGGAGTTGTGGAACGTCCTGCCTCCCGGCGAGTCTGAAGGCTCCTCTTTTTAACAGCTGGGTTCCCCCCTCCTTCCCAATCGAATCTGGGCGCCAAGCCCCCGAATATTCGTCACGCTGGACCCTGGCGCAGAGCCCTGGCATCACGACTCGGAGCCGAGACTCTCTCCTGGAATCACCCAGGTGTGCGTGCGTGTGCGTGTGCGTGTGCGTGTGCACGAACGTTCTGATATCTTAGTCACTGTCAAGGCTTCAGGTCTGGCGGTGCTGTTGCCGTCTAAGAAGAGGAGTTTTAAGTTCAGCATCCCTGCTGGAACCCAGAGCTCAGGGATGGCTGCAGTGGACTTTAATTCCTTGCTAGGAATAAAGCATTCCCTGGCAGTGGACTCAGGAAATGCCCTTTTCCTACCAATGTGAACATACCACTTTAGCTCTGGGAGGCTGCAGGAAGGGTCTTTCTCCCTTTTCTTGGTTTGACCTTGCCCAGTACCTCTTCAGAGGCTCCCACGACAGGAGAGCCACCTGCAGAGGGTGGAAGGGGGTCCCCGGGTTGGCAGAACCACACCCTCTGGCTGCACCTCCCCCACTGTGCAATCTAGGCAAGGATTGAATTTGGGGGCTTTGCTAGGAGGGGGAGGGGAGGTAATAGGCTTCAAAGGAAACACCAAGACAATGACGCCGGCTGGTGATTGGCTCTGGAGGGTCCCTTCTTTGGTCGGAATTGCCAGCCTGGGGAGGGGAGATTGAAAGGCAGGAGGGAAGCCCCCACCAGGTGACAAGCCCTGGTTCTTTCATCCAGGAACTTTATTTTCTGTTGGCTGATAAATTGCACCCTCATTGGCGAACACTGACCAAAGATGTGTGCTTTGTCATCCTAGCAGGCGTGGCCTCAGTCTACAGGGATGAGTGCAGAAACAGGACCTTAGCTAGCTCAGGGATGGGATGGGGTGGAGGAAGGAATGAGGCAGCACAGCAAGGAGCATTTGGAGAACGTAGGATCCTCTGAGCTTAACTGAGATGCCTTTAAAGACTGCGACCCACAGACCAGTGCTTCAGAGACACTGAGGGAGGTAGAACTCCAGACTGGGTCTTAGCATTGCCTTAATCTTTCAGGCGCTCACTGTTGGCTCTAGGCTGTCCCAGGTTCCTTAAGGGAGGAGGGACTGGGTTGGAAGTAGAGCTGCTGGATGAGTGTAGACTTCCATGAGCCGTCAGGTGGAGCAGGAGGAAGTTTCTATTACAAGAAACTCACATCAACAACCTGCACGCAGAGTGCAGGAGCAGTGAGAGCACAGAGGGCTGAATTTCACTTCCTTCTGTGAGGCTCGTTGCACCTCACTCAGGTTCTGCGCTGGCAGGAATGGGAGGATGGGTGAATGGGGTTTGAAGTCAGGGAACTTAAGTAGTGAGCTGGGGAGCCCGGACTCTTTGCTAGAGACTGGTTCCACTCTCCAGAGCAGCCTGTGGTAGGTGGACAGTTCTGCTGAACTCGAAGAGAGAGAGCCGAGAAGGCAACGGCAGTGACTAACTTAGGCTCCCCCCCCCTTTTCCAGGACACTCCGGCCACACCGCAGAGCCTTGTTTGTTGTGTTGTGCAAGGAGGGGGGTGGAGACAGTGTAGATGGGCGGTGGGGCGGGGCTTAGCACGTTTGGAGGGAACCTGGCTGATGAGGGATTGCTAGCTTTTGTTTTTGTTTCTGAGCCTAGAAGTTAGCTCAGACAGAGAGATGAGAGTTTGGAGGTTCCTCTTTATAGGGAGTGTGTATGTATAGGGAGTGTGTGTGTGTGTGTGTGTGTGTACCTTTTGTGTTGTGAACACTTTCTGCAGTCCCTTTCTGTGCTCCCATAGTTAGAGTCTAATTTGCTTTTTATGTTCCCACGTACCTCGTTAATGCTGGTAGCATCTAATTCTGCTTGTAGAGTCAAATTTTGTGACGGGCTAAGACAGAGGAGGTCAGAGGAAGGGTGGCTCTGGTGGGTGCAGGGAAGAAGTGTGGAGGGGGTCCACTGAGGCAGCCCACAGGTAGGGAGTGGGAATCCTTTTTGGCAGTGCTTTCTTGATAGGGTTGTATGTCTTCAGAACCTGGCCTGGCAGGAAAGAAAGGAGGGGAGTCCCCCCAGATCTGGCTTGGGTAGCATCCCATGAACCGTCACTGTTCCCTGACAGGAGACATGGAGCCACCTCAGTGTGTGGAGGAGCTGGAAGATGATGTGTTCCAGCCAGAAGACGGGGAGCCAGGGACACAGCCAGGAAGTCTGCTCTCTGCCGACCTGTTTGCCCAGAGCCAGCTGGGATGCCCCCTGGGCAGGCTACAGCTCTTCCCTCTCACCCACTGCTGTGGCCCTGGGCTGCGGCCCACCAGCCAGGAAGACAAGGCTACCCAGACCCTCAGCCCTGCCTCCCCAAGCCAAGGTGTTATGCTACCTTGTGGGGTGACTGAGGAACCCCAGCGGCTCTTTTATGGTGAGTGCTTTTAACGTAGGCTTTGAGATTGGGGGAAAAGAGGGGACTTTCCCTCCCCAGACCTGGTTTTTACTATTTCCTTCCCCAAACCGAGCAGGCAGGGCTAGTGATTCATCAACTTTGAACATCCTCAGCCTCTTGTGCCCACCTGGGCTCAAGCCCCCCAAAGGGCACCATGACTTTGCTCTTTCTGATTTTTTTCTTGGAGGGATCCTTGGGTACAGAACTCTCCCTGTGCCTCCTATGTTCCTTGATCCTGCCTTTTGTGCCCCGCTACTGATGTACCTTCTACGAAGCAGCTAAGATAAGGTCGGGGAGCTGCACAGCGACACCCAAGAGAAGACTTAGCCAGTTGTGGTACAGAAGGTTTCTGAAGACAGAAGGTGGCCCCTGGTTGTCACTTGGGGACTTTCTGTGCTTGGAAGGGGAACTGGAGAAAGCGGTTGGGCCTGCCTGGGCTCGCTGCCAGCAGAGGGGCTGCTTCCAAGGCCAAATCAGACAAGACCCCTTCATTTGCAGGCTTAAATGGTTTGTTTTAAGAGAAATATGCCCTCCTTTGGCAAAAGGGCAGGGTTAGACACTTGGTCTGTTTTCTTCTTTTAGCACACTGGCCTGTGGAGGGAGGGTGAAGGTTCAGAGGTCATCCTTCTGTCTGCCCGAGCAGACTGAGCTGCTGCTGCACGGAGTCCCAGAGGGAACTGCCCGTGGGCCACTTCTGGCACAGAAGTCAGAAGTTGGATGAGGGAGCTGACGGGAAGAAGGGACGGTTCAGGAGGTGGCGGGCGCCCCTAGTGGCTGTGGGTGCCAGTGGTTAGTTGGTGACCTGGGATGGTGGTATGTGGATCCAGAGCTGAGTGTTGAGCCCAGCTTTCCTTAACTACACTAAATGAGTAAAGATGTGTGTTTGTGTGTGTTCCTCTTGTGTTGCTTTCTCTGCTTTGTTAATTCAGGTGTTCTGCAGCGCTTTTCCAGAGAATAGCTTCAACCTGTTCCTACATGAATAATACATTGTGGTCTAGTGTCAGGACAGAAGATTGACATGTTCATCGCACACATTACATATTACGGTCCTGCCCTATGCCACGGCACTGATAGTACAGTGCTGAAGAAAAGGCTGGGTGTATTCCTTTCTATTCTACACACTGAGCATCACTCTGTGTGTGTGTGTGTGTGTGTGTGTGTGTGTGTGTGTGTGTGTGTATGTGTGTGACTGAACACAGGCCCTTGTGTGTACTCAGCTACCTCTGAGTTGCACTTCTGTACCAACTTTTCTATTCTTGGGCAACTGTCCAAGCTTGGCAGAATGCCCTGGTAAAAGCAGGCTGCTTCCTCTCCCTTCTACGTTAGGATTCACCATCGACTCTAGGTCTTGGCCAGAAAGGGCAGGCATGGGATGGGAGGGGCAGGACTGGAAAATGCTGAGACATGGGTCTTCTGTCTTTGCAGGCAATGCTGGCTACCGGCTTCCTCTCCCTGCCAGCTTCCCTGCAGGCTTGCCACTTGGGGAGCAGCCCCCCACGGGACAGTGGCAGCATCGAGCGGAGGTACAGATCGCCCGAAAACTTCAGTGCATTGCGGACCAGTTCCACCGGCTTCATATGCAGCAAGTAGGCATGAGGGCTGGGAGCATGGTCGAGGCTGCCGGGGCTGGGGGGCCAGAGCCTGCTTCTGACCTTTTATCATCTCTTCAGTTATTGTCAAGCCTCAGGATGTGCCAGAATTCTAGCCTTGGCTATTGCCATTTTCATGGACTGGGTGGGCACAACTGGCTGAATGTTCCTGCCCATCCAATGCCTGCTCCCGGCTCGAGCTCCACAAGAGCTGGGAGACTCTGTGACCCTTCTCTGCCAATGGGATGGATTGCTTTCTGACTCGACAAACTCTTTAGGCCTAGGTCAGGGAGGCATGTCTCTTGCAGGCCCCAAGGGAAGATTTTTTTTTCAGGATACTAGCATGAAACTGGACAGTTTGGGGGGTGGGGGGGTGCATGGCTGAGTTGCAGTGGGAAACTGGTAATCAGGCCAGGGGATGGGGCCTGAGTGGGGGAAAGTGGTAGAACCGGTTGAAACCTGACACTTTCCAGCTGGGGAGCCACTCCTCACTGTCTGTGTCTGGGAACCCCTGGCCCGGGACTGTATACCTCAGAGAGTCTCCCCTCACCGGCAGCGGGTGGGGCGCTGCTCCGCTGGGTGCTTGGCCGGCAGCCTGGCACCAGCCCCACCGAGGCGGAGCATCGCGTGTCAGCAGAGCATGCGGCAGAGTTCATCAACAAAGGCGGCGGCTGGCAGGCTCGTGCTGGAGAGCCCGACGTGCCACAGAGGGGAGTCGGCCCCGCGCGCGCGGAGCTGCTGCTGCTGCTGTCTGTGCTGGGCCCTCCGGCACTTAACCCTTCCCCTCCGGGCTGGCTTCCTGGATGACTGCCAAGCGGCTAGGACAGCCACTGCCTGGTGAACACTGCCTGGTGAAGGAGCCACACCGGGAAGTAAACACATTCCCTGCCGTGTGTGTGTGTGTGTGTGTGTGTGTGTGTGTGTGTGTGTGTGTGTGTTGAGAGGAACAAATAACTACTAGTACTTGGCACATCCTGGGATTAGACAGGCAACTTCAGATGAACTGAATAGATTTGGGTAGTGGTAACGCCGACTTGGAGGGCCAAACCGTTGCCAGCAACAGTGGGAAGAACTGATTTCGGGTTTGCCGCAGAGGGTTAGGTCTGCCTCTGTTTTGTGTCAAGGAGACTGAGGGAGACCTGGAGCCATGCCTGCTCCTGGTGGGCTTTCCCAGCCCCCAATGATCTGGAAGAAGATTAGCTCCCTGCTTAGGTTATAAGGCAGTCCGGCCACCTGCTGTGGCCCCAGCCATAGACCTGATTTCCCTCTCTGATTGTCCCGTGGAAACTTGGCTTCAAGTTTCTCCTCCAGGTCATGTGGGGCTCCCTGTTCGTACTTTCAGGTTCTTGGCCTCCTTCCTGCCTATTCACTCCACCCTGATTATACAGGTGTGCGACCCAGCCCAGATCATGGCTTTTGCTCCTGATACCCATAAGGATGGGAAGACATGGTGACTGTGGTCCCTAGCCTCATCTGAAGGACATCTGGAAGGCAGTTTACTTCATTCAAAGATACTCTGACCTCTCTCAACAGCTGTTTCCCAGGCTAGTCGCCTGTCTGTTGGTGAGATCGACAGACTGGTGGCCTCCCCACAGCGGCACCTGAGTCCAGGAGAAGGGGGTCCTTATCTTGAGGTGTCTCCTGCCCCTCGCTGGTTGGCATCGTTTCTCCGAGGTCAGGTCTGTCTCTTTGAGGGCGCAGGTCAGTTCTAGATGGGCTGCTGTCCTCGCATCAGAGCCTGTCCCACCGAGAAGGGAAGAGTCTCCCCTGTCCTGCATCTCACTCCACACTGCCCCCTCCCCCTGCCAAGTTCACATTATTTCTGTTCTCCTAACAGCCACCTACGTAGACCTTATGGAATCAGGAGGTAGACCCAGAAGGCCTTTGTAGGCCAAAGGGCTGATTTCCTCAACTTCGCATTACAAAGACACGGGGTTTTTCTTGGTGAATTCTCCCTGAACCTCTTCACTTTTATCTCCTGCTTTCCCACATACGTAGGATGTGGTGACTACCCCTAGCAGATGGACCACTACCAGTCCTGGGCCTTTTCAGCAACTGGCTTTAAAGATAAAGTCATTCTTTGAACTTGGTTCTTACAGTTTATAATTGGGTTACAAACAGAGGCAGGAGGATTGCCATGAGTTCAAAGTCAACCTGAGCTATGTGACACTTAGTCTCAAAATAACAACATCAACAAACCGCAATAGGACAAAACCGAAACCAAAACAAAACAAAACCAGGATTGGGGAAATGTCTCATTTGGTAAAAGCACTCGTTATTGGAGTATGTGCTCACGTGCAAACACATTGTACACATATATACACCAAAAACATGGAAAGAAGAAAAAGTGTCATTAACGTTTCTCTTTCTCTCTCTCTCTGTCTCTCTCTTCTCTCTCTCTCTCTCTCTCTCTTTCTCTCTTTCTTTTTCAAGACAAGGTCTCACCAAGTAGTTCTGGCTGGCCTGGCATTTATGGGAATCCTCCTGCCTCAGCCTCCCAAGTCCTGGATCACAGGATTACAGCTAGCATGCTGGTTTTCCTGCTTCATTATTCTGTATCTCCCTTTCTGTTCCCCTCCAGTTTTTGCTGGCAGAGAAGCTGCCTGGGAAGGAAGTTGTTGAGGAGTAGTCTTTAGGCTGAGGTTTGAGTGACAGCTCTGCCACCTTCAGTCACTGGGAGTCACTTGACCTCACCAAGCCCGTTTCCTCTTCGGCCAATTAGGGATAATACCACAGAATTTCTTTTTTTTCTCCCACATATGTTTGTGTGGGGCGTTTGCGTGTATGTTGTGTGTTTTCGTGTGTGGGTAAGTGTGTGTACGTGGGGAGAGATGTGTGTACATGATTGCACTTGAGTGTATATGCCTATAGAATCATCCCTGCTCATGCTTCCACCTTATCCTTGTGAACCTGGGTCTCTAGTTAAACCCAGAGCATGTCATTAAGCTAGTCTGGTCAGCTTGCTGTAAGGGTTCCCAGGCTTGGCCTTCATGGCTGAAATGACAGGTGGGCCTCCACACTCAGCAGACATTTTTATGTGGGATCTGGGGGGTCTGAACTCAGATCCCTTTGCTTTCAAAACAAAGGCTTTAACTACTGAGCTATCTCCCCAAAGACCTTCTTCTCATGAGGCAGAGTCTTAACCCCTGAGCCATCTCCCCAGCCCTCTTTTATTTATTTATTTTTTTTATTATTTTTTTTAGCCCTCTTTTTTTTTTTAATATTTATTTGAGAGAGAGAGAGTAAGGGGGGAGGGAACATGTGCCACAACACATAACTTCACAGATTAGTTCTTCAGAAGTCAGTTCTCTCTTCCCACCATGTGGACTCTGGGGACTGAACTCAGGTCATCAGGTTTGCATCATTCAGGTGCCTTTAACCTCTGAGCTAGTTCACTGTTCTAATGCCACAGAATTCACTGTGATGATAAGTAAGAAAACACCTGTGAAGATTCCAGATCCCCAGCACATGTTCTTTTTATTTATTATTTATTCATTCGTTCATTTCGTGTATGTGTTATGTGTATATCAGAGGGCACTGTGTGTGCATATGGAGATCCAAAGGGTGACACTGGGAATCATCCTGGATTGCTTCTGTGTCCTTCTTGCTTTGCTCTGGGATTTCCAAGGCTCCACCCACCAGGAGTACAGGCAGCAGTCATTTCCACCTGGTGTTTTTAACGTGGGATTCAGGATCTGAACTCAGGTTCTTCTACTTTCGAGGCAGAGTCTTAACCCCTGAACCATCTCTACAGCCCCCAGTTTATGTTCTTGAATGTTCTTTCCTTCCACATGTGGTCCTGACCCCCCCTTCCTTCGCACACATTTGTTCTTTGGTGGTTCACAGTTTATGTCCCCTTTGTTTGCAAGCTGGTCCTTAAGCTGAACTGCTTTTCCTGAGAGCCCCTTTCACCTGTCCTGTCCAGAGAAACAAGTGTCCAAGCTTCCTAGGTGTGAACCGTGCCCTTTTGCTTTCTCTTAAGAGAATGAATCATTCCCCATGGGAACAATGCCCTGGGGCCAGGCAGCGTGGCCTTGGATCTCTGTTATGTTTGTCCTTGTTACAGATCCTATTTGTTGTTTGTTTCAAGACCATTTCAGCCCAGGTGGGCCTTGAACTCTGTATGTTGCTGAGGAATGGCCTTGAACTTCTGATGTTCCTGCCTCAACCTTCTGGATTCTGGGATTACAGGTGCGCACTGCCATGCTGTGCCTGGCGACCAGGCTCCGGGCTTCATGTAAACTAGGCAAGCCCTGTCCCAGCCGAACTGTCTGCAGTCCCAGTTGTTCTTCTTAGGTTTTTCTGTGCAGGGAGATGTGGAGTATATGGAGGGGGCACGACACCATCCTGGCAGAGGGTATGAAGTATGGTCCCAGAGGCAACATGTTGCAAATTACTCTGGGGTATTAGCTCGGGTGGGCCACATGCCTTATACCACTCAGCCATTTATCTGTTGCCTCCCTGTATTTCCTGAGGACTGTGTCTAGGTGGACAACTAACCTGATTTCCTAAGTGACTAGTTCAAAGTGGTCTTATAAGCTAATAGCGGAAACCAGAGTCAGGCGACATTCACTGATAGTTCCTTGGGCTTCAACCAAAGTAGTGAGAAAGTTGGAGATGAAATAATTGTAGAGGGTCGCCCCCCTTTTTTTCTTTACTTTGTTTTTTTTTTTTTAAATTGAGGGGGTTAGGTGGGTAAGACAGGGTCTTGCTACGTAGCCCAGGCTGGTTTCAAAGTCTCCCAGTGTTGGCATCACGCTCACCACCACGCCCAGTTTAAGGAAAAGCTTGTCCAAACCTTAACACGCACTCCACCCTCTTCTGGATCAGAAGGGCAGCTTCTCTCTTTGTTCCTCTTGGGCTTGCAGACTGCAGAGATCCCTAACGGTACACAGATAGTGATGTGCTTGGACCTGGGTCCGAGAGGTGCTCCTCCAGTTTTGCTTGGAAGAGAGATTCTGTTCCCGACGGAGCACATAGCTGCCCGGGTCAGAATGTCCGAACCTTGCCTTCTGGCTGTTCTCAGCACGGGACTCTTTCCATGTGGGAAAGTCTTCGGTGCCAATGGCTCACCTTGTCATTTGAAAGGAATAGCTCTAGACAATGTTAAAAGCTTAAAAAAAAGGGGGGGGGGGTAGGTGCTGCAGGTTCTTGAGTACGTAAAGCTTCAAGAGGGTGAGAATTATTCATATTGCAAAGGGTTTCTCACTTGCCCCCAGGAATGGCTCCATTCTCTGTAATCAGATTCAGAAATTACCTAAGTAGTAATTAGATTTATTGGAAAGTGAAATCTGAGAAAACTTTCAGCCTTCCCGTTGAAACCATCTTTATCTGTTATATCACAAGAAGGATCCTGGGCTCTTGGCAGAACTAGGTCAAAATTCCTGCCCCACCACATACTCATTCTGTGTTCGTGGGCAAATCATTTGACCCCTCTAGACCTCAGGTTACCGTGCAGAGTTGCTGCGAGAAACCCTCTGGAATCCTAGTAAGGAGAACTATTGGCTTGGGGGTTGGACAGCTCATCTGGAAGTCCACTCCCGGGCTTGCCTCGCATACTGTGGCTGTTATGTCCATCACTGCAAACTACAAAGCAAATAATACACTTGGATATTTTGGTCAGCTGACAACTTTTGGAAACTTTAAAAGATGAGTTTGGAGCTGGGCTTGCCTGGTGCATGACTGTAATCCCAGTTATAGTAGAGGCTAGGGCTGAAGATTGTAGGTTCAAGGCCTGTCTGGACAACTTGGTGAGACCCCGTCTCAAAATAAAAAGGAAAAGAAGGATGAGATATAACTAGTAATATAGCACTTGCCTAATATGTGCAGAGCTAGGCCAATCCCTAGTAACACACGCACACACACACACACACACACACACACACACACACACACACACGGAGGATGATGTTTGGAATTTCATTTTACAGTTCTTGGGGAGCTCTCAAAAGTTGTATCCCAGTTGGTGTCTGCATGGTTCATTAACTAGCAGCTTCTCTGGATCCAGGAGCCTGAATCCTTTATTTTGGAAGCCCCTGACTGCTTTCTGACCCTGGGGATGCTCTCCACACCCTGAGTGGTTTCTGGGGCTGAGACCATGGCTAATGAGGTCACCCAGGCTCTCTAGACAGAATACTGGGCAGGGGCCCCAGAGAATTGCTCTAGAGTGAACGGTGCCTCAGGGAGCCCCACTCTCTCCCAGAAGTTGGAGGTCTACCTAGGACCCAGGACGGGGATAGGGGAAGAGTGAGGCTGGGGGAGGGGTTGTGGAAAGCTGTTCGTGAGAGCCTCTGCCGGGACTTGGGGGCCTGTGTTTGCTCTGTGGCTGGCTCTGTTTATATCACTTGCTATATTTAGCTTCTGAGTCATCAGCGTGGCAGACTGGAGGCCGAGTTCCCCACACTGCACCTGACTGCTCTCTCTTCTAGGAGAAGGGTCTTGTAGTTCCGGGCAGTGCATCTCCCCTGCCCACCAAGACCAAGTCATGGGCATGGGAATGGCTTTGGTGTGTTTTTTTTGGGGGGGGGAGTGGAAGTAGTGGAAAGACAGGATTGGAAGAAGCACAAAACAGAATAAAGAAAAGTGTCTGGTTTGCCTTTTGATCCACGTCTGGCAGCCAAGAAAGAACATTCCATGACCAGAACAAGGACAGGCTGCCTGTGTTCTGAGAAGAGGGTTCCAACTTTCATCCTTGCCCATTCCTTCTGCCTTGTCCTGTTCATCATCCCCAGGCAGGACAAGAACAGCCAGCTGCCAAGGCCCCAAGTTGGGAGACCAGGCTCTGATGTACCGTTCCAAAGCCCCATAGCTCCACAGTGGGCCTCCCCTTCCTTGAGCCCTTCCCTCCCTCCTTGACCCGGGTGTGCACCACTTCCTTCCTGAGTTCATACGAAGTTGCCCAGTGGTGTCACGGAACCGCTCTGTGATGGTGGGAATATCGGCACTGGTCCCCTGCCCAACCCCTCAGCCCCCAATGGCTCTCCAGTGGTGGCGTTGGAAGCCCTGCTGCATTCAACCAAGAAGCGGCTGTGCTAGGCTGTGCTTTTTTTCCTTACAAAAGTGACTGGTATTGCCACGACGGCTCCAACGTCCTGTTAGCAGGACACCTATCAAGAGGAAGCTCTTGACAAGGAGTATTTCTTTTCCATTTTTGCCACATCACTAATTACAGGAGTATCTGGGGCAGGAGCTCACTGGATCCTTGCATGACTTCCCTGGGGGACAGAATCCCTAGTTTAGCTTGGCAGCCTGTCACTTCCAGCTTGGGGATACTTGGAGGGGTTGGGCAGGCCTGAGAGCAGAGCATGTCCAGGGAGGTTCGCAGTGAGGTGCGGGGTCAGGGTAGGGTTGTCAAGTTTACTTGTGCTCTTCAGAGATGGGTAAGCGCAGTGCTGCACCAGGCCGAGGGATCTATGTCTATTATTACATCAGCAGAGCAACCTTGTCCTTTCAGACGTGGGGACTGAGGCAGCGTCCAAGTAACTCTAAGTGGATAGACGTGGAGTGGAACAGATTGAACGGAATCTAAACCCATGGACCTTCCCACCTCCCTGGGTCTGCTTCTCAGCAAACACATTCCAGAAAGTAGGGGTTACAACACAGCTGCCATTCATCACCCTAACCGACCTGCGTCACGTACTGCCTAAACACTGTGTATTTGCTTCCCCATCAGACTGTAAAATAATGGAGAACAAGGTTTCAATCTGAATGGCTTCGGTGTCCTTTGTGAGTGTTAGCTTTTCTGGGTGTTTGATAAAACCTTGCTGGTTTTTCGCAAGAATATCTTCCGAGCTTCTCTGGCATGGCGTTTTCCTGAGGTTGCCTTTATCATCTTCCCTGATCTCAGCCATGGCCTGTGTCATTTTGTATGTGACAGGGAATGAGAAGGGGTAGGGAAACCACTTTCACCCCTCTTTGAAGTCAATCGTATGGCCCTCTGAAGATCTCGTTCCCGACCAATCTTAGCTTTGTTTCTGTTTGAACTTCATTAGCCCTGCCTTTGGAAAGGTTTCTTTTTTTTTCTGGTCCACAACATCGTTTCTGAATAGTTAATGATCTGGAAATAATGTCTTTACATGGGAGCAGTTCAGAGATGATGCTCTTTGCAAAGGTAGTAGTATTTTCATCACGTGGGTAAACACCGTATTATTTCAGGGAAAGAACAGTTGCGGGACTGAGGGTGTAACTCAGAGGTAGACACGATCCTGGATTTAATCCCCCAGTAATGCCGGTAAATAGTTAAAATAAGATAACAGCACTGAACTCAGAAGTCAGGGGTTTGAGTAACTTCCCTAACTTACATAGTAGGCTGGTGGAGCCCATTCGTAAGATGGAATTGATAATAACCTGCCTTCCCTGTGTCTCAGCTCTTCCAGGGGATCCAGTGAGAAAGAGGAAAACACTCTGCCTCAATCCCAAATGGTTCCAGTTACTATCAGTTGGGTACATTTGCATTTCAAGTGGCAGGTCCTTTTCAAGCCACTCCTCTTGGCTCTGCTTCTTCCAATTCTTTGAGTGACTTGGCTCTCCAGGAGCATCTGGAACGCCCGTGACACCCGAAGCCCCCCAGAGGGCAAGGATTGGATCTGAACAGGGGGAGGCAGAGGGAGATTTTTATCCAGGGAAGGCCCGGAGCTTTATGCTTCGCGTCGGGGCCATGTGGGACGAAACAATTGCATTTGTGTAATCCAACCTTGCCACATACCACAGCCAGCTTCCTTTCTTTCTTTTCTTTTTCTTTTCTTCCCTAGCCTTTTACTGTTTGGCCTCTCCCAGGCGAGAGACTGCATCTGTCACATAAAGGACATCTCTCTACCTGGCCAGGTCTCACTTGCTCCTGGCCCTAGACAAGTGGGTTATCTTGCAGGGCTGACTTCTCTGTAGTGAGCTCCCTGTCCCCTGCGCACTGGTTGAGCACCTACTGTGTGTCCCTCTCCTTCCCCATTACACAGGATGAGTGACTGGCCATTCACTTATAGTGCCCATACGCATGGAGGCATGCACAGCAGGAGAGGGACTGACTCTGTTGCGACCTGGGGTTGCTCCCATTCTCTCACAGCAGAGGATATTTCATCCCCTTGAGCATTTTTGTTCTTTCCCTCTATGCCTAGAGAGAGGCTTTGTGAGTCCGAGGGTTCTGGGCTAAGTATACCACCCCCCATCATCAGTCCCTAATACTCAGGCCACTCCAACTGTACTTTATGGGAGCTCTCCCCCCGCCCCCCAACCTCCCCAGTCTGAGGCACTCATGCTGGGTCTGGGAGAGCCAGGCCTTGTTCCAGAGGTTTGCCCTTGGTGATCTCTGTGTGCTGGGCGTCAGGCCAAATGCCTGAGACTCAGAGGCCGGCACACTTTTTCCTGGTTCCCCCTTCCTTCTCCCTTCTCCTCTACACCCTCCTTTGGAAGGACCTGGGCTCTCTGCTGTTTGGGTGTCTTTGTGTCCTTCATCCTGTTTAGTGAAATCCAATTTCCTTTCTCCTTGCAGTCTGTCTCTTTGGCCTCCCTTCAAGTCCTTTTTCTTTCCTTTCTCATCAGTCTGTTTTGTTTGACTTTTGTAGAAATTTTGTTTATTGTTGCTCCTCGTAATCAGGGTAGTCTTTGGTGTGTGGCAGCTTGGTTTCCTTCTGCAGGTTCAGGGGAAAGCTAAGAGCGGTGTATACTACTCGTGTCCTCTGGAAGGGCCGGGGCTGGAGTTGGGCTCACAACACTCCTTAGCCAGTGTCCAGGCCTTACTAGGCAGGGGCGGGTTCTTCCTGAGGTTGACCCGAGTGTTTTGCCTCCTGCACCCAGGCCTGTTTCAGTCTCTGCAAACCTTCAGACTGAGCATTCACCAGCCCACAGCTGCTTCTCTGTCCCCAAATACCACCAAAGGATGGGGTGAGGTCATTGCCTTGCCTCGCTCCCAGGGACCTCAAATTTATTCAGGTAGCAGATGACCTCCATTATTGGAATTTGGAAGAAACTGAGGTATAAAGAGATGAGATTGTTCGGGTCCTGAATCTTAGAATGTGGATCTCTTTCCTCAGACTGATGTGAAATGATGGTGTGAAGAGAGGATCTGCTCTAATATAAAGAGAGATGATTGGTGACACTTGGTGCACAATGATCACAAGTGGGGGTCTTCCTCTGCATTCTGTCCAGCCCCTGCCACTGACGAGCTATGTGATATCTGAGTTATCTCTTCAGTTATCTCATCTGTGACAGGCATGATTATATATTGCCATTTTTACTAGGTTTTGAGAGGCAATGAGGAATGTACAGGATGCTTCTTATTCTGTAATCCTGTTGAAAATGTACATTCCGACTTGGGAGATTGCTGAGTGGTTAAAGCACTTGGTATGCAAGCAAGAAGACCAGAGTTCAGATCCCTTGAACTGATGTAAATGACAGGTGGGCATAACAATGCTAACTATATAATTCCAGTCTCAAAAGGCAGAGACTGGGAATGCCCAGAGTCAGGGGCTAGAGAAACTAGTCCCATGGGTGAGCTTTGGATTTGACCTAGCCTTAAGGAATAAGGTGGGAGAGCAATCGAGGATGGTTCCTAACATCAGCTTTGGACTTCTCTAAGTATGTGCACATATGTGCATACACAACTACACATATATGCATGCACACCATACACATGCATAAAAAGAAATGAAAGATGCACATGCGTATTCAGTTGGTCACCATGTCTAGTGGGCTCCCAGGTGATGCCCAGGCTTCTGGTCCAGGGACCCCGCCTTGAGAGGTAGGAAGAGATCACTCGGCACAGAACACACTGTTATCCTGGCGATCGTGGTTGTTTTTGTGGCTTGGCCTTGTCAAACTGGCGCTCCGGGAGACGCGGAATTCCAGCAGACTGGCCTCTCCGGGGACCCATCTCTTCTTGGGGTCTCCTGTCCCACTCATGCCTTTTGCACCTGTCTCCAGGCAGCAGCTGGGGTGGGCTGGTGGAAGGGGCTCTCTTCTTCCCCAGCTGCTGCCGGCGGAGTCCTCGGCTGTGCAGCTGAGTCTGTTTTCACGCTGTGCTACTCTAACCAGGTTTTGTTAAGCCGGGTGTGTTTCCTCTTTTTACTCATCTTTGTTTACAAAATACGAGGAAGCCATCAGTCTCCTCGGCTGGCTGCACTGTCTGCCAGGCCTCTTGGTGGCACACTGACGTCCCTTCCCCCGCCTGGCGGGCACTGCGCCTCCTTGGCTGGCTCTCTTCTGCAGTTCCGCAGGATGGGGTGTTCATGTCAGCCTCAGTGCATGCTGCATTTCTTCTTGCGGCTGAGGTCAGTGGCGAGGGGACCTACCACCTGCCGGTTCCCTAAGGGGCTGGAAGGAACCCCAAATCTCCTCTGAGTCCAGGCTTATGGCCCGCTTGTCACACTGACTCTATTCTCCCATGTGGCTACTTGCCTAGTGGGGGCTGCTGGCTGTGGTTAAAGATTGCCTGGAAGAGGGGCTCCTACCACACAGGACGCTTCACACAATCTTGCTTGCTGATGGGGCCACTGAAGGAATCCAAGTGTAGCCCGTGCTGACTCTTCTTTGCACACAGGGTTCTTATTCCCCATGTCCACTGAGAACCCCCTGGAGAGGCCCCGTCCATCCTCCTCCCCTGGCAGACAAGGAGGGAGAACAAAGCCCGCCTCTTCCAGCGCTCCCCGCCCCCCCGCGGGCCTCTGCTGCCCTGTGGGAAATGGTACCCATAGGGATAGGACACCAGCCACAAAACTGCAAGTCGCCGACCCCTGAGCTTTGCCCCTAGCTCCCCAGCCTGACGGTGGGACCTGGGATGACCTCCAGAGCCTGGTGTGCATTCTTTGTTTTTGTTTTGTTTTCAAGTGTGTTCTTGCTTAACGTTTAATTGGCTCCAGTCAGTAGGAAACCGCTCCAAGAGGGATTATTTATGGCTTACTGTCAAGAGCAGCTATAAAAAGGGCAGTCCGGAGTTGGGGGGACAGGGGTGCTGAAGAGGGGAGAAGGCAGGCTTGCGCGTGTGCGTGTGTGTGCATGTGTGAGTGTGTGTGCGCGCGCACACACTCTCCTGTTTGCACTGGATGAAATCAGCTTTTTGCTGCCTCAGCAGTGTGGTTTAAATTGAAGATTAACCCCTTGACCTTCACAGTGTCAAATCACTTGCAGATGGAGGCTCCCCCTTTCCTCCCTTGTTCTCTGTGTTCCTTTGGAGTATGTGGTGGGGGGAGAGGAGGGGGACTTCTTGTCTTTCTCGCTCAAGCAAGTTTGTTGTTCATGCAACTGAGGTTTGGGGGGCCGCTCAGGAGCCAATCTGATTTAAAGCAGTACTTGGCTAAACTTTGGAAAATCCTGTGAGCAGGGGAGAAAGTCTAATCCTCTCATGCACGGTGCACAAAGAGTCTGGTCTTTGCTTCTTAACGTCAAAGCGGCCGTTGTCTTTGGAGAACCCAGGCATCGCCTTCTCCCGGCGTGCTGGATGGATGACGGCACCGGCCAAGGCCTGACCATGGGCGCGTGGTGTATGGGAGCCAATGAGAAGTCCCTGCCCCTCCCAGCTGCTTATGGTCATCTCTTTCCCTTGCAGCACCAGCAGAACCGGAACCGTGCCTGGTGGCCTATCCTCCTCTTCCTTCACAACCTGGCCTTGAACAGAGAGGAAAACAGGGGAGGGGCAGGTCCCAGGTGAGGCTGGGTTGCCCTCGTCTGCCAGGGCACCAGGAACACGGTCTGGAACAGGACAGACATCGAGGAGGACCAACACCATGTCTTGTGAAGTTTTGTTATTTTTTCCCTTTTTTTTTTTCCCCCTTTCCTCTCTGTACATACAACATACCCCCAGCGGGACCTTTTGCCTGTTCTGGGCCTCCCCCGGGAGTGGAGGCCTTTGTCAAACACTGTTGGTGGAGAGGTCACGGTCTGCTGGTGGGCCACGTCAGGCTCCCACCGGGAGATTCTTCAGCAGCACTTGCAGAAGATGACCGGTAGTGACTTTTCTCCGGGAAGTGGACGACGGTTTTCCTCCAGCATCTCAGTGAAGACGGAAGGCTGGATTGGACTCCCAGCTTCACCGAAGCACCCGTGCCTTCCCTCATGCCTGGCGTCCTGATGGAAATAATCTTTACTACGACAGGACCTCAGCTGGAGGGTCCCTACTAAGCAGGGTGGTGCTCTGGCCAGCCGGCCAGCTCCGGGTCCAGGTTCTCACTTGGCACAGCTGGTGCCCAGCCCAGCTGTGGGCTCAGGACTTCTTGACCAGACCCTGTCACCTCCAGAAGACCTCAGGGAGGACTGGACTTCTCCAAGGACCCCTCAAAGGTGCCACAAAATTAAATCAAACTTCTCCGCAGGCCTTAGTCTGACTTGGTCTCATGCGAAGGCCCCTGGATTGGTGCGAACTTCTGCCACTGCTGTTGTCTGGGTATCGGCCACACACATGAGCCAAGTAGCCAGTCTCTGTGTTATGCTCAGAAACTTGTGCCTTTGTCATCTTTGTTGGCAAAAGTTCCAGCTGACTAGAGCAAACCATATCCACCCCCAACATCAGCACTGCAGGATGTGGCGGGCACAGGTTTGCAGTCGGCCCCAGGGGACCTCAGACCTCTTGGTTTCCTTGGAAACACGTACCTCCTCCCCCTTATCCTCATTCCTTTTTCACACCTGGCAGGAGACAGGAAGAAGCCGGGACGGTGGCTTTGTCAGCTGAAAAGTGACTTTTGGAGTGATGGACAATGATTAGAAAGTGCGACTGTCAGAGCCAGTTACACATTTCCTGTCTTCCAGCCAGGCCAGGAAGAAAAGCCACAACCCAGCAGGACCCCGGCTGCCTCTGACCCTCTTCCCTTCTCTCCCTGCTAGGCCTAATGGAGACAACTTAAAGCAGCTGATCTCAGACACAGGGAATCTTTTCAGCAGACACCTGATGATTAAATTATAATGTTTGCATTTGTAAGAAAAGACATTGGTGCTAAGGATGAAGCAAGGCCCAAAGAATGGCTTCCTTGGGCAGAGAAGACCCCCTCTTCCCAAATGTACTCAAGAAATTTGGAGGAGTCCAGAGTAGACTCTTAAATCGGAACAAGCCCAAGCGTCTCCATTTCTGCAGAGAGGGTCTTTAGTACTGTGGAAGGATAAGTGTTCTTCTGGGTGTCCGATCAGGCAGGGTTTGTCATCACACAAGGGCACCTACAGTGGGAGCTAACAGAGGCGCAAGTCCAGGCTCTGCTTTACTCTGAGCTATGTGTTCTGATGTGGGGGCTGTATTTGCTCAGAGTTGGGGTGCCTTTCCTAATCTGTACAAAGGTACCGTATGCACTCGCAGGGGTCCTGTGAAGGATCTCAAAGTGTGTGTATAAGCCTTTGTGGGTTTTTTTGTTGTTGTTCAGATGACCTGGAGATAGTACCTCTTCTTGGCCAGAATCATTTTCTCAGGGTATGTATTGTGGTTTGTCTGCTAGGAAGACAGATTCCTGATTACAGGGAGAAGGAACCCAGGGAATGGGTTTGAAGACTGGTTCTGGGACATACTGAGTGTTGTGAAAGCCTTTTTTCTTGTCTCCCTGTAGTTTAAATCTGTAGGACCTGTGTTGTCTTCTCCTTTCCTGTACCAAGAGACTATTACAGGCTGGTTGTATGCTTGAGTGATGGACACACACACACACAAACACACACACACACACACACACACACACACACACACACACACACACACAGGATACCAGTCATTTTTAACCTCTCTTAGCAGACTCTCCACCTGAGCTGGGGGAAACCTTGATGTGAGGCACAGGTGACATCTTCAGAAACATGCTGAGTGTTTCCGGGCTGAGTGTCCCGTGGCCCATCCTGAGAACTGAGCCCAGAGTTTGACCTGAACATTGAGCCCGGGGCAGAGTGGAAGCTGGTCAGAAAGCACCATTTCCACCTTCCGCCAAGCCAAGGACTAATTCACCGTCCTAGGTGAACCAGCATGAAATTTAAACCCCTTCTGTCCTCTCCCAACCTGAAACCAGGCCGGGAGTGAGGCTCGGTGGTACAGTGTTTGCCTCGCAGTCAGGAAACCCTTCCATGGATCCTTAACAAGGCAGAGATGAGAAACAAAACCTTCCCCAAACCTCAGGAGGTAGCCCAGCCACAGGGGCAGAGGTTCCCCCTGGCTGGCTGCTTTAATTGGCTGGCGATCCAGACTGGCCTTTCTGTGCTTGGTGAATTGGCCTCACATTTCTTCAGTCCAGCGGCCTCAAGACAGATCCTCTCCCCCATCCCTATAGGACCCCCCCCCCACACACACACTGTCTCTAGTGAAGCAGGAGATTCAGCTTTAGGGGGAGGGAGAATCTGACCTGGGTGCTGACCTGTAACCAACCAAGGCAGTGGGCTTTTGTGGAAAGCTGAGGACAGGGGTGGGAGAAGACTAGAAACCTCAGTGTGATATGCCCTGAAGGGACAGAAGCCTGAACTGAGGAGCCAAACATCTCTCCTAATTCAGAATCCCTAGGAGGAGGGCCTGGTTTTTTTTTTTTTTTTTTTTTTTTTCCCAAAGCAATCCTTAAGGGAAGTCCTTGGTCCAGACACTGACTCCTAGCTGGGGGAGGGGAACTCCGCCTGGCCCTGCCTCCCTGTTTCAAAGTGGGCCTGCTACAAAGCTGTCTCTGGACTTGCTTGCTCAATCCGAGGTGGAAAAAGTTCACCTCCTGGTGACCTCCTTCAGCCCCCAGGGAATGGGCTGTGTCCACAGCTATGTGGCAGGGCTTGTTTCCAGGGGCTGGAGAGGCCCAGCTGGCCTGCCTTACTGCCCTGGACATGGGGCTCCGGTTCCACCCTGGCATGGTGGGGAGGGAGTGCTGGGGACGGGGTGGGACAGCTCCAAGCTCTCCAGGAAATGAACATCGAAGCTACTACATGGCCCTTCTGTTGGGCAAGGAGCTTGTTGAGAGCCTTCTCTTCTGGCCCCTGGCAGGAGGTGGGATATAGAGGGCATGGAGCCTCAGGGCTCCGCCAGCCACCGCCCCCAGCTGCAGCAAGCTGTGGCTCTGTGAGGGATCCCTGGAGACAGGCCAGGGTGCACTCGCCGGCTCTCCAAACTTCCTGGAGTTTCCAGAAGTGAGCTGCAGGCATGGGGACCGTGGTGGTGGCTGTGACCAGGGTCTTGTAGGAACAAAAGAATAAGGTGCAGTCTTCATAGATGCCCCGGCCTTGCCCTGGGTTCAGGGGTGCTCAGGTATACAGCCCCCAGCCTACCCCCTCTTCCCCCCTCCGTCTGCAGGTGCTCAGTTAACACCATTCCTGCATCCGCAAGGACTGCCAGGGAGAGACCCAGTGAGATGTAGCGTTTCTGTCATCCCCAGTTTGGTTGCCCTGGCATCTGGGCATTCTGCCTTGGGGACAGCCATGGGACCATCAAATTTTAACCTGTACAAAGTGTTTGACTTTATGTTCTTTACATGTATAGATGTGTATATATTTCCCCCCTCAACTGGTACAATTTTTAATAAAATCACTTAAGACAAATCTGCTCTTTCTTTTTCCAAGGGGGCAATGAGACACCCCCCCCCCGGCTTGTCCCCTGCCATCCTGAGTTACCTTGGAGGGTCTGGGCTCTTGTCACACTTCTGTTTTCTCCTTGGAGTTGGGAAAAGCAGTTGTGGCAGAAGTGCCACAGGGACCCTGTGACTTGGGCAAGGTCACTTTGCAGTGATCTGTCAGGGTCCCTCCATCTGCTGAGTGATCTTGGTGAGATGGCGCCTCAGCCTCCCCATTCCCTCCGCGCACCCAGCTAAAGGGAATGTGCCAGGGACCCTGTCGTCTCTGTCACCCGCAGTAGCGGTCTCTGCAGTAGAAAATGGTCTCCCAGCCCTCCACATGCACAGCTCCAAGGCCTCCAGCAAGCTGGGTCTTCATTTCCTTGTACCAAATAGCATCTTAAAGATCTGGCTTCAGGGTGCAGACTTGTGATCCCATCTACTTAGGAGGCTGAGACAGGAGGATTGCAGACTTAAGAGCAGACTTATGGAGACTATCTTTACAAAAAAGGAAAAGGAAGACTGAGGATACAACTTGATGGTTGAGCATCTTTTTGCATGCGTAAAGTCTCAGGTTCAATCCATACTACCACCTAAATATGTGAATAAGTAAATAGACAAATAAACAGTTCTGGGGGAGATACTCGCTGCACAAGTACGATGGCTTGAGCTCATAGCCCTGGCTGGCACCCATGTGAAAGATGACTTGGGATCCCTGGGATCCCGAGGCCCTGCCTGAGTAGTCAACTAGCAGAATCCACCAACTCTGGATTCAGTAAGAGATCTTGTTCCCCCAAATAAGGTGGTGGTTCAGCAGGTAAAGGCCCCTTTGTGCAAACCTGGCAATATGAGTTTAATTCCTGGAGTCTACATGGGGAAGGAGAGGACCAAATTCCCATACGTGTGCACTTGTTCTCTCTCTCTCTCTCTCTCTTCTAAATAGATATTTTTCAAAAAAAAAATTAAAAAGGTTGGGAGTCATAGGACAGTCAATGTTGAGCTCTGCCTTCTGTGTGTACACACATGAATGCACCCACGCATGTGCATTTACCACATATGCACACATGCATGAATGCACACACAAAAAGTGTTTGTTTTTTTAAGATAGCATGTCAGAAGGTGTGTGGCTGGGTGTAAGGGGACTTCCTGGCTTGCATTTCTTTGTGAATTAACAATGTGTGTGACTCAAAAGAATGATTTAGAGCTCTTGACAGAATTATGTAAGTCCCCGGGGAAAACCGCTGCTGGTCCTATTTAGCTCGCGCCTGTTGTGAGCAAAAGGGTGGGCTGGCCCTGCCTGTGTCATGCCTGCCTTGGCTAAGGAAGTCGCCAGCTCTCCTTGATGTCCTGCTGTGGAGGGAGGTTCAGCTTGGACCATTTTCTTTCACCTCATTGCTTCAGAGACAGGTAAACTGAGGTCTAGCAGGTAGCTATACTTTTCTGTGTAGGTTCTTTAAGTAGCTGAGTCAGGCTGGGGTTGGGGTGGCCTCACTCCATCTCTCTGTGTCTCCATTTCAAAATTATATTGCTAATGTCCGACCCTTTGAGGAAGCCAAAACTTGTCTGTTCTGAGTGCCAAGTAAATGTCTTTTCTGTAAAACACGGTACCTCTAACTACTCTATATTTGGACAGAGAAGTTTATTTTTTCTGGAGCGTGGTAGAAGTGGGGCTTGGTGCCACATCCAGATGTTGTTCTACATTTCACGGGTTGGATTGTACTTGAGTCCATTAAGCAGTTCCTACAAGGTACACAGAGAAACAGTAGTTTCCTGGTGGTAGTAGTAATGTCTTTATTTTTTTCCATTTTTTTCTCTCATGTGTATGTGTGTGCAGTATGTGCATATGCATGTTTGCATGTGTACATGTATATGTGTGCCTGTGCATGTGGAGGACTGAGGTTGATAAGAGGAATCATCCTTGATTGCTCTTCCAACTTATTCTTTTTGAGGTAAAGTTTCTAATCAAACCCAGAGCTCATCGATAGGACTAATCTGGCTAGCCTGTTTGTTCTGGGACTTCCAGTTTTTGCCTTTTGAGACTGGGATTACAGGTGGGCCATCACCCCCACCATCATTTTCTGTGGCATCTAGAAATCTGAACTCCTGTCCTCCTGCTTGTGCAGCAAGTGCTTTGACCACTGAGTCATCGTCCCGGACCTTTATTTGCTTTTTAAAGTTTATTTTTATTTGTGTGTGTGTGTGTGTGTGTGTGTGTGTGTGTGTATAGGTGTGCATGTGCCACGGCATATATATGGAGGTCTTTCTGTGCCTCAGTTTACTCATCTGTAACTTGAGTACCTACCCAGAGTGTTGTCATGGGGCTGAATATGTGAACACATTTGAGGTGCTTAGAAATAGTGCTTGGCACACACTATATTTTTAATGACTGTTAATTGTTAAAGTTTTATTCGTAGGTAAGGAAATCCCCCCCCTCCACCATGACATTTGTGTTTGTCCTCTAGCTTAGAGGACTGCAAAGGCTCCCAGCTGGCCTTTTGCCCGTTCTGCAGTCCTGTCCTCAACTCCTAGGGACATTTCTAAGGGCAGCGACAATCCCAGGAATTATGCCTTAGCCTTCAGGAATCCCTGAGCATTAGCATTCTGTGTGTGTGTTCAGCACAACAAATAATTCCAGATTCAGTAGCTTAATGCATTTATGACCTCACAGTTTCTGGGGTCAGGAATTTGAGATCAGCAGTTGGTGGGGGGGGGGCGACATCATGATGGAATTGAGACAATTGCTGAATCTGCGTCAAGTCAGTGGCAGACACTTAGGTGCTTAGAAATAGTGCTTGGTACACACTACGGTTTCAATAAATGTTAACAGTTGAAGTTTCATTTGTAGGCAAGGAATCTGTAAACTCTGGCTGTTCTTACTGGAAAATTTGAAAGTCACAAGTTAACTGCGGTAAGGCATGAATGGAAGGGACACAGGTGGAAGGGACATGACACGGTCCCTGGCCTTCCCTGGCCTAGCCTCATGCAGGGTCCGATCACACCCAGAGATAAGTTGCCTTGGTCCTGTGTTCACCTGAGGCCACAGAGGGAAACGCTGGCTGGCTGGGGTTTCCTAAGAAGTGATTGTGTCTGCTTGCTGAACTTCATGGGCGTTTTAAAGGATTTGGATTTTCACTTCGTGTGACTGTTTTTCCCCTCCCAGGAGGTCTTGGAGCTGATCCCTGTGTAAAACGAGACTTCTTTGGACCAATAAACCCCAACCACTCTGCCCTTAATCCCTTGCTTCCCGGGAGAACTTTTTGCCCTGCTAAATGGGATGGCTCTGCGTGGAATTGGAATTACCGTTAGATGCTGCTCAGGCGAGGTGAGAGAGAACTACGGTAACAATGTTCTGTGGGCTGTATCATTCAACCGTCCCCTGGCTCCATGCAGCACTGCATTTGAGAGATGCTAGCTCCTGAAAAATTGAGGTTCACGGATGAGCCCCTCAGCAGGCTAAACCACCATCCTGTCTAAGCCCAGTGTAAGAAATCAAACAGCCACAGGGTCCCTGACATGCAAGAAAACCAGGTGTTGTAGAACAGTGAAAACCTACCCAGGTGAGACTCTGACAATAAGATTCCTAAGCCGACTGTGACTTGGGATAGGACCGCCGTGGTTCTACATATCCTCATTCGTCGTCAGTAGTGGGAATATATATGTAATTTCAGGCGATTAGCTAGGCATGGTGACATTACCACACATTTGTAATCACAGCACTGGGGTGGTGGAGGCAGAAGGATTAAGAGTGATGAAGCCAGCCTGGGCTACCTAGTGAGATGCTGTTTCAAAGACACACACACACACACACACACACACACACACACACACACACACACACACACTACTTCAGGCAACTGTCTGAAAGCCTAATTCTGTCATCCAGGTCCAAGTTTCAGGATTATGGTTTTATGGCAGATAGGAGCCAAAGAATAAGCACTGCAGAGACTTAGCAGTCTGAGCAGACTTTTTTTAACTCCTTTTCTGTCTTCACATTGCAAGAAATTGCTGCTGTGCCCTGCGCCTTGCCCCGTGTCCTGTCCATTCACCTCACCCGTGTGCACGTGAAGCAGAGTTGTGCAATCACTGCAGACTTGTGTTTATCATATTACATTCCCGATTCATACCCCATTCCTCACAAGTCAGAAACCGAGCCGTGAAGCTCATCGTAGGAAGGTCTTTCTCCAGATTCCGCGTAGACAGATGTTACCGTCGGCTCTTTATTCGCATCGTGGTCAGGGTCAGAACCGAAGCCGTGACAATGGGCTGATTCTTTCGAAGGCCACAACTCCAGCTTAGACAGGGTATTTGTGACTCGTCTTCTCTGTAACTCTCTGGTTCAGTTTTAAGTGGGGCGTCTTCCCATAAGCTCAGAAAGGAGCTTCTGATCAGAGTCTTGGGACTCATCCTACTGGGAAGTAATCAGACTTTGGAGGTCCAGGACACAGTGATCCACGACTGTGGGAGACCCCAGGCAGATGTGGGCAGAAGTTGGGAGCGCTGCACATCCTGCTAAAAGCGCCTTATTTGTTGCCTGAGTGAGGCTCCGTTCTGCCCCATGATTCTGACTTTGAAGTAGAGATGGTTGAGGCCCAGTAGCCTCCCTGTTTCTAACACACATTCGCCACGTGCCCCTAAGCCCCAGGCACTAATTTCAAGGGTCCTGAAAAACACATCGTTCAAAGGGGCTGGGTGCTAGTCTAAACAGCAACCACAGACAAACCTTTCAGCCTCTAGTCTGGCCTGGCAGCAGGGTCAGTACAGTCTGATCTGGCAGCAGGGTCAGTACAGTCTGGCCTGGCAGCAGGGTCAGTACAGCCCACAGACATGGAACTTCAACAGTCCCTTCCTGAACCGTAGGGAAAAGCTGGTGGAATATCATCAACCTGAGAAACACGAAAACCATGGTGTAAAGGGCTTTCGTATCCGTGAGGACGAGAAGCATCTCCTTTCCCTTGCGTAACTCATGCCATTCTCTTTAATTTTTTTTTTTAATGGGCTGGGGAAATGACTCAAGGGTTAAAGTCTTTGTCTTACAAGCAAAAGGACCTGAGTTCGGATCCTGCATAAAAATGCTGGTGGACGTGGTGGCAGCCTGTAATTCTGGCCTTGGAAGATGGAGCCTGGGAAACCTGAGGGCAAAGCAATAAGGAGGTACATAACAATCCAGGATGATTTCTGAAGTTATCCTTGGACCTGTACAGGCACACACGCTAAGGTGCCCTCTTCTACACACACACACATGCACACGCACACACACATATACACGCATGCGCACACACAAATAATTTAAGAGGGAAAGATAGAAAGAAAAAAACACATGTGTGGCACATGGACAGAAGTCAGAGGACAACTAACCTTTGCAGGTCAATACTCTCCTATCATGTGGGCTTCCAGGGATTGAACTCAGGTCATCAAGTTTGCAGATGGCACCTTACCCACTAAGCCATCTTGCCAGCCCATGACACCTTTTTTTTTTTTAATCATTAATAGACATGATTTTGTGAGTGACTCTCATGCCTAAATTGTCTGACTTTAGTGACGGTTGGCACACATGGCTGCTGGTGCCTCAGGGGGCAGCCAGAGTGGGCTGAGTCAGCAGACTGTCAGCTTCCCTCGAGCCATGCTCTGCCAGCAACCACCCTCCTGCCCTGAGGAGGAGGAGTAAGGGCAGGGAGTGCCTGGGACCGCGCGGCCCTGCAGGAGAGGGGCATAAGGAGAGGGGCATGCAGGAGAGGGGCATGCAGGAGAGGGGCATGCAGGAGAGGGGCATGCAAGAGAGGGGCATGCAGGAGAGGGGCGTGCAGGAGAGGGGCGTGCAGGAGAGGGGCGTGCAGGAGAGGGGCGTGCAGGAGAGGGGCGTGCAAGAGAGGGGCGTGCAGGAGAGGGGCATGCAGGAGAGGGGCATGCAGGAGAGGGGCATGCAGGAGAGGGGCGTGCAGGAGAGGGGCGTGCAGGAGAGGGGCATGCAAGAGAGGGGCATGCAGGAGAGGGGCATGCAGGGAGAGCACTGGATGTCTGCAGTGTCTGGACGTGAGGACCTTGGGGATGTGCCGTGCATAGCCTAGCAAAGTCTGCCTTGGGCGTGGTTCTTGTTTCTTTCCAGTGTCTTTGATCTGCCTCTCATTTCAAGAGGCCGCACTAGTGCAGCCCCCTCTCTCTCTCTCTCTCTCTCTCTCTCTCTCTCTCTCTCTCTCTCTCTCTCTCTCTCTCTCCTCTCTCTCCTCATAGCCCAGACTGATATCACAAGCATTCTCCACCACGCCCGGCCACGTCTCTGCCTAGCCACCTCTCTCTCTCTCTCTCTCTCTCTCTCTCTCTCTCCCTGCCTCCCTTTTCTCCCCTTCCTTTCTCTCCTCACTCCCCCTCCTCTTTCTTTCACTCTCCCTCTCTTCTCCCTTTCTTCTTCCTTTCTCTCTCTCTCTCTCTCTCTCTCTCTCACACACACACACACACACACACCTCTGCTCTACCTTGAGTCACAAACAGAAAACTCCTCCAGAAACCCCGGGGGACCTGTAACAAAGAGTTAACCTCCCCCTAGTGGCATGCCCCCCACAGACCCTCGGAACCTGTGTGTGCCTTCTGTGCAGCTGCCCGTGTTTAGCCTCAGGACTACCACTGACTTGCTGTGCTTGGTCTCTCTCTCTCTCTCCTACACACAAAGGCTTCCTTGTTTCTGGCTGGGCTGAAGTCACATGCTTTCACTCTTAACCCAGAACTTTAAACACCCACCCTCTTTGGCCCCAGATGACCCTGTTTACGTCTGCCGGGCCAATTCCAAACAGCAACAGTAGTGAAAACTTCTGTCAGTGAAGACTTTTGACTATGGGTAGAGAGAGCAAATCTGTATAAAGCAAGGACTTTAAGAACTTCTGGGAAATGGCTTGGGGGTGGGGGGGGTGGAATACGGGGACGCCAGCAGCTGGCCCCAACTTCTCTATTTTTTAAAGTATCTCTTACTGGAGACCCCAAGGGCTAAAGATAAAGCTTGTAAGAAACTAAATGGTGAGTAGCTTTAAGAGCTAAAAGAAAAAATGTTCTGGATGTTTCTCCTGAGATTCTACATTGTTTAAGAAAAATAATTTGCTTTAAAAAAAAAAAAAAAAGAGGCTATCTCTTTGTTCCTTGTCGCTGAGGGTGGGAGAGAAAGAGTCTCTTCCTTGGCCTAATGTGGAACAGTGGAGCTTCTGGAAAGGTCTGAGCTCAGAAGAACCTGCTTTGTTTTTTTCTGTTTGTACCCTAAAGATTCCTTTCTTTCACTTTATGTAGCCCATGTGAACCGCGAAGGAAGTCAGGTTTCCTTGTATTGTTCTTACCCTGATCAAAGCTGTAGAAGTTGAAGGGAAAATGCCAAATCCTGAAAGTGCTGGTAACACGGGAATCCCCTGATGGGGTACGGATCACGAGCTAGACGGGCACCAGAAATACTCAGGTGCCTACTGACGTCAGGTCCATCCCTGAGAGAGCAGGGGCTGTGGAACCCAACTCAGGTCCTTCTGCTTTGGAGGCAGAGTCTCAGCCCCTGAGCCATCTCTCCAGGCCCCATCTTGGCTTTAGATAGGGTTCAGTTATAAAGCCCAGGCTTGGCTGAACTGGGTGATCCTCCCAAGTGTGAGATTTCAGGAATGTACCCTCACGCTCAGCTTCTGCTCAGACTCGAGATCGCTGTGTTTCGTATGTAAGAACTCGTACGTACGGCCGCACTTGGAATGGCTGGGGGGCCGAGGCCGAGGCTCAGTTGGGAAAGCGCTTTCTGTGGAACCTGAAGATCTCAGCTCGACGCCTGCAACTCATCTAAAAAAAAAAAAAAAAGCTGGCTATTGTGGTATGAGCCAGTAATCCCAGTACTCCTACGGTAAAACAGGAGGTGGAGGCAAGGGCGCCTCCCAGAAGGGCCAACTAGCCCGGATATGCTGCCGTGCAGCTTCACAAGGTGGAAGGAGAGAGCTGACTCCGTCACGTTGTCTTCCTGCTGCTACCTACAGACGCATGCACAGAATACATGCGTATTGAAACGATGGCAGAGTGTGGTGCCGAGTGGCAATGATCCCAGCTGTGTGGGGGGCCGAGGTGGGAAGGTCATGAAATCAAGGTGAGCCTGGGATACGGGGTGACCCCGCCTCAAACAAACAAAAGCAGAGGCCTTGGAAATTCAGCTACGCATCAAGATTTTTCTTTAAAATTTTTTATTTAAAATATTTTATTTATTCATTGTGAGAGAGAGAGAAAAAAGAGAGAGAGAGAGAATATGTTCAAGGGTGCCGTGGCTTACATGTGTAAGTCCGAGGACAACTTTTGGAAGCCATTCTCTCCTTCCACCATGTGGGCTGAGCTTAAACTCAGGCTGCAGATTTGCATGCAGGCCTGTACCTGCCGAACCATCACCATCAAAAGATTTCTCAAGGCAAAACAAAATAACTGTCCTTATCACAATTAACAAAGTATTGACACGCTCTGTTACAACATGTTTATATACATCTTAAAAGGCGATTTATTATACTTGTTGAACACAAAGCTTGCTGATCAATTCTCTTTTCCTGTTGTTTATTGATTTTGAGACAGAGTCTCCTGTGGCCCAAGGATGATGCTGAACTTCTTGATCCTCCTGTACCTCGAAAGGACTAGGATGACAGACATGCTCCCCACCCCCGGCCCACAGCCCAGTTTATGAGGTGATGAGAATTGGACTCAGGGCCTGGATACGCACACCTACTGAGCTTCATCCCCAGTCCCTCTTTTTCTTTTCTACGGCTGCTCTTCCTAGTCCCATCACAACTATTAGTATTTCTACTACTGTGATACTGACAAATTTATTTTCTGTCCTTAGCTGACTAATTTTCATTCCCAAGATTCAGAGCTGTCTCAGTTTTCATTATGAGTATAAACATCTAGGTTTTGTTCATCTTTCTTAGAATCTTATCGGTCTTTACATTTCTGACTTTTTTTCTATTTAGAGAATACTTTATTAGTTTCTGTAATCAAACCCATGTAGATAAGACCTTACATATTTAATATAGTGTGTTACCCCTGTACAAATGGAAAAAAAAATAAGTGTAATGTTTCTAGATTAATATGGCTGTTAATCTCTGCACAATGCCAACTCAACATAGTAAACTGGGATACTTTTCCCCCCAAAGTTGACAGCACAGCTAAAGTTTCCAAGACTTCAAATTTTATTTATACGAAGACCAGTGATAGCAGTATGTTATGCATCAATAGCAGCAATCCATTTCTGATTTTTTTTTTTAATTCAGTTGTGTGTGTGTGTGTGCGCGTGTGTGTGTGTGTGTGTATGTGTAGAACCACGGACGAATTCGCGAACCACCATGGATGCCTCCACCTCCTTCTGCCCCGGGATTCACAGGCTCCGCCCTACCAGGACCAGAAGCGCAGGCCGCCCCCGCTTCCGCCTGGCGTCTATACATGGGGTCTGGGATCCGAACTCAGGACCTTTGGCCTGCAAGGCGGAGGCTTAACCCCTGAGCCACCTCTCCAGCCCCCTGACTTTTTTTTAGACAAGCCCAGGCTGTCCTCGAATTCACTGTGAAGGGAAGGATGACCTTGAATTTTGAATCCTCCTGCCTCACCTCCTGCATGCTGGGTTAATGGGCTTGTGCCACCAAGCCTGGTGTATGCAGTGCTGAGGATCAAACCCAGTGCTTTGTGGATGTTGTGGCAGCTCCACACCAGCTGAGCTATGTCTGTAGCCCCCTGGTTACTTCTTTAGAAAATAGTCCCTAAGTGTAAAAAACGTAAGTGTAAGCACACTAAATGCTGTAATAGATAAAGCCCCAACGTTCAAAGGCTTCTGAAACCAAAAGCTTATTTCTTACTCATGGAACTATCTATTTTCCCTCTTCCTCATGGATGTGTGTATGGGTGCATGCATGTGTTGTGTGTGTGCTCGCATGTAAATGGGTATACGTGTGTGGAGGTGTATGTACAGGAGTGCACGTGAGCGGAGGCCTAAGGGTGTTACCAGACATCATCTTCGATCACTTTTCCACCTTTCTGTTTTGAGCCTGGGTCTCCAATTAAACTCAGAGCATGCCATTAGGCCTTGTTTGGCTAGTCAGCTTGCGTTGGGGATTCTCAGACTCTATCTTCCAGGACTAGCATTACTCAGGGATCACCATATCCACCTGGCATTTCTACATGGGGTCTGGGGATCCGGACTCACATCCCTCTGCTTTTGAGGCAAAAGCTTTATCTACTAAATCCATCTCCCCAGCCTTCACATAGCTATCTGATACGTGTGGCATATGGCCTCCGTGTGGCCATTCAAGAATCCATGTCGCTTCTGACACTCTTAGCAAGCAGGTCAAAAGCCCCTGGATCGGGAAATCAACAAAGGGAGGGGGACTAGGTCAGCTTCTTAAACACATCGGCTTGTAAGCAGTGTTCGCTGCCTCCACTCACCACCCTAATTATCGGCGAGGGATACCTGAAGCTGCACTTCCTTCAAGGTAACTGGGGGATATGGTCAGCCACTTCCCCGAACGTCTGTTGTTGCGTGAACTTTTCCTGGGGAGACTGAACAAATGTGTACTTAGCCCAGAGGGGGAACCAAAGACAGGCCAGAGTAATGATTTGCACTCAGCTCTAGAGTGGTGAACCAATAAGTTTGCCAGGCTGCACAAGTGCACAGTTTATAGGTGCACAGATGACGACCCCCTCATAGTGGGATAGGTGGAGTTTCTCCTTCGGTTAACCTTCTGCTCTCTGCATACCTCAACGTCTCCGCAGACCACGTGAGACTGGAGCAGAATTCTATGCTTTTGGGAACAGGACTCAGACGGGACTGAGCAGCTTGAATCTCAGGTGAGTATCTAACAGACTCCTCTCTCTCCTTCTGTGAAGGATTGTCAGTCAACAGGTCTGAACTTGAGGGTCTCTTGTGGGTCATCACAGCTGTAGTGATTAAGATGGGAATGGCTGATGTGCTCAGAGGAAGACCGCTTAATCCAGGACAGCTGCCACGTCTGGTCGCAGCAGCATGGGCTCCCCAGAGGCCTTTGGTACCTGTCCCCAAATCATCTTTCAGTAAGTCTGTACCATGTTACCCAGTTATTTATTATGTATGAGGGTCTTACCTAACAAAGATGATCTAAAATCTAATTCAGTTTTATCATCTGATATATTTTTATTTTGCTAATTTTAATTGTTTAATGGACGCTAGAGCTTTCTTATTTTCTAAAAGAATGAGCAATATTTATCTGCTTGAGTGGCAACGTTTCTTCTGATAACCGTGTCTGAGTATTATTTGTGTCTTTTTAAAATTTTTTTGACAGGTTCTAAATATATATCCCAGGCTAGCCATAGCTTACAATCCTGCCTCCGCCCCTACAGTGGTGTCCTACCATGGCTAGCTGGCCCTTAGCTCTTTTTAACGTGTGGCATTCGTGTTTTATTGTCTACTTATGAGTACTGTAGAAGTTGCTATTTGTTTTATACTTTCACTTATATGAGTCACACAAATTTTAATATGCTCGGGTCAAACATGCCTTCTCTGTTGCTTTTACATATTTGTATTTATAAAAGTTTTTGTAGGAAAACATGTAACTGTTGACTCGGGGGTGGGGGTGGGGTGGCTCAGTGGCAGAGTATGTGGTTGGTACATGCGAAACCTTGAGTTCAATCCCTGGCACCAAACAATATCAGCAAAAAAAAAAAGTCAAATGTCAGTGGGAAGGGGAGCTCTTTTCCTCAGCATGTGTGTGTGAAAACAAGAGAGGAGAGAAAGGGGGGCGGGAGAGGAGTGCTCCACAGTGCTGTGTGGAGGTTAGGGGACAACTTTTGGGAGTGGGTTCTTGCCTTCCCCTTGCTGAGGTGGGCCTCTCTTGTTTCTGCCTCAGCACAGTGCACCCCAGTGTATCCAAGAGTTTCCCAGGGATTGTTCCCATCTCGCCTTGTGCAACACCAAATCTGGGGTTCCGGGCCTTGATCTCAGGGTCCCTAGGCTTGTGCAGCAAGCACTTTTACCTGTGGGCCCACCTCGCCGGCCCTACTTCGTCTTTTAAAGTGTTTTCTTTGGTCAGCTATGGTGGCACCTGCCTGTCATCTCAGCACTGCGGAAAATGAGGCAGGACACACTGAAGTTTTAGGCCAGTGTGGGTTATGTAACAACAAGAGTCTGTCTCAAAAGGCACCTTTCTGTGCTCTTTCTTTTCCCTCCCGCTCTCCCCTCGTCGCTGTTCTTCTTTTTTCGTCTCTTCTTTCCTTTTCTTTTCCTCTTTTTCTCTTTTTCTCTTTTTCTTTCTTTCTCTTTCTTTCTCTTTCTTTCTTTTTCTTTCTTTCTCTTTCTCCCAGACAGTCTCACACTATAGGCCAGACTGACCTTGAATGTAAAACAATAATCCTACCTCAGTCTCCCCAGAAGATTGCAGGCTTGAGCCACCATGCTGGACTGAGGGATGAATTTTCTGTTAAAAAAATATCAGGGGCTGGAGAGATGGCTCAGGGGTTAAGACTGTCTCGCAAGCAGAAGGTCCTGAGTTCAGATCCCAGGTCCCACGTAAAAACACTAGGCCTAAATGCAGTGTGTGTGTGGGGGCTGAACTTCTGTCCTGGTGGACAGAGCCTAGAAATCTCAGCAAAGCAAGAAGGAGGTAGAAGCAATCCAGGATGATTCTCAAAGTCATCCTTGGCTTTCCAAGGGGACACATGGTACTCTCTGATAACACAGACACACAGACACACACACACACACACACACACGCACACACGCACACATACATATACACTAAATAAATAAATGAAATATCGACATTTGATAAAAAATAAAAATACATGCAATTATTCCCCTTTATATTCTTTCCCCCAACAATTTGTTGCTGTTGCTGTTTTGAGACAAGACCTTACTAGAGACCATGTCTTGCTAGATAATCCAGACCGGTCTTAAACTTGAAGCTTTCCTCCTGCCTCAGCCTCCTGAGCACTGAGATTACAGGCCTGTGCCACCACGCCTGCCTGGCAACACTTAGTTTTTTAGTGTCCTTGAAGGACCTACAAAAATCACTTAGGTTGTTGAGGAACATAAAACGTGCCACGCATAACTTGGCTCATAAAGTTGTCACCTTTGTTATATGGTCTCAGATGTGAAGTCCTGCCCGAAAGTTAAAACATGTGTTGCTAATGGAGAGTCTGTCTGTCTCCTGTGCTTTCAAACACCAAAAGATTCCTGGGGAGTCTGACCCTCCCTCCCCCAATCCCCGTCACATCTAGTCAGAGGCTTGTCTTTTTGGGTATCCATTTCCACAGAACTAACTTCACCTAGGTTCCTGCATGGGGCCCAACACTCAGAAAGGCTCTGACCTTAAGCTAAAAGTCATTGCCAATTAAAAGTGGGACTACGATATGTTGGGGGGTGACTGGAGAGATGGTTTCAAGGGTTAAGATTCTGCCTCAAAAACAAGAAAACAGAAGGACCTGAGTTCGGATCTCAGATCCCACTTAAAAACATTAGCAGGAAATGTCTGGAGCCTACACTGGAAGACAGAGCCTGGGAAATCTGAGAGAAGCAAGAAGGAGGTAAAGCAATCCAGGATGATTCCCGAGTCACCTTTTGGGTCTACACACACACATACACACACACACACATAGTGCCCTAACACTAAACAACAAACTAACAGACAAATATTTAAGAGTGGGGCTGGGTAGTTGGCTCAGGGGTTAAGTCCTGCCTCCTGAGCAAAAGGATCTGGGCTCAGATCCCACGTAAAAAGGTTGAGCAGAAGTAGTGTTGCCAGCCCTGGAAACCCCAGAGCAAAACAATATGGAGTGCAATCCAGGGTGTGTCCCAAATGTCACCCTTGGGCCTACACACCCTCTCCCTCTCCTTCTCCCTTCCTCTCTCTCTCTCTTTCTCTCTAAGTGACCCACATGTTTCTTTTATACTGGGTCCCACGGGACAGGGAGCTGCTCTGTTTGTCGCCCTGCCTGAGGCCCATGCTGATCTTCCTCAGGGCCATCCGCCACCATCCAGGTTGTCCTCGTCCTTCTGTAGCTCCTGCCAGCCTCACCTGTTCCTGACGACTCGGCAGCATCTGCTCCTTACACCCTCCTGTCCTCGGGCTCTCCCCAGGCTAGGAACCCCCAGAGGGCAGCCCCTGTCCAGCTGTGGCTGTCCAGCTGTGGCTGTGGGACGAGCAGGATGGCTTGCGTCGCACACCTGAACTGCACACAGTGGGAGGCTTTCAAAGGGGCCACTCCATCCTGGACACTCCTTTCTCGTCCTGACTCAGCTTGATGGTGTTTTTGTAATTTTCCTGTCGGCTTCTGGGAGAAGTTCAAAGAGTCCCAGTCTTCCTGCCTGGCTTCCTCTCCAGACGAGCAGCATTCCCTGTGGCTCCCCGGCCCGGCTCTCGAGGAAACTGGCCTCTTCCCTCCCCTCCCTCAGCGAAGCAGGTCACCAAGGAAAATCCTGAAAATGGCCGGAAGAGGGTCATCTGGGGCAGGAAGTGGGAAGTTGGCCAAGGTCCCCTATGGAAATGGAAACCTTGGGAGGGAGAGGGCTCCTAGCCCCTCTCTGTGTCCCAGTCACTAGTCCTAAAGGAGTCCACGGCCTATTCAGTAAGGAAATTCTCCCGCCTCACTTCCTAGTGTCGGCGACCAATGAGAATTTGTGCCCTGAGCAGCCTACCTTTGGAGGAAGCCTAACTGCAAAGGAAGTTTGGATCCTGAGCTCTCAGAAGAGGCTTCTGAACCAAGAACATGGCAGTCACTCCTGGTCATCGCTCAAGACAAGGCCATAACTCTCTCTGATGGGAAGAGTTTGGGATCTCCAAGGTAATAAAGAAGGACCACTCAGCATTGTACCCGGTCAACTCCTCCCAGAATTCTAACCCCCCCCCAGAAAACATACACAAAGCTCTAGGAACAGTGCTGATTGATGGTATTCTTCTACCCCTGACCCCCCTCTTTCCCAGTCTACTGAAGAGGACTTGTGGGTACAGTCATAGATAGAGGTGTCAACTCGACGGTTGAGGGTTCCAACTCTGGGAACATTTGTGAAGCATTCGTGGCTGAGCTGGGTCCCAAGCAAGCGGGCAGGAGACTGTCTAGTTGATGGGGAAGGTCCGGCTCATAGTGAGTGGGCCTAGTTCTTGACAGGTGCATAAGATGAAGGGAGCTAGTTGAAGAAGTTGTCGTCCTGTGTACTTGGACAGACACGCTGATCTGGCAGCTGAGGTCTGTCCCTCTGAGCCGTTCTGTGGATTTGATGGTGGTATGGACTCTCATATAAAGCAGAATAAAATCCCTTTTTCCCTTGAGTCATGACTGTATCAGGATTTATGCAGAGTGACTCCAACAGGTACAAAGACTTTCTCCTGCTGTCCACCTACCAGGCCTCCCTCCCCCAGGGGGAAAGGGGGAACCGCCTGCGTGACCACCAGCTCTAAGTCACCCTCTCAGGATGAGACAGATTAGCAGAGGAAGTGAATAGCAGCCCCAGAGTTGGCTAGAACACACTGGGGAGACCCACACCCAAAGAATAGCTGGGAGAGAGGTGGTCCCAGAGAAGCCACAGGGAGCATGGCGGGGTATCCAGACTGCAGAGAAAAGACTGTGGGGCAGAGGACAAGTGAGTCATCAAAACGACTTCTCACTCCCCAAAGGGAAAGGGGGGGGGAGCATGGGAATTTCCACTAAGAAAGGTAGGCAGGACTCTGGGTAAAAGTTAAAGGGAAAGAGCTACTGGGGTGGGAAAAATAACACCATTGGATCAAAGAGATTTTTACCTCCAGTCTAGTAATCACAGAAGGAAAGGACTTAAGTGGAATTTTAGTCAATTGTGGGACCTACCAATGCTGGGACTTTCTTATAGAATCAGTAGAAATGGATTTGGGAGCATGTGCTGTAACCAAGGGGATCCTTAAGAACTAGAAAAGAGCTGGAGAAAAGTTCATGTAGCCACAGGACTGTCAGAGCAGAGCTTCTGGGTCTTTCCAGCAATTGGCACATCCTAGAAGTACCTGCTAAAGAGAAACCGCTATTGGGGGAGAGGAAACAAGTAGTCCCTTACCTCACAACAGGTGCCAGAAAGAAAGCAATTCATGTGCTTTTTTTTTTAAAAGTGAGTTTTTTAAAGGTTTTTTTTTATTTATTCAATTGTGCATGTGTGCGTATGCATGTGCACTCGCGCGTGTGTGTCTGTGTGTGTAGAACCACGGACGAATTCGCGAACCACCATGGACGCCTCCACTTCCTCCGCCCCGGGATTCACAGGCTCCGCCCTACCAGGACCAGAAGCGCAGGCCGCCCCCGCTTCCGCCTGGCGTCTATACGTGGGATCTGGGATCCGAACTCAGGACCTTCTCCCTGCAAGGCAGAGGCTTAACCCCTGAGCCACCTCTCCAGCCCCATGTGCTTTGCCTTACGGGGCTCTTTATCATTGTTCTTTCTAATGTAGTCACACTCTTCTTTTTGCTTTGCACCATGCATCTTCTCTTATAACGGGATTTGGGGACGAGGATTCCTAGCCTAGTCCGTTGTGCTGTTGAATGCAGGGTTTTATCCAAGAGGGGGGGGGGGGGGTGGGGGGGATATAACCAAAAACTGGCTACAGGTTTGCTAGAGGGACAAAATGAAAATATCTCACAGTGAATTCAAACAAAAAGGTTTGCGTCATTCATTTCATTCAACCTACAGCCACTCTAGGCTCACTGAGCCGCAGATCTTCCTGAGAAAGCCTTGCCTTTCTTCACCTGGTCACCATCCTGTCCTGCCTACAATCCAGACATCGCATCTTGCTTGTCTTTAGTTTTCCATGGTAGCCATGAGGGGTGGGGAAGCCGACAGTCACATCACCTGCAGCCGGAGTCTTTGTTTGCTAAATAACTTCTCAAATTTGGAGGAAAGTAGCATCCAGAAAGGTTCACCACCGAGAAGAGAGGGGATCAAAGCAGGTTGGTTTGGGGGGTGTCATTGGCCTCCATGAGTCGGAGTGGGAAAGAGACCTCAGGCAAGGAAACAAGTGGGGAGTTTGTCAAAATTTAAATGTAAATCGACAGACTTTAAAATAAGGAGAAATGTTGGCACTGAGCAGGAGAAAACGGAGGCGTGAAAGGGCAGTTGAAGTGGTCTGTGTGGAAAGGGACCATAGTTGAGGGATGTGCAGGTCGCTCACAATTCACAACAACAGGGAGACTGCTGGCGTAGCTTTCCTCAACACTGCAGTTGTGTTCTTTGGCTGCCCAGTCAGTCACTCCTTGGGGTGGGGGATTTCCATTATCATCTGTTATCGGTTTCTTTCCTTTAAAAACATGGATTCTGGGGCGTGTGGTGTGTGTGTGTAGTGTGTGTGTGTGGTGGTACACATACATACATACAGATACATATATATTTGAGAAACAGCAAGACATGCAGGCCATTATGGTGCGCATGGGTTTAAAGTTGAGAAGCAGAGAGACAGACTTTTGAAAGTCAATTTGTGTCCTTCTCGCCTCCATGGGGACTCCAATTCAGAGTTAACCTAGGTGTTGCAAACAGCTACGACATGGAAGAGACCCAAGCTCGTCTCATTTCGCCACCAGGCGTTCAGTTTATGACTAGGTGTTGCTTTACACTATTCTGCATTTGGCTTATTGCCCTCAGCAAACACAAAAAAATACAGTTTATGTGTTCCCATCCTTCTTGGTATTCACAATTGACTCCTGGTGGGTCTGGGCTTGCCGAGTGTCGCACATTTCATGGATGTACTAGTTACTCTGTTGGCTGTGAAAGAACACCCAAAAGAAGAGTCAAACAATTGAAAGGGATATTTATTCAACTATGGTTTCAGAGAGCGGAAATTACAGTCTTTCAGAGTGGAAGCGGCATGGTTTGGTGGCAGAAGCCTTTGACAGGCTAGTCAGGTAATCACAACACCATCCAGAAGGCTGAGAGCTGCTAGACTGCCAACTTAAGTACAGACCATCCTGAAAAGTAGGGTGAGATTAATCCACCTCAAGGACCCGTCTTGTGACTGCCTTCCTCCCTCACGGCTCCCACCTCCTATAAGGTGGTATGACCTTCCCAAACACATGAAAGCCATGGGGGACACACTTTCAAACACGACCATCCATGATATACAGATGAAGTCTGTGGAAAGCACTGTTCTTAATGCCTCTCCCAGATCCTCCCCTACCCAGTACAGATGTAAGTTTAATGGGAAGACATTTCAAGCATAGAGAATTTCTTCCCGTATGTGGAGAATTCAAATTGAGGTGATGTGTTTGTATGACGTAGAAGTGTTGATACCACAGTGAAGCCTGTGGGCGGTTGCTGGTACTTTTAGCCACAGGAAGACAGTTAAACTGTCAGATATCAAAAAAATCCAGTGGGAATACTGCTGATAGATCGTGATTGAATTAATTAAGAAGGCAAGATTTTATTGCTCATAAAATGAGTGGAATAGCAAACATTGTTGTAGAATGCAAAGAAAAACAATTTGAGTGTCTAGAGCCTTTAATTAGAAAAAAACAGCTAACAGATGAAGAGCCAGCCTTGTCTCCTTTCCCACGAGGCAGTTCAGTTTTATGACACTTTTAGGTTATGTAGTTGTCTAGTGAATGTTTTCATGATTTCTTGAAACCGGCTTTGAAAACAATATGGCCACAGATTGAAATCTCCCGGGGCAGCAGATCGCTGGAGGAGTGAGCCGGTCTGCAAAAGGGGTGCCAGCGGATGTACGGAAGACTCCTGAGCAGAAGATGGAGCATCTAGACCAATTATTCTGGTCGCTTGTGAAAACAACTTCATAGTTTTGAAGAGTGGGGGCTTGGAAGATGGATCAGGGAATAAGCCTGTTCCACAGGCCGTTGGATCCCTAGATCTCATGCAAAAACACTAGGTAAAATGGTGGTAGCCTGCACTTCTGGCCTAGAAGGCGAGTCTGAGAAATCCCAGAGCAAGCAATAAAGAAGGTAGTAGAAGCCAGGATGATTTTCTGAGTTACTCTTGGGCTTCCAGGCACACAACTGAATGGGCTGTTCTTGTGCACAAACACACTCACACACCCACACACACCACACACAACCACCAACAACAATCAAGTTAAAACAAAATGTGTGAAGAGTGTTATTGCTTCTGGGGTAGAAATCAAGAAATGGTTTTCACCTCCTTTTTTTTAATGAAAATGCACAACCATCAATTGACCCAAGGCCTGGGACAGGAGGCAGTGTCAAGAAGACCAGAGCTAAACAACAAGAATAATACGGCTGGAGATTAAATGACAGGGGAGGACAAGCCAAGGTACTAGATTCAGTTTTAAGAAATAGCAATGTCCCATGAGACTGGGCATACAGGACCACATCCAGAATGGAGCTGGGCAAACCATGCAGCAGTAGAAATGATTGGCAAGAGAGTAGTAGTTAATACTGAAACAGTAGAATGAATGGCAAGAGATGATATAGCATGTTAGCAAGGAAAAAGTAGGCTCTCTCTCAGCAATTGTCTGTGATATGGTATAGATGTTCCCTGAGGTTCTGAGGTTGGTAGGAAATCTCTTGCCATGTTGATGAATTATATCCACGAGTTATGCCAATTAAATTTGCTAGTGTGCCAAAGTATATAAAATATTGAATTGGCTCTCTCCATCTTAACACCTGATTGGGAAATAATTCCACCCACTGTGTGCTGGGTCTTCCCCGATCAATTAGATGATGTTCCAGCTGGCACGATAGGGTTTGTCTCTGATTGATAATTCTTCCTCGGTGTGCTAAAGTGTCAGCCCTCAATTTTCGAGCTGACAGACCTATACCTGTATCTGACTGGCACAGGCACCTTCCGGCTTTGTCCACACTTGGAGAAATTTGGTCTAGCACCTCTATAGACTATTTGAGGGATACCAGGGCAGCTTCACTGCTCTCTCCCCAGTCGTCTTTCTTCTTCAGTAAAGCAATGTCTGCGTAAAGGACGCTGCTTCAACTATAAATAGCGTCTCTCAAGCATTTATAATGCCCGCTGAGGTGGCTCATTCATGCTGTTATACTGATCTGAGTATCCACCAGCTGGGCTCATTGCCAGGCTTCTTATCGGCCTATGTCTTCAGGGCATGTTAGAAAGAACTAGAAAATGGGCAGGCACTCGGGATTGCAAAGTGACAAGGTTGATGAGAAGGTTGGCAGAATGGTGGGGGGGGCATTTAATCCTATTTTGATTCGTGCTATTTATAGAATTACATTTAAGTTTGATACCCTGTAAATCAGTCACTGCTTATCTGTGTTTCGAGGTGAACAGAGACTGAAGCTTACGAAATCTAAATGTCTTAGCTCAATGTGGTATGGCCATGAAATGACAAAGGCAAAACTCCAACATGTTTTGATGCTTGTTTTAAGTGGATTTTCCAATGATAAATAATATGTTTAACATGTGGTTATCTCAAAGCAGGGTCTTAGCCACCAGCTCTATGAGAAGTAAGTCTGTGCTGGCAGGAAGTGCCATGCATACAGATTTAGGGGGATAAAAAAAAAAAAAAAAAAAAAAAAAAAAAAAAAAAAAAAAAAAAAGAAAACAGTTGTATGGAGTTGAAGGGGAACTGAAATCCAGTGCACACGGTGTTGCTTGAGAAAATGCTGGCACTAGCAGCAGGGTGCTAGGCTAGGCAGGAATTTGGGATGAGCAGCAAATGAGATCTAAAAGCAGTAGAATGATGTGCTAGGGTTTTGAGGGGGAAGTCAGAAGAGGCAAAGGAAAGAAGAAATGAGGAAGAAAAAGAGGAAGACAGGAAAAGAGGAGTGTTAGCCAACTTTGTTTACCTTTCAAAAATACCAGCTATAATACACTTCTGAGAGCGAGGGGTTATTTTGGCTCTAATTCAAAACTTTCGATCTATACCTGGGTGATTTGCTGCTTCGGGGCTGTGTGGTGCAGAACATGTGAGCACATGGTAAGGCCAAAGTTGTTCACCTCATGATGCCAGGAAGCAAAAGAGAAAGGGAGAAGAAAGCGGGTCTCACCTCCCCTTTAGGGCACACCTCCAATGGCCTTGCTTCCTTCCACTAGGCTTCACCCCATAAAGCTTCTCCATTGCCATGGCCTCTTGGGCTAATGACTTGAAAACCTTTAGCATGGAAAGCTTTAAGGGGCCATTTAGATCTAGACCATAGTGAGGGAAGGCCAAGGAGTGTAACGGAAGAAAAATCATTATTTGAGGAAAACTTTTGAAAGATATTGAATATGAGCACAGCAAAACGTAAATGTCTTAGCTACATGTACAGAGCACCCATACTTTCTCCAAACCCAGAGAAAAGTTGAAGGAGCCTTCATCCAAAGCAATAATGACAAAACCAGTGACTTAACATAGCTTTCAGGGGATCTGGAGCAGAGGGGGGCCCCCAGTCATTGTCTAAGAGCACGGCTTCTGCCTGCCAAGGGGTCCTTCTCTACAAAAGAGAAACCAACATCACAGGTGAGATAAGCACACAGTACACGGGCTGGTTCAGAGGCAACGCCACAAAAAAATCCACTGAAGTAGGAACTGGGGCTGGGGCGATGTGTGAGCAGGTAAAGCACTTGGCACAGTGCTTGCCACAGAAATGCCGTAGCAGGAAAAGGTGACTTTCCAGAAGCGCAATAAGCAAGTCTGCGCTCAACGCACTGTAGTAGAGAGAGCTGGTCCCACGCAGGTGGAAAGGTGAGAACTAATACCTGAAGTGTGTTTCTCTTACCTCCACATGTGTGCTGTGGTTTGTGCGCACTGACACACACACACACACACCACACACACACACAACACACACAGTAGTAAACGGCTTTGAATTGGACCAGGGTTTATATCATATTCTTGGTTCAAAAACTTCCCTCCTAGTCCCAGATGCGCCAAACTCATCTGAGTTTCAAATATCACCATTTATAGTTTGGCCTGGGCACTTCCTTTCGACTGAACTTCAGCCAACATGGGCAGCTTGGATCCATTTGATGGAAAAATTGGGTCTGCTCTTGCCAAATTCTGTAAATCAGTGTCAAACACGTGATTTAGGCTAAGACTCGGGGTGTGGCCGAGTTCCCAAAGGAAGTCTGTGGTTGCACAATCCATAGACCCACGAAGTGCAGGCTATTGGGTGTGTTCTCCCACGGAGTCCTCTGTAAGTCTGCAGTCTCCATCTAGGAGAATCTCAATTTGAGGTGCGGCCAGGATGCGCCAGGCTCTTCGGAACACTTGGTTTCCCCATATTTTTTCTTTCTCATGAATCCAGTCATATACGTTAGTAGCCATTTAACCAAAGAGGAGTCATGAGTGGAATAATGAGTTTTGGTTACCTGAGGAGATAAAGTAAGAAATGAACATGTTGGACTGAACTGTTGGTCTCACAGTGGTCCACGAGAAATCTGGTCCTTGGATCCCTCAGAGGTTGCTCACACTTCTGCTTCTGTTATAGGCAGGATCTATATCCATCGCAGAGAAGGCACAATAAACACCAGGAATGGAGCTGTTCAGCGGCAAGGTTTCTCTGAGGTGAAAGATTTGCGTGCCAGCATTCGAGATGACTCCAGCTATGCCACTTGAGGTAGTAAGGGAAGCTGGAGCGGACCAAAGATGGGTCGTCAGTCATTATGGCTCATCTCCATACAACTGTGACCTTGCTGACTGTAGAGCTTCATACATAGAACAATAAGCTGCCCTTGATTGCAGCCTATGTCATTTATCCACCTCATTTGAAGTCTTTCTGCATTTGCGGCCATCTTGATGTGACTCAACCGTCGTTGTGTCTACTTACAGACTTGTCACCTTCACTTCTCCACTCTCTCTCTCCCCTCCTGTCCTCCTGCCGTTCTCTCTCATGTGGTTTCTAGTTTACTAAAAGCATCCTAGGGAGAAAAATATCAAGCTTAGTTTGTAACACAATATCAGGATATCTATCTACCTACCTTCCTGCCTACCATCATCTATATACTATCTATCATCTATCCATCTGTCTTTGGTCTATCTATCATCTATCTCATCTATATATCTACCATCAACCTATCATCTATGAATATTATGTATGTATGTTGGATCTATCTATCTTACTTTCTATCTTAGTTTCATCCTGCCATTGCTAAATGAACAGAGTAATCAAACAATGTAGGGGAGACAAGAGTTTCCTCTTCTGTGATCTTGGCTACAGTTCACAGTCAGCTGCAGCAGGAAAGTTACACGAACATTGGAAGCCAAGAGAACTGCCACACCATGTCCACAGAAAGCTGAGAGAAGAAACGTTCTTTCTCACTCGCCAACAGGCCTGAATCCAGAGCAGTGAACCAGCTCCATCGTATGTGCCTGCCGGGGAATGTCCCACGCACTGTGGGCTGAGTCTTCTCACATCAGTTTAATAACCTCCCACAGGCTTGTTGGAGAACTTGATTTAACTACTAATTTTCCACAGATGTGCGCCAAAGGTCAGGTTCTCAGATCAAGGACAAGGACACGCCCGCCGCCGCCAACCGCCCGCTTCTCCTTCGGCCCCCTGCCCTTGCTCCCTCCCCCCTCCTGCCCCTTTCCTTTTTCGCTCTTCGCTCCTTCTCTTCCCTTTTCCCTTTATTCCTTTCTCTTCCTGTTTAGTGTTTCCTTGCCCGTTTCTCTCTTCCTTTCCTTTCTTCTCTCCTTTCCTTTCCTTTCCTTTTCCTAACATCAGCCTATTTATCTGAGCAACCTGTATCTGAACTTAATGATGTGCATAATTAAGCTAACTTTCTATAGACACTGAGAAAAACCAGACCAAATGTCCGAACAATGACAAAGTTCTGATTGAACTTCGATTCTGATGGAAAGAGTAGAGTTGATTGACTTGTGTGTTCTTACCTTAGTTACCCAATCTGGATTCAATCCCAAGCTCAAAGTTCAATTCTCTGATAACCTTCATTAGTGACCAGCCCTGCCTGAGCCCAAGTTTTCTCATGCATGCAACAGGATCGACCAAGAGCAGAGAAGCAATGGCTTCGGGCTGTATGTGATAAAGCCAAAAAAGCTGCAAGATAGAAACTGGGCTTGTTAGTCTAGGACTGATCCCACCAAGGTCCCTAGCGATAGGTCTTGACTCCACAGAGCACCAGAGTAGTAGGAAAGAATATCGAGGTCATTTTTTTCCCCCTTTTCTTAAGAGGAGAGCTTGGTGCTTAGTATATGTGGGCTAGAAAACTGTCCTCGCTAATTTACCAGACCAAACTGCATTCCAGTCGCACTTAGTATGCATTCGGGGCCTTTGCGCTTCTCCTTGCCACTGCTGGGATTCTTGTGCCCTGGGATTTTCAGATTGCCATCTGAGCCACCCAGCATGTGGTGGCTCCACATCCCCCTGGGCTTTGTGTGGGTTCAGGGAATGCAAACTCATTTTAACTTTTTCCTGAGCACACCACCACTGGGGAGGAAAATAACTGAATCCCCCAAAGCCCTCCGAAGCATTCCAATGTAATATATAAGAAGCTTTTGGATTGTTTTTCTGCTTTGGATTATCTATACCACTGCTCATTTCCTCTTGGGTAGATAATCAAGGGTTGGTTGTGTTATATGGTTGACAAGTTTTTCACATCACAGAGAATTCTGCAGGCTTTGAAACATTTGAAGGGTAAAAACTCCTACCCCCTAATGTCATACTCTGCCTGGAAGAAGAGAAGCGAATTATAGGGATTCAATGGTTCCAAATCAAGACAGAGCTTGTTTTTTCCAAGGGAATTTTTAGCTTCAAGCTGTTCTGAATTATATCAGTCACGTTTGACTGAAATCAGACAGAAACCCAAGGCAGAGAGACAAAAACCTCTATTTGGCATGTCTAAAGATACTTCTTCTTTATAAAATTAATACATACAAAACTTAAAAGAAGGAAAGAGGAGGAGAAAGAAAAAAGAAAGAAACAGAGAGAGAGAAGGAAGAGGAAGAAGAAGAAGGAAGGAAGGAAGGAAGGAGAAGAAGGAAGGAAGGAAGGAAGGAAGGAAGGAAGGAAGGAGAAGGAAGGGAAGGAAGGAAGGAAGGAAGGAAGAGGAAGGAAGGAAGGAGGAAGAAGAAAGAAAGAAAGAAAAGAAGAAAGAAAGAAAGAAAGAAAGAAAAAGAAAGAAAGGAAAGAAAGAAAGAAGAAAGAAAGAAAAGAAGAAGAGAAAGAAAGAAAGAAAGAAGAAAGAAGAGAAGAGAGAAGAGGGAGGAGGGGGAGAGAGGAGGGAGGGAAGGGAGGAGAGAGAAAGAAAGAAAGTGAGAGGTGAATAACACAACAATTAAGCCACAGAAAAGCAACAAGAAACAATATCTACAAGCCCTTTCTCTCTTCTCCTTCCTGAGTCAGGAGGAAATTGGGGAGCCACCAAAAGACATCACTTTTCCAAGCAAAGCATGAAAACTGAGCTGCTGTTACAAAGCCCCTGTTCTGGGCATGCCTGCTTTATGGTGCATTTCCTGAACTTCAGTTCTTTCCTCTGGCTGCAGTCCCAGGCCTGGTCTGCCACCTCCTCCCCCCACCTCCCCACCCCTGCCCCTCGCCCCAGAAGCAGATCTCTACCAGGTAGAACATGATGTTTCCTTCACTCCTCTGCCAGACACAAGCATAGGTGGCATAGAACTGCTGTGTGTGAGAAAGGACTTCCTGTCTCCCTAAAAGCAGACAGGCACAGGCTTCTCTGGACACATACCAGAGCCTGCTTTTATTTGATACAGAAATCCATCCACCCCAGCACATAAGCGCGGCCACTTGGGTGTTACTGCATCTGTGATCAATGGCTGTGCAAAGAGCCTCTCTACAAATCTCTACATTGTTACATCCCACAAGCCCTGAAATGCTTATCCCCCACCCAAGCTAACTGCATATATCTCATCCTTGAACCCGCTGGTGGAGGGGGTGCAGGGGAGTGGGAGTTGAGGAGGGAGTTCCTGGATTTCTCTTCTTTGTATCCTCAGTTGCCCATGGTTTGGATTAAAGAGTGAAAAATATTGACATGTTTGAAGGGGCTGTGGGTGAGGGCCTGGGATGAGTCACTTTCTCATGGGATTTTGCTCCTATTGTCCTAAGCATAAATATATAAGCTATGTGATACATGTACATAAATATGCATCTCACATAGATATATATAGCTACATACTCCAGATGTCTAATTTCTCTCTCTGTGTGTGTGTGTGTGTGTGTGTGTGTGTGTGTGTGTGTGGTGTGCGTGCGTGTGTATCAGAGGGTCAGTGTGAGTGTACTTATGGAGACCCAAAGGTGACGTCAGGAATCACCCTGGATTGCTCTACTTCCTTATTGCTTTGTTTTGGGGTTTCCAGAGCTCTGCCTTTCAGAGCCAAACTCAAGTCCTTTTAGCTTGTTAGGCAAAGGCTTCGACTCCTGAGCCACTCTCCATCCCCAGATGTCTGCATATCAAAGATCTCAAATGTTCTCCTCTCTCTCTCTCTCACACAACACACACCACACACACCACACACACCACACCACACTATACTAGAGAATTCCCTTTTTTACCAAGTACTAGAACAAAAAAGCAAAAAGAAAGCATCAACAATCTATTTAGAAATGAAAAGGAATAGGACATTTTAGATCTTTTTACGCTTTCCATGCTATGAACAAGCACAGATTCTGGGAATGCTACTAAGTATTGTATATTTGCTGGTCTCATTTTTGATAGGTTCTATCAGAGTCATTTAGAATTTTTGAGGAGTTCAGGCAGCATCCTAAGACAGGTATCCTAGCTACATGCATTCTGAAATGTATTTTGTGAATAATAACTCAGGAACTATGAAATGAGTTTTTATGTCACATGCAACATGAAATGCAAACTATACAGTCAATGAATTAAAGCTGATTGAACACATCATTATTTAAATGTATGCAGTCCATCAATATTGGGTAGAGAGATTCCCTTGCTATCAGCTATATGAACTATTGAATAACAACTCTAAATTTTTCAACATAAAAATCTTCT